>CANTUZ010000016.1:9198405-9798405 GCA_947846985.1 Fratercula arctica
GTGCCAAGAAGCAACTTGCAGGAAAATTCCTGGGTTTGTGGCAGGCGAGGCAGTGGGTTCTGCGCACACGCATTTAAGCAGTTGATCTTCCAGGAGGCTGGGCTGAAGGATATGTCTGGATTTATCCCCTTGATCAATCTGGGACGCGCCAATAGTGTACTCTCTCTAATCCTTTGCAAAGTCATCTGAAACTAATCTTAATCGGGCCTCAAAAGCGAAAATCCCTCCTTGAGCTCTGTCTCAGAGTCTGGGGTTGTTTGCCCTTGCGTTTTCAATTGTGCTCGCTGTCCCCAGCGCCAGGCACAGCTTTCCATCTGTGACTGCCTTCTGCCACCCCCCAGGTGCCATCAGAGCTGCCAGCGGCATAGAACTTGCATTAGCGTGTCCCATTGAGCTTGTTGCTGTGAGAAGAGACAGCTCTGCAGGACAGAGACAGCCCATTGACGTTAATTTAAACAAAACACAAAGCCATTTTTGTTTTGAATATTCAGTGTTAATTATTTTCAATTTTTCCTACAAATCTTTACAATGAGCTTACTCTCGATTTGCAGTTCTCTGAAGTCCCTGTGCCGGTTGCCTCATGCAGGCTGTTGGAGCTGTTGCCTGAGGCTCCACAGCTCCCGGCCCCCCCCTTCTGCAGTCAGCGCGGAGCGGTCGAAGTCTGGAGACAGACTTTGTGCTCAGTTCCCGCCCCATGGACAAACCCTGCCAGGGGATTATAAGGAGCCTTTCATGGTTTGAGGAGATCCAAAAGGATGTTTGGTTCTCACAGGCACCTTCACGTGCTCTGGGTCGGTGCTGAATGTCAGTGTTCTCCCCGTGAAGCACATGGGTGGGTTCTCCTGTGCCCCCACCTATAGGTGGGTTGGGGTTTTTTTGCTGCTGCGTCTCTCCCTTGTGCTGCGGGGTGTAACTCCTCTGCCTCGGTTCGCTTCTCCTAGGTAAGCAAATGATTGAGACTTACTTTGACTTCCGCCTTTACCGCCTCTGGAAGACCCGCCAGCACTCTAAACTATTGGATTACGATGACATTTTATGAGCTGGAGAAGATTTTGCAAGAGGAAGTTGATCACCGGTGTCCAAGAAGTCATGCTTACTGCAGAGAGACTTTTTTATTGGCACAGGGAGCCCTTCGAAGCCCTATAGGAGGCAGCAGTGCTAAAGGGAGGGAAGAAGGAGCCCTCGGAAGTGTGTCGGGAGGAAAATCTCCTGGGTCAAGAGAGACTGGAGGGAAAGGGTTTGAGACCTCACTCGCCTCAGGTCAGAGCCGTGGTGTCTCAGGAGGAGCTGTGTGAAGCGAGGACAGGATGGAGTTCCTTGCAGAACTGAGCTGTTTTGGGTCAGAATGGACCAGATTTGATTCCAGGTCCTTTTAAAGACTTTTGAAGCTCAGGTTTTCTTACAAAAAAAAAAAAAAAAAAAAAAAAATCAATTACCCGTGCACTACAATGAAGAAGTGACCGGAGCACAGAGGAAGGAGGGGGTTGTACTGATGGGACCTTCTGTGCCTGGGGATCTCGGAGAGCAAGGACCGCTACGCCTACTCCTGCAAACTTAGGGCAAGAGGATCCAGTTTCATTGTGAATATATACTGGAATATAGAATTGAAACCTAACTTCTTTTTTTTTTTTGTTTTGTTTTGTTTCATAGAAAATAAGTGCAATTTTTATAGCAAGAGGGGTAAAACCCCTCCCAATATTTAATTAGTTAAAAATAACACACCAGTAACCAATAGATGAGGTATTTTTGGTCTGCTCGAAAATATATTCAAAATGGTAATATATCTTCTGTAGACATATTTAATCACCAGCAAACATGTTTTAAGGTAACTTAGCAGACCCTGCATGTCTGCTGCATTGATTAATGCGGTTTGGTTCGTTACTTTCAGAGTAGCTGTGTTGCACTAATTGTATGTGCTCTCACGAATGTATATTTCTCCTCCAATTAGACACAACTTTGTTACTTTCTATTTTGCTGCTTGCAAAACTATTAGTTTTGCTGAAATACTTTAGGTTAGAACTACGGTACCTGGCTGAGAGGCCTCCGTCAGGTTCACTATGGTATAAAAATGAATTAGAAATTAATAGCCATGGTAATTACTTGTTCATGCCAGTGTTTTGCCGTGTGTTGAGAGACACGTTCTCTTGCCAGTCTGCTGCGTGGAGCCCCCAAAACCCTCCACGGAGACTGTTCACGGAGGCATTTGGAAGAAATGCTTCTGGAGGAATACAGCACCGGTTTGTAGCATGAGTTTGAATCTTCCCTGTGTTCACTTGATTGCCAGTTCCTTGTGCATAAACCACCTCTTTTCCAATGCTAAAAAGACCTCTTTATTGGTCTGAGCTGCTCACGTCCCTTCCTACGTAGGACAGAGTAAACCCAGGGCTTTGTCAGAGCAGCCGTTCTTTGAGAACCGAGATTTGTACTTAGTATTTGAGGATATATTTTGGAATATATTTCCTTGTTGTTTGTTTAGGTCGGGGGGTTGCTTTTTGCTTTGGGAAGATTTTTTTTCATCTTCTACTCTCCTGTTCAGAGGGTAAATACTACTTACAGTCTGTGGCAACTCTGGGAGGTGATACAAGTTTGTTTTTTTTTTTTATAAGTAAAATATACTGGAGAATAACCAGGAAGGGATCACCTTGGTTTCCTGATTTCCTGGTATCTAAAATTAGTTGATTGTGAAGTGAAGGAAAATATATGTACAAATCTTCTTTTAAATACTTGCAAAAAGAACTAGTTGTTCTTATCTGTAGAGTTCTCCTTCCCCTGTGACATATCTGTGGCTGTAATTCCGGGGGGCAGGCTCTGGCTAGAGCTGCCGACCCCTGTACATTGATAGCAGTCTTATAGCAAAGCTTGTGAAGAAATAATGTACATATAGTAAGGAGAGGAATAGGTGGAGAGAGATGGTTTAAAGTCATTGAAAGCAACGTATTGAGCCAAACGGGCGTGGGCTGTCGCCTCCCCCTCTGGTTGGCAGCTGGTGGGACACGGCGCTGGCCTGACCTCGCCGTTTGGTGGCTGCGTCTCGTCCCTGGCCAGGCTCTTACCCTCTTGACTCAGTCACCTTTTCCAGATGTGCAGTGAAGGGGGTAATAGGCTCTGGTCTGTAGCTTTTGGGAGAAAATGCCAGATAAAAGAAAGCAAAATTTATGCCCATCCTCTATTATTTAGCATGGTAGCCTCCGCCAGCTGTGTGAGAGAGAGGTGGGGGCTGTAGGTGCGCTGAAAGCAAGAAGCCATGTGTTATTTGGAGAAGGAAACGGTGGGGGCAGGATTAAAATGCTGACACAACACTCTCTCCCTTTCTGACCCTTTTACCTCCTGTGGTTACGCTCCTAACTGGAGACAGACAAACTGTTCTTCCTTCCTCTTTTCTAAAGTTAAAATCCCAGTTCAGTGAACTTGGTAGCATGAATGTAGCATTGTGGAACTATTGAAAATTCTTACTTAACTCCGAAAGGGCCCATTTATGTATCCACTTCAGTGATTTCTCTGTAGAACTATTGTATATCTATTCTCATTGACCACTTGTAGAAGTAGGGGTGCAAAGTAGAAAGGTAGAATGTACAGTTGCGTAAGTTCTCTCGGAAGATGTACGTTGGAATGACCATTACGGACTCTTGTACTGGTGCCGTTTGACTGTAGTATAGTATATGACAAAAGCTGAATGCATTTCTCTCTTTTCCAAAGATCTATATTCCTCATAGTTTGTGATGTTTAGGACATGAGCGTATTATTTCCTTTGTAGCGTTCATTTGACTAAAGCGATGAAAAACTCTAAAAGCTGTGACTGGAAAGACAATAGTGTTTTCATGTTTCAAGTCCTTTGTGCGAATAGCGTTGTTGAAGTTAACCATTTCTGAAAGAGGAAAACACATTTCTTCCCCTTTTTTTTAACTGGTTGAATTTTGCAAGTGGCTGCTGGGAAAGGAAGGGGTCAGCAGAGGATGGGATGCAAAAAAAAAAAAAAAAAAAAAAAGGAAAATAACAAAAAAAAAATGTAATTATTTGAACTTTAGAGTTAAAAATACAGCCTGTAACTTCCTCACTTGGACCAGCCTGTAAAGGACGGCCTGCGGGTGTGCGCTCGCTGCCAGCCCACGGCACGCTCACGGCCAGGACGTCCCCTCTGCAGGTGCTGAGCACCCGTTTCTCCTCGCAGCCCCAGCGCCCGTCCCTCGCGCTCTGCCGTATCCTGCCTGGGGGATGCTGAGGGCAGCCCCGGGCAGCGCCTGCGGGACATGGCTCGCCGCAGGGCGCTCTGCCGGGGGCAGCTGCGGCTGCTGAGTACACAGGACAATTTGTCGTTCTGCTTCTTGCTCCTTCCAGCTTTCAACTCCCTGCTCTTGGGGTGTGTTTGTCTGAGGCCCCGAAACCCGTTAGTTCACACGTGGTCCATAATTGCCGTCTGAATTGGCTTGGTGGAGCTCACCCCTAAGGAGGGCGACTGGAGGAAGTGGTTCCTGGTGCGGCTGAACTCCCGTCCCCTCCTGCCCCATCGGAGCATCCACAGCCCCGTCACACCGTTACACTCGGCCCCACCATGGGGAACCGCCACCACGGCTCCTGCGCGGTCTGGACTTGCTTTTAGCAAGGGCAGGAGAAACGGGGACACCTGGTTAACCCTGGGAAGAAGCAGATTAAACTGGGATAGCTAAATGGGGTGTCAGCCTGGCTGTTCACCCCAGGAGGTTCTGCTGCTCTTGGTGTGAGGCAGTACTGGATGTCACCTCAGACCCCGCGCCTGGCCCGATGGCTGTCAGCAGAGCTCTGCGGGCTGCGGTACGGCCTGAGCTGGGACTGTCACCTCCAGGGGAGGAGAAGGGTGGGCGACAAGTGTCCAGTCTGCTGCTCCTCAGCCTGGCGCACGCGCCGGGAGCAGCCCCCGACCATGTTCTCTGGGGCTCACAGAGAATATTGACCCAGCTCTAGAGGCTTGATTGGGGGGGTCTGCTTGCATGTGGCACCTGTCTTACAGAGGGTTTTCCAAAGAGGCTGTTCTCTTTTCCTCTCATTTGGCTGGAAAGGAAAGGGAAGAAGAAAATTCAAGTTGACTGAGGGAACAGAAACAGGTAGAAAATTGAGATACAGCTTTTTGCACCTCTCCTCATGCTGCAGCCACCAACTTCCCTTCGCCGCTGACCCCCAGGCCTGGGAAACGGATGAGTGAGCAGATAACCCCTTCCTGCATTAAAAAAAAACAAAACAAAACAAAAAAACACCAAAAAAAAAAACAACCAACAGAAAAATCCTTGTAGCTGTAGCAAAACATCTGACTGCGGAAGGCAACCAGCCAACTCATCCTGCCCCGTGTGAGGACTCTGTGCCCGTGGGATCCCTCCTGCTTCTGCCTCCCAGTGCCTCCGGAGCCGCCCGAGCCACGGGCTCTGGGGGGGCTCCTTCTGCGGGGGGCACTCTGGAAATGAATTTGTTCTTCGTTTCTCAGCCTGGACTTGTTGCCTGGAGCTCAACACAGGTTTCCTGCTCCGGTGGCTTCTGGAGCGAGTGTGTGTGTGTTCACGTCGTCTCTTCACACGCAGCCCCTTTCCCATGGTCTGGGGGAGATGCTCCCCCTCGATTGCCCCCGCTTGTTCTGCCACATGCAGTAAAGCGTGAGGCAGCATTAGCGCTGCTGCCCGTGCTGTGTTAGCGTCTCTCCGGCTCCTGGCACGCATCCATCTCACAAATAGCCGCTGTTGTTTCGGGATGTGACTGCGTTGGTGACCTGTGACTGGGAGTTCCTGTTCCCAAGCCTCTGCTGGCGGAGCGACTGTGAGTGCTGCTCTGCTTCGTCACCTTCAAGCAGCACAAGTGGGGTTAGTTGAAAGAATGGAAAATGCTGATTTTTAAATAGCCAGCCTGGCGGGATCTGAAAATGGGAGTGTGTCCTGAATCCCGGCCAAGACAGGAGGTGGAACGACAGGCTCGCTCTGTT
Source organism: Fratercula arctica (assembly GCA_947846985.1). Lineage (NCBI taxonomy): Eukaryota > Metazoa > Chordata > Aves > Charadriiformes > Alcidae > Fratercula > Fratercula arctica. Next base: position 9,204,347 of record CANTUZ010000016.1, read on the forward strand.
CTCTTGGTGTAAGTGTAAACATTCAATCCATCAAAACATGGTTTCAAAGTCACGCTTGCATACTCTTAATGGTGTATTGGTCCAGGGTAAGGTGTGTTACTTAGGATTAACAAAAATCCTTCCAGGGCCCTTGGTAATTGGCGCGTGTTGCCGGAGCCATGATGAGAGGAGGTGCTGGGCTGTGTCACCCTTCCTCGAGCGACCGGGCGGCGCTGCCAGCGCCGGGACACAGATCTGCAGGTTCAGGTAAAGCTGCATCGCTCTGTGCCCTGAGCTTTGCCATGGCCGTCCCTGGAGCTGATGATACAGAGCCCTTCCTGAAGGATGCCAGGCAGGTATCCTCCCAAGAGATACTGAGCGGCAATATCATTTTCCACACCATCTGTAAAAGTTGTTTGTGATCCTGTATTTTGTCGCACCGATCGCAGAGAATCCGTGGCTTTCTGCATCTTCCATGGGAGCGTTTTTTAATTCCTAGTTGTGGAAACACAAGCCAAAGCCAACTGGAAACTGTTACGGTCTTGATGACAAGTCAGCCTTATTGCATGCTGTCGTAAACTAGAGCTGGGTGAGTAAATGGGTGGTTGAGTGACCATGAGCCTGATGGTGATCGTTGTGACTCCCAGGTAATCCTGCTCTGCAACCGGCTCAATCAATGGTCAGACACCTGAGTTTGCTGTCTCTGCCTAAAATGCCAGAGATTGTGCGTGAGCTATCGAAGAGTGATAGGAAGCGGTAGCTGCTTTGATTCAGAAATAAATTCAGCCCAATGTACTGCCAGTCAGGGTGGAAAACTTAGAAGACTGGAAGGAATAAACATTATGGACATTAAATGTAAAGAATCCACCTGAAGGGAAGCTAAACTGCATTTTTCCATAAATGTTTAGGAAACTTTAAAGAGCTAATACAACTTAATTTTTCATGTTATTGTATTGCTCTTAGAGTATCCTCGAAGTTGACATACTTAAGGACAGATAAGAGGCATGGAGGGTTGTCTTACATTAGGACGGTGAGGAGACAGGCTGTACTTAGTTGCACTCTGGTCTTCCTTCCTTATCTCAGCATCCAAATGAACTGGTGATTAATCACAGCAGCGATGGCTCTATAAACCTTTAGCGAGAGGAGCCTCTCCACCTGCATCACCAAGCCTTGAGCAAAGCGAACGTATTCGCAGAGACCCTCAAGCAGCCGATGGAGCCGAGGTTTTGTGCCGTGTGTTGAGGTGGCCCCTCTTGTGATTCACCGAGTAGGTGCAGCAATAACCTGCGGGCCCTGCCCTGCTGTCGCTGGGGCTCGGGGGTGTCTGAGTGGCGTCTGCCCCCCAGGTTGTGCAGGGGACATGCTGACTTGTACTTGGGGAACATTTCTCACCCGGGGAGACTGAACTGGGGGGTGCTGAGGAGGCTGCGGCAGCCGGGCAGGGACTGGGCACTGCCACCGTCACCCCGGCCTCCAGCTCAGACCGGCCCAGAGGCACGGTGCTGGCATTCAGAAAGCTTCAATAGACAGTGTGGGGTTAGTAGATAAATTTTTTTAAATTTATTTTTTAGTGCTAAAGCTCAGTTGTAGCAGTATAGTCCCCACTACAAGGCCCTGTTAACTCGGAGCCGCTGCAGAGCTGGGAATTCAAGGACAGGAATCTTTGCCTTTGTCTCTGAAATGCCCTAAAAACATCACAAATAAGTAGAGCCAAGCAAGGCCCTTTCGGTGTGGATCCTGCTCCCCTGCGCTTGCTTTGCCCCCTACTCCAAAGGAGGCATCATTTTGCTGGGTGTTAAGATGGGGATGAGTGAAGAAAGAGAGGGAGTTTGGTGTTCCCCATCCCAGGAAACCAGGCTGGAGTCGTACCCGAATGAGCAAGAAGGGGCTGCAGTTTTTCCGCTCTGTGTTTCCTGTTGTTCTTTAACAACACTGTTCCTGGAACTGGGGTGACTTCAGTTGTGATATCAAGCAACAGCAAAAGCGGAGCTCTCACAGGGCTGTGAGTCAATGGGCTTTGGGGATCGTTACTGTTTCCCCTGGAGTTCAGGCACCAGTCTTCATTTCCAGCTCCTTCGCTCAGCAGCGAGCCCTCCCTTTGCTACTACAGCGCTGCTGGCGAGGGGGGCGTCAGCGGTTTTCTGAAAAGAAAACCAAATACATGGGTAACAAGTGGAAAAGGTAACGGTGCAGGCTTTGAAAATGGATCTGGTAATGTGCAGAAGGGTAGGTTATATCCTGTAGTGCTCCTAAACTCAGATATTTGAGCAAGTTACTTTCATCCAAATGAGAAAAAGAAAGAAAAAAGCATAGTTGTCAAAATAATGGGGGGAAAAAAACCCCAAACCACCCAAGTTTGAACAGTAATTGACCGCTTGACAGCCGTGTGAAGATAAAACACCCTGTGCTCTGATTCTGCCTTTACTCTCAGCTGAGTTCAGAGGGAGCTGACAGCGTCCTGCTCCTTTCAGAATCAAACTCAAGCGCAGGGTAACGGCTGCGTCCGGCTGCGCTGCTCAGGCTGCGTGTCCCAGCAGCCGCCTCCCTCTGCCGCTCGTCCCACCTCCGTGGGGAGCTGAAGGCAGAACAGACGCATAAGGAGCTTGAAGCATTGGCCCCAAGAGAGCCTCTGGGTCAGAGAGCTCAACCCCAGACGTGCTGGTTGGAGGCCAAAATTGTCTTAATGGAGACTTTTGAGAACAAAGATTGTAAGCTCCGAGGTCTTGGTGGGCCCTGAACCAGCAGGTTGGCTCCTTGGAAGTCAGAAGAAAGTTACTCCAAAGTGCTCTCCCCGGTTTTTGAGGCGGTTCCTGGCTGGCTGCTGGCTGCCCAGGCGTGGGGCAAACCTGGCCGTGACGCAGGAGACATCTGCCATCTCTGCTGCCTACATTAACCCGTTCCTCTGAGACTATCTGCTGCTTTGTGTATGATAACCAGGTTTCAAATACATTAATGTTTCTAGGGTTTAAGATGTGATTTAATAAAAAGAGATGTTTCTGGGAAAGCAGGTTTTATCTTGTTTTGTTGTTGTTATTGCTCCCCCGCTGAGTTCATAGACCTGGGAAATGCCCCTTGGCAGATGCTTTGCTGCGTTGGCCAGTGGGGGAGATACGGGCGCTGGGCATCGCTGAGCGGCAGCAGGCAGGGAAAGGCTGAAAACTCCAGAGCAGGGCTCTGGAGATGCAAGAGGCCCGGATGCGGATAGAAGGGGAGGAAGGTAAAAACTCCTGATGTTTTAAACAAGGGAGCAGCTGAGAGAGGCAGCCGCAGTGGTGGGGATGGGATGGGGTGATGCACAGTTCCAGCAGTCTCTGCGGTTAGTGAGTACGGCCTGGATCGCTAAGGAACTTACGGAGCATTAAGCATTATCCCTTTTCCTGGGGGGAAGGCCAATCTCTGAGCACCATCCTATCCACTGAGAAACAGAGCCCTGCAGAAATTCAAGGCAGGCTATAGGCCTGGTAATCCCTCTAGGGAAAACGGACCAGCTCCAAAACAAAGCACGTTCCCAGGAGGGCAGAAGGCACCGCCTTCCCATAAGCCGCATTCTTTGTCGCAGGCCCGTTTGACTTAATTCCCACAGTGAGCAGGTCTGGCTTGATCTCCCAGCTGCAAGTTTCCCCTTTATCTCCAATGCTGACAGTCACCCGCGTGCTCATCTTCCATTAAATGCAGTAACTGCAGCCCCTCTGATTGCAGTGATCAGAGCTAAACAGGCTGGACAACTCTGTCATTTAAGGCATTTTTCTTCAGCTCTGGCTTCTTTCAGCCTTTGTTTCTGCATCCTCCCCGTTTGGAGACATTCTCCTCGTGTGCCACCACCACAGCGGGGTGGGACGTGCTGTATCCATCTCAGCAGTGTGGCAGATAACAGAATTCACTTTTAACCCCTTACCACTGCCCGCACAGACGGCTTCTGGCCAGACACCCGACCGCTTCTCCCTGAGGCCTTCACAGCATCACAGGTGCCCGAAGTACCTGCTGGCCAGAAAGACAGTCTTTATTCTCTATCCTAGAACCAATCCCTGTCAGCACTGTCCTGTTTGCAAATCAGTGTTGTAGGGTACAAAGTCAAATTTGTTGCAGGAGCCCAGTTAAATTAGTTTATTTTTACCTGTCACCTTCTTCCCTTTCCCTCCGTGCTCCGTTATGTACGGTGGTGTGATGGACACAAGCCGAGCCAGAGCTGTGCAGGCAGAGTTTTGCTCTGCCCTGTAAGAGGGTGAGGAGCTGAGATGTCTCGTGGGGGTTTAAGGTGAATCCATGTGTCTCCAAGTCCTGCTGGGCCCCGCTCTTTCCCTGTTCCCTTGTCACCTGGCTGTAGGTGGGGTTGTCCCGGCAGATCCTACCGGTGCCAGCCCTACCTCTCTCGCGAGCGGCGTGTGCCACGTCTGGTATCAAGGTGTCATATATGCTGCATCCCCTCGCCAGCTCCGCAGCCACATCAGCTGCGTCCTGGCGCTGCTGGGACACGGGAAATTCATGCCCGTGCTACACGGTGGCGGTCTGCCATCACACCCTCCGGGTCTTGTCCCCTGCCATCCTCACACCTGGGTTTTGTTATTGAGCATTTGGTTTCATGCCAAAACATGAGCGTGGAGCGGGATTCCCGGGAGCCTCTTCGTCACAGCAGTGGGGCAGTGCTCAGGGGAGCTGTGCGTGGGAATACAGCGAGGCAGGGGATGAGCTCCAAAGTGCTCGCTTGCCAGCCAAGTTTCACTGTCCCATCCTTAACGCAGTGCTACTGACTCAGCCTAGGAAAGAAAGAGTTGACAGAAACTATGATAGAAGGCTCTCAAATCTTGACTGGCAGGGGAGGAGGTGAATAATGGCTGGATTTATGTTTTTGTTATAAAGGCAGGCGGGCATGCAGTGAAACTAGCAGATGTCAGGTTCAATCCCCACAAAGGGAGGCGTTTTCTTTGCACCAGGTGCAGATAAACTGTGGGATTCATTATTTCAGGATTTATGGGCTTTACACAGGCTCAAAAGCCAACCAGACAAGACCACGAAAGAGAAATCCATTGAGATCTCCCCAGTACAAAGGCACATTGTTGGCTCTGTACGTGCCTGAGCCATGAGTCACCGGAGGCGGGGAAATGTCACTACCCGCTTGCCCGGTCTTTATCCTCAACCCCAGGCACCCGCTCTGGGCCGGGCGAGGGCCAGGACATGGGACGTGGGATGGTGCATCGCGGACCTCTGCTTTGGCCGAGTACAGCCGGTCATGTGTAAACCTTAAACCACCCTGGTGTTATTTAAGCTGAATTGCGAAGACCTGCCTCCTTCCATTCGTTCTGGTTTGCCGGCTGGCAGCAGAGCAGCTCCTCGGGGCATCGCACAGCTCCCGGCATGCGGGCAGCTTTGGCAATAAAACACTATTTTCAGTAGTATCGTTTCCAGGTATTTGAAGAAAGTATAATTGCTCTGTCCCGGATCGGGAGTGCAAAGGTAAGAGCCTTATCAGCAGGATACGGTGCTCCTTCCCGTAAACACACCTGTGTTGAGCAGCCCGGCTGGAGCGGGGTGAAGTCGCTCATGCCGAAGCAGCCCGGGGTGCTGGGGTGCGGCTCCGCAGCTCACGGCCCGGGGGGACTGCGGCAAGTTCTGGCCAAAGGTTATTTACATCACGGTGTGCCTTGTCCCCCGCGCCTCCCGCGTTGAGGATTGTGGCACACAGCGTTATCGGAGGCATGGAAAGCCTCCGATGATCGCTGTGGGGCGATCATTTCCTGATTGCACAGACTTCCCAAAGAAACCTGCTGGTGGTTGATAACAGGCACTGCCTGGAAATAACGCCGCTGTGGCTCTTTCCCCCTGCTTTTGTGCCCAACAACCAGCTGCTGCCGAACAGCCAAGCTGAGGGGAAACATGTTTTCCCCCTCTGCCACTGTGGAAAGCCTCAGTTGTCTCCTCCAGAGCCCTCCCTAAATTGCTGCGCTGATGGGGATGAATGATAAGACACCACTCCAGTGCCGATGGCTTCTTCCATGGCTGCTCAAGCCCAGATACTTGCTCTTCCTCAGCCCGTGGCCAAGATTATGGTGGGGTGACCCCCAAAGGTGTTTTGTGCTGCCATCCTGGCACCACGGGGCCAGTCCGGGATGGGGGAAAGTACAGATGAGGGGCTTTGGCTATGGCGGGTCACCCTGGCTCCTGGCAGGCCGGAGACCTGTCCCAGCCCCCGTCCCCCCGGTGTGTGCGAGGGGAGGGCGGTGCGGGCAGCAGGGACCCCGGCGGGCCTCCAGCCATGTTCCCTTCCCCTCCGGGCTGGTAACGGGGCGGATCTCCCTCACACCGCCCCCGCGGCCGGCGGGCAGCGAGGCAGCCCCGGCCAGCGCCTGCGGCAGCGGCCCGCCCGCCCGGGGCCTGTCACGGCGCCCGCCCCGCCCGGCGGAGGGCGGCCCGGGGGCGGTGCGGCAGCCGGCGGCGGGGCCTGCTCAGGTGCGGCGGAGCGGGGGAGAAGGAGGCGGCGGCTGGGCAGCGCAGTGCCGCCGCCATGAGCAGCGCCGAGCTGCCGCTCGGGGCCGGGCCGCGGGCTCAGCCCGCTTGGAAGCGGGAGATCCTTGGAGAGGAAGCGGGCCAAGCTGGCTGGGGCGGCCGGCGGCGAGCCGGAGCCCCCGGCGGGGGAGCGGCTGGTGGTGGCGGAGAGCCTGGGCCCGCTGCGGGAGAACCCCTTCATGCGGCTGGAGAGCGAGCGGCGGCGGCTGCGGCAGGGGCTGCCCGGGCAGGGCGCCGCGGCGGCGCGGCCGCTGCAGCAGCTGCTGGAGCTGTACAGCGCCGTGCCCGGCATCCGCACCATCCGCGCCGACAACATCCTCATCATCGAGTCCCAGCCCGACGCCGCCGCCTGCTTCGCCGAGGGGGACGCGCTGCCCGGCCGCCGCCGGGACCCGGCCGCCGCCGGCTCCGACCCGCCGCGGCGTCCCGACCCGCTGCGGGAGCTGCTGGCCCGCCGCGGGGCCGCCCTGGCCGAGATCCGCGCCGACCAGGTCGTCATCTATGAGGCGGCCGAGCCGCCGGAGCCTCCCGAGGCGGCCGAGCCGGGCACCGTCAGCCGCCTCCTGGAGAAGTTCGGGCAGCGGCCGCGGGGACGCCGACGCCGCGGCGGGGAGGCGCTGACCGGGCCCGGGCCCGGCGCCGGGCCGGCCGCTCCTCCGCAGGTGGGACCGGGCTCCCCCCGGGCCGGGCCGGCCGCTCCTCCGCCGGTGCCGGGCTCCCCCCGGGCCTCCGCACCGCCCCAGAGGGGACCCGGCTCCCCCCGGGCCTCGGCCCCGAAGGTGGGACCGGCATCTCCGCCGGCCGCCCCACAGCCGCTGCCAGCACCCCCCCGGGCTGCCACCCCCCCGGCGGTGCCGGCCGCCCCCCAGCCTGCTGTCCTGCAGCCGGCTCCCCCCCGGGCGCCCCCCCCTCAGCCCGCGGCCCCAGCTCCCCCCCGGCCTGTTACCCCCCAGCCCGTGGCCACGGCTCCCCCCCGGCCTGTCACCCCCCAGCCCACAGCCCCCCAGGCAGCCCCGGCTCCCCCCCGGGCCACAGCCCCCCAGCCGGTGCCGGCCGCTGCCAAGGCCGCAGCCCCCCAGGCCAACTGCTTTCTCCACAAGATTGGCTCCAACTCCTTTACCGTCACCCCCCGGGGGCTGCCCCCCGGCAGCCGCCTCCCAGAGCCCGGCTCCGTCCCCGCCGGCCGCCCCGTGCCGCCCAAGGGGCCGCCAGTGCCATCCGCGCCACCTGCCAGCGCTTCCCATGCCAGAGCCAACTCCAGGAGGCCAAAGCCGGAGGAGGCCGAAGTGGCCACGTCCCCCCCGCCCAGTGCCAGTCTGGCCCCCAGTGCCACCGGTTCCACTCAGCCGCTCTCCGCCTCTGCCCCCCGGGCGGGGGGCTCCTTTGAGATCCACCCGGCCCCCAAGCCTGACTTGGCTGCCATCCCAGCCCATGACCTGCAGGCCCAAGCCCTGGCCAAGCTGCGCCTGAATTCACGCAATTCCTTCCTCTTTGTGCCCCGGCGGGAGGGCGGCCCGGCTCTGCCCCCCGCCCAGAGCGCCAGGCCCGGGCCACCGCCGTCCTCGGAGGAGAAGGCACCCAAGGAGCCCCTGAGGGCTTCTGCCCCAGAGCAGGAAGAGCCCATCGCTTCCCCGCCAGCACCTCTGGATCCCTTGGTACCTGTGACTTACATCGATGACATTGTGGAGCCGGAGAGCAGGGAGCTTTCCCCCAGGGCTGGCTTGGCTGCGAGGACGGGGAGCTTGGCCGATCAGCCTGGAGGAGCCGGCCCTGACCTGGAGATGGAGTTTTCCTCTGTGCCCCTCTACAGACCACACTCTGTCCCCCATCAGAGGGGAGGCAGCACCTTCACTGTCGTGCCCAAAAGCAAGCCCGTTGCCTCAGGGCTGCAGACTCTTACTGATGCCAGCGGAAGGCCGCAGCGGGAGGAAGAGGAGGAGGAGGAGAGCAAAGGCAAAGGCAAAGCCGTGGAGAATGCTGATGTGCCCCAAGCAGGGGTGTCCCATAAAAAGCGCTACCCCACTGTGAACGAGATCGAAGTGATCGGGGGATACCTGTCCCTGGAGAGGTCCTGCATGAGCAAGATGGGCTCCCACCGCAAGAAGGTAACTGCCTGGGGTGCCTCTGTGCTGATGAGCCGGGCTGGAAGTAGTTGGTACTACCTTTGGCTTGTCTTTCCATGAGGCACTGGGTGGGAAGACGGGCAGCATTTTTCTGGTCCTTTTGGGAGCCAGAGGCTTGCCTGCGGGGAGGGGGACCTGGGTGCTGGTCTGCTGAGTAGATGGGAGTGGGATATGACCTGCGATAACTGCAGGGCCTCTCGCACCAGTCACTTCTTGGAGGTATGATAACAGAAAGTAAAATATTTCGGGTATTTAGAAACTGGAGGTGAGTCGCATGGTTTGAAGGGCTGCGGACTTGCCCCCTGCTCGCTGTGTCTGGGGGGTGTTGGACATGTTGAGCTCCCCACGGTCACTGCCCGGCTAGTGACACAGTGCAGTGGTTGGTGTCTTCCCCGCATTAGTGATCTACTGATAGAGGCTCAAGAATTAGGTCTCTATTAGGAAGAGATCAGCAACAGCTTAACTCCCCTTGATAGGATTATACCACCTGGCTGCTCGTTCTGGATGGGAAGCAGCATCGCTGAAGGTGTGCGAGACATCGATTGCTCCAAGTGTCTTTGGAGGGAATGCCAGGTTTTCTCACTGCTTGACCTCTAACTTAGATCCTTGTGAGCCTTAAACTGAGAATTAATCTTTGTATGGGGTGGTGAAAGGCATCTGGGTGTGATAAAGACACATTCATGCTGAAAGATCGGGTTATTTTGCTGCGCCGGAGGAATAAGTGTGAATTGTTGGGCTCTGAAAGCAGCACGCCGAGGTGACAAATCCCCGTTTCTAAGTCTGTGATGGGACATGTTTTTCCATAGCGGGAAGATCTGTTTTACGTTCCGTTACCTAAATTCAACTGAGTATTTGATGGATGGAATCCACACGGGTGCCTGAGGCACTGAGCATTATAATTTGAGGAAATCCTTTGAATAGGGTGCATCTCATTTAGAAGGGAGGCAGGGAGTGCTGCTTCTCCTGGCTTGACGTTGGATTCCTTCATAAGGGCATGCAATCTGTGTTAATTCAGTGATGACTCATGCAGGTAGCAGATCTGGGAGCATGAGCTCCATGAGATCCAGAATAAGCAAATAAGCAGGAGTGTTGATTCTCGGTCAGTGCTCCTGTAGTGTTTTCTTGTCCTCCTACAAGGAAATGCTTAATCAGACTGGAATTGTTCTGTTTACGTATCTGCTGGGTTGCACTCATTCCAGCTGTTTTCTTGGCTCTGTGCAGTTTGGGGTATTAATCAGCATGTGGTATAAATGGTGAAAATATCAAGAAGACATGTTACAGCTACGGGTAACCTTAGGATGGAGCAGAAAATACTGCTGGAGCCTTGTGGGACAGACACTCTTAGATAAGCCCAGCTTCTGCTGCAGCCAGTGGAGCTGATTTGGCTCTGCAGGGCGGTGCTGTTGGGGCAGCAGCCTTGCTGGTAAAAGAATAAAGCCTCGAGTAATCGAAAACAACTAAGTGGTGTGTGGCGGAAGCTGTCCTTAATCGGTACAGAGGGGAGGAAGGGAGACAAGGACAAGGCCAGTGCAGGAACTTAATTGTTTAAAGGTTGGTCGAACACTGGAACAGGAACCCAGAGAAGTGGTGGCATCTCCGTCCTTGGAGCTACTTCAAACTTGCCCAGGGAGAGCCTTGAGCAACTGATCCGGTTGGACGGGCTCGGAGCAGGAGTGTGGGCTAGAGACCTCCGGAGGTCCTCTCCCAACCTAAAATATCATACAGTTCTTTGAAATTGGCTGACAACTGTTTTGGCTGCTCTCGGTTGGATTTGTGTGACATTGGGCAGGTCATGTAGCTTCTCCGCTTCTGTTCTTATCAGCTTAATAGCATTAAGAGCACTCTGCAGGCACTCTGGAGATGAAGTGTGCTAAATACTGTGCACGTCACATACAACTGTAGCAGCGTTCGCTAAGAATTACACGCGGGGGATGTCCTGCATGAGAGCTTGCAGACACATCTAGTTTCTGAGAAGAGAGACAGTGAAAGGCAAAAGAGGAACTGCCTGTTACACTGCAGAGCTCAGGAGGCTGAAACAAATGGGGACTCTTTGGAAAATAAGATCCAGCTTAAGGAGAAGTAGTAAAGAGGCACAAGTTTCTGGGTAAAATGAAACATGGTGATGTAGCGGGAGAAACACCAGGTTTCAGTTCCCTTCTCCTCGCTGGAGGTGGCAAGCATGGAGTGTTGTTTGACTTTGTAGCCAGTGGAAAGCCGATGGAAAGATTTCTGTTTACTCTTAACCTAGAGGATGTTTGTGTCTTTTACTCTGGGTAATAAGGCTGAGTGTTGATGCCTGAAAAGGAAGGAGCTAGTATGAGGATGCATTCCTTGGTTTCTTCCCAAGAGATCGCTCTGTGTCGCCAAGGCAACCGGCCAAAACCAAGGGTTTTGTTTTGTAGATATGTCGGGGTTTTCAGAAACTTGGTTTTGGCCTGAATTGGGCAGATGCAGACATTTCCTGTGAGCTGGAAGCTGCAGTTCTTCAGTAAAACCAGTGTCCCTTTCTCTTTCGGGCTGTATCAAAATCAGACCTGATGCTGCTTTCAGAGAGCAGCTACCTGGGTCTTTTGGGCTGGTCCTCTCCAGGCAGAGCTGCCTCCTGCCAAGCATCTTCTTTTCCAGACCTTGCCTTGGATTTGCTGAAAGGTTTTTAAATGTACTTCAGGCTCAAGAAGGTGGTTTTTAGTGAAACTTCGATGACTTGGAAAACTTCATCCGCTCGCTGGTGCCCAGCAGGAATCTGGGCGAGATAAACAGCAGGTCTGGCACAGCCTGGAAATGCTGCGGCTCGGTGGGCGTCTGTGCTTACGGTCAGGGCAAATGATTTGTTTGGAGGGAGAGAGACGGTCCTGGCAGTTACACTGATTGTTCTGTGAGATGCAAATCGTGTTTTTCTTCAAATGCAGAAATTCAACCTCCCTTTTCCGTCCCCTTGTCTGGTCACTGATTGCCTGAGTACGGTGGAGATGCCAGCAAAGTGGAGCTGACTCTGTCCACGTCCTCCGTGGCTTTTTGGACCGGGAGGGTGGCTCGTGGAAGGGGGTTCCAGCGCTGCTGTGGTCTGTGTGGAGGGAGCTCCAGCCCCCTGCTCTCAGCTGCGCAGCTGGACTTTGCCATGGCCTGCTGGTGTTCAAGGCCTTTCAGGAAAAACAGCTTTATTGCTCCTTCCAGACACTTCAAGTATGTGAAGCAGCTGTTTGTCTGGGGGTTGGAGCTGGATATTGAACTGATGAGGGAGAGAGAGAAATGCTGTTCCTGTGTCGGAATAAAAAAATGGTTTCCTAACTCTTACACCATTGGAGCTGCTGCCGTGGGACAGTCATTGTTCACGTGAAGGTGAACATGGGGCTGTGTGTGATGGGACACGGGCAAGATCTGTGGTGGGAGAGTTGTTGTTCACCCAGGGCTGTGAAGGTGAACATGGGGCTGTGTGTGATGGGACACGAGCAAGACCTGCAGGTAGAGGGGAGAGCCCCAGCCGTGCCTGTCCCGGGGACCGAGCTGCCTGTGCAGGCAGGAGTTTGAGCTCTTGTCCTCCTACAGGTACTAAGATGCCCTTCAGGAGTGTTCATCCACTCTGCGGCTGTTTGGAGACCTCTCCAAGCGGTATCAGGGTTAGTTCAGATAAGGCAGCGGGGGTGTGACTGCAGTTTGAAAACTCGGTGAGCTGGGAGAGGCTGTCTGGGCTCAGGCGGTGAGGACAGGATACGTGTGCAGGGGTGCAAGGAGACCTACTGACCTTTATTCTCAACAGGGGATGGGGGAGAGGATGCAGAGCGCTGTTGGTGACCTCTGTTCAGTGCTCGTCTCCGTACTCTGTTATTACAGAAGTCATAAATACACCACAGCCTGATAACAGCCCCAGGAGGAAGGGAAGGCTTTGCTGCGGGTTGTGGGTCTTTGGGATCTCAAGAGGATAAAATCTAGCTCGGCTGAGCTGACAGGAACCAATCTTGGTTTGGTTACCTGCCAGAATAACGTACAATGAAGTTGTCAGCAAGATAGAAATCTAGGTTTCTGTAAAACACGTGACGGGCATGTTGGAGCGAGTGACGGGAGAGGGCTGCAGAGTGCCGAGCCAGCTGGGATCCTGAGAAGCGGTTGTCATTCTTCAGGCTTCATGTTCTCATCTTGTTGGAGGCTGGACACTGTCAGGAATGTCCTCCATGTACAGAACTTGCCCCGATTCTGCTCTTTCCTTGTGTCTTGTCACTCCTGAAGTTTATCCCAAGTCACAGTATGTTTGTCCCCTCCAGGACCTGGCACCTCTTGGGGATCCTAATGGGGAAAGGTGACTTCTGGCCAGGCCACCCAAAGTCCTGTAAATACAGGACTTGAGAGCCATCAGACATCAGGTTGTTTGTGGTTTTAAAGCTTTTTGCTGGTCACAGTTGGCAGTTTGAGTGCTGGAAGGTGAGCTGCAGCCTTGAGTGAACAGGGCTTACAAGAGCAAGGTTGGTGGGATCCAAACAGTTGGAGTCTAATGCGTTCCTTCTTCTTTGAACATTGTCTTCAAAGATGTTCAGCTTCAGCTGAACTTCAAGAAGTTCCAGCTTACGTGGACTTTATTCTAACGTTTTGAGCTGCGTAGTGCCTGAATATAGCTTCCAAATGCCCACTTAAATGTCTGATAAAAAAATTACTCTAACCATCCCTCAGCTTTTCGTGGTGGGCAGGATTGGGCAGCAGTTTTGTTGGTCTAACCTGCTGCGCTTCTTGCTCTGTGGCTTTCCAGCTGTTGGGTTCTGCTGGAGATGGTCTCCTGTGAGAACCAGGTGTAGGCTCGAGATGTTGGCAGGGATGAACACCTCCAACTGTTGCCCGGACCTGTTTGGAGCAAGTCCGCACAGTGTGGAATCTAAATACCAGTGACTGCTTGAAGTATTTTTTTTTTTTTTTTTTGCCATGTGTAACACAAGTAAATTAACCATAACACGAGTAAATTAACCTGGTGGTAGAAGCAAAAATCTTTCTGCAAAAATTACTTAGATTCCCTCGTCTCTGTGTTTTGGAGGGGTCAGGACAAAGATTGGTGTTATTTAGCTGGGAGAGCTTGCGTGTTCCTGTTGTATCTTCTGTCTCGTGGCTGAGCTCTGCTGGGGCAAATGCATCTGCCATCTTTAAGGAGGGGCTGTCGTATGTATCTGACATGGATGTATTGAATTTTTGGTAGATGAAGTCAGCAGTGACAAGTCCCGCTCAGAAAAATACATATCTTATATGATCAGGCGTGGTCCCTCCCCTGCGGGGGTGATTCCCACTGGCTGTCAGATGTCAGCAGGCTGTTTCACCCAGACAGTGCAATTTTCCTGCCCTTTTCTAATTCTGCTGATTCCTAGCCTATGATGTTGATGGCTTAAGACTCTAGAAATCAGTATCTTGTTGCGGTTATAGTTTTTAAACCACCTCACAAGCTGGACCTGGGGCTATTGTTGGGGAAGTAGGTTGGGCTTTGTTGCCCTGCTGCCTGCCAACTCCTTGAAGTTGTTGTACTACACCCCTGGCAGAGCAGATGAGTCATATTTACCTCATCTCCGGAGTGGGAAATTCTCTGCGATGGAGGTTCTCCATGGCCGTGCCACTCCCATGCTTCGCCTTGTGCCACAGCGACAGCCTAAGCTGCTCCCAGATTGCCCCGGGCTCCCTTCCTCCCGTCCCCTGCTTGCCTGCCCCGCTGTCACAGCGTGGGGAAGGGGCCAGGAGAGCTAAAATAGGAGCTCTTACGCGAATCGGAGAGGAGCCTGCCTTTGAAGCTGGTTAGGACATGCCCAGGGCTCAGCCCGTCCCAGAGCTTGAGAGGAGATTTGGAGTGCTTTGTGCTCTGAATTCCGGTCGTGCGGATTACAGTTAATGTTATCTTAATCGGTTTCCTTAATCTGTGGACCAGATTGGAGATGTTTTATAATTTCCCTCCATCTCAAGTATTCAGTTTGTCTTGGGTTTGGGTTTTCCTTTTCCCTCTGCTTTTTCCAGTACATGCTCACGGTGTTCCTGAGAAGAGCTGGGGAAGTACACGCTCAGGCTGGCTAGGGCAAGGTCCTGCTTGTCTGTGTTGTGTGTGGGAAACGGCAGGAAAAATTAAAATTTTTAGTTTCCAGGTTCAGTGGCAGTAAAGGAAATCTCAGTCGGAGCTGCTGCAGCTCTGGGGCTGTGCTCACTCCTCTCTTGAGTGAAACCTGGGCAATTTAAAAATCTATTTATAAACCCAGACTCTTCTGAGCGGCTGCAGGGGGCCGGGGGGTGTGCCATGAAGCTGTAACGATATCACGGCATGGGCAGGTTGTGTAGGAAGAGTCACGGGAAGCGTCTGTATCACACAGAGAAACTTCACAAACATCCTGGGAAAATCTGGACCAAAGGAACTTGGTGCTGGTGTTTTCTGAGAAGTGCCCTTCAGATGATCTTGGGGACTTGGCCGGACGGAGCCGCTGTTTCCTAGGCATTTGATGGACTAATAAGCTGAGGAAAAGATCTCAGACACTATGAGAGCAAAACGCTTGCATGCTTAGGGAAATGGTATAGCTTGCAGCTAGTGAAAATGCAGGTCTGAGGGCATATTCATAAGCCCTGTGGTGAACCTGCTGCACTGCGTCACTTCTCTTCGGAGAAGTGTCTTTTGCATATTAGTAGTACAGAAAAAGGGCACGAGAGACGCGAACTCTGTCATGCAGCTAATACTTCTCATGTCACTGAAGCCTTTTGCTCCTGAAGTCTAGAATGAGCTCTTTGGCAGGGTAGGGAGTAATTCTGTCCCCAAGATCCCCATATTTCCTGGGAAATGGTGCCCCATCTCTCCCATTCCGGCTGGAGACGGTTCACTTGCACCAAACCGAGGTATTTGTTTGGAATGCTCTGGTCAGTCTTGGTTACACAGAAATGTTTGTGGGCGGCATCTCGCAGCACTGCGCTGCGTCGTAGCCACAAATTGTGGGCTCGGAGTAGCCTGTAAAGCAGAATCCTCTGCTGTTTGGGAGTTTTGTGCATTGTTTATGAAGATACCAAATCTGGGCACTGATTGTATCTTGTTTATGCCTGCTCTCTTTGTGTATTCAGATGAGATCTGTTCCAGATATGTAGGGAGATTTGTCCAATTTTTACGGGCTAAGTAAGTAATATTTGAATTGCTTGTTAAGCTGTGGAAGGCTCTGGCTCCTCTGTCCGCAGATGTGCAGAGGAACGAAGGGCTCCTTGGGTGAATAGCTGCTTTGTACCATCTCAGACTGGGGCTCCGGCTGCCCCGCGGTTGTTTGGGCGCTGGAATCTCTTCTTGGCTGACACAGTCAAGGGAAGAGTTAATAAAGCTGCCTGCCCTTCCGTGCTCTGGGACTGTCCCTACCCTGTCACTTCTCATCAGGAATTTGAAACTTCCCCGTGTCTTGTACAAGGAGTTTAATATTTCGAATCGCCATGCATTGCTCCTATCTACCATGTGCTTCAGCATATTGATTACACAGAGCTGGCTTTGTGGGTTGCCTTGTAAATGGAGACTTTCTTGTTCTGCCTTGTGGCTTGGGAGCTGGGATGTGGTCCTGGAGGCAACCTCTCCTCTCCCAGCAACACAGTGCTTCCTTGACATGCTACTGCTGTAAATCTTCACTGCTGCTAGCTCTAGTCTGTAACTAACTCTGTGATGTAGTTAATCCTTGAGCAAAACTCAGTTTTACTCTAGAAAACAGTTGAAAAAGCACGATCAAGTGAGCCTATGGTGAAGCAGCCAACTCCTGTGCCCCAAAACTCTTCTTTTTGTACAGAATGATGGAAAAGTACATTTCTGAAGTGCCATCTGCAGTTTTCTGGGCATACTTAGGTTGCTCCAGCCATAGTAGTACAGGGTTAATCTGACAGAGGAACCAAACCTCAAGTGCCTCCCATTCCTCTGGGTATCTGTCAGGGAAAAACCCTTTCTTCCTGTGTCAAGGAAAGGCTTTAGAAGTACAAAAGCTCCTTATCTTCTCCCAAATGATAGCAAATGCCTTGGTAATATGCTGGTGCTACTGAAGCTCCCGGGGTACTATTCCAGGCTGCCCCACACAGAGATTGTGCCTGGAGTTATTTGACCATTTGGGCTGACACATGACCATGTACCTACAGGCGTGTAGATAAGCTCATTCCTAACTCCTGTGAAATGGCTCATTTCCCCCAAGATCCTTTATCCAAGAGTTTCAGAGAGAAAACTGCATCACCCGGGAGTTGTCTTGATCATTGACTGCAGGTTGTGATGAAAACAACGAAGGTCCCCACAGAGGTATGCAGTTTATGAACTGCTCTTCCACCTCCTTCTGCTAAATCTGCTGATCTGTGAGAATGGTCAGGCTGGGTCAGATGGAAAGACCAGGGTAAACCCTTTGGGGATCTTTGTCCACCATAAACCACCTGCTTCTACCCTCTGTTTCCAGTCTCACAAGCAGTTCTTTGTGCAGGGACTTTCCCTCTCGGCCCGTGGCAGCGTGGAGCTGGGAGGTTATGAACAACTTCTCTTCGCACGGATCCTGAGCTCCGCTGGGCAGAGCCTCCACCAACCTACCGAGTGGGTGTTGGTGCTCCAGGAGCTTTCCTGCCCAGCCTAGGGGGGCTCTTTCACGCAAACCTCTATGGGATGCTCTATATCCACAGGCTTCCCGATGCAGCTGTCTGCTGCTGCAGTTTTCAGGTAGCTGGTGTGATCTCATGTACTTTTGTCTCATTGACCAAATCTCTGGACAACCAGTGCAGCAACAAACGTAGCAAAGCCCAACGTAAGACTGCACGGAAGCACAAGGTGATTTTTCTTCAAACCACTGATTTTTGTCCATGCTCGTTCCATCAGAGACTTCAATCATTCACTCTTTTGTATTCACGCGGAGTTGTTGGCCGCCCTTCCTGCAGATGCCAGCCGAAACCCTCCTGCCGCTCTGCTGAGAGGAGGCGGCGTTTGGCTGCCCAGGTGTGACAAGCTGTTAAACCAGCTGCTTGAAATCCCGGCCGGCAGCACATCGGCAGCCCAGGCGCGTCCTCGGGAGTCAGCGCAGTCAGTAATTTTGCCACTTCAGGATTATATTGCTTGGGGAGAGAGGATGATTAGAGGAAAATGAGAACCTGAAAAGAGCAAATCTTGATCCCTGGTGCTACTCAGCTGCGTGGGTCTTGTGAAGTACTTGGGTAGCACAACCGCGTTATGGGGGATCCATATGCTGACTCTGACTCTTCTTGCTGGTATATGGTTAAAGGGTGATTTTTTTTCCCCTCTTTTTTCTTTTAATGCCCAGAACAACTTTTGTTCCTTACTGTTATGAGGTAAGAATTTGGATTGCTAAAGACATTCCTGTTTAAAAGGTGTAAAACGCCCTACATTATCACTTTGGTTTTGCCACGCCTGCCAAGAAGCAAATGTGATAATGGGTGAAGAGAAAAGCCACACTAAAGAGATTGCTTCTGGAGTCGAGGATGCAGATTAACCCCATGACTGCTCCTGAGACTTACGGTGATATCCCTGGTTTCTGAGAAGCCATCACGTGTTTGCTGTTTCATTAACTGCGGAGTCTTGCAGACTTTCCCACCTCGGCTTTTGGAGGCGAGGTGTCTGCTGACTTCCATTCATGTTGCAGGTTGGTTTCTGTAAACTGGTTATTTTTATTTCTAATATGTCTCTGTACATCTTTCGTTGTTGGTCTGGATGCAGACTGGGTCCTGACAGCCTGCATCTCCTGAAACAAGCTTGATTTTTTTTTTTTCTGAGGCTACTCAGAAAATCTGACTACTCAGATTTATGCTTATTGGGCAATATTTACCCTGGCTTCTCTTTCCTGGGTACTCTATTACGCATTACTGTTCAAATCCTAGCAAATAATAAATGATTTTTGTTATGGCAACAAAAATCTGGTGGCTGAACAGCACAATATTCCCCTAAAAGCCTGCCTTATTCTTCCCAGCGTGGCTCTGATTGCTGGGCAGAGCATTAATATACAGAGATGTGGGTTTGGGCTGGACCCTGGTTTTGTGACATGGTTCTGGGTGAAGCATTCAGCTGAGCAAATAGTGACAAATCCTTGCAAATACCCACAGCTGAAGGCTGCGACTTTTTTTCCTTTCCACAGCTGGCGGCTGCTGCTGAGGCAGAAACGGGGGAACCGCTGCTGAGACACGATGAGCAGAGAGGCCTCTGGCTGGGCTCCAGCGGGCTTGGCTCTTCTGGGGTACGGTTTTCTTCTATGGAAAATGACCCCTGTTGCCTCTTGTGTTTCCATAAAAGTCTGTGTGGTCTGGCAGGGTGCTGCTGGCTGTGCAAACCTGTTGTCTGAACTTACTGAACTCTTCATTTTTCTTTTTAGAGGTTCCTGGGACTGAGTCTCCCTGTGTTCCCCACGCACGGTGCTCGGTTCTGCTCATTAGCCGCTCAGAGGCTTTCTTATGGCAGCGATGTTGACCCACGTGTCCCCTGGTTTTGCCTGACCACGTTACCCTCCATCTTCTGTTGGATCGAGCAGATCTTTGTGCTTCCCCTGAAACCACCTGGTGCTTGAGGAGGGGGAGCTCGCAGGGGGAGCCCAGGGCGGGTTGATCACTCTGGGTTTTGGGGCTGCTTTCGGGGCTCTGTGTGGGCAGGGCTGGCTGAGCGCCGGGGGCACAGGCGTGGGGAAGGCGGCCACTCGTGCAGAGCCCCTTCTCCAGAGTCCAACCCTGCGCCGGCGCCTGGTTGTTCCTCCGGTGTTTGCTTTGCCTGGGTGCGTCCGGGTGCTTTATTGCAGAGCGGCCACAGGGCTCTTCCTGCTTCTTGGTAGCAGCACAGTGGGTGCAGGGCGGTGGGATGCTGCCGTAGAGCAAGCCAGCGTGGCTTTTGGGGAGGGGGCTTGCGCCGAGGTGCCCTCACGCCAAGCAGGACTGCTGGTGTCAGCCTTTGCGTAGGCTGCGCTGGCCCAACCGGAGCTGTTGCTGAAATAGCAAATTGTCTTGTTAGGAGCTCTCAGGAGCTCTCCCCCAGGCTGGGGCCCTGGGTGCCTGGGGCTGGCTTCGCAGTATTAATGATTGTTCTTTTTGAATATCTCCAGCGCTGCCTCCTGCAGCGTTGCGGTCTCTCTGCAGCAGGTGCCGAGAAGCCCCGGTGGCAGAGCGTTCTGCAGGACACCCAGCCCGGCTCTGGGCAGCGAGCGTGGCCCCAGTGGAACTGGCTGTGGGTGACTGGGAGCTGCTCCAGCTCAGGGCTTAGGCTGGGCTCTTGGCGAGTTGCCTCTAGGCACCTCACGGGGGGTGTCTCCTGCTCATTTCTGCTGCTTTCTGTTCTTTGGTTTTACTCCCTGGTGAGGCTGTTTGCTCCTCCTGCACTACGCACAGCTTCGGTCCAAATTGGACTAAAAGTCATTTTTCTTAGAGACTTACCCCTGTCAGTAGAAAACCAGGAAAGCTTAGGATTTAAGCGTGGGAGATGGAACTAAAAACAAGGCACGTGTCTCCTGTTCCCTTTATTTTCCATGTTTGGTCAAGAACTTCTTGGCCAGCGCTGGTGAGTGGCCTGTGTGCAGTGGCTGGTTCTGGGATAGCTTCGGAGCTTCCGGGAGCCCTGGGCACCTCCGCCCTCGTGGCCTTCGTGCCTGGCAGCGTGGCTCGTCCCCGCAGTACAGACACCACATTGTGAGCGGTCACTGGCTGGCTCGGATCAGGGAGCATCTAGGTCAGCAGCAGGGGCGAGAAATTCAGGGAACAGCAACTGGGATGCTCTGATCTTCAGGGATGTTTTATTCCAGTACCTTTTCTCTGAAATATAATCATTCCTTTCCCCATGTGTCATCTGGAGAAGGTCAGAGTGGCACTGGCCAGGGCTGGGGCAGGGAATGGGGAAAGGCAGCTGGTTCCTGCTCTGCTGTTTCCATCCATTTCTCCTGGGAGCATGGGGAAGGGAGAGCCAGCCAGTGTCTGAGGTACGTCCTGCACTCGGGCAGAGTAGCCCACAGCTCCATCGTGTGTGTTTGCAGTGCAGAGGCGGCAGTGCAGAGAGTTAGGTACTCCTGCTCTTAATTTTTTGAAAATCATCAGTGAAATACTCACTGTTTTGCCTTGGAAAACCCTTCCTTCTCCCCCACAGAGCTCCAGCGTGGCTGTCCGTGGGCAGTGCAGGGTGAGGCAGTAGCAGGCTGGCTCCCACTCACTGATGGTTTGCAGGCTCTGGCTCCTGCGCAACTGCAGGTTCGGCTGTTGGCGGCAGCAGCATCGTACCTGTGCTCCCTGTGCAGGAGATGCAGCGAGGCAGCGGCTCCTGTCGCAAGAAATACGTGTGTCTGGGCAGCACGCGTGGTGCATTGTTCTTGATAGCTGCTCGGGCCACGGGCTGTTCCTCGGCCTGTGGGGCGTTCTGTATATGAGGGAAACTGCAAATATGGCACATGGGGCAACTGTGCTGCACTTTCTTCTTGCCAGCTGTTATTACACCATCCAGGCTCCGACCACCTGTCACAAGCAACCATGCCGTTTTAATGCTGTTCATAACCCTGTTCACTCAATTTTAAATGTAGTTAGAAGTAAAAGGGATCACAACACCCTTCTAGGCAGCTGCTCGTGAACCTTGATCTGCATTGGCTAGATACTTCCCTGCTTTTGGCGTAAATTTATTCCTGGCAAGCTTTTCCTCCTTGTTTGTCTGTTGTATGCTGGCATCAGCAGTTCTTCTCTGCTCCTTGGTGTTTATTTTCTTGGTGTTGTACTTACAAAGAGCTGTTATGCTTTTTCTCAACCTTCATTTTTGCTAATGTGAAGAGGCTGAATCTCCTCTGCACCTGCTGAGACGATTTGTAACCAGCTCTTCTAAGCAGAATGGTAGATAATGATTAGGACGTGAAAGGCTGCAGGGGAACAACCCCTTTGCTCAGCTTTTCTTTCAACCTGGAGCAGCACATCTGGAGTTACTGGGTCTGGGTTTGGGCATCCTGCTGCAGGATAGATGCAGAAACTGGAGCAAGTTCAGCAGGGGCTACCAAAGTGCTCCTGGGGCTGCAAGAAACGGCATATAAGGAGAAGTTGAGGGAGCTGGTTTGTTTTCAGTCCGGAGGAGAGAAAGGGGGAGTCCAATTGCTGCCTTCCACTACCTGGGTTTTACTGGGAGGATGGAGCCAGGCAGTCCCTATTTCCAGTGGAAATGCCCTGCTTTATTCCCGGTTTATTGAAGGAGCATCCTAATGGTGATTACAGTCTTGTAGCCAATCCAAAATTTTCTTTCTCAGTTATTCACAGGCGATGATCTTCTCTTAGAGCAAGGGTTGATCTTAAACATTGTCCCATTTCTGGTGTTCTTCCTCTCCAGTTTTCTGAATGACCCATAAAATTCTGGTTTTTCCTTGGTGAACTCCCACGTTGGGGTCATCTTCATTCTCAGTCTCCCAGTTATTGTGCAAAGGTCACTAGTGAGAATACTAAATAAAACTAGTTTCAAAACAGAACCTTCAAGTACCTCCCCCTTGTCCAGTAGTTTCCCTCTCTACTCCCACCTGTTACCATCTCTCCTTCAGCTGCTGCCATTTTCTCACTTTTGGTATTAAACCCTGTATTTTAGCTAGCTTAAATAGCTTTTTGTCAGGATGTCCTCCCAAAAATGTAGTCCTGATCACTGATATTTCTCTAGTCTAGGGCAGGGGTACACAAACGAGTTGGCAGGCATTAGCAATGTCACCTTTCCAACATGTGGCTGCTTTCCTGTCCTCCTTGGCAAGACTGATCCCTCTGGAGGGACACTCGGGCGGCTCCTCCTGGCTGCTGGGCATCAATGTTAGAGGATGGCAAAGTGTGTACCAGGACAAAAAGCCAGAGGTGCTCTGGATCGCTTGGCCTCCTGACTCCATCCCATCTATTTGGTGATCTGCCTTTGTGGTTTCTCTCAGCGCGGCAAGAGATTTGGCAAGGCACATTGGGAAAGGTGGGGGGACAGGCAACGGCTCCTTTAAACCAGAGTGAAACCCTGGGGTGGGAGGTGGCTGTTGCCAGAGTGAGCGTTGGGATCAACGGTTTCTTGTGCTGTTTTCTAATAATTCTCCTTTGTTGTTGTCTAGATGAAGATCTCTTTCAATGAGACGAGTTTGCAGACTATGTTTGAGTACCCATCGGAGAGCTCACTGGCAGAAGAAGAGGAGGAGGAAGAGGAAGGACATGCTTCTGAAACAGAGGAGGACAAGTCTTGCACCTTTTACATTCCACGCCCAAATAGCACTTTGCATCCCAATACACCTAACTCAGGTGAGCGAGGCGCTGTGGTGGCACTGTGGGATTTTGGTGGTGTCTGACACTGTCTCTGTTTCCTGCAGCTCCTTGTGGGGCTCCACACAGGTGAAAATGCTCATGGAGGTGACTGCTGCCAGCTGATGGCAGAACTGGGGCTTAGTGGGGCTTGAACCAGAACAGGGAACCGCAGATGGGCAGCTTCCATCCTGCCCCTGCCAGGATCCTGATTCTACTTCCTTTTGGGGCAGTGAGAAATACTCACGTCAGCTTTGTCCTTCCAGCAGATTTATCCAGCTACACCCCAAAGCACTCCGTGAAGTTCAGTGAGTGGCAGGAGCAGAAGTACGAGGAGATGCCTGCCACAGAGGGACCCCTCCCAAAGGAAGCTGATTCCCATGGGAGCCAAGTCATGGTGAGACTTTAAATAAGCAGGACTTGGCTTTGTCTTGCTGTGCTGTATCCCAGCACTCAGGTTGGTGTGGACAGTGGGTGGGGTGGCCTGTGCCTCCCACTGAACACCAGTGTGTGTGTTTGCTGCCAGGGAGGTGTGCCACCGCGCGCAGAGGGATCAGCACAAGGTCCCGCTGCCACTGGCAGAGCTGCCTCTCCATGTGTGTGTAAAGGAGACGGAAGGCAGCTGGCACACTTTGTACTCCAGGGCATGTTTGGAGGGGGGAATCAAATGCGCTCGTTAGCCCTGGGCGAGGTGCCAACGCAGCCTTCAGTGTCCAAAGGTGTGGGTACTCGTTCGCTTCGGGTTTGATGACACCTCCGTGTCAACTCTGCTTTCTCCACAGCTCACGCCGGCGGAGAAGGGCGGACTCTCCGATTTCAGCAGCGAGCCCGCTCTGTATTTTTGATCGCTTCATCTTCAGCCCTGCAGCAGCGGCTGCTGGAGAAAACGTGTCAGTGCACCATCTGAATGCCTGCGCGAGCAGCGCCGAAACGAGCTTCTGGGTCCCTCCCTCATCGCAAGTTTTCGTTGGGTCCCAATGCCAAGGGTGGACTAGATGCTATCGGGCCTCTTCGGAGAATATTTGCACTGGATTCTGGGACCTAACTACTACTTTTAAGGCGTATGATTTATTCTGCCTGTGGCCTTGCATATTCCTTGTTCAAGATCAGCTGCCAATTAGACAAAGCATCTTAAGACCAGATCTGTAATCCCGGGATGAATGTAGATTCTTTCAGTGTTTATCCGAGTCCACACAGCCAGGCACTGGCTGGGGTCTGTGCAGCTTTTGTGACACTTCTCCCATCAGAGGCCCCAGTGAAGAACGGTTCTGGAGTTGGAGCACTGGGAGCCTGTGGGCAGTTAGCTGGATTCACAGAAGCGGTTGTGATTTGACAGCTAGATTGGGTGTCAGTTTGGAAAACCATTGAAGGCTCATGGTTTGTGCTCGGCACGTTTCTGGGTCTAGTTTCACTGAACCCTCATGGAATTCACGTGCCAGTTACGTTCTTGTGAAGGAAGCTGAATGCACGGTGCGAGGGATGGGAAGTGGAATAAATGCCTTTAGCTTTAGGTGTCATTTCGCACTGATCTGTAAAGAGGTGTCCAGACTGGCTTGAGCCTCTTAAAGGTTCCCAAACATTGGCCATAGCTTTGATCTCTCTGTACCCAGCTCTGGTGTCCAGTCTCTAGTAACTGGTGATTGTGCTTGTTTGCCAGTGCCTCTGGTTGCTTTGTTCCAGCATCTAACGGGGCCAGGCCCAAGATTTATCTGTCTTGGTTGGCAGGGGGCCTTCCTTCTAGCCATGCTTGCTCTGCTCCTCTAGTGCAAAGCACAGGAAGGCGATTTCACTCCTTTCTCCTGTGGAACTTGAACAAGGAATATGGTTTTTTTTCTAGGATTTTTATAGTTCTATTGTAATTGTTTAATGCAGCCAATATGCAAAGGAATCTGCTAGACTCTTCCATTTAAGTTTTCTACTACTGTAAACTCAGGGTCAAAATTGCACTCTGGAAAAGATGGAACACTGCTGCTAATGTGATTTGTACTTCTGGGATTAAAAGAGATGCGGTTGGAGTAGATTCGGCCTCTCTGGGCTTTATGAAATGAGCGGTACCCCAGCATGTGGCTCTATCCAAAGGAACAGGCGGGTATCTTTGATTAAATTTTATAGGTTTATTGGTTGGTCTATTATATATAGACGATGAATGTCTACTCAAGGTGACACCAGTCTGTGAACTGAAAATGCCCTGCATACCTTGCACTTGTTTTGGTGTATATTGTAGCAGCAGGAGGAAGGTTGCTATGCTGAAAAATACGGTCAGAATTAACTGTTAGGACACACCTACTTCTAGCGTCCTCCTCTTCTGCCCTGGGTGCCTAAATATTTCTGGAAAGATAATGCAAAACAAATTAATGAGATACTCAGCAGCTTGTTAGACGATGGCTGGAGGGGCCACAAAGGCATGCTTTATACCTCCCTGCACTTCTAAGGCTTGTCCTTCTCAAACTGACTGGAGATCTGTTCCCTGCCTGACGCCCCAGGAGCCGTACGTGGCTGGCAGCGCATCAGCCTGTGACACGACACAAGTACCGTGGAACAGCAGCGAATCCCATGTGCTAAGGCTTCTCCCATTCATTAAATAGTTCAGGACAAGATGCTGAGACTGGGGTAGAATGAGGAAGAATGCAGGACCACTAGCGACTGCTAGATTTAAGGGATGAGTTATCAGATATGTGGAGTTAAACACGGAGCAGTGCCCGCAGCCAAACATCAGGCACCATGTGTGAAGAAAAGGTTATGCACAGCTTTTTTCTAGCAGAAAATGTCTCGGTGAGCATCTTGCACTATGGAAAAGCTCAGGCCAGTTTAAGGCAGCCCTATTTTGCTGCCTTGAATTGGGCTGAGCCAGTTCAAGATTTGCAACTTAACAGTAAAGCGCAAACTGCTTGCAATTAAAGTTAGGGATGAGATGTCTGAACTAGTCCTGACTTCGTTCTGCCGTGGATCAATGAGGAATTCTAAAGCCAACACTATCCTGCACCTTGTTCCCCTCACTCCAGCCAACTGCAGCGCTGCGCTGGGACTCTGCGTGCTGTTCGCAGGGATGAGCTCGGTGCCTGCGAGGTCTCTGGTGAGGAGAGGCTCGCTGGGGCTGCGGGAGTGCAGAGTGCTGCTCACCAGGAGCTCATGGTGCCCTGGTGTGTGCCAACTTCTCCACTCCTTCTCCCAGTTTGCCTGCTCCACCCTGTAGCTGTGATTTACACCTCGCCAAGTGCTGCCTTTGCACTTCCCGGCTTTGTGCTCTAATCCCTGCCTGCTCCAGCTGAACTCTTGGCACGCTTTTGGCCAAGTGAGGGCAGAAGCATTGGCTGCCCAGTCACCTCCAGGGATGTTCTTCAGTATGACTGTGCTCAAAATTAAGGGTATTTTTTTGTAGGTGCCTACCCTGGTCTCTAGCATTTGAGGATTAACTTTAGTAGATCCCTAACTAATACCAAAGTGCATCTGAAAGGAAAATTTACTTCTGCAAAACAAAGGCTTTTATTAAACGTGGCATCCTTGTACCAGAACAGCAGCTGTCCCAGAACAACAGGCCTTTCCAGGTTGAAGAACAACTTTAGGAATGCTCTTCTCCACGTGCTTGTTTTTCTCTTTCTTTTGAAGTGCTTTGCGGCTCACTGGCTTTACCAGCATTCCCAATTTCTCCCTTCAGGACATCTAGCAATGTCTGAGAACTCTCCAGAATCTGGGAAAGAAAGAAATAAAAATAGCTTATTTTTACATAAACTGTTTCTCTCGTGAGTTCCCTTCGAATCTACCTTGCAGTAAGTATCTAATTCTCGGTGACGTTATCGTCCTGTCTCCCTGTGGGGAATATCTGGAGGAATTTCTCTGGTTCGTGCCCACATTCTGAATATGGAACAGCTTAAGCGATTTCTCTGTCTTGGAGCACGAGGCAGAGAACTTCCAGATGCAGGCTGTGGGGTGAACTCCTGGGTTTCGGTGTTGTTTTGGGGGTGGTTTTTTGGTGGTTTTTTTTTTTCTGGTGTTTTTTTTTTTTTTTTTAAGGAAGGTGTTGATACCTGGGCTTTTTATATCAGTATTAACTTGTGCTCAGCTGACCCAGTTTCAACTGTCTTCCAGTTAAAACTGCCCACTTTAAGTTTCTTGCTTCAAGACTAACTCAACACCACAATGACCTTAGGTCAGACTAAATCTTTCCTTTTATTAATTTTCTCCTATTTTCAGCTTATATTGTACACAATCCAGCGTTCCCACTCACTGTGCTCTAGGAAGCAAGGCTACCACAGGGTTAGGAGATCTCGCTGCCTGTCATCTCACCACAGTGTTAACGCAGTGGATGTTTGTAACAAAGCGTGACAGCAGGGTTGTAGCCCCAAAGATCATTTACGTTCCTATGAATTTGTGGAAATGGCCAAGTGGTCAGAGAAGAGATGAAGGTAGGTGCCCTGCAGGATGAGACCGAAGTAGAAGGTGTTGGTGGGATCTTGCCACCTTGTCTGTGGGAGGAGGTGGAGTCCTGTGGCTGCTGGGGGTTCTGGGGGAGACGAGGAGTATGATTACAGACAGGAGACGTGGAAAGGAACTTTGTCACTGGTTTCTGCGCACAGGACATCTGCATTTCCCCTGCTAACACCTCTGCTTTTCACCTGCTGTGAGTGTCTTTTAATTTCAATAAACGTGAATCCATTTGTAGG
Organism: Fratercula arctica; assembly: GCA_947846985.1. Lineage (NCBI taxonomy): Eukaryota > Metazoa > Chordata > Aves > Charadriiformes > Alcidae > Fratercula > Fratercula arctica. Next base: position 9,231,807 of record CANTUZ010000016.1, read on the forward strand.
CTGGGGGGTTGCGACTTGTATCTCGGGGAAGGTTTACTTTTAGAAGGAGCGGTTTGTTTGAGTAGCTTTACAACACAATTCCTAAGCTGTTAAATTTTTATGTGAGTTCGTCCCCTTCACCCCAAACCATCGGGTCTTGAAGTAGGAGGAGAAAACAGCTCCAGCCTCATCTGAAAAATAATTGTCAACAAAACTACTGATGTGGGGAGATGAAGAGGAACTGACACAGAGTAGTTGATCACAAAAAAAAAAAAAAGGAAAAGGAGAATTTGGGCAGCAGCTAATAGGGGAAGGGGTGCTTTTGGACGAAACGGCTCCTTGTTACCATTTGGAAACAGAAGGAACATAACACCTTATCTATCTGAAAGCAGGGCTAGAAGGATCCTTTTATTTTTTTAATTCAGAAGAGAATTCTGCTGTTACCCCATACGCGGGATCAAGCCGTCCCTGCCTGGCAGTTTCCAAACGCGGGAACGGAGGAAGGGCAGAGCCACCACGGCGCCGTTTACTGCCAACGGTCAATAACGGCCCCCACACCCTTCACTGGTCCAACGCTTCTACTCTTTTAATGATATTATTCCATTAAAGATGGAAGAAATTACATTGAAAGCTGGGGGGAAAAAAAGTGCCTGGTAGCATCACAGTTTGTCGTTACCTGCACGAATTCATGGTCTTCTGGGTCAAGGCCTTGGCTCTGCTTTCTTTCTTTTTTCCCCCGCGAATGATGGTTTTTTGCTGTGCTTTGACAACGTGCTTTCCCCCAGCCCAACCCCCGGCCTCCCGTTGGCGGGGGCCGCCTGGGCCGGGTGCCCTGACCCCCGGGCAGCCCCATGCGGGGTTACCCTGCCATGGCGGGGCCGGGCCGTGGTTACCTTGCCGTGGGGGGGCCCGGCAGGGGTTACCCTACCATGAGGGGGGCCCCGGACAGGGTCACCCTGCCGTGGGGGGCCCGGACCGGGGTCACCCCGCTGTGGAGGGGCTCCGGGCCGGGGTCACCCCGCCGTGGGGGGGCCCGGGCCGGGGTTACCTTGCCGTAGGCCGCCTCCGTCTCGGCGATGGTCCTGTCGAGCTCGCCGCGGGCGGCCAGGTTGCGGGCCAGGCTCTCGCTGGTGCGGGCCAGGCGCTGGGTGAGCGCCCAGAGGCGGCCCTGCAGCCGGCCGCGCTCCGCCTCCTCCTCCCGGATCCGCCCGCTCAGCTCCTCCCGCCGGGCCCGCAGCTCCGCCAGCCCTGCGCGGACCCAGCCGTCAGCCCCGGCCCCGCCGCCGGCCCCGGCCCCGCCGCCGGCCCCGCTCACCCTCCCGCAGCTCCGCGTTGTACCCCCGCAGCGCCGACCCCGGCCCGCTCATCGCCCCGGCCCAACGGCCCGCCGCGCCCCGCCTCTTCCTGCGGCCCGGCCCGCATGGAGCCGCCGGCGGGCGCGGGGCTCTCGGCCGCCTGGCACACGCTGAGCACCGCCCTGGTGCCGCCCGCCGCCCTGGGGCTGGTGAGCGGGGGGGGGGCGGGGGGGAGAGGCCGGGCACGGCCGCCGGGGAGGCGCCGCCGCTCCCCGCTCGCCTCACGCCGCCGCCCTCGGGTCTCCGGGCCCTGTCGGGGCCGGCCCCGACCCCCGCTCCGCCGGCCGCGGGGTGGCTGAGGTGGCCCCAGCCGCGTCCCCTCCGCTCCCGGGTCCGGTTTTCGGGGGTTGGGGTGGGGGGGGAACGGCTGGAGCTGGCGGCTGGGGAAGGGCAAAGAAGGGGGGTCGGGGGTGCGGCGGCTCGGGGGGGTGTCGGGGAAAGGCCGTGGGCGTCCCCGATCGCCAGCCACAAAACCTACGTGCCAAAAAGACGGGCTGTTTCACCTGTCCGTGCTGCGGCTCTGCTCCCTGCTCGCTCCCCGAGGGAGCTAACATGGGCTGAGGAAGGTTTTACCCCAAAATATGGCTTTTTGGGGACCCGAGGGTGGCTCGTGACGCTCCCCACCAGTGCGTGTGTCCTGCAGCAGCCGCCAACAGGGAGAGCGGTGGCCGGTGTTGGGCCTGGGAGGTGGCACTTGGCTTCCAGCAGTGGGCCAAGACCCCAGCAGGTCTCCATGGAGGATCGGTGTCTGCAGTTTGACAGCAGAGTTGGGACCCCACTCTTTGGGAGGAGCGATCTCCCGCCGCAGATCCTCCCGGAGAGGTCTGTGCGTGCTTAACTCCGTGTCCCCTCTGCTTTTCAGGCGGCACCGAGGTCCGATGCTGTGGGGCTGCTGAAGGATGCTGAGCTGCGGGCAGCCCTGGAGGTGCTGCGGTGTTACGACTTGCACTCCATCGTGGAGGAGTGGTTCATCGAGGTGCTGCAGACGGACCTGCAGGCCAATATAGCCCCTGAGTTCTGGAACTGCATCAGCCAGTATGAAAACACGGCTGAGGAGCCCCAGTGCTCCTCGCTCCTGCTGGACGCGTTTTGTCTTCTCAAGTGCCGCCTGGACCCCTACCTGAACAGCCTGGAACTTCTGGAGAGGTGGACCAAGGCGGGCTTGCTGCTGGGGACAGGCGCTCAGATGCTGCAAGAAAAGGTCTACACCATGTTCAAAGCTATCCTTTTCTTCTCCACTACCAAGTCCTTCCAGGAAATGATCCAGCAGTTCTACAGCCGCACTTTCAGGATATACATGCGGCAGTGGAAGAAAGGAGAAGATGGAACGAACGAGTGCGAGAGCAGCATGAGTGAGACGGAGCAGGAGAGTGACACGGAGGAGGGCGGAGGAGAGAGCCCGCTGTGTGCAGGCTGCAGCAGCAAGAGAGAGCAGTGCTGGTGCCCCAAAGCCATGGAGCAGTTTCAGCAGCTCAATGACATTCTGTACGTAGGTTTCGGGGCGGTCGCTGTCACTCAGATGGTCCGGATGGGAAGCAGCAGCAGGTTTTCTTGATATTTGAAAATGGGAGGCGCTACGTGTGAGGACAGGCTGTGTTATGGTTCTGGGTAGAGAACTTGACACAGGGTTCCTGCAGCTGGTTGCCAGCTGGTGGCTGAACTAAAGCAAATCTTTAGACAGAAAGTTCCTCTCCCTGCATACGAGACTATCTTCCTCTTGCTCTGAGGCCTTCCGCCCGCAAAGCAGCAAACTCTTCTGAATGAAAAGCTTTTTGATGGCTAGAAAATAATGTTCCTAGGGAAGATGGGATAGCAGTAGTGTCGTGTGTTATATATGTAGCACATCTGTGCAGGCTACCAGAGCATTTCAACTAAGAGCTAGGCCTGTGTCTGTGGAGCACGCAGGGAGGAGGGTGCCTGCAGGTACTTAGATTTTCTTTATTTGCTCGTACCTTTGCTCGCATACACTCTGAATCGGGTCACTGTCTGTACCTGCAGCCGACGGCTGAATTTGCTGGAGAGAGTGAGCGCCGATGCTGTCACCACCATCCTCCACAGGATGATCGAGGAGCGGATGGAGCAGCGGTGCAGGGGGGAATACGAGCACTCCTTCCTGAATGAGTTCCAGGAGGTAAGGCTGGCGTGCGGCAGCCGGGGCCCTTCCTTCAGGGATGTGTGGCTGCTCCTCTTACTGCTTTAGCAGCTCAGCCGAAAGGTGGATTCCCCCTGAAAACACCTGGGCCAGGGCTGTCACCCCCACCATCCCTGGCAGAAGAGGTGGTTAAAACTCCCCATTTTGATTTATGCTAGAGGGGAAGGTTTGCTCTGACCTGTGCGTAATGAGCCGTTGTATTTCACCTGGTGACGTCCGTAGTAATGAGGGAATTTCTGTGGTTCCATTTTATGAACTACAGGAACAGGTAGTGCCACCTAGCCTGCAGAGGACCCTCCCTCTGGGTAGGTGGGCCCATAATTAGAATTTGTGTGGATGTTCTCTGTCCTCATTTTTCAGTACTCCTTGAAAATAGGAAGCGAGGATGGGAAGTGATACTCAGGTATTGATCTCACCAGTGGGCCATGTACAGAATTAAAATCCTTCCTTGCACCTACCCGGTTGTTGTCCTGCTACCTTAAACCGAGTTTCTGTTGGGCTGTTTACCCAGTGTGACCTTAAAATTAAATTCTTTTCTATGTTATGGCTTTTCTAGGACACAGTCCTGGCTCTGCAGGCTTGCCCGGCACTCTTTGTTCGTCGATGCGTGACCTTGCCTTTGCCTGTGTTGAAGAGCAATGTGTGAAGTCAGGTTGCCATGCAAACCCCACTGCTCTCTCTGGTTGCCCTGGTTTCCTTGCTGTTTGCCACGCCGGCCTTTTTTGTTGTCTGCAAACATCATCGGTCATTTTATATTTACTTTCCTTTAGTTGCTGTGCAACACGTTCTTTATTGGACCTAGTGTGAAATGCTTTTGGATGACCTGGAGATTGTTTAAGGACACTTTAAGGGCACCAGAGAAAATAAAACCGCGTTCCACGTGTCAGGCATTGCAGAAGGTCCCCTTGCTCCCGCCTCTTCAGAAAGGGCAGCGTGTTTGGCCATAGAATATTGGAGCAGGTCAGAATTAGGAAGAGATGATTTTAAGGTAAAAAAGCACAAGACTGGCAAGCTAAAGGTAAATAGAAGTCTGAGAAACAGCTTGCTAAAGGTAAAATAGAAGTCTGAGAAACAGCATGCTAAAAGTACAAGTGTTAACAGCAAACCCCCTTTTCAGACCCAGCAGCAGCAGCCTGGAGCGTGGGTTGGTAATCGGGCTGCAACAGGAGCACTCAGAGAAAATAAACTCATGGGGAAAAATGGGCTGGTTTGTTAATAATTGTATTCCTTAACTGATGCAAAGCAACTCAATTTTATAGTCCTTTCCTTTTGTCCTTTAGAATTCTTTATCAGCTTTTCCACAGTTTTGCCCAGATCGATGCCCAGGTGTTCCGTAGTTCTCAGGTTCATCCTGCCTTGTCATTGGCAGAACTTGTGCATTTCCTCTGTTTCCTCAGCCAAGTAGATAATTAAAAATTAACATCAGCAAACGAGACTTTGACTTAGCATTTTTTGTTTCAGGCTGTCAGAATCTGGTTATCGAAAAATATTAATCTCTAGTAGCTATTAATACCGAAATACGATCCCAGGAAGTACCATGTACTTGCCACTTTAAAGGGGAAATTAAAGAAAGCATTTATTTTGAATCTAGATATTGTAGTTGAGTACCTTTGAAATTTCATACTTACACATTTCTTGGTAGAAAACCAAATCTCAAATATAAAAAAATAGCCTTCTGATGCTCTCTGTTCAGGTGTTTATTTTACTTTTCAGTGACTAGGCTGGTATTTGAAGTCTTGGTTTCAGGTGCCTGAGTTTGGTTGGTTGTCTGTGGGTCCTTGGTCCTTGGGTCCGTGCTCTTCATTGCTTTCAGGAATCAGAAACTTTGGGCCAAGGGTGGTGTGATGCACAATTTGCTCATATTCTCATGAAGAGAACAGGTCTGCAAGTATAGACTGGAATGGAATTCTGCAAGAATAGAATAGTCTGCAAGTTTTTGAATATACCCTGTCCTTTTTGGAGCCCAGCGCCTATGCACAGTCCTCAGTCACCCCTTACCTTCTCATACACACCTGCATAGTCAACATCCTGTATTTTAGTTAAAGTTCCTACTCTTACAGCTGGGCTTTCCCCAGCTATAACCCAGGCCAGGGTGCATTTGGAGAGCAGCTGGAGGTGATGCTGTCCTTGGCTAGCTGTCCATCTCTGCCCGCTGTGGTAGCTGCCTGGTGATGGGTAAGCGTGGGACATGGCTGTGCATCCAGCCTGTGGTGTTCACCATCTGCCTGCTCTCCCTCTCCTTGTGCAGTGGATTGAGAAAGTGATTGGCTGGCTCAGCAGGGTGTTTCTGCAAGATGGTCCCTTGGCGCGCTCCTCTCCAGAAGCTAGCAGCACCTTGAAGCGCTGGCGGTGCCATGTCCAAAGGTTCTTCTACCGCATCTACGCCAGCATGCGCATTGAAGAGCTCTTCAGCATCATTCGAGGTAGGTGTGACCCATTCATTGTTCATTCACTCACAGAATCACAGACTGGCAGGGGTTGGCAGGGACCTCTGGAGATCACCCAGTCCCACCCCCTGCCAGAGCAGGGTCACCCAGAGCAGGTGGCACAGGAACGCGTCCAGGCGGGGTTGGAATGTCTCCAGAGACGGAGACTCCCCCACCTCTCTGGGCAGCCTGTGCCAGGGCTCTGCCACCCTCACAGCAAAGAAGTTCCTCCTCATGTTGAGGTGGAACTTCCCATGGTCAAGTTTGTGCCCGTTACTCCTTGTCCTGTCGCTGGGCACCACTGAGAAGAGCCTGGCCCCATCCTCCTGACACCCCCCCTTTCAGTATTTATAAGTGTTGATGAGATCCCCCCTCAGTCGTCTTTTTTTCCTGGCTGAAGAAACCCAAATCCTTCAAATCCTTGGACTTGGACTGGATCAAGGATAGATCTGTCTTCCTCTCCTGATGCACCATGCTGTCTCCTCTTGCATTCCCACGGAGCATGGCACTGTTTCTAATCACTGCTTGGTTTATAGATTTCCCAGAGTCGAAGCCTGCTGTGGAGGACCTGAAGTTCTGCCTGGAAAGGACTAATCAGAGGCAGCAGCTGCTCAGCTCCCTGAAGAGCGCTCTGGAAATGCGACTTCTGCATCCTGGTGGGTTTTTCATCCTCTCTTATGTCATAACACTGTAAGGAGCCTGGGCATGAGTGGGGATCTACTGGGAGCCATTGTCTGGTTCCATGTTTGATGAGTGAGAGGCAGCCAGGCTGTGCGCATCGCGTGCTCTCTGTGTTGAAGTGCGCATGGGCGGCAGTAAGCTGATTATATCCCAGCCCCTTCTTGCCCCGGTTTTGCAGTATGGTGAGGAGCTGAGCTAGTAGTTTAGCTTTGGTCCAGTTGGAAAAAGGCTTTTGTGCTGCGTGTGGTCTGACCTCCTAACGCACAGTCGGGGCTCAGCTGATTTCTGGTAGTCTCGGAGCCTGTGTTCACGGTTGGAACTGGTTTCTCAGCCATACGGATCTGATCTCTCCCCTTGGCTGGGGCAATAGGGCAGCAAGCCCTCCGCCTCCGACTCCACAGATCGAACAGAGGGGCTTGGAGCATCCAAGCTCCTTGTATCCAAGCCATTAGTTTGTGCTCTGTGACTCTGACTCCCTCTGCCCCTCTCCTCTAGGAGTCAACACATCTGACATCATCACTCTGTATATATCAGCCATCAAGGCCTTGCGGGAGCTCGACCCCTCCATGGTCATCCTGGAGGTTGCCTGTGAGCCCATCAGGAAGTATCTGAGGTAAGAGGCTTGTGGGATCAGTCTTACGCATCCCCTTTCCCTCCCCTTCCCTTCACTTGCTCTGTTTCTCTTGCCTGTTGGCAGGACCCGGGAAGACACGGTGCGGCAGATTGTGGCTGGTCTCACAGGGGATGCTGAAGGCTCTGGTGATCTTGCAAACGAGCTCTCGAAAGCTGACCCGGTGACCCTGGAGAACGGCCAGGAGAGTGACGATGACATCTCAGAACCAGGGGACTGGGTTCCTGACCCAGTTGATGCAGATCCAGGTTAGATGCCAAGACCAGAAGTCGCAGGAGCCTGCTGTATTCCCCGGCGGGCTGTAGTCTTGGGCAGCTCATCTGCTCGTTCTTGAGAGCTGGGCTGGGCTGGGCTGGGCTGGGCCAGGTCTCTGTTGATCTCACACTGTCGTCTGCTGGATTTCACTAGGAAAATCAAGTTCCAAGCGTCGGTCCTCGGACATCATCAGCCTGCTGGTGAGCATCTATGGCAGCAAGGATCTGTTTATCAATGAATACCGCACGCTTCTGGCTGACCGCCTGCTACATCAGTTCAACTACAGTGCTGAGAGGTGAGGTCCCAGTGCCCAGCCCCAGGGCTTTCCATGGTAAAATCACCTTCAGACTGGGTACTATGAGCAGCTGTTTCTGGAGCCAGGAATGTCTTTGGCCATTTCATCTGCAGCTTTGGGTTTGCATCTAGAATTTCATGTGCTCGCCTCTTCTCGGCTGCATCCTGCTCAGTCCTGCCTTTGGCTTGCACTAATAGGGCAGAATGTAGGAAACTGGAGGCACCGTCACCCTCTTAGCTCTATCCCACATACTCTGGTGGCCCTCGCAACCTGCACGGGCTGCTTAGGGTCAGCAGAAAGTGTCAAAGTAAGAAAAAAGGGGTGAAGCATCAGCAAACCCCAGTTGCAACCCAACTACGTCTCTTGATTCAACAGTTGCAGTGGTTCTCCTCACTGTGAAATGCAGCTGGTGCCAGCCACCTCTGGGACGGGTGGTCTCAGGCAAGTGGCTCGCCAAATGCTGAGGTTGCACCGTGCTGAGGGGGATGGCTAGGTGCCATGGTCCTCCAAATAAAAGGGATGGTAAGGTCTTCAAAAAGCTGCTGGCCTACAGAGGAAGTGACTGTTCCTCACTTAGATGCTGGGAAACATCCTGTTCAGATAATGCAAAGCTTCCTAGGAAAAGCAGCCTTGTGCCAGGGACTCCCTTTCTTGGCTGTGTTGCAGAGGGCGGAGGCCAAGCCAGGCTCGTCCGTCTGAGGGACCTGTGGCTGATCTGTTGTTTCTCGTATCAGGGAAATCCGCAACGTGGAGCTGCTGAAGCTACGGTTTGGAGAAGCTCAGATGCACTATTGTGAAGTCATGTTAAAAGTAACTTTTTTTTTTTTTTTTAAAAAATATTCAAGTCCTTGGGTGATTGAGCTCACTGGGGAAGGGGAGGCACTTGAGGAGTGACCCAAAAAGGGTCTTTTAGGAAAGTGGGGTTCCCAAAATCCCAGTGAGGGGGCGGATCTGTGACAGGCAGAAGTGCATTCCAAATCACGTCTGTTTTTTAAATGCTGTGGGCTGGGTTGTCGACTCTGAGAGATGGTTGCTCTGGTGCTGTTGGCTGTCTTGCCCCTCCTGCAGTACAGTATTCTGGCACCGAAGAGCTGGGCTCTTCCAGCTCCTCTAGGCTTGGGAGTCTGGAGTTTAATTCACTTGGAGCGCTGTGGGAAGAACACAGTTCTGGAGGGACACTGGTATAGGCTAATGTTGCGTTGAAAGCCGTTCCTCAACCTCCCTACAGATGTTTCTGAGTATAACAGAATTTCTAGTGCACACACGTGATCATGTCCTTTCCAACGTCCTCATCATCATTGGAGACAACCCTAGTCACCTTGTTTAAGCTTCTCCTTTACTAAGGGTTAGCCGTGACTTGGAAGAGAAGGAGCTGCCTTAGCTTCCTCTGCCTTTTCCAGGATATGGCTGACTCGCGACGGATTAATGCCAACATTCGTGATGAGGAAGAGAAACTCCCAGAGGAGGAGAGGCCACCGTTCAGCCTTGTTGCCGTTATCCTGTCGAGTGAGTTCTGGCCACCGCTGAAAGAGGAGAAGCTAGAGCTTCCAGAGCAGGTCAAGGAAGCCATGGAAGCCTATTCCAAGAAGTACGAAAAATTAAAGGTGAGGCAACCTTAACCCTCCTTAAGCAAGGTGTATGCTGTTCAGACTTTGTTACATAGCGTGGGTTTTGCAAAGTCCCCTTTAACATCCCTTAAATTTTAGCTGCTAGTACTCCCACGCTGTTTCGATGGAATTCCAAAGTCCTTCAGCTTTGAATTGGGTTTAGAAGCTGTGCTCCCTTAGCTATTGCCGAAAGAAGGGTTCATCTCTTTATAGGGTGCCTGGGTCGTCGTAGTGATTGCAGTTGGGGAAGACAGTTTTCTAAAACATGCCAGGGTTCGTTAGTTAAATGGATATTGAGGTGGAAGTTCTTGGGCATCTTAAGTCTGGTCTAAGCTTGTTGGCCGAAGTTCTATAGTAGTAAGAGTGACATCCTGTCCCTGTTGGGCCTCTCTTCTTCTGACACTCTCCTCCCCTGTTTGTCCTCCTGAAAAGAAGCTCTTTTAACATGGTTTCATTTTAAAATTCACTGTTTGTCTGGAGTTAGGTGAATGTTGCTTTGTCTTCTGTCTGTGGCCTCTCCTGGCTTGTTCCATTCATTTCTGGAGGGTCCCTGAACTCCAGTTAGGCAGTTCAGGTGCAAGCGTTTTCGGTCAGTTTGACTGTGGCTCAGACAAAGACTGAATCCCTGCCTTTATAAACAGCATGGGAAGGTGGAAGGGAGGCATACAGAGCAAATGTAAGCAACCATGCAGCATTCTTCTGTTCCCCAGGCATTGATCATGGCAGTTAGTCAAATAGAGGAGGCTGAGGTGCATCTTGTGCTGCACGTACAGAATGGGTTGGAACCAGGAGCATCTGTCTGGGAAGTCGAGGAGAGATCCAGGTCACGTCCAGAGCTCTGGTCTTGGCTTTCTCATCTTGTAGCTTCTTATCTGGTGGAGTGTGGAGCGCACATCTGGATGGTTCCGAGCTAGCTGTCGTGCCAGTCTGTGCACACACACATGGCTCTTTGCAGCCAACCTGAACATAATTTGGTGTCTCATGCAGACGTTCCTCTTTGCCTGCCCACTTGTGCTCTGACTCCGCTTCAGGCTTGGTTTTGTATATCCTTACTCGAACTTGTTATCGTACATCAGGTGATACGTGCCATGAGTCTGGGAACCTCACAGCTCTAGGTCCTGTTTCTTCTCCTGCTGTAGCTATATGCCAGATGTTGATGCCATCTGATTTCTCTGCCTGCGAAAAATAAGTTAGGAGAGGAGGCAGGAGGGGATGCCAGGAGGGAGCAGCCTCTTTGAGCATCCTCAGCCTTCAAAGCAAGCAGTGCCCTTTTCACATCAGTATCAGAAGAGTATTCCATCTCTTCTGAGGAAATCCTGCCCCAGATGAGCATTTATTTTCTGGTAAGAGTTTGTCCGGAGTGGCCCAGTTGGTCTTCCAGTGTTTCTTCAGCCTGTGCTTACCCGACGAGAGAGTCGAGTGACTGGCATTCGAGCAGGAGAAGGGCATTGATCTTGGGCAAGGGCTGAACAACAACTTGTGCCAAGGAGGATGTTTCCCATGAGGGGATAGGGGACGGTTGGGTGGTGGCAGTGCTGCGTGACTCATGAGGGGAGCATCTTTCGTGTGTGGCAGAGGCCATGGTGGTAGACGGGTGTTTGCAATAATGCAGCACTTAGTGGTTCCTGTTAGAACCTGCTTCTCCCTTTTCCAGGCCATGAGGACCCTGAACTGGAAGTACCACCTGGGCCTGGTGAGCTTGGACGTGGAGCTGGCAGATCGCACCCTCTCCCTGTCTGTCTCTCCTGTGCATGCTGCCATCATCCTGCACTTCCAGACCAAGAGTGAGTCGGGGGGCAGAGACTCGGCGTTACCTCCCGTGTCTCTGTGCTTCCCATGGATGGGTGGGAGGGAAGCTGCGTTGCTTGGGTGGCTGTAGGCTATGGGAGCTCTGGCACAGGACCAAGACCTGGTTCATGGGCTTGGATCTGCCACGGGGCTCAGCCAGGTCTCCATCTCTCCTTGGAGACAGCACCCAGCGGGGCCACAGCTCAGCACCCACTCTGCTTTAGGCAGTCGCTGCACACAGCTGCTTGCTTCTGGCAGTGGAGGTGGGCAGGTGTCCTGGGCTTTTCCCTGATATCCGTGGTGTCTGCAGGTACGTGGACACTGACAGAGCTCAGTGAAGTGCTCAAGGTGCCCGTGACGTCGCTGAAGCGTAAGATGACTCTGTGGCTGCAGCAGGGTGTCCTGCGTGAAGAGCCCCAAGGCACCTTCACCGTGATTGAGGAGGAGCAGAAGGACCAGGTGGAGAAGGTCGTTCTGATAGACAGCGACGAGGAGGGGGACTCTGCCATGGCGTCGCAGGCTGACCAGAAAGAGGAAGAGCTGCAGGTACCCGTCCCTGTGTCTTGGCTGCTTGTGAAGCCGGCAGGACAATGCAAACGTCCTGTGCTTTTGGTTTTGGGGAGTCTGATTAAGATGATGGATTCAATTTGCACTTTGGATTTGTGTTTTCCACTGCAAATGGCTAAGTCCAGCATGAAGGTTTTTTGAACTTGGTATCAGTTGATCAGTGCTTGCTGGTGCAGGTGCTGGACCGCAGCTTTCCCTCCAGAGGAGTGCCCGGCTGCTGAGCCAGGCAACATCTCTGAATGTGTTTTTTCAGTTTAAAAAAAGAAAAAGTCTGAGACATGATTTCATGTTTGAAAACAGTCGTAACTTATTTGGATTCACCCAAGCAGCGCTTTTTGGCACTTAGACTGCCAAGAAGGCTTTACCCAGCACTAACAGCTGGATCTTTGCCTTCTCTGTGTTGTGGTTCCTGGACACTTCCAGTGCTTTTCCTACCCGTGTGTCATGGTGTGTGTGTTGTATCGCTGTGAAACACGCAGTTGTCATACTGGTGTTTATCCACTGAGGGTCATGCACGTACTGCACGTCAGATCCTGCTTTCTAGCTGTGTCCCAGCACCTGATGCTGTTCTTGGGTGTTTCCTGTTTGAAGACCACATGCTCACGGCTGAGAGCAGAACTTACTGCCAGCCACAGCCCTGCTCTGCTTTTGGCATATGGGATCACAGGATCATAGAATCGCCTAGGTTGGAAGGGACCTTTCAGATCATCGAGTCCATCAACCTAACTCTGACAAAAACCATCACTAAAACATGTCCCTCAGCACCACGTCTGCCCATCTTTTAAATACCTGCAGGGATGACGATTCCACCACTTCCCCTGGGCAGCCTGTTCCAATGCTTGACAACCCTTTCAGTGTAAAAATTTTTCCTAGTGTCCAATCTAAACCTCCCTTGGCACAACTTGAGGCCATCTGCTCTTACCCTATCCTAGTCCTTATCCTATCCTTGCTAAAGCACCCCTTTCTTCATGGTATAGATGTCAGTGTGATTTACTGGTCCTTCATGTCCCACTCTGCAGCTGTTCTGGACGTACATCCAGGCCATGCTGACCAACCTCGAGAGCCTGTCCTTGGAGAGGATCCACAGCATGCTGAAGATGTTTGTGATGACAGGCCCAGTGGTTACAGAAATCGATATCCAAGAGCTGCAGGGTTTCCTCCAGAAAAAGGTCCGGGACCAGCAACTCATCTACTCCGGAGGCGTCTATCGCCTGCCCAGGAACTGCAACTAGACTACGAACGTCCCTGTTTTCCCTGTGTCACTTCTCCGAGCCTGTGCTCAGCTCCTGAGTGCTGCCCAGCTCTCTGCACCCTGCGGGGCAGTTTCTCTGCGCTGGGGGTTTGCTGTGCCCGCTTCCCCACACGGGCGTCCTTTTCCACATGGAGACAGCTCAGCAGCAGTCGGGGCCGTGCACCCCACAACTTCTGGGACTGAGCCTGCTCCCCACGGTGCTTTTCCTCCCATACGTGTCTGGGCCCACTTCACTGGTTAATAAAAAACAGCAGTCTCCTCTTTCAGATGGTACCAGCTCTTTTCTTGCCTCTTGGCGAGCGCTCTTGGCGTCAGCCTTCCCACGCTGAAAGGGCAGGCAGGAAAGCCCCGTCTGCCGGGCACCGTCTCCCTTTCGCTGGGTCTCCATTGTAGCCCCGGGAGGGTTTGGGAGGGGGGAGTTGGCTCCAGTTGCTGTCTGGGTCTCTTTGTGTGGCTAAAGCAACATCCCGCGGCTGGCTGCCATGAGCGAGACCCTACACAAAAGCAAGTGTTCCTGCTGTCTCCTTTGGCTTACGTGGGAGGAAGACTCCAGGGTCCACGTACCCTTGTTTGGGACTCTTAAATTGTGTGGAATAATTTTATCGTGGGATGAAGAATGCTTTAGATGGATGAGACGTAGCAGTTCTTCAGGGCAAGCTGTTTAGTCCTGGAGGAAAAGTAAGTGGATTACCCAGGCGCTGGTGGGATTGCTTTATTATGGCACAAATACACGTCTCCCAACACCACGGCAGCTGCCCTCGAGGGTACCTCGTCTGGTGAGCTTCCGAGTTATTGGCACCACTGAGATCAAGGAGGCAGTTGGATGGGATAATGTCTGAGCTCCGTTGGTTAAACATCATGCCCCCAAGCTGGGTGCAAGATTGGGCAGCGGGTTTCAGGGTCAGATTCTGTGTCCACGTAACAGCATTCAGGGTTCCTCAGTCCTGCTTTCCAGGTAGGTTTTGCTCATCAGGAGGAATATGCTGGGGAAATCTGGCTCTTACTGAAGATTTGCTTTCTGCAAAGCGAAGAATGAGTTTCCACAGCCCAAGGAGTCTTTCCCCTCCTCTGCTGAATCTTCTATCGCGGCCTGCGGGCACTGCGGCAGCTGGAATTGAGGTACCAAAGGGCCACACTCAAAACACAGGAGCGGCCTGTAACCCTGGCTGTGCTGCTGGGCATCTGGGTGCGGGAGAGACCTGTGGGACACAGAAAATAAGCTGCATTTAACATTTAACCTTGTTTTTCAGTGCTCAAAGGCCTGGAAGTCCCACACTGTGGGCATCCTTCGTGCAGCCGCAGGCAGTGGGGGACGGCGCTTGTCTGTCCCTTGTGCACGTTCACGGCGGTTCGTCTGCGGGTGAGAGCTCGTCGTCTTGTTTCCCCGTGGCGCTTGACTCCAGGCTCGTGGTCTCGTGGCAATAGGAGCTCATTGGGATGTTCTGTTGTGAAGCTTTAAATGCTCCCTGTGCTGTAGGGGCTCTGTTATAACGAATTGAACCCCAGTCTGCGAACGTGTAGGATGTTACTCCATAAAAAGCCAAGAAAGATGAACAGCGGCTAATCCCACATGGCAGCAGGTGGGGAGGGAAATCCATGCCCAGACGCACCAGGAGCCCCACCAGGCCCTGGTAGGACACCCAGCTGGATCTGGTGTCATCTGAGGTTGGGTGGGGTGGCCAGGACACGGCACTGGTCATTGCTGTGCCCAGTGTGGGATGTGGCTGGGGACATCCCTGGGAGCCACACCTGGGACATGTGTTGAGGCCATGGGGCACAAAGTCTTGTTGAACCGCAGCTGGTGCAGCCCCAGGCAGAGGCGTCCGCTGCTGCTCACGGCTCCTCCGGCGCGTCCTGGTGGGTTTTCCCTCCCCAGTTTCTGATACAGGAACCTCCCTCACAGCAAACGCCTCTTGGGGACTTCTCCACCTTCCCTCAAAGGCTGCTCAGCCCCTTGTGCCCTTGCTGAGCTCTTGCTCAGACACTCGCCCACCACTCAATAAATCACAGCAGCCCACAAGTGCCTGGGCTCCATCCAGACCCCACCTGCTGCGGGAGGGCGAGAGGGAGCAAGACGTGGGCAGGTTGTGAGGACACCCCTGGAGGACACCTCTTCCCTGCCTGTGCTGCAGGTGCAGAGACCCAGGGCCGCGTTTCGCAGCTGCTCTTGTTTTATTTTGGTTTGCTTTCTTTTATTTTTTTTCAGGAAAGCAAGCTGTTGGAGCACATGGAAGCGTGTGGAAAGGCGGGCAGCAGCAGGGTGTGGGGGCTGGGGTGAGATGCACGTCCCACGCCGGGGCTGTGTGTGGAACGTCTGGGCGCGCTGTGGCCGCGACAGGGCGGGGAAACGTCGCTTTTTCATCTTGTGAGATCAAAGAAACGTCCAGCTGCGCGGCGCTGCAGCGGGGCGGCGGGTGGCTGGGGCTGTCCCCGGTCACCGAACGGGGCCAGGGCCGGCTGCTGGGGCGAGGAACGTGGCTGCCAGTGACTCCAGAGCCCCTGCTGGGTCGGCTTTGCTGATAGATGCAAAAAAATTATAGATGCAAAAAAAAAATGCATTTATTTATTTATGTGTGGGTGCAGGTGGATATTTTCCTCCTGTGGCGCTTCTCACCCCCCGAGGCAGGGTGCTGGGGGGCAGTGAGTGTGCCCCAGCCGTACCCTGTCCCTGGCAGCGCTCCCGGCCTCCCCGTGACGCAGCCGTGGCGGGGCTGTGGCGGTCAGGTAGGGAAGAGCAATGGAAGAGCGTCTCCCCTGCCCAGGTCCTTCCCAGCCACCCCAACGCTCCCCCTGTGGGATGGGCTGGGGGGGTGTGATGAGTGTGTCCGTCCTGAGCTGGGAGGTGAGCGCTGCCGCCGCCGTTGATGGGACCTGGAGCCGCTTCTCTCCCCACGGGAGGTCCCGGCGTGGCCGAGCCAGAGCCACCGGCGGAGTTGTGGTGTGGTCGTTTCAAAGTGTGACAATAGCGAAAACCCCAGTTTAATGAGCGCTTCAGCTTTTATGGAATGTAGAAGTCTTAAAATTAATCGAAACAAGCTGGAAATGCAATTTTGTCAGCCTGAACGGAAGCAGCTGGGAAAAAATAAAAAGGGCTTTGGGCTCTTTTGGGCGCTGTTTGCCATGCAGCCGCGTTGCTTCGGGCCGGAGCTGCATCTGCCGACCGAGGCGAAACCCCATCCCAGGTCCCTCGCCTTTGCAAATCACTTCCACTTTTAGAGACAAGAAAGAAAAAAATATATATAGCTTGAAAATGGATGTAAAATCCCATTTCTTTACTCCTTAGGTGCTTGGAAATGGCTTCAGTTCTTCTGGGGTGTTTCACAGACGCCCTCGTTGCACGCTATAAACCCTGTCGGTGAACGCTCATTTACACGGAAAAGCGTTACGATGATTTTCTCTGATCAGCCCTTGTGAAATGAGTATTTGTGGCATCGGGGGATGCTGACGGGAGGACGCTGCGTAGGTGCCTGTCCCACCCGCTGCAGGAGAGGCTCTCGCTGCTCTCCGTCTTTTCCAAATTATTTCCCAAATTTTCCATTTTTTCCCTCAATTTTCCACTTTTTTTCCCATGTGAAAAGCAGAGTGACCCTGAAGCCTCCCAGGCGCAGCAACGTGTGCCGCTGCTCCCTGTCTTCTGTCGCCGGCCCCGGCACCCAGCCCGGTTGCCACCCTGGCCCTGGGCCTGGCCGGTGCCTTGGGGCTCGACCCCAACCTTCCCGCTGGCCCCGCGACGCCGCCGAGGCTGGCACGTGAGGGGGTGAAGCTGCCACACCCATTTCTCTCTGTTTTTTTCCCTTTTTTAATTGTTTTGGCGAGGTGGGGATGGAGCTCAGCTGGAGCAGAAAGCAGCAGTGGACTGAAATTGGGGTTTAGGAGCGGTTCTTCGGAGCGGCGCTCCTTGAATGGCTTTAAAAAAAAAAAAAAAAGAAACTAGATAAAAATCCTCGCTTTCCTTCAAAAAGAGCGATGGCCCTCCTTTACCTTGGTCTATTTATAAACTGTTTAGAAGGGCCACGATAACCCAAGCAGGATGCGGTGTCCCTAGAAGGGACGTTCCCTGGCCCACAGATAAACTGTTTGGGTTATTCAGGATGTGTTAAAGCAGCGCTGCTTACGAAGGTTGGAAAGTTTTGGTAAGAGCGAGATTGGGAAGAGCAGCCCCGGGGTCCAGCTCCAGGGCCTCAGGGCCGTGTCCTGCCCGGGGAGTGGCGGAGCTGCCGCTGGTTTTACCCTGAGCTGTTCCTGCTTCCCACTGATGGGTTTGGGATGCAGGAGGGCTGCCGGCGCGGGGGGACCCCGGGGAAGCGAGGGGCTGGAGCAGAAACTCTGGGCAGATCGACACAAGGTGGGTGATAGAAAAGGAAAAAGAAAACCCACCGGCCGGCCCGAGCCGTCGCTGAGCGGCTGTGGAGTCGGGGGCGGTCGGTAGCGCTGCAAAAATGCTCGGAAAAAGGATGTCTGGGGCTGGAAATGCCCCCACGGGACCAGATCCTGCTGGGCAGCCCCACGCCGAGGAACCCGCTGCCCACCCTGGGAAAGATTTTACCGTGTACTTTTATTCTTCCCTTTCCGGGGAGGCAGGAGGGGCCGCTCCGAGGCCAGGACCCGCGGGGCTGCTCGGGGGTTTCTGTGTCCCCACCCCGCTGACGGTTCCCCTTCCCCATTGCAACTCTCGCTTTCCGTTTCAGGGCTCCCTGCCCATTCCCTGCCCATTCCCTGCCCGCTCCCTGCCTGCTCCCTGCCCACTCCCTGCCTGCTCCCTGCCAGCTCCCTGCCCATTCCCTGCCTGTTCCCTGCCTGTTCCCTGCCCACTCCCTGCCCATTCCCTGCCCATTCCCTGCCCATTCCCTGCCCATTCCCTGCCTGTTCCCTGCCCACTCCCTGCCCATTCCCTGCCCATTCCCCGCCTGTTTCCTGCCCATTCCCTGCCTGCTCCCTGCTCATTCCCTGCCCATACCCTGCCTGCTCCCTGCCCATTCCCTGCCTGCCCCGGGCCCACTCCAGGCTTTGCACCCACGGGGCGTATTTCTGACCTCTACATATTTTTTCCTGGTGGTTCCAAGCCTGTGACCTTCTCAGCCTTTTTAGCTTCTTTTTTGATGGGTTTCCTCCTTTTTGCAGAGTTTTTCCAGGTGAGGCCGGCGCTGCGGGGATGGGACTCCCCGTCCCAGCGCTGCTGGGGTTCACCCTGGATCCATTCCGGGCTCTTGGCTCCCGCAGGCCCCCAGAGGGACCCGCTGGGGGTTCCAGGGGGTGTGGAATTGGGGACCCCAGGGGTTCACTGGCTGTATTCTGCTTTCCCGGGGGAGTGCAGGGACCCGGGAGTGTTTGGATGTGTCTGAGTTACAGCTGCTGCTAATGAGCCCTGGAGGTGTTTCAGCTAAAAAGGCAATGTGCCAAAAAATAGAGGAAAAATCTAAAATTGTTGTATTTTAGACCGTGCGGCCACCCTGACCCCCGGCCATGCTTTCTGCTGGGTACCAAAATTGGGGGCTGCCCACCACCTTGCAGGTGCCCAAACCAGTGGGTGCCACTCAGTGACTGGTACCAAAGTCTCGGCTCGGCGGTCGCCATCTCCCCATCCCAGGGGCTTTCGTGCCCCCGTTTTCCCCCCGGGCGGCCCGTAGCGGGGCAGAGCCACGGGAGAGGCCGTGTTTGCGCAGGATTTGCATTCGTGGCTCTGCAGGAAGGGCCGTGGCACCCGCGGCCGCTCCTCTCCCATCCCGGCACGGCCGCCGCTTCCTCCCCGCGTGGGGCCCGGACGGGGGGGGCCCGGCCTCGACACTGCCAGGGACGCAGGGGACAGGGCTGGTGGCCCCCAAGGTGAGCTGGGGGGACTGGGGTTGGGGGGAGAGAGGGCTGCCCCCAGTGCACACCCCTCCTGCCCCTGCGCTACCCCCCCACAGCATGCGTACAGCCCCCACCCCATTGCACTGCCCCACTGTACAGCCCCCCAGAGCAGTGCCCCATGGCACAGGCATGGCCCCCACCAGCTGCACGGCCCCCCCCTGCACACACATGGCCCCCCACTGCTCCCCGTTCACACATGGTCCCCCCCCCAACGCAGTGCTTCCCCCATTGCACAACCCTGATGCCCACATGTGTCCCCCCCATTGCACAGCCCCGATGCCCATGCATGTCCCCCCCAATCCCCCCCCCCGCCCATGTACACAGCCCTCCCCATTGCACCCAGGGCCCCCCAAATGCACTGCCCCCCCCCCCACCTGCACGGAGCCCCCATGGCACTGCCCCCCATGCAGCCTCCACCCCATGGCATTGCCCCCCACATACAGGCCCCCCCCAGCCACATTGCCCCAGTGGCTGCATGTCCCCCCCCTCCCCAGGACGTCCCCTCCCCATGGCACCCAGCGGCACGGCAGCCTGTTCCCCCCGCTTTGGGGTGCTGGCAGTCCCCAGAGCAGCCCCCCCCAGTCCCCCCCCCGGGGCCGTGTCAGGGGCGGCAGCAGCACAAGGTGGTATTTTGGCCAGGAACATGCGCAGGGCTGTTCCCCACGGCCCTGTCCCCTGTGTCCCCACCTGCCCCATGGGCCCTGCTGGAGGGACATCCCCGCGTGGGACACCTCCTGGTGCCAGCAATGCCCCTGCCCCATCCTCCTGCCCCCCCTAGGTGCTCCCCCCGCATTTTTTGGCAGCCACCCCTGACTGAGATGATGATTTTGGTGCCCGCCTGGTGGTGACACGGTGATGGCAGCTGCAAGTGCCAGCCCTGCATCACCGTCACCTGCACGGGCACCCCACAGCTGAGCTTGGCCCACCCCCACCCGGCTCAGGCAGGGGCTGGTGGCGGCCACTTGGGTCCCCGTCCCCACATGCCATCGAGCTCCCCCAGCACCGGGGGGGGTCCCACGCAGGTCGGTGCCACGTCCCCACCATAACCAGGAGCTCATCACCCTCTGCTCCACTGTGGCCCCCGGCGTCTCTGTGTCCCTGCGGATTGGGAGGGCTTTAGAAACCCCATTGCAGGTGCACCTCGAGCCCTGCTTCCACCCTCCCTTGCTTTCCCGCTGCGTTTCAGAGGCTTCCTGCCCCCCCGTGCTCCCTCCGGCCCCCCCCGGGCGTTGGGGACGGCTCACGCTCCTTCCCAGTTACAGCGATAGGGTTTTTTCTGGGCTGTGGAGGTTTGCTGACAGTCCCGGGTGGTGGCTGGGAGCTTCTGGCTCCTCTCATCGCTTCTTTTAGGGTTTTGGGTGGCATTGCTTTATTTTTTTTTTTTTTAATGGTTTTCAGCCATGCAAAAATCTGAATTAGCCAGAAAAACACCCCTTTTCATGGCTGCTCCCGCAACGCTTGCCCGAGCTCCTGCGGAGGGGACCTCCTGCTTGGGGTCAGCCCTGCCGGGCTTCCCGACCCTGCCGGCAGCTCCCAGTCCTCCAGCTGAGCTCCTGCGCCTTCGTGACACAGAAATCCCCACATTTGCAAGCATTTGTTAGGCAAATCCCACCCCCACACACCCCCCCCCTCCCCGGCAGCTGCAGAGGTGTGTCCGGCTGCCCAGCGTGGCATCAGGGAGACTCTGCGGGTCCAGGCTGGGGGGACCCTGCTCAGAGCATCCCCCTCCCATCGGGATGCGGGGACCTTTGTGCGCATCGCAGCCAGGCTGGGATCTGTGTTGTGGTGCTCCAAATCACCCCAAACTAGGTTTTATTTCCCCCTTTCTTTGGTCCTGGGGAGCTGCTTTTGCAGGGAGCAGGTTCCAGCTGGGGTTTTATCCAAAAATAGGAGTTTGGCCAGCCCGAGGTCACTTTGGAGCTGCTGCGCCTTTGCCAAAAGGGCTTGTTTTTCAGGGAAAAGCCTCGGCTGTGTTGTGCAAGCGCAGGTGAGAGGCGCAGGGGGTGTCGGGGCGGGTTTGGAAGGGCTAAAGGAAAGCTGAGCTGCAGGTGGAGGTGCAGAGGAGCCGCCACAATGAGCCTCGGCACTGCCGGGTACGGAAAAACCCCACCGGTTCCTCCTTCTTTCTCTTAATGCAGCTGATGGAAGCAGCGGTTTTCCCCGGGGAGATTTTGTGCAGCGAGGGCTCGGGGTGCCCACACCGGCTCTTCCAGAGGTCGGTTCCGCAGTGGCCGTGCAGCCTGGCCTGGCCGTCCCCACGTCCCCCACATCCCCACGTCCCTCTGCCACAGGGCTGCGAGGAGGCCAAAAGCCTCAGTGGGGTTGTGGTGGCCGGGGTCAGCGGAGCAGGAGCCCAGGGACAGACAAACCAGCTCCTCTGGACTTGCTGGTTTTTTCCATCCTCGGTATTTTTTCCCTGTGTTCACTCTATTTTCACTCTCCCTGTTTTCCCTGCTAGGGAGAATCCTCGTCCCCGAGCCACACCGGTGCTGGCTCAGCCCCAATAATCTCCCTTTGCAGCATCACCGCTTTACCCTTTACCGGCGACAGGCTAATTACACCCCGGAGGGTGGGGAGGTTTTGCCTAAACTCGGGATTTTCGAGGCCATGTGTGTGATGAGCTCATCCCGCTGCCCCATCCCTGTCCCGCTGCGGCCGCCCAGCATTCGTGATTCCTCGCACGATGCCGCCGTGACGGCAGCTGCCCAGGAGGGCTCTGAGCGAGAGGGGGGAGAGAAAACCGGCCGTCGGCGGCCGTCCCGCGGCGCGGGGAGAAGGAAGTGCTGCCGCGGGCCACTCCTCCTCGCCATTTCCTCTCCGCAGACGGGTTTTTATACGCATGAGAGCTGGGGGGGCAGAGGAGCAGCCGGCCCGTCCGAGGCTGGAGCCCGGGCTCGGCGGCCGAAGGGGAGCACCAGCAGCTGGCCCCGAGGGAGACGCTGTGGGTAACTGCGCTCGGTCCGGCTCCCCCATCCCACTCCCACGCCGCGGGGGCCACCGGGACCCCCCTTGGACACTTACACCTCCATCCCCGCCACCGCCATCTACTCGTCCCCAATGGCCCCTTTCCACCAAAAAACTACCCTGGTTTTGCGGGGACCCTCCCGTTCCTGCCAGTTCCGGATGCTCCAGGTTCTTCCCCTCCGCTTGCCGCCCTCCCCCTCGCTCTCAGGCTTTGGGGCTCAGCGAAAAAAAATGGGGCTGGGAGCGGGGCTGGCGGGGTTTGGTGACAAGGAGGTTTTCAGGGCAGCGTAGGTGGGTTTTGCATCGCCCTGGCTGTCACCCTCGTGCCGTGTTTTTGGGGAAGGTGAACATCTGCACACCCTGAGCTCCAGCCACGAAGCAAACCACATTTCTCGGCTTGTTTCCAAGTGCTGCTGCCGGGGAGTGCAACTCGGGGTGCCGGAGCCGTGCCTGGCCTCTGCCACCATCCAGGATTTCCGTTCCCGGACACTGACACCCTTCGATCCGTGTCCCCTGCTGCAAGGGGCCGTTTTGCTCTGCTTTTCCCCCTGGAAACTCTCAGTTTTGGACAGAGGGGTTGGCTTTCAGCCGGCAGGATCAGCCTTCGGTATTTTCCAGCCCGTCCCTTTTCCTTTGCTAACCCAAAGAGCCCGAGTTTGGAGTTGCAGCTCCCTCCTCTCCGACGCTGTTTTTGGGACTCAGCGTCGGCACTTTAACCAGGGACGCGTTTCTCCAGCTGGCGTCAGGCCGACGTCTCCTGCAAACTGGGCACTTTCTGCCCGCAAACGCCATCTGCCCGGAGGCTGCCCCATCCCACTCCCCTCCCGGCCCGGCTGCCTCCGGCTGCCCACGCAGGCTCCTCTGTTGTTGGCAGGAGCAGGGTGACACATGAATGCAAATGTTTGGGAAAGAGCTAAAGAAGGAAAGCCGGAGGTTTCTCAGGAGCGAGTCTTCCCGCGGTGTGGCCAGACTGGGCGCAGAGCAGTGACTAACAGTGCTTACATGAGCACTGGTGATGCCCCGGACCCAATTGTCAGGTTCTTTTTCCTATTGTTTTCACCAAACTTCTAATTAAGCTGCCGAAAGCACATCTCTTCAGGCTGGCAGCGCCTCCGGGCTGGCACAGCTGCCTGCTCCAGCCCCAATCCGACATTGAGCAAGCGGGGCTGCTCTTACAACATTTAACTCCTGCGTAAATAAGAGCAGGTATTAGGAACCGAGTCATGCTATTAATAGCATTATTGTATGCCTGACTGGATGGATTTTGTGCTCAGGATGGGATCTGGGCCCTCCACCCACCTCGTTCGGCTCATCTAGAGGGTTGGGCATCCCGTGCCGGTGGGATGGATGTGCTGGTTGGGCTCTTGGCTTTTGGGAAAGAGGGTCAGGAGCATCTCCTGGCTAATGAGCGCTCGGTCCTTGCCCTTTCACTTTCCCTTTCTCAGGCTCCCCATGGGCACACGGCGGTGGTAGGAGAGCTGGCTTCGGTTTTGAGGAGCCAAACTGCTTCATGCTCCAGCCGGGGCTACGGGCAGGGGGGGGTTGGCACCTTGCTGTGTGCCGGCAGCTTCCGCGGGGGAGTGTTTGGGGTGTCTTGTTTTCCCCTGCCAGCATCCATCTGCTTCCTAAACCTTTTCCCATAAACTCCCACAGCTCCTTCCTGGCATTTAGTCAACACCCTCTACACCTGCGTAGGTTTGGGGCTGGGAAAGCTTCACCCCATGTTTTTGTCGATGTGTGTTACAGCCAGGAGGGTTGTCCTGGCCCCAGGCTGAGCTCTGGGGTGTCCCCACTCCCTTGGGACCATGGCCCGCGCTGCTCTGCGCCGCAGGGGCTGCTCCCCAGTGGCTTTGGGGACAGGTGAACTGTCGGGGACCTTGTGTGAGCAAGGCAAAGGGTGCAAGATGGAGAGAAGCAAAGGTGTGACCCCAGGGTGGCGTGGGGACAGCCCGGGGCTCCCTGTGGCATCCCCGGCAGTGGCATGGGTGGCCCCCAGCTCTCCTGCCTGCTGCGGCCTCCACGCTTGCTTATAGGAATCTCGTCCGGCTGGTTTTGCTCTGGGCATGGCCAAATCCAGCACAGGGTCAGCAATTAGCACTCGGAGCTAATTGCTGCACAGCAATAGCTCATCCAGTGATTAGCGCTGGGGGGAGCCGATCACCCCGGCTTGGTTCCCACAACCAGCTGGCGGCCGGGGCATGGTCCAGAAACCAACTTGTCCCCGGAGCGGGGTAAAGGCTTGGCTCGGTGTGTCCCCGCATCTTGGAGAAGCCGGGAGAGGAGCCGGGCAAAGCGAGGAGGTGGCCGGGAGCGTGTCCCTGCACCCGTGACTCCCCGCACAGCCCTGTGGCTCGCTGTGTGCCAACGGGTGGCCACCTGCGTCAGCCCCACTGTGGGGTAAGTAAAACCTTCGCCAGAGCGTGACATTTGGCAGGTTGGTAACTTCCTGCTGAGCTGAAGCGAGTTAATAACAAATCCCTCAGGGACCTCCTCCTCCCTGGAGACGCGGTGCTTTTGGCAGGACGGAGGGTTGATTTTTCTGGGCAGCTGATGAAAGTGGCTTTTCTCGCCCTGCCCGTGCCGGCTTCCTGCTCTCGGCGTTGGCAATGTCACCGCGGCAAACTGTCCTCTTGCGTCAGCGCTGCTGTGGTCTGGAGACGGCAGGGAAATGCCCTCCCACTGTGACACAGCTCCTGCCGCCACTGGCTTCGTGCCGGGCAGGGACAGAGTCATTCCCGGCACTGCAGCACGTGCGTGGGGTCCTGTGCCGTTGTGGCTGCATCCAGACCCGGAGAGCTGTTTTCTCCCGGGGGCTTCCCTGCCCAGTCCGAGCCTCTTGTCATTCCGTCTCGTCGCCAGAGTGTGTCCTTGCCTCTTCCTTCTTGCTCGCCAACCAAGGTTTGTCCATGCATTCCCAATGCAGATGGTTTTCCCTAGGGATGCTCGTGTCCCCACACTTTTCTGAGTGGCTCTGGGGTCTCGTGTGGGAGGGACACAGCGGCTGCTGTGGGTCCAGGGGTGTGAGTGTGTGGGCACATGGGGCAGGGAGGACCATAGGGGTAGGAGGGTCGGGGTGCCACGGGGCAGCCCCACTCCTCTCCCCAGAGCCATGTGCTGCTGCCAGGCTCGGTCACAACCACATCAGTTCTCTGCAACCTGCCCGAGCCCCTGGGGCAGCCTGGGGAGCTGCGCACCAAGTGTCCACTGCCTGGACACTGCCCTCACCCCTTCTCCCTGCCGCAGCAGCCGGAGCTGGTGCTCCCTGGCAGGCCTGGCATACCCATTGGCAGAGCCAGGAAAAATCCGTCCGTCCCCCCCAGCAAGGGAGATGCCATGCCACCACAACCTGCATGGCGTGAGGTTTCCACGGCAAGTTCCTGCCGTGGTCACTTCCACACCCTGAAAGGTCTCTGCGGGTGTACGAGTGACTGTTTCCAACGGGGGTGTGTACGTGTGTGTGTACGCCGGGGCAGAGGTGTGGTTTTGTGTCTCGCTCATATTTAGCAGATGTAAGGAACTAGGACTGGGCAGCTCTGGTGTGAACCACGGGTCTGTCTGCCCGGTGTCCTGCCTCTTGCTCATGGCAGACGGTAGCAGAGCCCCCGGCTTTGGCTCCAGCCAGCTCCGAGCGTTCCTTCTGCATGCGGAGGTAGGGTTGGTTTTGTGATGTACATCGATTTGTGTTTATTGATACTGAATTCATCTGTAGTTTTGCATGTCCAGAGTGTCTTCCAGAAAGTTAGCTTAGCTCTGAAAATCTCTCTCTGCCACCTTGCCATTGTGATTGCTACAGGTAGTCATTCTGCCTGTTAGAAAGCGGGATAGCTGCCTAATTTGTCTGTTGCCAGTCACTTCCTGGTCTTACGAAGGTTGATTTTATACTGTCTTTTTTTTTTTTTAAGAAAGAGGATGATGTGAATGGGCTGCAAGAACCAGGCGAGATGGACGGAGAGCTGCCCTGTGCTGAGGTGGATGGAGAAGTGTCCTCTGCCCCAGCGGATCTGGGAGGAGAGATGCCCTGTGTGGAGAGCGATACCGAAGGAGAGGTTTCCTGTGCCGAGAGTGATGCAAAAGGAGAGATGCCCTGTGCTGAGACCAACACAAAAGAAGAGGCACCTTGTGCTGCGAGCAGTGTGGAAGGAGAGCTGCCCGGGATCGACAGCAATGGGGAAGGGGAGAAGCCCTGTGCCGAGAGTGATGAGAAAGGAGAGGCATCTTGCTATGAGAGTGATGGGGAAGAAGTACCGGACACTGAAATCCCTGCTGCTTCAAAGAAAATGTCTTCCATTTCTTCTCCCTTGCGGGCGATCATCCGCCTTCGACGACGATATCGGGTGCAAAAGAAAAGCCGTCTTCATTTAGAGCTCCCTCGAGAAAAATCCTCAGAGCTTGCCCACGCGAGGCTGCTTCAAAGGCAGCTTTCCCTGACCCGAACTAGCCTGTATGGCCCTTCCATGTCCTTCCTCAATCAGAGCAGCTTCGAAGCTTCCCAGTACTTCACCTTTGACACCTCTGTAGAACAGTATGCTATGAAAAAATGCAGGCGGAAAAAGAATCGAAGGAAATCTAGAATAGTCTTGTATCCAGATAAAACAAAAAGATACCTTCCAACGGAGGAGAAGAGCAAGGCAAAACGCTGCCTCCTCTTGCTCATCGTCATTATCTTCTTCCAGATTCTCAATGCAATAGAGAACCTGGATGATAACCTCCAAAAATACGACCTAGATGGTTTGGAGAAAACAATGCACCGGGAAGTATTTGGGCAGAAGGTTGCTGTGGAAAGTATTATGGAATTACTGAAAGACTATCTGGCTACCCACATACACAACAAGCCTCTAGTAATCTCTTTAAATGGCCCGACAGGGGTTGGGAAGAGTCATGTTGGCTGGCTGCTGGCCAAACATTTTCGTTCCGTCATGGACAATGACTTTGTGCTTCAGTACTTTGTTATGCATCACTGCCCCAACGGGGTGGCTCCTCTCACTTGCGAAATAGATTTGTCTAAGAAAATTTCTGACATGGTTACAAGAGCCGAAATAGAAGAGAAGATACCGTTGTTTATTCTAGATGAGGTTGAACTCATGTCTCCAGTCCTGCTGGATACTCTCAGCCGATTCTTCGAACCCAATCAAACTAACGAGTTCCTCAATGCCATCTACATTTTAATAAGCAACATAGGAGGTGGTGAAATAACAAAGTTTGTTATCCAGAATGCATCTGCTGAGCTTCTGCATCAGCAAAGGGGAGTTGAAGAGCTGCTGAGCATCGTCCGGCCTGTACTGATCGATGCCCACCCTCTCTGGAAGTCTGCGGACATCATCCCATTTGTTCTTCTGGAGAAGAGTCACGTCATAAACTGCTTCCTAGAGGAGATGAGGAGGGAAGGGCTGTATCCCGACCAGAAGCACATTGAAAATTTAGCGAGTCAGCTGGGTTACTACACTACAGGGGACAAGCAGTACTCCAGGATGGGCTGCAAGCAGGTTGTGGCCAAAGTCAACCTGCTGTAGTGATTTACTGAAGAGACCAAGTCCTGCTCTCAGGATTTGCACAGTTCTGGGCTTATGGAGGAATAGGTTACAGCAGCCTGTGGTCAAGGTGTCCTTTCTCAGGCCTGCACTGACTCTGTCCTGGTCCAGGTAGAGGGACGGCAGCCCGGGCTCCTCTGCAACACGGCCTCTGTTCTCCTCCAGGTGCTTCACTTGTTCCTAATGTTCTGTGAAAAGGGCACGGGCAACAAAGCCCAAGCGACCTCTCATAAATTGTGAGATGCTTTGTTCCTCACATGCTCATTTGGGATACTTTGTCATTAAGGAGTTGTGAGATGAGAACAGAAGTTGCGGGATATAAACAGGAGGAGGAAATAGTAACTGGGTTACTGTCCCTGCAGTACACGTCGCCATGGCTCACTCCTTCTCCAGGCTCACAGTCTTCAGCTCTTTGCTTTTCTTGGTCCTGGCTGGTGATGTGCAGAGCAGAGGCCGTGCTGGACACCTGGGAGAATTGAAGGAATTTGTGTCTCCTCATCCCCCAGACGCGTGGGCAGTCAGAGCTCTGCTGTCTCCAGCTCCTACATGGCCACGTGCTCCAGAGACTGCTTTTTGGACCCGTTCCTGAGCTGCTGCTCTTCTGAGCTCATACCTGAGCTCACACCTGAGCTCACCTTTGGCACCTCCGGCGAGATTTCTGCCCTGCAAGTCTGTTTGGACTCGTCTGGAAGACTCTCGGCTGTGCCAGTCGGTGCAGAAATAACCACCGGATTGTTTCAGGTCTGGTGGTGGCAACTTGTCCTGAGAGCTCTTCTGCTTTTTGCTTCTGGGTACACTTCACTACGCTCATTATCTAGAAATCCCGAAATAGCAACTGACATATATTAAGCAACACACACTGGAAAAGACAGGTTGGGCTGTCTGGGCCGAGAGCAGTGGGAATCCTGGGCTTGTTCCCAGTCCCGCGAGGCCAAGAAGAGGTTCTTTGCCATTGAGACCCTGGGGAGAACATGCTGCCTGGAAGGACCTCAGGAAAAGCACACATCCTTGTTTTGAGCAGGCAAACTGAGCAGATATTTATGACATTGCTTTTTCAGGTTTTGGTTTTGTGCCTAAATCCCCTTCTACAAGTTGCTGTGAATTATCATGTACGTAATCCTGTGGACATTTGCACTGGTTGTTTGATTTGCCTCTTTGCAATTGTTGGTCTCCAGAGTCTTCCGTCACAAACTCCTGCTTCCAGAGCTATTGTCAGGAAAAAATCCAAACTATGCTGAATAAAATAATTCAAAGTACGTTTCCTTTATCTGAATGAAATGTGGGTTTCTTCCAAAATTTCTCTTTTGGACTGTGCAGCTGCATTGCTGTGCTTGTCTTCCCAGTGACTCGGATTGGGAGCAAGGACTACAGCTTTGCTACCTGTGTTTTGCAGCCCACCTTGGTGCAGCGCGTGTGTGCGGCTCCTCGGTGTGCTCATGGTAAGCCCAAACCCCACACAGCGCGGCAGTGCCAAAAGCCGTGTGCCGCACAGCTCCTGCATCCCCCAGAGCTGCACAGGGCGTCTGGGCTGGAGACCAGGGAAATGTGTCCTTGGCTGAGGTGATGCTGGGCTGGAAAGCCTGTCTGTGGTTTCACCTCTTGAAATTATCCACTGGAGGAGCGTTTTTCTCCTGCAGAATAGCCCGTGAGGGCAGCTGGGCAGAGAGCAGGAAGCTTGCATGGCTTAGGGGAAGGGCTCTGGATAAAACGAAGCCACCTTCTAGACGCAAGGGTCCACAAAGAGCGATGCGTGTGAGCTGGTTTCCATAGCTTAGTGTGACTTTGCTTCTATTAACAGGACAGTTACTATTACAGAACCATAGAATGTGTTGGGTTGGAAGGGACCTCTAAAGGCCATCTAGTCCAACCCCCCTGCAGTGAACAGGGACATCTCCCACTAGATCAGGTTGCTCAGAGCCTCATCCAGCCTGGCCTTGGATGTCTCCAGGGATGGGGCCTCCACCCCCTCTCTGGGCAACCTGGGCCAGTGTCTCACCACCCTTATTCTGGATAAGAAACAGAAACAACTCAGGCATCAGGATTCCCTTCCCCTTCCAGCTGCGAGAGGGACAGAGGTTCTTTCTGGTTTCTTCTACCAAGGGCTCTTGTTTCTGAGAGAGGGGCTCAAAGCCCAAAAGTATGACAGGAGAGGTAAGCGTCACCCACACCGCCTGGCTTTGGGAGCTGAAAATGCCATCAGTGTCTGTAGTGCCGGGCTGCAGGGGTGCTGCTGGAGCAGGCATCCATGGGCGCTGGATTGCAGATGGCCTTTGTCATGGTGTCGAGACAGGCAGCAGCGCTGATGCCAGTGCTGCCTTCACAAGGGAGGGTTTCAGGCTTCCAAGGGGCTGTAGGTACTGTGGGGATCCCTGAGTTGTTTTAGTGGGGAGTTAGACTCAGTTTTGGCTGTCCGCACTTGTGGTCCACCCACAGGGTGTTTAGTCATGCCAGAGGCCCCTGGGTGCCTCTGCAACCATTACCCCCTGCGAGAGGGGAGGGTGACTTCGAGTGGAACTGAGCATCTGCGCAGCCTGTTTTCACCCCTCTAAGATTCACTGGCCCTGAACCAGGAGTCCCAACCCTGCCCCAGGTGAGCTGCCTGAGCTTTGCTGAGGCACCAGCCCATGCCCTTGTACCCCCCAGCAGCTGGACGCTGGGTGGCTCCGGGCTCACCCTGAGCAGCTCAGCACCCTTCGGCCCAGCAGCCCAGGGCCCCTCATGCCTCTGATTAGGGAGACCGGGGATATAGAATCATAGAATCATAGAATTGCTAGGTTGGAAGGGACCTTTCAGATCATCAACCTAACTCTGACAAAAACCATCACTGAACCATATCTCTAAGCACTGTGACTACCCATCTTTTAAAAACCTCCAGGGATAGTGCCTCAACCACTTCCCTGGGCAGCCTGTTCCAATGCTTAATAACCCTTTCAGTGTAAACATTTTTCCTAATATCCAGTCTAAACCTCTGTCTCATCTTCCCCTCCATCTCACCCCACTTCTGCACACCAACTCCCTCCCAAAGCAAAGCTGTATTTTGCAAAAGGCACGGGGTGCACATGTCCCTGTGCACCGTGAAGATCTGCCAAGGTCTTTGCCTCCCACAGAGCTCCTCTCAGCACTAAGAAGTGGGGCTCAGCTTTCCACTGCATGGACACCACCTCCTCCCTTGGCCAGTGCTGAAGAGGACAATCTGGCCAGTCCCTCACACGCTCCCAGCCTGCATGGCAGCCTGTACCTCTGGAGGCCTCCAAAAGAAAGCACAGGAACCTCCAGGCCATGGAGAGGATTTTTCCTGCCAGAAGATAAGGATGTCTGGCCAAGTTTTCCCCAGTCCCAACTTGCCCCAGCACCTGAATCCCAGCTCAAATGGCTCTTCAGGTTGTCCCCAACCCCAGTCTCCCCCAAAATCCCAGCTCTGTCCATACTGTCACCAGTCCCCAGGCTGCCCTGAGATCCTTTGCAAAGCCACCAGCCCTTCCAGGTGCTCTCAAGGCAGTGGAGCTGGCATGTGGGCGATCCACAGTGATCAGGAGACTGATGGCTCATTTCTCAATGCTGGGTGCAGAGGAAGCTGGTCTAAGGGAAAGGAACAGCTAAGAAGACTTGAACCTCTTGTTCTCCCATAGTGGCTGTGCCAGCACCACTGAGGTTCTCCACCTCTGCTCGGCACAGGAGCACTCCCGTGCTGCCTGAGATCCAGGACAACCTCTCTGAGGAATTGCTCATCACTGTAGCTGCTCCCACACATACCTGGCCAAGCCCATACCATAGGATGCCTCCTGAGAAGCCAGTTTAATGACCCCGGCTAGTGAAGTAAACAGCTTGTCCTGCAGCACGTCTGAGCCTGGAATTTGGGGACCAAAGCGAGAGAGCATGGTGGCTTGTCCTCGGTCCCACTCTGTCTCTTGGAGGCTTGGATGTTCTTGCCATGGGACCCAAGGCTCTCCTGGGGAGC
Organism: Fratercula arctica; assembly: GCA_947846985.1. Classification (NCBI taxonomy): domain Eukaryota; kingdom Metazoa; phylum Chordata; class Aves; order Charadriiformes; family Alcidae; genus Fratercula; species Fratercula arctica. The sequence goes on from CANTUZ010000016.1 coordinate 9,263,095, forward strand.
TTTTACTTGACAGGTATGGCTGAGACGCCAGGTGTGTGGTAAAGTGCTTTTGCCATAGACTTTTTTCCTCCTTAGCCTGATGTGGATTTCTTAATCCAATTCCATTTTCCAGGGAAAATGCTGGTTGAGCTGGAGGGATGGGACTGAAACTGAAGGATGGAGAGAACCCCCCGGGCTGGGGCATGTGGACTGCTCGTCCTGCTCTTCCGCTACACAGCCAAGCTGTGAACTGAAGGGCCGGTAGACAGCCCGGACCCCTCGCTTTCAGAGCATCCCACACGCCTCCCCTGCGCTGGTGGCTCCCTTCACCTGCTGAAGGGCTCATTTTCTTCCAGTAGTGTTGGGTCCCACAGGTCCAAGTCACCAGGACAGGTCACTGTCCTGCCAGCTCTTGCTTCCGAATGCACCGTGGTACAACACCTGATGGAGTAGGGGGACTGCAGAGGGTACCATGCTGTGTTGTCCATAGCCTCATCTGTCTATAAAGGATCTCTTCAGCCCTTCTTTACTCTTAATAGCTTCTTTGTAATCAAAAGATCTAGAAATACGGCTTTGTAGGAGATATTGCTAGGGATAAAAAGAATTGCTGTGGCTGCACGTTTGTCCTGTGCCTTCATCCAGCTCCTCTGGATGCCCCAGGTGAATGGGGGCTGCCTGACGTGCAGGAGCTGCCACATAGATCTGCTGTGGATGTGGCTGTAGGTGGCACTGGGAAGGCTTCCTCGGCTGGCAAGAGCTCTTTCTGAGTCAGGTATCTTCCTGGTGTGCCTGGAGCAGTGGTTTATGGAGAGCACTGCATTTGGCCTCGAGCAAAGCATGGCTTGTTCAGTAATTAAAGCACCACTGGGATAACCTTTCCTCATCACAGGCTGGCGGGGGCTCATGGGGAGACCAGCAGGTACTCTGCACCCCGTAACTGCATCCCAAAGTCAGAGTGGTATTTGGGCCAAATTCCCTTTTTCCATTTACCCTGGGGAAAGTGCAGAGTGATTCCAAATCGGTGCGGAGCAAGGATGTGGGAACAGCCGCCGTTACTGCCCATGAGAGCATGGCAATGATAAGAGAGGTTTAAAGTAAATATGAAATAGCGCATGTCTTGCACAGGTTGGAAATTGTGACCGCATTGGCCTGGTCTGTGCTGAAAGCTTTCCCGGGGCCAGGCTCAGGTCAGAGGGCCCCAGGACACGAGCTGCATTCCCATCACACGCTGTCAGACCCTGACAGAGCACCTCCCAGTACAGAAGATGGACTAATTTGTGGCAGGGCCTAATTTGTGACAGCTCTGAAGGCAGTAATTTAGTCTCCCCCACGTCAGCCTCACCTGACAGCTCCTCGCACCCCGCATGCTCAGGAACCCTATTTAAGCTCAGTTGGAGCCATCAGTCCCTGTGGGAGCTGTGCTGGGGGGATGCTGGTATCCAGTTCAGCTCCACCTCAGCCTGCACCCTGACATTTCATTTTGCCCCATCACCATGGACCTGCCTGGCCATTGCTGGCCCTAATCTGTGGCTTCTCTTCCTGGCTTCACATTGGACCCATCTCATCACCGTGGTGTTGCTGGATCTGGACTTCTGGGTTGCTCTAGACTCTTGGTTAGACCTGGCCACCATCTCTGACCTGCCCTGATCTTCCATGCAGGTACTGTGGGACGTGCTTTGCTGGACCTGGGGTTCCACTTGCTCCCTCCTCCCTGAGGGAGCAGCCCTGCTGTTGCTGTCCCCTGATATGGGGGCACCTTGGTGTGGGGGGCCAGGAAAGTCTGTCAGGCCAAGTGTGCAGCTGGTGGGGAACACTGAAGGGGACCCTGTGGCCAAGGCACCAATTGCCTTTTCCCCATGGATGCCTAAACCTAGAGTGGAATGTGACACCCCTCCCTTTGGCACCAGCTGTGTCCAGGGCATGCCCCATGTTAGCAGAGCTCCTCCATGGCACCAGAAGAGCCCCCTGAGCTGGGGAACGTGTGGTTCCCAACACCTGCACCCCCTTCCCTGCCAAAGCATCTTTGTTTTGGATTGCAGGACAAACTGCTGGGGCTGCCCGGGGAGGGGAGCAGCCTGGAGTGATGCAGCATGTCAGCAACCTGGCTGGCAAAGGCGTCACCTGTGGTGTACCCTGGGGTGGGTGTGCACTCCAACATGCTGCTGCAGACCCACCCCTGGCTACCTGGCCCGTGGTCCATCCCAAGGTCATCTCTTTTCCATGCCGGTGTTGGAGATGCCCGCCCTGAGCTGTGCGTGGTGCCTGACAGATAACCCACCACGGTACCTTGTGCCCACACGTGGGTTGAAGCTGCTCCCTCCCACCCAGCCCCAGGGACCACCAGGAACATGCTTGTCCCTACCACATCAATTGGCAGTGGGTGGCCCTGTGGGGTCATGCCTGTGGCTGCTCCGGTCAGACACTGTGTGCAGGAATCCTGATGCCTGGACAAAGCACAGGCTCCCAAGATATGGAAATAGCAAATTCCTCCCTGCTGGGATCAGCACTGACGCACACAATTCTTTTGATGGCTTCTCCAGTACCTGTGGGTGTTGCCCAAGTCCCTGCTCAGCTGCAGGGCTTCGTCACTTTGCAGTCAGTCACTGGGGCAGTGTCCCTGCTCTGTTTGGTACCCGCAGCCCTGGTCGCCTGTAGGACCATCATCATGGACAACCTCCCAGCCAGGCTCTCCATCTTCCAGTTGCAGGAGGATCCTTAGTTGTTCCTGTGAAAGGGCTGAAACCTGGAGACTGGTTGACCCTCAATTTGCTGCTACACTCGAGTTGGGATGTCTTTCTTTTATACAGACAGTGATAATGACCTGCTTTCCCCAGGCTGATGGGCTTGGAGCACTGCAGGCAGGAGCACTGTGGCCAGGGTTCTCAGGGTGCTCCTGTACCAGGGACATGGTTGCTTCCTCCACACGCTCTGGTGCTGTGGGAGCATGAACAGGATTTGCCTGGTGTTTCTCCATGGACATGGCCCAGCTCCAGCCAGAGGAAGGCAGGTGCGCGCACACATTCTGCGTGAGCTCTGGCTAACGTCAGCTGCCTACAGGAAAAGAGATTTGTGTTTAAATGTTCCTAAAAAGGAGCTAATCCAAGCTGCTCCCGTTAATCAAAGCAAGCCTGTCCAAAGCCGCCTCCGGAGGTGGGTGCTGGCTGATGTGGTCAGCATGGTTGCAAGGCTGCGTCCTCCCTGGAATTTGTTTTCGCTGTGGGAAGATGTCTCAGTGACGGCACAGTGTTGGACCAGAGCTGCTCTGTTACACACCACAGCAGGGTGCCAGCCCTGCTGGGCCTGCCTGGCCCCCGAGTGCTGCAGGGGCTGCTCCCGCTGCAGCGTGTCTCCCCAGCGGGACCTTGGCCTCGCTGGCTGATGCCTCTGGCCGTGATGGCTCTGCCAAGACCAGCAGAAGATGTGTGACATCAGCCTGAGACACCTGAACAGTGTTTGCAGATAGATGCAAATCGGTGTATCACTTACAGGGGGTGCAAGGGTGACCCAAACCGTGTACGCTGATGATATGTCCTTACACACAGAGCGAGAGAAAGCTACTGATGATGCTGTCCTGGTTTGAGGTAAAACAGAACCAATTTTCTTTTCAGTAATTTGGCTTTTCAGTTAAGCCTCTTCTAACTCTGTGAAATTAACGGTGTATTTTTCAGACAGTAGCTGCTTCTAGCAGAGATAACGCCCAACACTTATAGTGAATACAAGGGATGAAATGCAGATGTTCCTGCTTATACTTATTGCTATAACAGCCCAGGGCAGCTAACTTCATATATGCCCCAGTGGAGGGTCAGAAGTGGAAAAGTGTGAAGGAATCGCACCCACAGGGAGGAGTGGACAGGCCAGGTGACCCAAAACTGACCAACAGGGTATTCCATCCCATGGGCACCGTGCTCAGTATAAAAGCTGAGGGATCAAAGGGCTCAGCTTCTTCCTTCAGTGGCCAGTGTTCAAGGAGGACTCTGTCTGTTTGTCCGTCTTTGATCCTGAACCGTGTGTTCCTGAATCCAGTTCCTGACTTCAGCTCCCGTCCATTGCTGAGTCCAGTCTGGGACTTTCCCAGTGCTGCTGGTGATGTGGTCATCATCCCAGGAACTCAATACAGGTTGTATATATTTCATTATTTTCTTTTTTGATATGATTATATTTTCTTGTTGTTATTTTATTATTAATATTTTTATTAAAGTAGTTTAGTTTCTTTTCAACTCACAGGTCTCTCTCTCTCGTTTCCTTTCCTCTGAAGGGGGGTGCTCCCCCTTCTCTAAAGGGGAGAGAAGTGAAAGAGAGCATCTGTCATTTGTTTTAGTGGCCAGCCCAGCCCAAACCACGACAGATCCCTAGAAGGTTAAGTGCTTTGTTGCTGCGTTGTTCCTGTGGTCTCCGCTAAACAGGTGAGCTGCAACCAGGAAAGCAAATTTTAACATCAGTGACAGCAGGGGAAGATCATGGGCTGCAGTAGGGGAGAAAAGAGCAAGGAGAGCTCAGGTAAGTTAGAGGTTTCCCAATAGCTGTGAATGATGCAATTTGTCTGAGGGTGCAGAGAACTGTCTACAACGGCTCTTCAGACCACGTGGAGACGGGGTGAGCCTCTGAAAGGTGGATGGAGGACAAGCACTTCAACATTTTCCAAGTTAAGTTGTGACCATAGAGTCTAATTTCCTCCTCTGGCAGGATATTCCAGGAAGAGCCATTAATGGTTACTGGAATAAACTGGAAGGAGTTTTCCAGAGCTGCAGAAATTCAGTATTCCCCAAACGGTGGGGAGGACAGAGGTGGGAGCTTACCTGCCCATTGAGTTTGGAGGGGATGGGGAGCTGGGAGCCATGCAAGCATTGCAGAATACAGACTTGGGATGAAAAGCATAAATTGGAGGAAAGGTCTGGAAGAAGGTGCTGCAGAGGAGGGTGGGAGCGAGCAAACGCACGTTCCAGGATGGGGAGGGCAAAGGGCTGGAAGGAAAACAAGCCTGGGGGGGATTGCAGCGCTCACGCTTCGCACGGAGAATAACACCACGGGACTGCAAGAAAGGCAAACACCCCATCAAAATGTATAAATAGGTGTGTTGCATATACAAGGGATGAAGTAATGTGGGGCCACGCGCGGCGCATCGCTGGAGCACTCTGGCCTTATTTGGGCACCCTCCTGGGGAGGGAGCCCCTGGCGCTGCGTGGCACCAGCCGTCTCGCCCGCAAAAGTGAGTTCCTGGAGCGGAGCGAGAGAGGGGGGGCTTGTGCAGCCTGGGGAAAGTTTCAGGTGAAGCATGATAAGAGGTTTCAAATATGCAAAAGGCTGGCAGAAAGGAGAGAGGGGTGCTTGGTTCGCCTGGTCCTCCTTGCGCAGGGTGGGGAGTTGGCTCCAGAGAGTGAGATTTCAGTCAAACTTTAGGAAAATAGCTGCAGCTGCGGCAGTGAAACCCCAAAATGGATTGATCAGAGCAGCTGCAGAATTGCTGCCACTGAACCTGGGGACAGAGGAGGTTGGTTTAGCCACAGGACTTTGCCTTGGTGGTCTCACAAGGTCCCACTTTGCCTGTCTTCTGTCACCCCGTGATGCCTGACAAGGGTTCAGCTGTAACATTCTCCTGCCCAGCACACAACTGGTCTTGCTTACAGTGTTTAGGCTTCACAGAGCTCACACCAATTTAACATTACTCCTCTGTAATGGGTTTGTTTCACTTCCTAAAATACCTGGATTTAGGTGTGAAGCTTCAGGCACCTGCATCTGAAAAGCATCAGCCTGGGGAAGTGTGGTGAGATCAGCAAGTAGCTCCCCAAAGGGATGGATTTCCCAGGTGGGATGAGTTAAAAGGACAAGGGAATCAGCCAGCATGGAAACTAGGGTATGCAGAAGAGTTAACAGTATAACTAAACTAATCTAGACCCCCTTTTTCTTTCCCCTTGACACTTTTCCCGTATCAATTCAGTTTAGTAGTTATTAGATATGATTTTAGGGTCTATATCTAGAGCTACCTCAAAGAACTTGTAGCCATCTCCAGGAAGCACCTGTAGAAGGGGCAGATGTCCCCAGCACGGTTGGATATTCTCCGGTTACAGATGTGGATCTGGTCGGTGGCTCCCTGTGTCACTGTGCAGGAGTGGAGCTCTGCAGTGTGGGACTCGGCATCAGCTCCTGCTCCTCCTCCAGCTGTGGGGATCACCGCAAAGAACCACTCAGGGCTCCATGCAGGATACACACATCCCAGGATCTTCTGTGGATGCTATTTTGAGTTTACTGACACCGTGCTTCCTGTGCTGTTTTATCAACCGATCCCTCGGGCTGGGATTCAGCTGCCCTAATTTCTGCATCTTGAGAAAGTCTGAGTAAGTCTGCCTGGGATTTCCCCATCCCTGCCTCCTGGAAAGAGCCTGCTCGGGAACGCAGGCCTGGGAAAAGGCTACCTGGAAATCCTTCTCTGAGCCACGGCTCCTGCTGTGGGCTCGGTGGGTAGGGTCAGACCCCCGGGGCCATGTGGTGCCCATGCAGCCCCCAGGTTATTCCAGCCCACTGTAGCTTTGTGCTCCCTGATGCAAGAGCTTCAGCTGTCAGCCTGCTGCTGATGGAAGCTACTACCACTGTATCCCACCCCCAGCTACCCTGCCATCATACCCAGCCATCCTCACCCAGGATCTTCCGTCTAGGACAGAGTCAGTTCCTGCAGGCCAAAGTCATGCTAAGCAGCAGCAGTTGTGGGGCCAGGCACTGCTTAGTTTGCTGCTACAGCCGTGGAAGCAATCACTCTGCTGCCCTGAGCTGCAGGACATGGCATGCACTTGGCTTTTATTGCTAATGGTGCACCTCCCTGCTGGGGCTTTGCCCCTGGGATGTGCCTGGAGGGACCATCATGTTCTCCCCATCCCAAGGTCCCAGACTCACTGCTCCAGCCTGGGGCACCTCACCAGATCCCCACGGCTTTTGTTCTTGTTAACTTTTTGGCATCAGCTCCAGCTTCCACAGAGGGGCATAAAGGAATCAGTCCTAAGGAGCCCATCCTTCACCAGAACCTGATGAGATGTGTGTGCGTCTTTGTGGCCAGCAAGTGATATGTGAAAGAAAAAGTAAAGCGTTAACTGCAGTCAAAACCGGTTTCCACCTGCACCTTTGCCCCTCTCCTGCTCCTATAATGTGCTGCACCATCCAAAGGCGCTCACTCAAACCAGACCCATGTGGTACCTCACCTGTTCTTCCAAGCAAAAAAAAAAAAAAAAAAAATCTTCAAGATCCTGGAGAAAGATGTTCCCAGAACTTATGGCTGTCTCTTAAACTCTCTGAGCCACCCAACACAAAAACTGTGTGCAGGTACAGAAGGAGATGCAGACATGACTCTCCAAAATCAGGGAATCTGGTGCTGTGTTCCCACCCAGCCCTCCCCAGCTTCCACATTTGCACAACATGGCTCTCAGTTTCCCGGTAGCCTTTCCTAGGCTGCAAACGAAGAGGTATGTACCCCTGTTAGCTGGCACGAGTTGTCATTACTATCGCATGCTGTTTCTGATATATCTCAGCAAACCACCCAGTTCTTCCTGAGATGACTTCACATATTGGCCCTGTGGCATCAAGGTTTCTGAGTCACAGGCTTGCTTTGCTTTCACCGAGGTCCTGCCACCTCTCTGGCCCTGCGGGGGCCTTGGAAATTCAGTTCTGAGCTCTCACTTTGAGCATAAGCTTGTCCTTGGCTTCAAGGTTGTTGCTTCTCTCCCCAATGAGAAAAAGGGTTTGTGTGCCTTGGGTTTGCTCCAACTATTTCAGATGATGTAATGAGCGTTTCTGCCTCGCCCTGCAGACTTCTTGAGCACAAACGGCACTGCGATTCTTGGGTGTCTCGAGGTCAGAACACGGTACTGAATGTTGCAGAGCACCTTGGCCTAACATGACCCAGTGTCCTCAGCTCCATCCGTGCTATGGGCTTTGTCATCTTCAGCTGTAAAAGCCACTCCATGCTGGTCCTGTTATTCCCATGACCCATGTCAAGGTCTTTTGTGTCATACCCTTATGCCAAAGATCCAGCACCTCCACCTCTGAATGCTGTTCCTGATGCATCCGAGGCTCAGTTTTTGGCTTTGGTGATCCATTGGTGAAACACACTGAAATCTCTGGGTTAGAGGCAGCTGATGAAATCCAATTCTTTGGATCCAGCTCAACAGAAATTGTTTTTCCTTTCCTTGCACCTGGTGGGCAGAAGATCTGCTTCTTGCAGTGCTGATTCATCTTAGCTCTTCTCACTTGAGGAGGATCCAGTGACCTGCTTGGACAAGCTCACCTGGGAGTTATAAATGTATCCCTGTGTAATACTCACATGACAATAAGCTAATGGATAATGATGATTGCCAATAAGAACAGGATGTGTCCCTACAGGTAGAGACCCCTCTTCCTGGGGCTCGTTTTGAGGTTGGGTTATTACTTGCCTCCCTACAGCCAGGTGCTGGTGAGACGGGTTAGGTGCATGAGAGGCGCAAGATGTGGAATGTCACTGAGAAACCTCTATGTGATTAATACAAAGTGGTGCCGTTGGTGCCAGAGCTGGAGTCAGCTTCTGGCCAGGCTGCGTTCCTGTCCATCGGGAGCTGCCCGTTAACTGCACCGAGGTGAACACAGCTCACGTGATGGGACAGCTGGGAGAAACTAAATTGACTTATCTCTCTCCTTGGATATGATCCCGGTTGAAATAGAGGGGATAGTTGAATGTAATACTGAATTCTTTATTTTTGGCCTTTAACAGCCACTGTTCACTCAACATCCAGGTGTATTTGGTGTCCAGCGTGGGCAGCTGCCTGTGGCACTCTCCCCTCTGAACTGAGCTGAGACAGCCTGAAACCCATGTTCTGGGAGTGGGAGGATTCGTTACTAATCCCCCATCTGACTCATGGGTGTGTTGGGCCCGGGGTGGGTCCGAGGGCTCAGGCACCACAGGGCAAAGCAGCAGCAATCCACATGAATTATTTTCTTATTGCATGTTTCTTCTAAGCCACTTATGTGATTTAGGTGCTGCCCGGCAATATTGCATCAGTCATGGGAGGCAGATGCGGAGCAGGGAGTGCAGCGAGGACACTGCCACTGAGCACAGCTTTAGCCATCAGAGTTAAGGGACAAACCATTTTTTCCCCACTCCAACCAGCTTCCATGAGAGATGCTGGCTAAAGATGCTGCTTGAGCCAATTCCTTACATCTTAGGAGTTGCCTTGCTGGGAGTTGACAATCATTAGGTGATTTTGGAAGCAGCAATTTGTCTCCCAGCCCTCTGGACTTTGCCTTGTAAGGGAAGGAAAAAGATGACCAAAGACCACCAAAGTTCTATCTTTATGCCCCATCTGTGTCTCAGATTCAAGTGCTCATCTGGGCAGCGTAAGAGCCTGCCCTGAGGAAGGTGTTTTTCAGCAGCGGGTGTCCTGAGGTGAGCCGCTGGCTCCAGCACTTGGTTTAAATGGGGATTAGGGATGATTGCAAAAGCCATAAGCAGTGTTGACACATAGAATTAATGACCTTGGAGGTGCTGGCTGGTATGTACCTAGAAATGGGACTCCATGTATTGTAGTCACTGTGTTAGTACCTATGTTTTGGTTTTGCCCGAGACTTTGTTTCCAGCAGAATAAGCCTGATGACTGAGAGTTTTCACATCGTGACAGTAGGTGACATGATGGTGATTTATAATGCTGAAAGCACAGCTTGATGCCTTGTGACTTAAATCCAACGTAATATCGTTCTTCCAAGAAGCAGAAAACAAGCAATGTTAGGGAGCCCAAAGGGCAAGCGGTGTCAAAGAATAGTTTTAAAATTTGAATTTTTGCCCTTTGCTTCTTTGTGGTGGCTAAAGACTGCCTGGGACGACTTAGGAGAGATCAAGTTATATTTGATTTTACATTAGGTATCCAGAGCTGGTTGCCCAAGGCCTTTTTACAGAAGTCCATCTTTCATTCCTACCTGCTTGGTGCAGGTGTGATGTGCCCCACACTGACAAAGACGTGTGAATTTTGCAGCTAAATCTTCTAAGTTCACTAGAAAAATCCCAGGGCGCTGAAGACCTCTCCAGCAGATTTGTGGACACTCAGCCCTTTCATGCTCTATTTAGTCATCATTAGGCACAAGGAATTTGAACGTGAGCATTGTTTTCCTTTTCTGGGCATATCTGCGATTGAGCTTGCCAGAGCAAGTGCTGAGGTTGCTGATTTTCTGGGGCATAGTGCTGAGATTGTGCAGGGTCAGAACAGAAACTGGGGTCTCCCACTCCATCCCTCCAGCTCAAGGCCAGAGATTTGGCAGCTGGGTTGGGAAGGCAGGGGAGGAAGGTGAGAGCGTGCCTGTCCAGTCTGTTCTTTATAGAAGATAAATAGGTGAATTTTAATGAAGGATACACTCTCAAAAGCACTGAAATGTCTTGAGGTGAAGTTTTGTGATAGACAGCTGTAATAAAGGAGAAGAGAACTGGGGAGGAGAAAATTTTGAGCGTGCTCTTACACTCTTGTTAGCATCAAGCGCCCCTGGGCAGATATGTGGTGCTGAGGGTAGAGACATTCCAGAGTGGTTTGTGAGTCAGCCGAGCTCCTCCCATTGCAGCTTCACTCATCAAAGCAAGTATTTATAGCACAGGTAGGAGTAGGGAGAGAAATCAAAGAGCTTCCCAGAAAGACGCATAAATCACTCCAAGAGTTCAGCTCTGGGGTTCTGCATTTTTTGCTTTAACGAGGCTGAATACAAGCACTGTCGTTATTACTAATATTTCTTAATATTATTTCATCAGTCTGCTTTTTGAACTAAAACCATCTTTGAGCAAAGAGATATTTCCATAGAGTTCTCCCAGCTTTCAGAGCTACCCCGGCAGGCTGCTAAGGACATGCTGTCTTACACCGGAGAAAATCTTTTCTCCAGCACAGATCTGCTGACAACCAATTCAGAAAGCCTGCCCAGGCCGATGTTTGCTGTCCGAACTGTCGGGAGACCTCCAGGCCTTCCAACAAAACGAAGCAGGAAAGCCAGGAAGGTGCTGTACCCAGCCCAGGTGAGAAAATATTTGCCATGTCAGGAGAAAGACCTAGTCAAGCGGTGGCTGCTCTTCTTTGCTGGCATCATCCTCATGCAGGTCTTAACTGAGCATCCTGAGCAAGAGACACTGTCTGGGGGGAAAAGCCTGAGAGAGCAGCTGCGCTGTGCACCAGCATCACTGACGGCTGCGCAGCTCGGGGCTGCGGGGAACAGCTCCAGAGAAGACAAAGCTGTTTCAGAGGCCCCGGCAATCATTTTCTCATCAGCTTATGGGCACCATCCTCTCAGGCAAACCACAGCAGATGTGCCACAACAAGCAAGGAGACAACCGCATGCCTTCTGCAGGCAATGCTTGACCAGTTTCTCCCGTGCAGAGCACTAAGCTGTGTGTGAGAAGCTGCCCTCCTACTCCTGCTCTTGGACATCAGCCGCTGGAGCACCGTCAGCAGCAGAGGGGGCCTGTGAACTCCTGCACCCCTCTGAGGGGACAACAGAACTCTGGATGGTGACACGGGGCCAGAGGTGGCCAGGAGAAGCATCGAAGAAAGCCCAGGGCTGCAGCAAGAGCCATGCAGTTTTTACTGTTGATTCCTTTGTGACTGCGATCAGCGATCGGGGTTTCCAAGAGCCGTAAAAAAAGGCTGCAGGAATTAGATTGACACTCCTGGGTCGGGTTTGTACTGTGCTAACCTAACTGTCAGTGTTGCATAACTTTTTTCAGTGCCTTGCGTTTGCATGTTGTAATTTAGAGTCAGTTCTCACAAATTAGAAGAAAGTAGCTCAGTTCTGGAAGCGATGAGAGTGCAAAGGTCCTGTGCGCTTTTCTGCCTCTGTAACACTGTAAGAATAAAACTGCTAAGATCAGACTTTCACAACGTGTTTCATCTGAGATTTTAAAATTAAGTTTTCCCACCCTGCCACGTGCTGGAAAGTGCTGACCATCCTGGGGAAATAAAACTGTCCAACCAGCAAGAATAGTGGGGTCAGAGCCACAGCAGGACCCAGACACCGACACGCTGGTGCCCAGCATGGAGAGAGGGTTCACGGACCTGGGTCAGGCACGGCAAGGGGACACAACATGAGCCCCAGCACTGGGCTAAGACATTTTCTTGGGGAAAAAGCTGGGAGGCTCCTAAAGGCAACCATGGGACACACTGGGAAAGAGGGTTGGTCAAGGGGGAGGCCGAACTAGAGATCACCAGTGGTCCCTTCTAACAAACACTTCCACCATTTCTACGTTTATCAGGGGGTTACTGGGAGTTCAGCAGTGCTTTGTGGTTGTGTGCATGAAATATGGGGCTGGCCACCGGTCCAAGGCAGTATGTTTCTAGGTTTTTTTGAACAGAGTGAATGTGATGGTGTCTGGGGGCTACACAGCGAGGTGCAGCTTGGAGCGGGGCTGCTGCCTCCCAGGCACGAGAAGGCTGCCTGAGTTAGGAATAAAGAAATCTGGCTCAGGACCTGCTTTTGCTCCTTGTCCAGCCATGGGGCTTATTGCAAAGAGCCACTCATGGCTCCTTACTGGAAACACAGGGTCCAGGATTTTCAGTGGATGGTATTTTGAGCTTATTGACTTTCCTGGGTTGCTTTATCACCTAATCCCTGTGGCTGGGGTTCAGCTGCCCTACTTTAGGCATCCTGAGGAAAGTCTGAGTAAGCCTGCCTGGGATTTCCTCAGCTCAGCACTCTGTGAGGAAGGTGCCTGGGAGCCCAGGCCTGATGAAAGGCCACCTGGAAAACCTTCTCCAAGCCATGGCCCATGCTCCAGCCTCATGTATCTCATGTGTCAGGGCTCCCCCCCATGACTGTCAGTCCCAAAAGGCCTTTGCAGCCTCCAGCTTTGCCCTTCAGGTCTCCAGTCCACCCTTCCACTCTGCAGAACAGCTTCAAACTTTTGCCAAGTTGCTCAGGGCTGTGTCCGACCCAGCTTTTAAAGTCTCCAAGCATGGAGATTTCACCATCTCCTTGGCCAACCTCTTACACTTTGCCTGGGACTTAATTCGGATCTTTTACAAGCCGCATGATGACAGACAGCTGGTGTGCCTCACATAGCTGTTCACTGAGCAACGTGTCTCAGAAAGCAGGTCTTTTCATGGCAACAGCAATTAGTTCCTCAGGCCCTGATAAGAGCAGAACTCAAATGTTTTGTAATGACCTAGAGCAGCCACACGTGACCCAGGGATGGAAGGAAGCTGGATTGCAGATGCAGTGATTGCAGAAGAGGTGTGGGAAAGCCAAGCGCAGCACTGCAGGCCACAACAGAGAAGAGCAGGGAGGTGCAGCTCACGGCAATTACAGAGACCTGCTTATCTCGAAAAAATGTAGCCCAAAAAGCTGAATCACTAACAGAATTTAGCTACTTAATTTCTACTGGGAAAAAAAAAAAAAAAGACAATCTGTCTGTGTGCAGCTGAGGAACTGTCTGGAGTCAGGAGCAGCTGGGACACGACTTCTGGGAGTGGTGGTCCAAGATGAGCCCCTCGGAAGGGCTCTACATGCCTCGTGTGGGCAGGGAAAGACATGCGATCACAAGGAATAACTGAATGTGGAGTTTTGTAAAATTCTGGAACTGTAAATGTCGTTGATAATAAAAAGAGCTTTCAGCAATGGCGGTGTTGGTGCTGAACTCTTTCAGAGTTGATGGTAAGCTTGGCGATCAAGGACTTTCCCAAAGCCCAGCATATCCCAAAGGCATCACGAGAGGGCAGCAGAGACAGAATGTGAGCAGGACCCAGAAGGCAGTGCCTGCAGTGTTTCAGACACCCAAATATGACACCGCAATGGCGCATATACAAGAAATTGCTGAGGATGCTGTTGGTACCTTGCAGAGAGCTGATGTGGTGAGAAAACAAAATCTATCACAATAAACTAGCATGCCGGGGCAGAACCCAGCAAAATATATAGAGATGCCTTCAATATAAAAAAATCCCATCAAGTCTTACAGGTGAGGAGTTTTATTGTTCCATACAGCACAGAACAGCGAGCTGAGGTATATGGTAATGCAGATGTAACAGAGACCACCATCAACCAACATCCAAGCCAGACATTGACAGCCTAAATCAATGCAACCACTGAAAATTCATTTCAGACCTGGTGGCTTGAATGAGCTAAATATAAAAAGGACCATGGCAATCAGTCTCTTGCATGGGCTAGTGGTTTCATGTAGTGGTCAGCCCCTACTCCTGCCTGTTACATTCCTGTTTGCTGCAACAGCTGCCTTTGGCAGGGTGTAACATGGACAGGACCAGCTCCGGCCGCGGGCAGGAGTGAAGGACACTGCTAGGAGCACACATCCCTGCTCTCAGCATGGTGCTGTGAGTGCTGTCACGCTGCCGACCCTCGCCCAGCCCTGCTGTAGCTACTCCCAGGCCTGTGCACCACCAGGGCCGTTTAGAGATACGTGCACCAGGTCCAGCTGAGCTCGTGGGAGATGAGGCAGTCTGGCAGGATGGCTTTGGGAGCCCTGTGGTGCCCTGGAGGGATAATATGTCTGCACTGCACTGTGGTCGGCAGAGCAGCGTATCCAGACAGGTTGTGTAGCTGGGACATGCCAGGACCCAGCCCTGCACTTGCATTTCCCGTCCTGTGAAGGGCTTATGGCTCCTGCTAGTAGCTGCCTTTTGTGCAGGGGAGTCCCTCGCACCCCAGCTTTATTTCCCCAGAAGCCTCCACCTCACCTGAAGTCCCTGTCCCAGATCCTATGTCTCAATTCTTCTTCTCCGAGAGCTCCCAGTTCCCTGCCCTGTCCACTCCAGAGCCTTCCAGGTCCATGCTACAGCCCCAGCCCCTTCTTTCCTCATACCACCCCTCCTTCCAACCTCTTTCCTTATCCAAGTCTCCTTGGGCCATCTCAGCCCACTTTTCCTGCTGCTCGGAGTCCCCCAGCCCTGCTGCTGGGCACAGAGTCCTTTGCTCCAGAACACCTCCCCGCTGGTAAAATCTCTTGGCAAACAGCATTCAGATGTGTGCTGGGAGCAGCCCCTGAGACCTTCCCACCATGTTCTGTGCCTGGGAATGGTCCCTGGGGAGCGTGATGGATACACCACCCCAAACTCAGGCCAGGGACTGTTCTGGCAGTATGTCATTATACATGTTCACATTCCTGTACCCAGCAGTGTCCCCTGGCAATATGTCATTACACATGATCACATTCCTGTACCCAGCAGTGTCCCAAGAAGCTGCTTAATTTAGTACTACAGATGTGTCCTCTGGGACCAGGCACACTGTGAGATGCAGCACTCCAAAGGTGCTCCTAAAGGGGAACCTCTTGCCATATTTCCCTGATCCTAAAACACGAACACCCTTTTGACCCCCATGCTCATCCAGAGCAGACACAGAGCTGGTCAGTATTTTTTCTGAAGGAGCTGAAAGAAAGCTGTCCATAATGTCACTAGCAGAGAAAGCTCTGCAGCAGCTCTTCGACCCTCTGCTAAATCTAAGAACCATGTCTTCTACTCACCGTGACACAAGGGGCACTGACGCTGCTCCCTGCGGAGGCGTGCCATGGGA
Source organism: Fratercula arctica (assembly GCA_947846985.1). Taxonomy (NCBI): domain Eukaryota; kingdom Metazoa; phylum Chordata; class Aves; order Charadriiformes; family Alcidae; genus Fratercula; species Fratercula arctica. The sequence goes on from CANTUZ010000016.1 coordinate 9,278,569, forward strand.
ATTATAAACACAGCTGCTTTCATTAGGCACATTATTCACCCCCTGGCTCACTCTAAACCCATCTGTTGGACTGATGGTGTCTCAGGAACGTAATGGAGAAAATATTGAAATGGTTTTTTGTTGTACTGCCTCACCTAGATATTACGTGCTGCACCACTCCATTGCACAACTGGATGTCTGAAAAAGGGGAGCCTGGAAAAATTACAGTATGTAAGCCTTAGAAAGAAGACAAAAATCAGGGGAAATTATAAGAAATCAATAAATCAATGAGCAATCTAGTGAAGACGTACCAGGATCGGTGCCTCTCCTTGCCTCACAGCATTAAAGAGCCACTCAACAGAGCTCGAAGACATGAAATTGAAAATTGATTTGTGTTCCTTCTCAGTGCAAAATGTGAGTGAAAATTCTTTACAGGAGACAGAAAGTTTGATTAGAAGGACCACGGGATTACCCTAACACTCATCATTTCTGCTTCCTGGAGCACAGCAGTGTCCTTCACCATTACTTGCTCCTAAACAATATCTTCAAAACATCCATCTGCTTTATACCCAGAGACTGTGTAGCTCTTCCAGCTGGTCATTAGTGTAATGTTTTGGCTATGTATTCACCTGGTGTATTAAAAATCTCCTCTAAGCACACCTTTCCCTGTTAACCAGAGTTTTCCTTCCTTTCCTTCCTCCTGCTCAGGAGAGGTTCCCACTTGCCTTCATGTTCTTTGGCTTGTTTGTGGCCATGTGTCTGGACAGCCCCAGGGAAGGGCCCACCTTCATTGACATCATCCTGAAAAGCAGCTGAAATGATGTCAAGTTTGTTAAAAAGAGACATCCGTGGGAGAGGGTGTTGTAACTGCACCTCCATGCATCCTTGAAGGCCACCACCATCCCATGCCGGCTGGCAGCCCAACAACACCAAGTGCCATTGCGGCCACACTGCATGGGCACTGGCTCTGGGATGGTGCTGGGGGTGGTGGGGAGGGACCCACTGGCACTGCGATGGTACCCTAGGGGACATGGTAGGGACCTGGCGTAGGTGGCAGTGAATGGGGAGCATGGAGTGGGCAGTGGTGGCCCTGGAATATGGTGGCAGCCTGAGGTACAGGGGGGAATCAGGGGGACACGCAGGGCTTTGAGGTGCATGAGGTAACCTGGGAACGTGGCAGGGCCACGAGGTACACCAGGGGACATGGGGACACAGGATGGCCCTGAGAGATGTGGGGTCACCTGGGAACACGGCAGGGCCCTGTGGCACGGGAGGACATGGTGGGGCAGTGAGGCACATGGGGACACGGCTCAGCCCGGAGCACAGAGGGACACGGGGCCCTGACGTGTGTGAGGTAACCTGGGAATGTGGCAGGGCCATGAGGTATGCCAGGGGACATGGGGACACAGCACTGCCCTGAGGCACGTGGGGAACATGGTGGGGCCCTGTGGTACCTGGGGGACACAAGAACATGCCAGCCCTGAGAACAGAGGGACATGGCGAGGCCCTAGGGCATGTGGGGGGCACAGCCCCAAGGCACACAGGGAACTCGGGGACATGGCGGGGCCCTGAGGCACACAGGGACATAGTGCCCCGAGGCATACAGGGGGCACGGGAACACGACTCAGCCCTGAGCACAGAGGGACATAGCAGCGCCCTGAGGCACACAGGGGACGTGTCAGAGCCCTGAAGCACACAGGGGACATGGCGGGGCTCTGAGGCACACAGGGACATAGCAGCGCTCTGAGGCACATGGGGGGCACAGTAGGGCCCTGAGGCACACGGGCATATAGCAATGCCCTGAGGGACCCTGAGGGCTTTGAGGTGCATGAGGTAACCTGGGAACGTGGCAGGGACACGAGGGACACAGGTACATGACTCATCCCTGATCACAGAGGGACACAGCAGCGCCCTGACGCACCCAGGGGACATGGAGGGGCTCTGAGGCACACGGGGACACGGCGGAGCCCTGATGCACAGCGGGGACGCGGCGCTGGCGCTGGCACAGGCCGCTCGGCCCGGCCCAACGCCGGGCGAGCCGCACCTCCCGCCCTCCGCGCGGCGTTGCCATAGCGACGCCGCCCGGCGGGCCCCGCAGTGGCGGCCTCCCCGCAGCGCGGCCGGCAGCGCCGCGCCCCGCCGCCCCCGTCCCCCCGCTGCCCCGGAGCTGTCGCTTTAAGAGCGGCGAGGCCGCGGCCGCCCCCGCCCTCGCCCGCCCGGCGGCCGGAAGGGGGCCGTGATGCAGCGCGCCCGCCCGCGCCCGCCGCCGCTCGGTCTCTCAGGTAAGCGCGGCGACTCGCTCGGCCCCACCCCGCTCGCCGCCGCCACCGGGGGAGGTGCTGCCCGGGGCGGCGGCCCCGCCCCGCCGGGTGCCCCGCGGGCCCGCCCGGCGTCGCGGCGGGGCCGGGGGCGGCGGGGCTGCCGCGGTTGTTCCCGGCTGCTCGGCCGCCGCGGGCGGGCGCAGGTGCGGGAGGAGGTCGGAGCCGCCTTTCGGTAACGCCGGTGGGGCTTTCGGCCTCCCCGGGCGGGTCGGGGACAGAGCGGGGGGTGCTCGGCGGGGTCCCTGGGGCCCAGGCGCCGCTCGCCCCTGCGGCCGGGCCGCCCCCGGCTCCTGCGGCTCGGGGTGGGCAGGGACCGCTCGGCGAAGGAGGGACAGGGCTGGGGAGCGTCCCCCAAAGCGGGGCGCCGCGCTCTGCCCTTGGCTGCGCTCACCGCCGCGAGTTCCAACGCTTGGGTTTACTCGTGTGTGCAAGAGCCCGTAAGGTTGTTGAAATGCTGTTCTGGACAGTTAATGTTTTAATCATAGAACCAATCCTAGAACACCAGGTTGGAAGGCACCTCAAGGATCATCTTGTCCAGTCTTTCTTGGCAAAAGCGTGGTCTAGACAAGATGGCCCAATAGCCTGTCCAGCTCAGAGTTTTAAGGCAGTAACATGCAGTGGGAGATCTTTTTAATTAGCGCTGCCAGCAGTCCTCACGGGGTTTACTTTCTTTGTTAGGCCTTCTCCCTGCCAGCGTCGTGAGCAGGCTCCTGTACTGTTCCCCTCACCCAGGGGTTTCTCCGCAGGTAGAAGGTGATGCTGGGTTTTGCCTTTCGGTGTCGCGTGGGTTATCCCTGCCCGGCTGCTGGCACCTCAGTCACCGGGGCCAGGCACTGACCCAGTGCAGGGGCCGCCGCCAGCTGCAAACACACCGGGCCTTTTTGTTGTTCTTTTTCTTTCCTGCAGCTGGATCAGCTTTCGGGCCGGTCCTTTATGGTCATAGCAGCAGCTGCTGGGGCTGCGTGAGGTAGGAGTAAGCGGGCAGGAGGGAGTAAACTGCTTTGCTGCCATGTGGAACGGCAGTGTCAGCTACGGTCCCGTCCTGAATTCCTCACAAGCTTGAGAGTTAGACTCTTGTGGTGGCTGATGGTTTCATTTGCTTGGGGTTTTTTCCCTTTATGAAAGAAAGAGCTTTCAATTGTTTTTTCTTAAGCAGACCGCTGTGGGGAAACTTTGCTTTTAAACTTTTATTTTGGCCTTTTCTGGTTGATACTCAGTATTTCAATTTCTTGTTCATTGGTGCTTTTCCCCTTCTTCCTTTTTGTGCTGGATCCACTGGCTTTCTGTTTCTTTGGCTGGTCTGGCTTCTAAATGTTTTTTAATGTGTGTGCGGCGGGGGGAATTGGGAAAAGGTAAAATATCGGAATCTGGGACTATTTCTTGTCAATGTCTCTAGTGGAATCCTGTAAGCAAAAGGGGAAGAGGAAAGAAAAGAAAAAGTGATCAAGTGCAGCTCAGGGTTCTTTGCTTTGTTGGAGGCAGAAAGGGAAAAATGTTACAAGGGAGTGACTGAGATTTTTTCACTTATATTTCTCTTCCTTTGAGGTTGAAAGATAAACCAACACTTTGAAACACTTCAGTTTAAAAATGCCAAGCTCTTCTTTTCCTCTTCAACTGACTCCATTGAAAAAAACCAAAATAACAGTTCTTTTAAAAAAAAGTAGCAGCGATTCTGTAGTTGTGGAGCCAGAAGTAGTGGTGTGTGTGGGCAGAGAGGCCTTGCTGCTCTTCCATCAGCCATTCCTGCCTTCTCTCTGTGGACCGTAAAATTAGAAAGGCTCCAATGTCCATTTAGTCTGATTGTCTGGGTAATGTGGGCTGTCGAAATCAAGAGAAGCTCTTTGTGAATTACCCGCCGTGCCTCTCATGGCTTGCTCACCCTGTGAGCTCTGGCCTCTGGTGTATAATTGAGGAAAGTAATTGTGTTTTAAGAAGACCTAAATCTATTACCCAGATGTGTGCATGTCCCCTGGGCAGATGTCGGGGCGCGTGGGCTTTCTTTAGCTGCCAGCAAGTGATCTGTGACCTTCTGATGGTTGTAGGCTACAGTTCGAAAATTGCAGCACCTTAAACTTTCAGGAGCGGTCCATGCCAGGCCCTGAGGCTCCCTGTCCTCTTCCTCCCCTGGGAATTGCCCAGGTGACCTGCTTCCTCCCCCAGAGCTGGCTCCTTGCCTGTCCCAGGAACTTTCATCTTTCTCATTCAATTCACTGTCCAGGAAGACATTATTTGTTGCATCTTTCATGAATTTGGTTTTCGTGCGCAGTGACAAGCCTGGCTGTGGAGGGCACAGGTCTGTGGTGAGGGAGGGAGAGCTAAGAACAACTAGTACTGGATGTAATTGGAAACTGTCAACTTTGCAGTGAAGGAGGATGTTCAAAGCTGTCTACTGAGGCTTGAGGTAGCTCTTTGGATAGCACTGAGTGGAGATTTGGATCTTCCAGTTCTAAATAGTCCTGAGGAGAAAGTGGCAAAAAGTCTCCTGATTGTCCAAATGCTGGAATGTTATCTCGGCTGGAATCCAAAGGTGAAACGGCAGCAGGACTCTGGGTGGCTTTTCTTCAGAGGTGCTACTTGCTGCTGAAGTTCTGCACCATCTGATGTAGTTGCTGGTTGCTGCTGTTCTCCTGAAGATGTCCTAGGGTGACTTCTAAATGGTTGAAATATTCAAGAACTGGGGCCCTGGAATGCTCTGCAGGGTTTCCTGCTCTTCCCTTCGAGGTGGCTGTTTCCTGGGTAGTGTGGCTGCAGTTGGAGTCTGTGTCCTGGAGGGACCAGCAATGTCCCCTGAGAAGGCTTTTGGGTAACAGGGTAATAGCCTAGCGCCCCCACTGATGGGAGACCAGCGCAGAGAGCAGACCTGCCCACCCAGGTGATGTACCTGGGGAATGGTGCAGCTGCACTCTGAAACTCTCCCTGGGCAAGCTGGGTGCACTGGGGTGCTCTCGGCTGGGCTGAGACAGCGTGGAGCTGTTTGGGGCATGGGAGAGGCCTGGGCATCCAGGAGGAGAGAGGAATTTGGGGGAGAGGCAGATCTAACAGGGAGCAAATGCTCACCGCAGTGGTAAACAGAGAGAATAGCTGCTTCTGCCCACCACACCCTGGCTGGATCAACGAGCCTGTGGGGGAAATTCACTGTTTCATTCCCCAAATGTCCTGCTATCCCCTTGCGCCGTTTGTATCTGCTGGTGTTTGCCAGACATTGCCTGAGTTGCTCTTAAACTGCAGCTGTTTTTGCAGGTTCCCAGTTCCTGCACAGTTGTTCTTACTGTGTTTATTTTAGTGGTTATAAACTGATTTTTAAAAAGGAGTTGGAACTTGAGCCGGAAAGTCTCCTTTTTCTTTTCTCTTCATGATTTGGTTGAGAAGCTGCACCCACAGGAGGTAACAGCTGAGCCCTTCAATATCGTCCCCCCTTTTATGCTTTGAATTTTCTGAGATGTGGTTTCCCAGGGGTTTGAGGGTGGTTGTCCTGTACCTTGATTTTACTAACTGACATATGTTTGTGGGGGTGTCTGCTCTTAATCTTGTAAAATTAGGAACGTGGCTAGGGATGAAGGAGTCTCTTTTCTCATAACATTTTGTTTAGCCTGAATGTTTGCAGAGCAGAGAGCAAAATATTTCTTTAGGGCAATATTTCTAATTGCTGTGAGGTTCAGAGTCGCATTTGGAGCTAGAAGGTGCCACTGTTGACCAAAACAGTTTCAACATGACTCCATCATCCTGCATTGTACAGGGCAAAGTCCCTCGTAGTGATTCTTATAGTGGTTTCAAGAGCTGTGGGTTGAGGTGTAGGTAATCTTTTTAAAAAGTAATAAGTAGCTTTAGTCAAGAGACAAACTGAGGGAGAACCCTGTGCAGTTAACTTGATCTCTGCTTTCACGGTAATAAATGTGTGTTACCTTTCCACTCTGATCTCTGATTCCTTCTGTTTGTTTCTTAACAGTTACTTTGGAAGTTGAACTGAAAATAGGTGTTGGAAGTGGTGAATAATCACTTCACTGGGAATAATCCATGGCTGGGAAGAGCCAAGGGGTCAGTCTGCCTGATCTCTTTTGTCAGAGACAGGCTAGCTTTTATTTTGCCCTTTTCTTCCCCCCCCCCCCCCCCCCTTGCTACATGCTGTGTTGAACACTGAACAGTGATTTCTATGCAAGAATTTTAAGGAGCATCTTTCAAAGTACTTGAATGAGCAACTAGGGGCAGCTGAGAAAGGGTTGCCCGGGAGATGCTGCTGGGAGCAGCTGATGCATGGTGGGACAGCTTTCTTGGGAGAACATGAAGATCTTCCCCGCCTCCCCTTTGGGGTGCGAGAGTGGTGGTCCTTCTTCGGAAACCTCAGGGGAGGCAGATGTGACCCAATTTGTGGGCACAAGAGTGGCGCTGCTTGTTCTGTTCCCCACAGTGCTCCTTGTGAAGGAACCAGGTGCAGCTGGCCCTGCAAAGACGAACTGAGAGCGTGATCTGGGAATCAAACGCTGCTTTTCATTTCTGACACTCTTTGCAGTGCTCGTGCTTCCCCAAGGCTTTCAGGGGGAAGGAAAAGATGTTGCCTTGTGGGGAGGTAGCACGGGGTGGAGTGTAGGGCTTCTGGATGCTCCTGCAGCATCACCAGGAATTTAGGTAAAAATTCTGTTCCATCACTTTAAGCAATCTCAGGGTAAAGCTGGCTTTCCAGGGAGCTTATTGCCTGTTCCCTTACTCCTCTTCAGAGCTCCCGCTGTACTGGTTAGTCCTCTCCTTGGGTGCATGTCTAGAGTCCAGGTGATAATTGTGGGGAAATGCTGAAATACATATCCAGAAATGAAGAAAATATTCTGTCCTAGGCATTCCTAGGCATGTTTAATGGATTGCTTTTCTGGATGCTACTTGACTTGCAGCTCTGAGTTTGTTCTTGCACTCTTCCAGCGCCTACTTACAATGAGTTTGCATGAAAATGGGAGTGCTTTCAGGCTGTGGAGAATGAAAACGTGATGCTCCAGTTAGGTGTTGGCAAACTGTTCTGCTGTCTGGAGTTGTGTGGGAGGAGAAATGGTTTCTTGGTTGTATGACCCCAACGGGGAGAAGAGCAGCTGGGGTTTAACAAACTGGTTAAAATTATATAGGCCCCCAAATTCTCCAGAGACATCTCTCCTTTCCTAGAAGCTTCCTTTAACAATCTGATTTCTCAGGCTGATTGCTTGCAGATGAGATCATGCAGTGTGTTTTGCAGGGAAAGAATCTGAACTTAAACTGGTGAGCCAGAAAGTTTTAACACACGAGTCACATGCCCAGTGTCCTCATGGCACATACAAAACACTAGAGACTGTGAAAGCATCCGTCTTCAGGGCAGCTTTGTGCTCCAATAAGAGCTTTCTGAATATAAAGAATACCAAGGGATGCTTTCAAGTGCTGGGTCCTGTTGCTTGGACAGCAACAGGAGATAGCAAGGAAGTATTTCATCTTTCCTTAGCTCTGTTTCTCTCTTTAGTGTGTGTGGTGTTGGGATAAGCCCAAGCGAGGAAAGGCTCTCATCTGCCTTAATTCCACAGACGTTTTTCTGCTGGCTTCAGCAAAGGAATTTATGTAGAATTGATGATGCTTTTGCTGTTAATGCATGAGAACATTCTGAGCAGGGAAGGTTTGATGCTAATGTTCTGCTGCAGAGGAAAGATCCCAATCTCTAGTCATTCTCAAAAGGGATGCTGTTCTCCATTTCCTTCCATGGCAAGTGGGTTAAGGTGTCCTTAATAGAAAGGCTGCTTCTTCCAAAATAATCACAGCCATTGTTTAGGAATGTTGAAAATTAAGCAAAGCTGTTCAAAGGTGACATTGCGTGGTGTTCCCAGAGTAGGGGGGCAAGCTAAAAGGTTTTGTTGCCAGTAGCTTTAAAGTACAACCTGTTCTCACAGGCAAGGTGGAAAGACACCTTCCTGGTGCCAGGGTCGCTTTGTGCCTAAAATTATGTCTTCCAAATCAAAAAGGTATTAGTTACGCAAAAATAGATTTGGGGCATGGTGGGGAGTTTTACTAATACTGATTATGGAAATAGGAGCCACTTGTTCCCAATCTCTCTTTAAAAAAAATAAAAATTGGAGTCAGGGTGGGCAGGGAAAATTTCAAATCCCAAACCTGAAATCTGCCAACATTTTATGTAACTTGAAGACAGGAATGTATAAAGCAAGATGCGTTAAATTCTCCTATCACTCCACATCAACGTTCTTCTGCCTGTCGGGGTGTCTCATTCTGTGGGTCACTCCTGTGAGTTTGCTGGTGGTTTTTTCCCCTGTCACTATGCTGCCTGTCACTTACGCGCATCTGCTCCATGGGACTTCATCAGAAGCTCTTTCCAATGCATAACTTCACACAGGTATTTTATAGAGGTGGAAAGTCAGGCACACGAAAGTGTAAATCACCTATACGCAGGCTCGTCAAACTTTGTTTGGCATCCCTGTGAGTGTGTAGTACAATGCAAGTTAAAAATCTACTTTCTTTGTCATATTATTTTATTCCCGAGATAAAATATTTGTAAACATAAGTTGCTTTGGTTCCATGCCCTTACTCACTGGCTAATAATCCCAGGATCCTTCTTCTAATGACAAGGACTGGTAAAATACTTGTTGCCCTGACTCATTGCAGTGAGGTTGTATATTTTTTGTAGCAGCTCAACCATTTTGTACTTTGTGCTGCTCCTGGATGGGATCCTGCTAGATCTGCTGACGGGCTGTCTGTCCACCTGGAGACTGGCTGATGATCATCCCGGGGCCACCGGCTGGATCGAGCAGTGCGTACACATGGGAGGTGATGATCTGTACCCTGAAGAGTGCTGCTTAAACCTTGTTTTGTCCATGAAGCTTCAAGTATGGAACTGTTAAAACACCAGCCCACTCAGAACTAATGCTTGCAGAATGCATGAGCAAGGAATTAAACTGGGTGGAGTTGTTCCAAAATTTGGATTTGGGGCCCGTCCGCTCCTAATGCAGCAGCTCTCTGGGTGTTTGCTTGGAAGGGCTCCCAGCATGGATGATGCTCTCCTGACCTGATTTGACTTTCCTTTCTTGATGCTTGGGTAGTGTGCCCAAATCTGTCTGCAGAGCTCTGCAGTGCGGAGCTCCGGTGCCTGATGAACCTGAAACAAGTCAGCTCCTGTCAGGAGATGGTAGGGAGACGATCAGCTCATATGTGCCGTGGGGGATGGAGGAGAGGGCCAGAGGACAAGAGGAAGGACAGAAAAACAAAGTAAACAGTCGTGTTTCTTCCCCAGGACTGTCGTAGGTCCTGAGTCTGCCAGCTGCAATTTGGAGGCCAGAAGAATAGGGCGGGGTATTTTCTTCCAACCAGATGAATTTATTCAGTGAAAATGAGAAGTTAGTTCAGTTGCTCTGGGAATAGCATTTAAGGTATAAAAAAAGTCCCACCCATCAATAATGAAGAGCTGCTGAAGAACGAGCAAATACAGAGACGGAGCCTGCAGAGCACGCTGCGTTTGCAGCTCTTTTCCCTTGAAGGATGAGAGTCTGGGCATGTTTTTGTTGCATGTATCATTTGGTAGTGGTATCAGGCATTCATGTTGCCTTCTTATGGAGAGCTAAATTAGCATCAAGTTTTGTCGTTCATCTGTATTACTGCTGTGTTATTTCACTTGTACTCGTTTGTTTCTGCCTGTCAAAAAGTGAAAAAAAACCAACCCCAAACCACCAAACCTGTAGCAGAAGTAGCTGGAGTACTAGTATTCTCCAGTATGAAAATGTCAGCCTATGATGAGTGCTTTTCACTAAGCTCAAGGCTGTTTCTTCTGTTCTTGACAAGCTGTCACATCTTCATGCTAGGTAATGTGATCTTCCGGGAATGTTTATCTTTCATTTCTGCATTTATAGTGGAGCTGAGCTGGGGGTGCTTGTGAGAACATGTGCAGCAGAGCCTCCAACGCCATGTTATTGTCTGGGATGAGGTGTTGGCCATGTGCGCTATGATTCAGCTGCTGAAGAGAACAAGTCAGACTAGCAGAGCTAGCCATGCAGTGAGCTCCCTCGCTGTTTCCCTGGACAAGGGTCCCAATGCTGTAAATTAATCTCATGGACTTTGTTTGTAAGTGCATGTGTTTTGCATTTGTCTGGATTGTGATGGGTATTATTCAAATAACCCGAATTCCCAAAGTATCCTTCGTCTTTCCATCAGTTTGGTGCCGTCTATCTATATGTTTAGCTAGCAGCAATCTTATATTTTTCTTTCATGTTTTGGGGCCACCTGGATGGGGCTTTACCCTGAGAAAATGAGCTTTGCTGGCCAGTGCCATGTTGAGATCCCATGGGTCAGTCCTGGTGGCACCATGGGTGTACAGCTGGGAGGAACAGCACTGATGGCAGTCTCTCTGGTGGCCAGAGAGACTCTCTTCTGCTTCCCCATCACACTGGAGGCAGAACACCTCATGTAGACATGCTGCCTTTTTCCCGAGGACTGAACCCACCAGTGGGAAGACGTGGTTCAGTCTCTGCTACGGCATTTTTTGGCCTCATCCCAGCCAAAAACTGGAAGGAAACCAAATAGCAGCAGTGCTTCTGGGACCTCCCTAGAGTAAAGACTTTCGGTGGGAAATGATTTTTCTAGTTGTTTCTAACATCTTCAGAGCTATTGGCTATCTTGCTTTTAACCTGTATTCTTGGAATTATTGCAAGCTTTTGTATTTGAACACATAGCTGAAGTTAAATGCTAAAAAGAAATCTCTTATAGCAGGTGTTAATTTGCACAACGACAGTCTGACACAGTGTACTGACCCTGTTTGAGACCCGTGCAATGCATCAAGGCACATTACTGGTACTCCAGTATCCTTGCCAGTACAGAATTAGCTCTGATTGTGTCAGTGCCGACATCTTTGTTAGCCAAGCTTTTAATATAATCTAGAAAGATCTCTTCAGAGAAACTCGATGTGAGTCTTTCATAAAACTGTTGGCAATAATTACTTGCCTCTTCTCATTCGCTATCGCAGAATGATGAAAATATTAGTTGGAAAGGACATCTGGAGGTCTTCAGCCTGACCTCCTGCCTGAAGTGGGACTGTCTCCAGCATGTGATCGCCTCAGCCATGGCTTTGTCTAGCCAAGTCTTGAAAACGTCCAGGGATGGAGCAGTGTACCATGCCGGATCAGCTTTTGTTTGCTTTTGCTTGAGAGCTGTACCTAGTGAACCACCTTATAGTGTGGGTTATGCATTTAGGTTTGAATTACCTCATCCTGCAGGTTTAAAAACATTTAAGTGAACAGTTAGGAAATGTCCCAGTAGGGCTAATAATGTAATGTGTAATGTATCTGAATCCTTCTGTCTTTTCCGTGCTAGTATGGGAAATATGAGCAGACCCTAGTGCTGTTTCTGCAGGAAAAGGCAGGGATCCTGTTAAAGTGGTTTTCTCATGTTTGCACGGGGTATTACAGGTGAAGCAGCGCTTGTAGGATGACGTGTCCCGTTGTTGGAATGAACACATGTGGGTTCTCCCCTTGGTATTAGCCATGGCGTTTGCCCAGATAGGAGCTGGGCTTGTTGGGAGGTGCAGGACGAGCACTGCGAGCATCCCTTGCCCCGAGGCTGAGTGTGGGCTCGGTGCCGGCCAGCTGTGCACCCAGGCTGAGGCCACACATACACAAGGCATGCAGTTGCCTTTTATCTACCCTCCTCAGCCCCTCGCAATGGGAGGAGAGGGTTTTCCCCAGAGTCTGCTGCAATTTTTTTCAGAAAAAATACTGGGTCATAAGATGAGCGTGCCTGTTGGAGTGCACATCTAAGCTGCCTACCATGGTCCTGAGCACTAATGGGAGCAGAACAGCTCTCTACATCTGAGAAGTAAGCTTGCCTTCAGAAATGCCACAAGCTTCTGGACGCGGTGGGTGTCCGTGAATGGCATGTAGTCAGGCCAGACCAGAGGCCTGCTGCTGCGTCTGGGCTGGGCTGGATTTCTTCAGACAAAGCTGCAGATTGCAACACCCTTATGCTTGCTTAGGCCAGGAGGCCTTGCTTGGAAGGGAAATGGCTGAGATGCAAGGAGCTGCTGAGGAGGTGGAAGCTTCCCTAGCCAAGGCCTTGTTGCTGCTAGACTGAAATCTGGCTGCATCCCTGGATTCGGCATCCCCTCGTATAACGGGGAGATTCAGGAATGGTTTGCATGCTTCATCGGCACTACAAATGAGAGCTCCTGCGGGCTGGTTGTGATCTTGCTTGGCGCTGCCTTTGCGCTGGAGATTTGTGTTGTGTTCCTGTTGCAGTGCAAACCAACCGCTGGGTCAGATGAGCCTGGTGGTGTGGAGCGAGCAGCAGTATCCTTGGGCAGGTTAGGAGTTCTTGCTCGTGCTGTGTGGAGGGGCCCTTTGGTATCCCACCCATCTGAACTGCACCCCCAAGAGTACCCTCCTGCCGTTTGTTTCCATACAGAGCCAGCAAAAAGGGCTGGGAGCATGGGCTCCTGCAGTGTTCGTGCTATTTGAAGATGGTAGTCCTTGCTGAGGAATTGCAGAAATGTGGTGACTACTTTTGTCAGCTGCTCTTTGGGTGCTAGCTTGGGCCAAAAGTGCAAAGGTCAGGTTTGGGGCTGTATGGCCGGAGGGTCCTGGAGCAACAGCTGTATGGGGATTCAGGGATGTCAGTGAGAGGATGACTCTGGCTGACAGCTCTTGTTTTCCCACCAGTTCTTCCATGCACTGCTTATTTTTGCAGGGGTCTGTCTTTGTGCACTGCAGGCGGAGGAGCTGTAACGGCATTGCTGCCACAAGCTGAGCTCTGCCCGTTCGGTGTCGCTTGCTGGGGAAGCAAATGGCTGGTGCCCAGTCTCTTCATTCCCACGTGCCACTCCTCCTTGCTGAAGCTTATAGCCAGTGCTTGTGGTTTGCTTTGGCTTTCTGCTCATATTCTCCATGTCTCTGGAATAAAATCTCTAGTGAAGGAAGCTGATTTGCTTCTCTCTGAGCTGGATTTGGAGTGAATACTCAGACATTGGTCTTCTCACGTCCCCACAGCTTGTAGTTTTTGAGGTGAAACATGCCCAACATAGATTCACCTGGGAAACTTCTGGGAGAGATGAACAGGCTTGGAGATGTATCGCTGCAGGTGAGGTAACAGGGCTTGTCCCCAGCAATCCTGGGACTTGTGCGGCTCTGCTGTCAGAGCTCTCCTTCGCCACCTTCCTTGCTCGCTACATGGATGGAGGGCTGGAAGTGCTGGCCTGCTGCAGCGGTGGGGGAGGAACATGTAGAGGACAACGCTCGGAACATTAGATACTGTCTAGTGCTTCAAGAAGAAAGGTCAGCTTTGAAAGAGGCCTTGTGCCTGCTGAATATATCAACTGCTTGTAGGGATTAGATGTCAAAAGCCCAGAGCAGAGGCTTGTGGGAGTTGAGCCCTTCCTTGGAGTGGATTCTCATCTGGAGCGCTTGCTGTAGCAGGACACCAGTGGGTCCTTGGCTCATTGTGCAGACAAGAGCAAGGCAGGGAGGCTGGAGACGTCCTGCTTGGGCTGGTCCCAGTGTCTAGGGATAGGGAGGGATGTCTGTTTGCAGATAATGCTTTTCTCTGCCCCTTTCTCACAGTTGCGTCAGCAAAGATGGCCAGGGAGAGTGTTTACAAGTGTGTCCTTGCTCGAGCACTGCTCTATGCCAGGAGTTCACTCCTTGGCTGGGTGATGTGTTCATTGGGGCTTTGTCATTACAACAACTAAAGCTAAATTGTTCTTGCTCTGCTTGTTCTGACCTGGGGGTATAAGTACTACTTTCCTTCTCTCTACTTTCATCCCTATCTTTAAGGCAGCCCACGATGTAGCAGCTGGGGACTGTTGTTTAAAGGACAGGCCAAATGGGAGGCTGCTGCTGTTTGGATCTTTCCTGGTAGTATTAAAGCTCTTGAGTGAGACTTCGGGGCTGAGGAGGAGTTATTCCTCCATTGCAACCTTCCCAGCCATTCTCGTCCCTGGGTGAGGGAGCTGTGGTGGCAAAGGTGTGCTGAGGCCTCCTCTGTTCCCGTGTCCCAGCAGGACAGGGCTTTGCTGAGCACCTGCCTGTGTGCGCAGAAACAAGCAGCTTGGCTCAGCTGCGGAACTTCATCTGCTGGGGGCATGAGGATGTCTCTGTGGCTGGAGTGCAGGCTGTGCTTGTTGTAGTGATTTAGTATGTCACCGAGGGGCAAAGGAGACACTGTACTGCTGTGATGTTTGCCCTCTTGAGGACTCTTGTCATCTTTCTTCAGAGCAGGAAAGGCTTCCTCGGCAGGGGGTGGGAGGTGTGTGGCCGAAGGTGAGTGCTCCCCTTGTGCCTTACACTGCGTGGGGAGGGTCTGTCCCACATCAGGTGTCCGTATGTGTCACCGCATGCCCTATCATGTCATCTCTGAGCCTTCTGTTATCCTGCACTACAGCTTTAGTCAGCATTTTGTATGTAAGGGTCAGTATTTCTTGGAGGATGTCACACACGTGTCCCAGACTTGCCCTCCCCACTGTGCCAAGCTCTGCCCTGCTTCCCTCTTTTCCCAGGTTTACAGCTGGAAGTGGATTTCCTTGCAGTGAAAGGACGATACTGGCAGAGGTAGGCTGAGCGGTTGTTTCAGCTGGGGTAGGGTGGGAGTGAAGGTGCTGTCACACCACGGGTAAGGACAGAAGTGGGCTATAGGGTGTAAACAAAGCACTTCTACAGTTGTCTTCTGTGTTGCATCAAAAGTTCCTGGAAAGGTGGAGGCAGGAGCTGGCTTTCACAGCCTCTCACTGAAAGAATAAAAAAGCTTGAACGTGTACAGGTCCAGCCTCCTTAGTGGGACTGTCCCATGCTCTTCAAATCCTTTGTCCCTGCTTAGCTGCAGACTGCTCAGATGAGGTCCTGGTCCTGTCTGAGACATTGGTGGTTACGGGGTCACTGAGCCCTGCTGTGGCATTCTCAGATAAAGGCACACAGAGGTCCTGCTGTAGCTGAGCGACTGGAAGGCAAGGATATAGGTATAAGGACCATGGAGCAGAGCTCCTGTAGGGGGATGGTGGTCTGGCAATATTATTGGAGCAGCCTGTTGTGCTGCTTGCTACAGTAGGGGCCTGTCAGAAAAAGCTTTTTGGTGGTATTCTAATTAGTGTTTTCCTCATTCTTACTTGGATATATGTTCCTCTGTCACTCTTGGTAACTGTGGCAGCTCTCTGGCCACAAGACCCAGGTCTGGTGTATGTCTCTCTTGACATTAATTTCTACAGTGTGATTATGTAGCTTTTCTTCTGCAAGAAATTTGTGCTCAGGACAGAGGAGGGATCCGCTCAGATGTTCAAAGCCATCAGTCTGTCTTTAGCTGTTTCTGTCTGTCTAGTTGTCTTCACCTTAGCATCAACATGCTGCTCAGTATTTGTTCATTTATTTCTCCCAGTGGCACCTGATCGCGCAGAGGCTCTGGGACAGCAAAAAGCAACTTCCTGATTTCAGTGCTAACGGCTCACCAGTTCATCACCCATGAATTTCAAATTTCTTCTTTGCTGCTCAACATAGCGGGTTATTTTTAAGCACTGGAAGAAAAAAAAACCCTGCTTTTAAATGTTGAGACATTTTCAAGGGATTATTTTCTCTTTTGTGAGACCACCTCTTATCTCTTCTTAGAATGCTTTTGAAATACTTCTGGGATTCATGATATCATATAGATGCCTTAAAAACAGCCAAATTGTTCTACATCGGGATAAACAAGCTTTTGTGTCTAAATTTGTATATGGCATTTAGTATCTCCTAATGGGTCTTCATCTGTTAATTGGACTGATCTTTTTCCAAAGCCAAACACAATCTGTTGAAGAAATGATAAAAATGCCAGCCCTGGCCTGAGCTGGTTCTGTTCCCTCGCCGTTTGGAAACCTGCTCATGCTGCAGAAAGCTGTTCTGTGCAAAACCAAAACAGGGTCTGTTGATGTTATTTCTAGTCCTTTGAGAAGATGACTTACTGGTCACATGTGCTGCTATGAGGTCATTAGGAAGTCTCTCAAATACACAATTTGAGAACCGATGATGCGATTGCAGAAGTATGCTCCCTCTGCGATGTGAGATGCAAAACTCTCTGAAGTACTTTAGTTTGTAATAGCTCTGAGTGGGATCTGTTATTGTGCATATTTGGGCTCATTCCAGTGAAAAAAGGACTGTTTTCTGCTTTGCTTTATCCCTAGATTGATTAGTGAATGTATACCGCGGGATCAAGTTACATTTCAGAGGGCATCCAGCAGAGACCCTATTTCTGTGTCGAAGTGCTGAAGGCAACAGTGAGTCTAACTGCAAGATCAGCAGTTTTCTAGCAGTGCTTTGTGCCTCCACGGCACTGTCCTTCCCCGGGGAAAGGAGCTCCTCCAATCTGTTTGCGAGTTGGGCCATTGTTCTTCCTGGTGTTGTGGGGGAATGGGGAGCTTTCTGTAGGCCCTTGATGTTGCTTCTGTGATGTGCATCTGCTTTGATGCTTTTATTGATGTCCCTCCTGGACTCCCTGTTCCTGGACATCCAGAGGTACTTTCTGCCACAGAGGGAATTGTTTTGGTCCCAGCTTACCCCAGGGGCCTGTATCCAGCTTGGTCCCTGCGCACCATTATGTTGAAGGGTAGGCATCCTTATTTTGGCAGGAGGGTGCCTTGTACGTGTGTCATCTGAATCAGTAACCATGTATGAGCCTTAGGGATTGTCCCATCCCTCTGAGCTGATGAACACACTTGAACATGGAAAAATTACCCAAAGGGGAGAAGAAAGTAAATAGTTTTCTGCTCTCGGTAAAGAGGAGGGTTTTGTGGCTGACATGGGGTAAGGAGGCAGGGAAGAAGATGGGAGCAAGGTGGCATCTGACTGCATATATGGTCTTACAGCCCCCAGCTGTATTTTCCAGTTGGGGCTTAGTGGGGGCACAGTGTGGTTCGTGTCTGCTTCCTTTTTCTCTTTTGAATACCCAAAATACCTGCTGCTGCTGATGCTTTGCTGTGATTCCTGCTTGAGGCTGGTGTAGCATAGGGGAGTCTTTGAAGAATGGGCTGAATGGCTGCCGTCCCTGCTTCTCAGATTCTGTCAGTAGAGTCCCCGTGAGTGTCACCCCTGTACAACACTGGCATCTACTTCCTACCCCAGCCCTGCTGTTGTAGCCCTGCGCTGCTGGCCCCAGGGGGGACACTTACCCGCACTGGGGTGTCCAAACGGGACATGGCAGTGCTTTCCTTGCTGAGCAGATTCCTTGCAGGAGGCGGGCCAGCACCTGCGTTTCCCAGCACGATGGTCAGCAAAGTTCTGCTCTTCAGTCTCCTTCTGCTGTTGTGTTCCTTGCTGCTGGTCACCTAACCGGGGCTTTATACTGGTGACCCCAGGTGATGTTCCTCCCAAATCCTGGTGGCCTTGTCAGCCAGGTGAGTGTGGCCCCAGCCTGCTGCCGGCTGTCTCGCTGCAGGGGTCTCCAACGGCCACAACAGTAGCTTTGCAGCAGAGCATGCTATGGGCAGCGTGGCAGCCGGTGCTGGAGGTGGAAGGGCTTTGCAGGGCCGTACCGGCATGTGTGGGTGGTCTCCCCAGGGTGCCCATGGCCTGCTGGCACCCATGGGCATGTCAGTGCCTCCTGTGTCTCCATCTGCTGCGATCCTGCATGTCCTGCCACCATGGAGCCTTAGCGATGTCATCCCATGGAGCCCTAGCAATGTCACCTAGCAATCACCTAGCAATTATCTCCTGCCAAGTGCCATGTTCTGCTATTGAGTTTTGTATTTTCCCTCTATTTCTGTATTTTTAAGTGAAAAGGAAATGAATGTGACGTTGCGCAGCTGCCAGCCAGCTGCATTGGTGATCTTCACTCCTGTGGGACCCCAACCTGAGGAAAGCAATGGGGGTGAGCTGTTGTGATGAGCACGCATCGCGCCCTGGTGTCCCTGCTGAGCTCTCCCTCTTCCAGGAAAGCAAAAGTCCAAATGCCTGAGAAGTGCCCCTGCTCTGCTCTTTGCTTGTGATAATCCTGTTGTCTGGACTTGCTTAATAAATTACTAGTTCTGTCTTTGCTTTTTACCTTTCCCCCATGGATGACACGGGCGGGTGAAGAATGAACACGAGGAGCAGGGCATGCCGATGCCCTTGCCGGGATTTTTCCTGCGAGAGCAGGCAGCCGGGTTAAACAAGAAGGTGGAAGCGGGCTCTGTGGTGCTGTGCTGGGGCCTGGCTTGCCCCTGGGACTACACGGGCCCTGCTTCCTGAGCAGGAGAGCTGCTTTATGTTGTGGTTTTACTAAATGAATTCAAAGCTTGGCCTTCCTCCAGGCGAAGTCTGGGCCAAGTGCCAGCGGAGCAGCCCCTGGGGAGAGCACTGGAGCAAGGAGGGGCCAACAGCAGGGAAAAGCGGAGGAATCCAAGAAGGCAGATTTGCCTAGCAAACAGCTCTGTTTCCATCTGCTCGGTCAGGAGTTGCTATAGGAACTGGGATGATAGAGGCAGGGCCATCTCCTGGGCCTGTCTGTGTGTGCAGAGGGAGGGAGGAGGGAGGAGTTACTCAAGTTTGAACATATCATGTGTGCTGGTGGAAAGTTGCAAGGAATGTCGAAACTACAGCCTGGCTCAACCTATGGAGTTCAAAAGAGACATGGCAGTTGTTTCCCGTGCTCAGCAGGTCCCGGGCAAGGCAGGTAGGGTCCTTCCAGCTTAACTCAGCTCTCAGCTTGTGATCAGCTCTCTCCCCCACGCGATTCTGTTGTTGGCTAGAGCACAAATGCCTTTGGAGACTTGCTGGAAATGGAGGGGGGGAGTTTTGTTGAGGTGGCAGTGCTGGGAGGTGAAGGCTTTCCTCCCCGGGCTGGTAGTGAGATGGTGGCTCTCTGTGCCCTGTTTTTCTTCCCGCAGGGTTGGATCAGGGGTGTTCCCACAGTGTTGCGTGCCTGGGGCCCTCTGGGACCCGCGGGATCTTTTGTTGGGTAGAAATGGGAAGCTGGATGGTGTTGTGCTCCCAGACAGAAGTGGTTTCTGGGGCTGTGGCTCTCCAGGAAAGCCCATGGTGTTTGAGCTCTCAGCCATGCTTGCCTGAAATGTTTCAGGGCTAGGGCTGAGTCAGATATGCAAAAATCGGGTCTGGCAGCAAGTCGCTTGTGGACGGTGGGAAAGTGGTTGGGGGGGGGAATGTGCTCTCGGCCTCTGAGCCCCAGCAGCTCCTGCCCCACATGAGTTTTGTGGCTGCGTGTCGCCTGTGTTCAGTCATCTCTTCTCCCAAGGAGCTGCAGACCTCTCTGTCCCCTCCTGATGCACCTACTACGATTTTTATAGCTGTCAAACTTTCCCAGACTCATATTTTAGCCTAAAACACAGGAGTGTGAATATGCAGGAAGCTGCTCCTCAGAATCTTTGTTGTTAGGGTTAACCATGGGACTCTCCAGTAGCAGGCCTTCCAGACGAAATCTGATTATTTCCCCAGTAAACCCATTTTTTTCAGGTGCTGAGAACTTTCCAAAATAGCCGTGTTTCCACCGGAGCCTTCTAGGGTCGCTCACTGCTCCGCAGGTATTTATTTAATAGGTTTGGCTGAAATTTCAGATGCCCTTTTTGCGGGACAGAGGATAATCTCTGCTAAAAACAAAATAAATAAAGGTGGGTAGTGTTGTTTCTCTTTTTGAGAAACTGCACAATAAGCTGTCAAAAACTGAAATGTGATCTCTATACACCGAGGCGAAGCTTGCCAAACTGGATTAGATCACAGCCCACCTACTCAAGCACCCATCTTATCTCAGGCAGCGGCTGCTTGGCACATTGTGCACGAAAGCCCCAGAGCCTGAATGCAGGCAAATGTGGAATAACCTGCCTGAGCAGGAGATAACTTTCTGGTCACATTAATCACTGGTTTGCTTATGCCTGGCTGGATGAAAATTTATATCCAGTGTACTCTTTCTTTTACATTGCTAATGGAATCGCAGATGTTCTTATTATGTAGATCCACTTCCAATATTTTATTGAATTACTCCCACATTGCTCTGTGGCAATATTTCCCAGTGGCTTAAAGCGCACGGTATGCTGTGGAATTTCATTTCCTTAGTTTTAATTTGTTGTTTTTTAATTTCAGTTCATTTTCAATATGGAAAAGAGGTACATAGGATCATTTTTTTGGTCTAGGCGTCATTATTTTACATATTTTTTCTCCCCCCCATCTCTCCTGTTTCTCTCGTCTTTGCCTCAAACAATCCCAGGATTTTTCTGCAGCTACCTGCCTTCTTTGTAATTGCTAAATCTTATTACTTCTCTGTGAGCTCCTGTTCCTGGTCTGTCTTGAGAAAATTTGATCAGAATCAGGCATTCTGGCTTTCCTAGCTGTGAAATGCTGCTAGAGCTTTTCCTTTGTTTATAAGCAAAACATTTGGTTTGATCGAAATACCTTGTGGTAAGCAAAGATCTTCCTTGAACTGTCTGTAGTCTTGCTAGGTATTTTGCTGGAACATTTAGTTAATTGAAATTTCATCTCTGCACATGAGAAGTTAAATTTTTATCTTGTAGGGTTGTTTTAGTAAATAATAAATCCAGCAGAACATGGCTAGACCTGCCTGGAAATCCCCCCTGCAGTCTCCAGGCTTGATGCAGCAGTTTCAGCTGATCCGTAAGTGTTGCCACTCACTGCTCCCATCTTTGCCAGGCACTTCATAAATTAAACTTTAAAACCACTTTGTGTAATAAACAAAGTTTGCTCCAGCAGAACGTAACAGCTGTGTGTACCCAGACTTGGCTGCCTTGGTTCGGTGCTGTGATGCAGGTTCTGCTCGGGCTCTGAAGAAGTGGTACCCACTGAGGACACAACCTGCCGTGTCCCCTCGCATTCAGGCCACTGTGCTGCGGGAGGGCAGTACCACCTTCCACTTGCTGCATTTTGGTATTTGGAGTTATTTTGATCTGTGGAATGCAGTAAGTGGGGATAATTTTTGCTTCTTTCTGATATTGGAAGAGCTTCTTCAAGTTTGGTATCTTTTTGGAGATGTGTGGCATGGCTTTTCATGTTTATAAATATTTCTTTGGTAAGACTCCAGCAGAGCCACTGATGCTCCTCATGCGAGGGCAAGGTCTGTGTGCCAGTGACAGGTGCACTCAGGTTTTGTTTTGTGAACATGAAGAGACATCTTACAAAACTCATAAAATGTAGCTTTTGGTAGTATCAGCATTTCTGTGGTGGTTTGATGGAAACTAGATGACCAGCTAAATTAGTAGATGTTCCAAAATAGTGTTTCTGGTTTGATTTTCACTGAACCATCCCTTAGAGTTTGGCTTCCACCCTCGCGAAAAACAGCAGCTTCCCAGCTTGGTGCTGGGTGCTACATACTGCTGTAGGCGACTTTGTTTGCTTCTCTTCTGGATTTGTACGGAGTCTGCCCCAGTAATCACGTTTTATCTTTTAAAAAGAATCCACTAGGAACAATTTGCAAAAAAAAGTTGTAGATAAGTAGCTGTTACTGTAAAGTAGGTATTTTGGAAGGTAGGCAATTAATAAGGAAAGCTAAAGATAACTGAAAAAGCATAGCAAATATATCTCGGGGCAGCAAGAAATATTTTAGTATCTGTATAACAAAATAAATTTCATCAATGGTGTTTATATTGTTGGGAAAGGTTAAAAAACCCAACTGATTGTTAATAACAATACCGAGAAGTAAAACGTTTCCTGTGTTGGGGGAGAAGCTGGATGATGTACTCTCCTTTATGAGGATATCGAAATACCTTCCGTTGCACTGGTAACGAGGGAGGGTGTTAAACACAAGATAACATTTTAAAGTCTTTGAAACTTGAGCAAGATTGGAACCTGTTTGTTTAAAACAAATTGGCAGAGCAGCTTTCTGAATCCTGGCTGCTGATGTGTAATAAATCTGGGAAAACCAAAGGAGTTCCAGAAGTTTGGGAAAACATAAATGTTGTAGCAGTGTTTTAAAACAGAATGGGAGCAGGTAACCAACAGGCAGTGGAGAGGAGCCTCCATCCAGAGAGAGACCTGGGGAAGCTGGTGCATTTGTTAATCAATGTCAAATTAAAGAAAGAACACGCTCAGTGATCCACATGCTCTGATGGAAAGCAGATCACGTCCGAAAAGTCTTCAGATTGTGGTTTTTAATGAGATTCCTGTACCGATTGCCAAAAGTAACTGCGTTGACATCATATACCTGGATCCGGACTCGGTTCCCTGCTGTTGACCAAATGCTGCTCCTGGGAGGCAGGAGAGGCTCCGCTTTGGGAGCAGGAGCGTGTCGGGTCCCCGGGGCAGCTCCTGGGCAGAGTGGTGATCGCAGGTCCCCCTTGTCCTGGGCAGGGTCTCATCTCTGGCATATCCTTCATGCTCTGCTTGGGTGCCTCACCACTGCTGGCAGCTGGTGGGCTCTGAGCTGAGAAACACCCTCTGGGGCAGTTTTTCTGGTGTCTGGTCTTTATTTGCTGTTAGTGTAACCAGTCCCTGCCCTCTCGCTTTGCTAAGGTGGCAGTATCTCAGTTTCCATTTCGCCCATCCATACTGTGTTGAACGAGTTGATTTAGAAAGTGCCACCTGATACCTCTCAAAAATAGTTACCAGTGGGAATGTGATCCATGCAGTCCCTAAACGGAGGGCCATGGAGTAGTGCTTCGGCCATGCTCTGGCGTCAGTATGGGACAAACTCAGTTATTCCCTAGTTTGCCCATGAAGAAGCTGGTGGGCATCATAGCAAAATCTGACTAGAGCTGTCCCACTGCCTGGATGGAGCCTAAGTCTCACGAGTGGTGACCTGGGAGAAAATATTAAGTAAAAGTTGGCTTCACTGAGGAGGGTGATGGAGCCAGGGTGGTTTAGTCGGGACAAGAGAAGGCTTTGGGAAACCTAAGAGCAGATTATCAAGAAGACAGAAACAGGCCCTTTACTGGTGTGTGGCAGGAGGTTTGGCAGTGATCATCAACTGAAAATAACAGGAGGGTCTGCCTTGGCATAAGGAGGGGTGAAGTTTTCCCTCTGTGGACAGTCAAGTAGTGGAAGAGGTTGTCCAGAGAGGTGGGGGAGCCGCATCCTTGGAGGTGTTTAAGACCCAGCTGGACAAAGTCCTGTACAGGCTGCTCTGAAATTGGTGCTAACCCTACTTTGAGCAGGAGGAGGGATTAGATGCTCTCCTGAGGATCTCCTCCAGCCTGAATAATTCTGCGACTCCGTAACCTGATCTCTTTCTGAATGCAAGTTTGAGTACAGTTAAGTAAAAGGTTATGGTGGAGCCCCTTGAGAACGGGGAGGGAGGAAGGTGGTTTAGATTGAGTGCTCTTAATACTCCATCTGTCATCTCTGTGGTTAACATGTCATATATATGGTTGCTATGTGAGACTCTCACAGTGGAAGATTGTAGGTCTTGAGAGGACTATTGCTAACTTGTAGTTGATATGTTTTAAGGATAGTTTAAAACAAAAAGTAAGCAATCTCCTCAAAAAAAAAAAAAAAGAGAGGAAAAAAAAAAGCTGGGGAGAGCTGCCAGTGTAAGGAATAGAGTGAAAATGTCAGTGTGCCAGGTGCTCTCTGGTGCCCAGTCTGTGTGGGCAGGAAGCTCTGGTAAGGGACGGTGGTCACTGCTGCTTTGGGGCAAGGAGAAAGGAGGTAATCAGAACTTTCTGTGCACATCTTCTATTCTCCTGCCACTTCTGTCATACAGAAACAGTGGGACTGGAGCCTGGAGGCTGCCTCTCAGTTGAGGGGACGTGTATTTTGGAGTGCAGGAGGCTGCCCCTGCCCTTGGGTTTAGGGTTCCTGGAGGACGGTGTGTGTTCATGTCCTGTGTAGAGTCGCAGTGTGCCTGGCAGCTCTGCCTGGGCCGTGGGAAGCACCTCCAGGTTCCTCAGCTGAGATTAAGCACGGAGTACCCTCGCCCCGGGGTCAGTGGGGAGGGGTAGCTCTGTTTTTGGAGTAGCTGATCTAAGAACCACCCATTGTTAGTACAACGGATTGTGTTTCCTTATCTTTGGCTTTGCCTTTCTAATGGTTTCTAATTTTGGCCTGGTTACTTTGATGGATTAAATCACTTTTGTTCCTTTATCTCTAAACCTGGTTTTGTGACAAAAGTGCTCTGTGCAGTGTCACAAACTGAGGACAACCCACTCCTGTGGGACTGGCCAACAGGCAATGGGAAAATGCCGGAGGATTTGTGGATTTCCAACTCCTCTGCAAAAGCACTCGCAGCTCTCTCTGGGCTGTAGGAAAGGCACTTTTTCATGGTTGGGTCCATGAACTGAACCTTCTCCCAGTGTTAAATGGCTATGTCATGGGTGACTGGAATGCTGTTTTTCTCCTAAAATTTAGCAAGTAGCAGTGGCTACAAGGTGGAAAATGAGGTTCAAACCCTCCTCAGCCTCAGGGCAGTCCTATCACCCACCCCTCAAGAGGGCGACCACAAAGTACACCGACCTTGATGTTCCCATTCTTCTGCCACTGCCTCAGACCCAGCTCTGTGGTGTCCCTGTCTCCACCCCATGTGCCACTCCCATGTGTTGTGGTCCCTTTCCTAGCCTCATGTGTTCTTTTGTGTCTCTTGTGGTGACAGGTCTCCTAATTCCACCTCAAAGATCACACAGGAGCCTATTCCTGTCTCACTTCTACCATTGCTGTTTCTGTCTTCTCACGTGCGTCTTGATTAACCCAACCCTTTCACCTAAAATCTGTTTGCTTATTTGTTCAGCCTTGTTGCTGCTCTGGATATCGCCTTGTGGGGTCAGCTCTTCCTGACCCATGTCCCCTACCACGTTTCTAACATTGCCATGGGTTTTTGCTCTTTCTGACCATCTCTGTTGGTGCCTATATCCAAGACCTCCTGTTGCAGCCTCATGTTTCTTGCTGGGATCTTGCTGGGCCTGCCCAGCTCCCGTTACTGTCTGATGTGTTGATTTTTGGTGTCACTATTTGCACTTGGTTTGTCCACATGCCACCCATATGTCATGCAGAGACCTCTCCCCATGCTGCCTGGTTGATTCAATCTAGGGATGACAAGAGAGACCACGGTCCAAGTTCACCTAAGGAAAAACTTGTTGCCACCTTCTTGCAGGGCTCCTGCACCTGTGGCATGGCTGTCCTGGTGCTGGTCCCATCCATTCACCCTCCAGTGGTTCTGCTGGAATGGGTGGCCGTCTTCTCATGCCAGCAGCCCTGCTCTGCTTTTTCCAATTGTAAAGCAGTTGGTTTCATTAGAAGATATTGCTTTTCCTTGGGATTTTTGTCCCCACGCACTCTTAGCATGATGCTAGCCGAGTTGCAAAAGGCAGAATCTTTCTTAATGGTAGATAGAAATGTATAGGGAAGTGATGACTGGAGCTTACAAGCCCACTAGAAAAACCAAAACTGATAGTGTCAGCAAGAAGTATTTGAATAATAAACTAAGCAAAACCTTTTAAGAAGTGATCAGAATCCTTTCTGCTAAGCATTTTCATCAGCGATTTCTGTTTGGTCCAAACTGGACCTGCGTGCATCATAAGTGTGTGCTCCAGAGGAAGACTGCTGGGCTTGGGGTATCTCAGATTAATTCTGAGGTGAAGATAAATGTTCCACTGTCATTCTGGAGCCAGAAAAATGGAAATCACACTTTCTGACCTCTGTTTCTTCAGGCTTCAGATACTGTCCCAATTAGTAGCTTTGCTGCTTCCTCCTTGAATTCCTTTAGGAATGCTAGGATATACTGTCCAGTCCTCCTGACCATCTTCTGAGGATACTTTGCTTTAGGATGGATCCTCTTATAGGACATACAGAGTGCATCATACACACAGCTATGAGTCTCGCTCATGACCGTGGAGTTTCTTGGCGTGGTGCTGGCCATCTGTAATGGGATTCCTGCAGCAAACCCTAAGGTCCCGCTCCGAGGTAATGATCTGCGAAGGAACCAGTTAAAACAAATGCCTGTTTCAGTTGGGATCTAGAGAGGCTTGCAAACATGCCAGACCTCCATAATGGATCTCTGGAGGGAGAACAGTACCTGGAGGAGCTCCAAGTCCCACCTTCTTCATGCACATCACTAAAGAATAGCTCCCTCCTGCGCCCACTGTGCTCTTGCTCGTAGGCGCCATGCTGCGCTGGGGACAGTGCTGGGTCACCGCAAGCTGTTTCTCTGCAGAGACATGGATTGGCTATTTAGACATGGCATCTGCTGGGTATACTGGGAAAAACTGCCCTCTTTTGCATTTCTTAGTGAGTTTTTCAGCAGCAAGTAGCCTTTTTTTTTTCCACTCTCACAATGATTGTAACAGGATTTTATTCTCCTGCAGCCAGCTGTTAGCAATTAGCAACTTGATCCATTCAGTCCTGAGAACAGAGTTTAACACTTTCTTGCCTCTGTGAGGATGTTGCTAATCCTGTTTTTGCTGGTTTTGGGCTTGTGCTGTAGTTTTGGCACTTTCTGTGTATGTGTGGGCAGGTCAGGAAGAAAGGCGCGAGTACAGCAAGGGACTCGAATGCAGCTGAAAGAGCTACAAAGGGAGGTATCAAGTAGTCTACCCAGAAAAAATCATTAGAAGATGATTTCCAAGCAGTTTTTACAGAGACTTGTATTTAGTAGTGTATTTCAGTGTGTTCTAGCACTGGAAAGCGTGCAGTTTGGGAATGCAATCTGCTACTAGCTGAGGTTTAGACTCAGCAGAAATCAACATCAGTAGTTCTTCAAACAGCGGTTTCCGGCAGTACAAGCTCCTGAGTGGAGCTGAGACTCCTCTAAATTACGAGGCAGGGGTGAAAAACACTCTTGGTGACCTTGCTCGAGGGAACAACAGCTGCTGTAGAGCAGATGAGAAGATGAGAGATGACACTGTTTGCTCCCTGCGTGCAGCACCTCTCCCGAGACTCCCAAACATGCGCTTTGGTGGTCCAGGACTGGGAGCCAAGTGTGGTGGGAAGAGCAGACCCAGCACAGCCTGACCCCAGCTGCAGGAGCCCCTGTGTAGAGATGAATCACTTGAAATACTTTGTCACTGCCACATACAAAGGTGAGAATTTGTCTCACCAAACTGTGGCCACCTGGAAATGATGAAGCTAGTTCAGGCCAGCCATTTAGGTTCCCTTTGTCATCCGTGGAGATAAACATGTCCCAGGAAGATACATCCTGCTCATCTTGGACCCTCTTTAGGCAAGGGCCAAATTCAAAGCCAGCTTTTGTAGGCACAGAGCTGCAGGCAGGCGAGCTCTATAGCTAGCTCTGAAGGTTTCCTTGTCTTTCCTGGAGGCCAGGCTGGTCTCTGTGGCCACACCTTCCAGTTTGGCTTGCACTTCCCCCAAACTGCACCATTTTTTATTTGACCTGCTGAGCTCCATGTGCCCATCAAGTCCTGAGAAGCCCCTTCACAGGGTGCTGGCTGCAGCAGGGTGGGCCAGACAACTGTCTGGGGTGCCCCAGTCCATACCTGTCTTGGCATACCTTGTCCATACCTCCTTGGCAGGAGCTGATGTGGTGCTTGGGCATCTCTGTGTGGCTGTCCTTGTCCCAACCCTATTCCCTCTTTCCTCCTGTTATCTTTTACATTCTGATCACTGTATTCAAGCAGTTCAATGATGTGGCAGTACGATGGGTGTGATTTAGAACGTGGCCTGAGCTTTGCATAAAGCCAATGGGCACTTAAATTGTGGTGTTTGGTCTCTACCTGGTTGAATGAGATAATGTTGCTCTTTGTGCTACATATCACATTATTATATTGCTGCGATATTGGTGGCCATTGTCATGACTTGCTTGCATGTTATTGTGAGAGGATGACAAACGTAGCACAATTACTCTTTTGTCAAAAGACAAAATCCCTATGCTAAGACTCAGGTCAGTACTTTTCACTGGGGGTGGTAGGTGAGCCCTGTGCCGGTGGCAGAGGATGGGTGCTCCTTCATCCCTGGGCTCTGCTGCAGGCAGCTGCCTCCCTGCTGTTGGTCCTTCTTTGCTGGGCTTTTGGATCAAGTGGGAAGCCAAGGCATTTGAATGCTTAACGGAGATGTCTGCAGTTGCTATCTTTTTTTTTTTTTCTTGTGCTTCAGCAGTGAGCTCTGGTCCTCACCTAGTGATGTATCGTTGCTGTTTCAGTGCTCTCTGGCCACCCTTTCCCTTAACCCTGGCCAAGTTAGAAGGAAATCCAAGGGTGTTTTTTGGTGGGAGCCAGCCTGTGCCTTTACAGATGCCTGATCCTCTCCCCGTTTGCCAGGCTGTTTCTGGCCCCTGAAGGGCTGATGAGGAAGTTGGGTGTATGTGGGCTCATACTCTGACATCTGAGGGCTCCAGTACAGCTGGCAACTTTTCAACCTCCAGCTCAGAAGTCACCTGGGAGATGTCTCCAAGCTGCTGTTCTCCTGACAGGGTCTCCTCAGCAACTTGCAGCTCTGTTCAGTGGCTGGTCCAGCATGGGGGCCCAGGGGAAGGATCTTCTCTAGCCCAGGCTACACCCCCATAGCCCAGCTGACCTGGGCAGACAACTGATCATGGTCAGGGCACCCCATATACCACCAAACAGCTCTCTGCTGTGTTTCCCATCACCTCCTCCAGTAACATCATTAAAGTTAAAGCCTTAATGTTCATGACACTTTCCTTTATCACCTCCTGTGGATGCTTCTCTAGTGCTGAACTCTCTGCGGTTCCCTTTGCGCATCCTGCTTTGGGAGCCTCCAGGGCACCCCAGCAAGTCACCTGCGTAGATTGGCATCCACCATGTCCATCTTCAAACTCTGCTGCAAAAATGTCTTTACAAAATCTCTCTCTGTGTGGCTACAAGAAGTCTCTACTCAATTGTATGTGCAGTCTGTCCCAGGATGGTGGGAGTTGGTGTGTTTGGTGTGTTTGCGTCAGAGATCACTCTGTTCCACTGCGGCAGGGAAAGACGACCTTGGATGCTTGGATGAGAGTGCTTGGGCAAAACCTCTTTTCCGATTGCCAGACCCTCCTGCTGAGATATGGCCTGCCTTTTCTCTTCCGTGCTTTGCTTTTGCACACTCACCACCCAAGATGCTGCAAAATCACAGAACCTTGTGGTCACCCTCCTCCCAGCCTTGGCCAGGGCGCTCACGTGGACCACATGAGGAGGCTAGAGCAGGAGGGGTCCTGGCAATTTTAAGAACTTTTTTGGGTTTGCTTGCATTATTGCATGGCTGGGCACAGCATCCACCGATCATTAGTTTCCCCTCCTGCATGAGCATTTGGCTCTTTTCCCAAGAAGGCCCTTAGTTGTTTTTCAGGCTCAGAGCCATCTTTTCTGATGGGATCCAGCAGGGACAATGGCCAGTAGCAAATCCTTAGGAAAGAGAATAAAAACAGGGCAAGCCTCAGTGATTCTAACCCTGATTTAGCTTCTGGGCGTCTAGCAATCTGCGACTGGGGGATTTCCTGAGCCAAAGGTTTTACCTTTGGATTTAAGAAACCGTGGTGTATCTTTCTGTTGTGAATATATCCAATTGTTTTGGTATCCACGGCAACTCACGGCTATGACTTGTACAGTTTAATTATGTTGGGTGGAAAAAACTCAACCTTTTGTTACAAATCTCTGAGCTAATGGCATTTGATGCTCTGTCGTTCTTATGTGCGTGTATGCACTGGCATAGTGATGGTCCCTTTTTTATCCTCTCTTCCTTTACTAACAAATCCTAACATTCAATTTTGCTTTTTCACTAGCACTCTGGGGATTCTTGACCAAATACCCTCTGGTCCTGGCAACTTTTCATTTATTGATTCTGCTTTCTTTTTGCCTGACGTTTCAGTATGAGACAGAGCCTCTAACCTGCATTCTGTAACGCTGTCTTCCAGGATGGGAACCTCCTCAGGCTCTTTGTAGTGAATGTGGACATGGAGAATTCACATAACTTTGCTGATATGACCTTGTGTTCCTTTAGGTGTTATCATGGCTTTCCACTGAAATTGCCAGCGTTTAAGCCCTTTGCTATTTTCCTTGTTTCCAAACAGGAAATTAAGTGTGCTTGCATGTGTGAGCACACATGCTCTTTTGGCAGCGATGTGGACATGTAGGGAGAGATTATTTTCCCCCTGTTAGACATTTATCTTAAGGTTGTGTGACAAGTTCCAGAGTGCCCACTTGGCTATTTGGAGTAGGCGGCTGGTGCAGGTAGAGGTGTGCATTGGGTGGATAAGCCCCACTTGGGGAGCCTGGTTGGACTATCCAGGTTCATTGGAAATGCAGCTTCAGCACTTGTTAATATAATAAGGAAAGTGAGGAGTTGATGG
The DNA here is from genome assembly GCA_947846985.1 of Fratercula arctica. Taxonomy (NCBI): domain Eukaryota; kingdom Metazoa; phylum Chordata; class Aves; order Charadriiformes; family Alcidae; genus Fratercula; species Fratercula arctica. The sequence continues at coordinate 9,308,979 of CANTUZ010000016.1, forward strand.
GGGGGAGCAATTACTTTGCATTGGACTTGTTCAAGAGCAGTCAAGAGAGTATGTTTGCACAGTAGTCATGGCAGCTGAGCTCTTAAAAGCTGAATTGCATTAATAGCTTTAGAGATGGTATAGGTAGTCAGGCAATCATTAATTCTTTGCTGAGCCTCTGATCAGGTGATGGGTCAGAGCAGGGCTGAGGTCAAGACACTCTTGAAGGCATGGAAGGCTGCCCAGCCCATCACGAGGCAATGACAACATAGCAAGTCTGCAGCACAGAGAAGTCCTGTCTTTTGGAGGACTCTCATCTTCTCTCTTTGCTTTGTCTTTCAGAAATGTAGATGGCAGCTACTGTCTTTGAAGGACTCGCACCCATCTGACCCTGCGCAGTGCCTCCGATTGCTACCATGATCTTCTGCATGCTACTGTTGGCCACACTGCCTGAGCCATCTGGCACCGAAGTCAACCCTGGTAGGGAACTGCCAGGCTGGGAGAGGACTCTAATCTCTCACCTTTCATATGTTCGTTCTCAGCCTTTCTTTGCCCTCTCATGGTGAATGCATATAAGCGTAATGAATGCACATAAAAGTAATCACTAACGTAGTCCCTGAATGTCCTCCTCTGGACTGAGTTGGCCAGTCTTCTGTGACAGCTGTGCTGGAGTGAAACACTTCTCCTGACAGTCCCAGGAGGGCTCAGGCACATGGATATATACTCCTTTCTCTGCCCACCCGGGGGTCCGTGCTCTCAGCAGGCCTGTCTTGAGCTCTGATTAGCTCTTCATGAGTTTGACCATGTGGCTTGCAGAAAAAAACCTGGTTCTAGACTGGCTCAGAGATACTGTGCTTACTGTGGAAAGTAAATTACCAGTTAGCAAAGCATAAGCCACAGCCCTCCAGCTGGCAAGAGGGGTTCTGGAGAGAGAAGTGTGGAAGGAAAGGTAGAAAACCCTACCTGGCACAGAGCTAGGGTGGAGACAGCGATGTGAGCCTATGAGTCCCTGTGGAGGGCATGACCTCTTATCCTACAGGATTTGGCAAGTTATAATTGTGATGGATCTGAGTAAGATAATGGTCTGTGATTTATTGCAAAAATCTCTGTAATGAAGTGGTTTGAGCTGGAGACAGTCTGTGAAATAAATGATTCTAATCCTTTTCCAGCTTGGCTGAAGGTGTGGTGAGGCAGCAGTGCTACCCTGAGGGCCTTCGTTTGCTCTGCTGGGTCTGGCTCTGTTTGTTTGGAGCCCTTTGTCTGGCTCTGACCCTGCTCTGGCCTGTAGATATCTGCAGAGTTTGAGGTTGTGCTGCGACCAGCCAGGAGTGAAGTGAGGCCCCTCCCGTATTCAGCTTTCAACAGGGATTGCCATCTGGTTCTGATGTTTAAAACCTAGTGGAAGAAGAGAGGAGATGGCAGCTAGAGAGTCAGGCACACGCAGGTTCCTTTTGGTGGTAGTAAGCACAGAAGTTAGCACACCTGAAGGTGCAGGAATAGCTCCCCTGCCACCAGATCCTGGGAGGTGGGGTGGGCTCGGAGCACAGGGCCGTGGTCCCATCCTCCTGCAATTATCTTTTGCACCAAGAAATAAGCACGTAGCTTTGCTAACACTTCTCAATTCTGCCTGTGACTTCACCAAGCAGCTTTGTGTACTCAGCTCCCAGAGCTGCTCTCTGTCCCAAGGGGCTGTGCCCTGTTGTTCCCCCCAGACTCCAGCACACCTATAGCCCCACTGATGCTCCTCAGCTCTGATGCCCTCAGGCTCCATTGATTATCTTGACCTGATCTTCTGCTGGAGGGTCTGAAGCACCTCCTGTGTTGCCTTCTAAACCAAAGGGGCTGCTTTGTGGATGATTTCAGACCTACATAGGAAGGATCCTGTAGAGTCCTTTTGTCTAGCATCAGTTGTTTGACCTCACTACAGAGGTGAGCTGTGACACTTTTCTGAGCCTCAGTGCATGGCAGGAGAGTGTGTTCCTGAGTGGATAGTAAAGGGTCAGGGATGTCTGAGCAGGAGTCCTGGTGGCACCTAAACAGAACCCAAGCATGGTTTTGCTCGAAAGGATGTACGTTTTGGTGAGAGACTTGTGCTGCTTGATTTGGTGAGAGCCACAGCCACCCACAGAGTGCATCCCTCGATGCCAGGGCCACTCTGGCTTCCATCTGCCAGCCCTGTGTTTGTGAACTAATGAGTCTTGTTCAGGATTGCAATAAGTCCTGGTCCCCCAGAGTCCTGCCCAGCTAGTTAGCTCTCTGCCTGGCATTGCTGTAGGGTGTGCACTTGACCTTTAAATAAGGTGTGAGCAGACAGGACTCCTACTGCAGAAAGACAAAAACACTTTCCACTTTCAGATGACAACTCAACCCGTTTGGAAAATCTTCAGGTATTTGCCCATAGTTCAGCAACATACTAGCTTTCCAGCAATAAATGAGATTGTGCTGGTCTATGGTGGGACAGGTAAGAGTGAAGACAGTCAAGGCTAGTTTGGTTTACTAAACTTACTGGTCAGTATCAGAGCAAGGTTAGAGCTCTTGGTTGGCTTTCAGCAACCACAATCATCGTGCTTGATCCCTGCCACACACCAGTTGCCTCCCGGTGAATTCTTCTGTAAAGAAGCCTCTTAAGAAACCTCAGCCATATGCATGAATGTTCTGGGTGAGACCAGAGGCCTGTCCAGCTTGGTGTCCTGACTCCAGCAGGGTCCCGTCCCTGCTGGTTCTGGAAGAGTGCACAGATGGGCAACCACGCAGCAGTGCTTTACCCCAGGTCTGCTCTCGGCTCACTGCAGCCCGATGCTTAGGAGCTTTCTGAGCTAGCACTTGTGTATTTGCCCGTGGTACTGCGAGTTTCTCTAGCTGATTGTTGAACCCATGTGAACCTTTGGCATTCAGAGTGTTTAATAGATTTAGGATGCATCTGTTGGTTTTGAGCTCTGCTACCTGATCTTTTGATGCCTCCTGGTTCTGGTATTTTGAGAGACAGTGAGTAATTGTTCAGGATATAAAATTTTTTTTGGTCATACTTCAGTAATCTCTTTTGTAATGATGAGGCTGCTGATCTTTCCTTTTGCATCATCTGTGTTACCTTCTTTGCCTTTTGATGGGAGTAGGAAGGAGCAGGAGCTCTATTCCGTATCTGGTGGGTATCTGACCATGAATACAGACAAGGATGTAATGGTACTTTCTAGTTTTTGTATGTATTCCCAAACTTGCTTTTTTCTGTATTGAATAATCTGGTATCATCAGCAAACATTGTCACCTCACCACCCATCTCCTTTAGAAGATTATTTAGGGATATATAGAACATCACACATTCATTGATGCTGTGCCTGAAAACAGCTGCAGCCAAACCCTGCAAACATTTCTACACTGAAATCTGGCAGGTAGTTGTTTGGCCTGTGGTGGTTTATTCTCTGTGGTGGTAACAACAAAGTGGGTTTCATCTTTTTTTGTAGCTTGGTGAACAGCTTTATCCAGGTTTGGCACAGGGGTAGCAGTCCTGAGAGAGAGAAATTTGGGGTTGTTCAGCCTGGAGAAGAGAAGGCTCCGGGGAGACCTTATAGTGGCCTTTCAGTCCCTAAAGGGGGCCTACAAGAAGGATGGGGAGGGACTCTGGATCAGGGAGCGTAATGATAGGATGAGGGGTAATGGTTTCAAACTGGAGGAGGGGAGATTTAGATTGGATATTGGGAAGAAATTGTTTGCTGTGAGGGTGGTGAGCCCCTGGCCCAGGCTGCCCAGAGAAGCTGTGGCTGCCCCATCCCTGGAGGGGTTCAAGGCCAGGTTGGACGGGGCTTGGAGCAACCTGGGCTGGTGGGAGGTGTCCCTGCCCAGGGCAGGGTCTGGAACAGGATGGTCTTTGAGGTCCCTTCCAACCCAAACCATTCTGTGATTCTGTAATAAATGAGGGACAGCAAGGCTGAGGGGAAGGCAGGCAGAGCTGCTGATGCGGCAGTGGAGCAGTGAGATGCCAGCCGCCACGTGTGCCACCCTGGAGTGACTGGAGCATGTACTGGCGCTTGGCCATGTCACTGCAGACGGGGAGGAGCTGGGGCTGTTGTGGTGGGGCTGCTGTGAGCTCAGAGGACAATGGCCAAAGGTCTATAGGAAAATCCATTTCCTTTTTTTCTGGGACTTGCAATTGACTATGTTTCTGTCTTTAATTGTTTCATGGTTTAATCCCGTATAATGTTCATTTTAATCTGCTGTTGATGTCAGTCTGACAAAAATATCTTGCTTGCCTGTTTTGAATACTGGGCCTTAATGAATACATTAAGATTTTGAGTTTTCTGACACATCTCTAATATTCCAAGACATGTTTAAACACTTGTGTCAGGGGAGAGAGCTTGGCCAGCTTGGATTTGTGAGCTCCATCTGCACTGCCTTTGGTGTGTTGAGCTGTATTGAGCTTGTCGAGCTCCATGGCTTGAGCCAGTTGTGTCTGTACTCCCTGGAGGCACCGAGTTTGAGAGTCTTCTCCTGCCTGGAGAGAAATGCTTGCTGTGCTTGGGGCTGGAGGCAGGGACCAGACCAGGATGGGGTGGTGTTGGATGATCCGGGGCTTGGGCTCATGTGTAAGCTCTAACCTGCAGTGACACGTCTGAGCGGGTGTTTCCATAAGCTCGTTTAGTCTTCTGTAATAGAAGCTGTTTAATTTCTCACTTGTTACTGGACTGGCGAAAATAATAACTGTTCCTATTTGAATGCAAGTCAAGCATGCAATTTATTCCAGAAGAAGAAGAAAAAGCTTTAACAGATGCTTCCTTTTTATGTCACATCGTTATTGATTCATTGATTAATGATTTCATTGTAAAATAGGTCATGCAACCAGTAATGGTATGGTTTTGGATTTCATGTTCTTAAAATGTTTCTTTGTAAAGTTTTTTGCCTTGCCAGGACTCTGCTGAATGATACTAACTCTGAGTGTATTTCATTACTTATAATTTCAGTTTATGGTAATTATGAAGTATTTCATCCTTTTTATTTGCATTCTCTGTTTTATCGTTACCATGTTTATTCCCTAGGCATGATAGCCTTTTAATTAAACTTGTCTGGCAATTTAGAAAGAATTGGTACTGATTTTTTTTTTTTACTTGCGTTCCCCTTTCCAGCTATATGCCGTTACCCTTTGGGTATGCATGAAGGGACGATACGAGACGAAGACATCACTGCTTCCAGCCAGTGGTATGATTCCACAGGACCCCAGTATGCACGGTAGGTTAATATCTGGCAAAAAAATGTAATCCTTTTTTTCTTCTACATATCCACTACGTGATTGAGGAAGAAGTTCCCTCACCCTTAAAGAAACCTGTTTGCTTAGCTTGTTCACTATTTCCATATTAAATCTAATTAGTGTATAGTGAAAGACCAAGAGGCAGTGGTCATGGCCAGAAGCTGTAATACAGGAAACTCTGATTCAATATTAAGAAAAAACCAATAATCCTTCCCTATGAGAATGAAGTGGTGGGACAGGTACTCAGAGAGGTGGTGATGTCTCAGTGTTTAGAGATTTTCAGGACTTGGATGTACAAGGCCTTGAGCAACACACTGTAGCTTTGGAGTTAGCGCTGCTGTAAGCAGGAGATTGGACTCAAGAGTTCCAGAGGTTGCTTCCGACCCTCGTCTTCCGTTAATAAATCTCTAACGGATTTGTGACTTACAGGTCAGGTAGGGACAGTGCCCCTGGGATTCTTGTAGAGCACTTTAAATTAAATCATAGGAAATCATTTACGGCGATGAACTTTTCAACAGCATCCTATTGAGGAAATGGGCTGTGTCCACTGTGACTCAAAAACCTGAAAACTGCAGAGTTAAGGAATTGTTAAAAGGCAGCTAAAGGACTTTCTTTCAGTGTCAAGCAGTACTATAGTCTTTCTCATAAGCTTGTCTTTTCATTTTTTTTTGTCATTTAATTTCTCTCAAAGCTACTAACTGATGATTTGCAAAATACTTACAAGCGTAAGTTTCCGTAGAATTGTTTATAATGATGATATCAAAGATTCCTGCAGTTTTGGTGCAAGTCAGATATGAATTTCAGGTTAACTATGATGCTTATATTTTTATGATTAATTTCGGCAGTCCAAAAATCACAAAATTCCCCTAGTGTTTGATTATTTTTTTTACCACAGACTAAGAAGTCTGTGGTAGACTGAAGATGCCAAGTGTTGTGTGTTTTAATGGAGTTTGAACAAGCCTGTGGGTCTGAAAGCCAGGAGACTTACTTTGTTCTCCGAGGTGTGGCTTATCTCCAGTTCTGAAAATACTTCAGGCATCACTTACCATCTGTTGCCATCATCTCTGGCCCAGAGCAGCTGGATGTCCACAGGGGAAAGACACAAAGGCACCCTCTAGCTTACTTCGTTTTGTTAGAGGTCATAGTTGTCCTGTGCAGATGTCTGTCCCTGTCATTTCACAGTCACCCTTCCTGCCTTTCTTATATCTTCTTTTACTTGCCACTTGACTGTAAAAAAGTCTTGTACAAACAGCCGACCAGCCTGAGACAAAAGCCTTCTCTAGCCTGTGCCTTGACCTTTGGTGTCTCCTCCTGGGTAGTGCCTGCCTTGATGTACGGGGCTTGGCACTCACCGATCCCGTCAGAGCTGGGATAGCTGTCCCAAAGACAAGGGCACTTCAAGGGCTCGCTGTCTGCTAAGAAATCCCTCTTGCTAAAAAGCCCGCATGGTCTTTTTGCATATGGATAAATTTTTCATCTTTAAAACTCTCACCACCTTGTGGCTTGCAGAGCCGAGCCCACAGAAGCCTAGGTAAGGCTGTGTTCCCTTTAGTGGCTCCACCTGCTGATTGCTGCAGCACTCTGCTCGGCACGCCAGCTCCAAGCGTAAAAGCCTGTATCTTTGCAGCTGGTGCCATGATGGTCAATTTTGAAGCAGAGACCTTCACGTTGTACACCAAACAGTGTCCTGCACAAGCAACTCTGCTGAACAAAGGAAAGGTGAAAGTTGTGTTGAGATCACCCAGAATAACTTGTAGATGGGCAGAGCTTTTCTTTCTGAAATATATTTTTAAGATAGCTCTTTTTTGTGCTTGTTAGAGCTGTAGGAGGTGGTCAGGCCTTACTGTACAGGGTTTAGGAGAAGTGAGTATGGACTTTACCAGCAAGGTGCTAAAAAAGCATGCAGTATGCAATTACCTACCGAGTAGCATAGTTGATTCGATCAACATGAAAATCTGTGTTGGGAAAGAAATTACTCCAACAGTTAATGAAAGAGATCTGAAATGGAGGGAGTTGTTCCGAACAGGGCAAAACTGGCTACAGGACTCTGATCAAAGTCTCAGTTGACCATCACCCCAAAGGGGAGAGGTATTTGGTAGCCAGCTGTCAGGTCTCACTTGCTGATTTTATTTCTTTCTCCTAATTCTCAAAGTTTCAAGGTGTTCCCTCAGGAAGGCTGGATCCTTGGAAGTGACATCTTTTTAATGTGTGTGGTTTTCCCCTCAGGTTACAAAGGGAAGAGGGGGATGGAGCCTGGTGCCCGGCCGGCTTGTTGCAGCCAGAAGATGTACAGTTCCTTCAAATTGACCTGCACAAGCTCTTTTTCATCACCTTGATTGGGACTCAGGGACGGCATGCCCGCGCCACAGGCAAGGAATTTGCCCGTGCTTACCGAATTGACTATAGCCGCAATGGAGAGCGCTGGATCTCCTGGAAAGATCGTCAGGGCAGGAAGGTGAGTGTAGTAGGAACTGAATCACTGGGCACACAGAAGTCAAGGCATCGAGAACTAGACAGTAGAAGGTACGTCCTCTATGTACTGCCGGGTGCATTGTACTTTATCCTGACTCTTCTCTGTCAGGCATTCAGCATCCACTGCCTTAGTCCTGTGTTTGCTGTGATGTTGGACTGTTATTCCCCTGACCTGGTCCCCTAAATCCCAGCCATCACCGTGACTGAAAGCTGTCTCTTCACTGCCTTTCTGCCCATGTTCAGAACATCATGTGAATGTCCCTCTACCAGCCAGACACTTGCTTCTAAATTGGAAGCTGCAAAGCAGATCCCTGCTTTGTGATTAAAAAAAAAAAAAACACAACACAAAAAAAACCCGGACAGGGTGGCAGGGAGTGGACACGAGTTTCTGGATTTCTGATAGCAGTGTTTAACGTCGGCAGCAATGAGGCGGAAGGAGTTTAGAGGGTAGGAAATGTGCTGAGCACACACACTCAAAAGAGGCTTCCCCACTCACCAGTTATCTCCTGCTATCTCCAGATTTGAGCGCACAGCTCAGCCCCAGCTGTGCTCTGGTCATGTTCATAAGCTTTTATTAAACTTCCCCTGGGAAGGAGCCCCCTTCTCTCATCTGCAGCTCATCTGACCTGCTGCCCCTGCCTCAGGCTGGCTTGTAGCGTCTGAAGACCTAAGCCAGACTAGAAAAGGTACTGGATGTGGTGATGTTTTCTAGCCCTGGGGATGCTTTGGAAGTCACAGTGGGGTCTGTATTGCAGTGTTAAGTAGTAGCTTCTAGCTTGTTAATGAATTATTTGCTCACTCAGACCTTTGACTGGCTATTTGGCCATTACAAGTATCTTGGCCATCCCTCCCATCTTGGTGTGTGCTACAAATGCTGTGTATGCAGCGTGGGAGGGGAAGTTTAAACTCCATGGGGCTAACTGTTCTTCATCGGTGCTTTCTTAGGGGAAGTCTATCTGCATCTCAAGCTATATCAGAATTCAGTTGGTTACACATCCACAAGCAGCTAAATGGTTTTTGTCTCCTACCCCAGTCCTGGGCAGAGCAGTGTTCTCGGGCACTCAGGACTGTGTTAGTGTCAGGTGTTATGAGTTACTATGGGTCAATTTTTGAAAGATCTCCCTCTTAGGTCATAATAAGGTAATGAGGATATATTCAGCTGTGTATGATGCATATGTGGAAGTTCACATATGTTCTGTCAGTGTGTGTACCTGTTCCCCATCACATGAGACCAAAAAGTTTTCCCTCCTGGTACCCTTGGAGAAGATGCTTCTGCTCCTCTGCTCCTGCTGTTCTGGACATGACGTACATAATGGGGTGCAATTCCTGCCCTTTCAGCTCCTCTGTAAAGTGACCTTCCATAAAACATATTTTTTCAAAATGTGTCACCAGTATCCATTAGTGAGTCCGTATCTTAAAAGCATTGCTGTCTGGTCAAATAATTTGATAAAAATGTCCTGTAAAGTCATTCAAGCCTTGGAATGAGGTGCAGGTGGAGATGCAAGATCCTAATTTACTTATTTGTATGCATTAGGGAGGCCTCTTCCACTCCTGCTGTTGATAGATTCCCAATCACTGAGATTTCAGTGTGACTATGTGAGCCCATCTTGGTGTGTCTCTGTCCAAGGAGATCACATAAATAGTTTCAGTAAAAAAAAAAAAAGACATAAAAAACCCCCAAACCAAAATGCCAAACAAAAACCCAACCCCTTCGTTGTGCTGTTTAGTTTTAGATCTCACAGGATGTTGCCTCATCAGTTATGTAGCATATGCTGCTCCTCACCAACAAAGTCACCTCCAGCTCTAATTTGCTCAGTAAAGGCAAAGGGTCAGGTTGGTGTCCCCTTGTCTCTGACACCAGCTAAGGACAGTGCTCTCAGCTGGCACTAACGTTGCATGGTGCAGCATTGTTGAGTCCTGGTCTCTCAATAACTTCTGGGATCAACCATCTACAGTTGTTTGCCAGTAGCACCACCTCATTCCTGATGTTGTTGGGAGTATTAGTTGGCGTCAGTAGTTGCTGGGACTGGAAACTGGTGCTGAGTTTGTTCCACACACAGCTGATCACTTTGGGTTTTTTTGGCCCTGAGAAACAGAGTGTGCTCAATAGCAGCAACCCCACCTTGTGGAGGTGCTGCGCAAAGTACATCTTCTCTTTTGCTTCTCTCGGAAGATGTCCATCCAGGACAGGCAAAAATGTCAGCTCTTCCAACATGGAGCTGGTGCGAAGGTACCTCTTTCTCAGGGAGATGGCTGAAGGCTTTTTCTTCTTACTCTGTCCAGGTAGGACTTTTTGGCTTGACATATCTGCCACCCCCAAGATTCCCCAACAAATGGTCAGCTCCAGAGGATCTCTTCAACTTCTGTATGAAGATGTGGGGTATTTTGCCCTATGTTGTCTCCTCTTGGGTTTTATCTCCTATCAGCAAGGTCTTCTGGAGCCAGCTTAGATGGCTTCCAGGTCTCCTGTCTTAGGCTATCTGAAAGCTGAAAGGGTTAATTGCTGTCACTTGGTTCCTGAAGTCAAGGATTGTTTATATATCCTTACTTCATTGGAAGAAGTCATGGGTGTTTTTCCTAGGAAGTGGGATCTTAAGAGGCTGCAAGTGAAAAACCAATTGGGAAGCTGAAGAGGATGAAGGAAGCGAGCTTATTTTTGGCTTCCCTTCTGTTTTCTTTGGTCAGCTCCTGGGCCTGCGCACCTCTACAGAGCTGTCCCGCCAGGGGCAGGAGACTGTTCCACAGCTACCCTGCTGCAGTCCAGGAGACCACCAGATGTGGCTGGTTCTTCAGGGAGATGCAGTTTTCTGAGCGGCTTCCTTTCGTGGTACAATAAGATCTTTCACTTTTCAAGAGACTCTCTAGGCACGTTCACTCTCTGGAGATCTTCCCTGCTGCCGTGAAGAGGAAGCCACCTTTCTGCTCCCTCATTGGCCGCCCTTGTCTTTTAAATTGCCTGTACATCAGCAATTGCAATCCGTGTGGTCTTTTGAATAACCTGCTTCTCTGAGTCACCTTCCTCACCAATAACATCTTTGAACAGGAGCCCTCACAATTACAATTCAGACTTTTGATATCAAAAGTGTACTTACTCTGTTTCCATATGTCCATATCCTTTCAACAAAAGTTTTAGGTGGTTTTGTCCACTGCTCTGGGATTGACAGCTTCAGCTGTTTCCACGCACCAACTGTCAAAATAAATAGTGGACTGTTCCCAGAACAGCAGTGAAACTGAGGGGACAGGGAGGGTGAAAGTCCCTGACATATCAGACTGCATTTTGGCAGGGTGGAGTGACTGTGGCAGCGCTGAACACTTCAGTTCTAGACATCTGCCTTGCAGCCGCTTGCGCCTTCATCCCCCAAACACTGCAGCATCTCTGGAATTTTGTTGGCTCGTAGAAAAATAGCATCAGGACCCTCCGCCAGGTAACTAGTGATGAGGCCAAGTCCCTGTTGTTAGAGTGTATGTGGAAACTCGCTTGAAGAAGGAAGGTTACATACTAGTTACTGGAGTTCTCTGCAAAGTAAAGTCCATATGTACATTCATCTCCCACCTGCCTTTCTCCTCTCCCTGTGAATACTGCCTGGTATGGGTCTGCAGTGGACAGGAGGTGAAACGGCAGCACCCTTCACCCTGTAAGCCATGTACCAGGTAGGAGGAGGGGAGCAGCAGCAGCTAATACTACGCAGATGTGGAATGGGAAAGCTTCCCAGTCTCAAATGATAGGGTACAAGTACACCACTGTACAAATGAACAGCACAATAAGGAGAAGTTGCTGGTAAGGATCTCTCTTCTCCAGGTGATCCAAGGCAACATCGATACTTACGATGTGGTCTTGAAAGATCTTCGGCCTCCCATCATTGCACGTTTTATCCGGGTGATTCCTGTGACGGAGATGCCAATGACTGTCTGTATGAGGGTGGAGCTCTATGGCTGTGTCTGGTATGGTAAGTAGCAATTTCCATGCCTGTCACTGGGAAGTAGCCCTTAAACAACGCTGACTGGGGCTCGCCTGCGTCCCCATGTATGCAGAGGGAATCCCAGGCTTCTGTTGGTCCACATCGTAAATAAAAGGATCATATGGAGAGAGATGATGGAAGGCTGCTGCTGCTGTATTTCTGAGGTATATGGCCTTCTTTTTTAGATGGTTTGGCATCCTATAGCATCCCTGAAGGAGGGACAATAGCGGCTCCTGGCTTCCCCATCGTTTATCTGAATGACTCGACCTATGATGGCTACCAGGAGCGCAGGTGGGAGAAGTTGTCCTGTTCTCTCTCGGTCACTGTGCAAATTATCTCTTCTTTCCTACCTACCTTGTCACTAGTATCTTATATCCCAAACACTTCTTTGAGATTTCCAGAGCTGCAAGCTAGCCTCTTAGTTCTCCAAAGCATTGTGGCTTTGTTATTTCAGGCCCTTTGACATGTTGTTGTTAGTTGCTCTTTTAAAGGAGGGCATGGGCTCAGGATGCATCAGACTCATTTCCTCCAGCTGACAAAGGCTGGCAGGGAAGAAATATTTTTTTTTTTTTGTTATTGGAAGTTGTTGTTACTTCATTAAAGAGTGTGTCCTTTTACGGCTAAGTGCTGTCTTTGTTCATAGCTTTCATCTTTACATGATGTGATGACGCAGTCCTGATGTGTCTGATTGCCTTGAAGCCCTCATCGCTCTTGATCTCTAATTGTGACCGTATTCGTGCACTGATTCCTTTGTTGGTTCAGGTGTAGCCTTAAGCTGTCATTGAATCTGCAGATCATAAGGTGCTGCTACTCTTCTGTTGCCCCAGATTGGAGTGGGAGAGCTGGCTGGACACGTCCCAGTGTCCCTGGAGCAGATGAAGGTCCTTCCCCTCTCTGTTGCCTTTGTTGCTTCTGCAGTTTGATATCGGAAATGCATTCTCTAGCAGACTGCATCTTAAACTGTTGCAGGAGGTCTCCAGGGTAAACTGGGCATCCAAGAAAAGTGCGCAACACCTGAACTCTAGGCCTGCACTTGATACCTGTGAGCCTCTGGACAGATTTTGAGATGTTGTTTTTGAAAACAAAGCTCTGATGGACTTGAAACAACTTGGAAAACTGCATCACTCCCTGTGAGAAGCTCCAGGTCAGCAGAGGCGCCACTGCCAGTGTGGTATGAGAGGAAGGTGGCTGGTAACTCACTGTAAAGATGGGTATGATGCTTTTCCAATTTGGAGTCAAAAAGCCTAAAGTAACTGGATTTTGACAGCTCACTTACAAGGTCCGTTAATTTTTCACATCACTGAGATTAGTTAGGTAGGGTGGCATGTTATTGTCGTTTTCGGGTGTTTCTGGTTTTACTCAATAGTTGTCTCTCAAGGAAGGAGAGCTCATTAAGAGTCTGTATCTGAAATGTTAAATAAGCATCTGAACTTTCAGACATTTAGTGTGACTGCTTTCTTTGCTGTAAATACAGATTTGAGTGTGTTTCAGTGGCTTGAAACCTCAGACAAACTTGGGCATGGGTATCCTCCTGAGGCAGCGCATCCCTGCCTGTGCAGGAATATGCCTAATAAGTGACCTGACAGTGTCTCATCCATTGACTTCACATGCTTTTATTTTGTCCTGTTTCAGTTGTCATTCCCTTCCTGAAAATGTTTAATGTTGCCTGTAACTTTTTTTTATGCTTAGAGGTGATTTTTGTAAAGTTATTCGTGTTCTATCATGCTGGAGGTTAAAATAATGGGGTGGAAAGTACATTCTTCATGCTCGTAGGATGTTGCAAGATACTGGGTAACAATGCCTTTATAATGTTAATATCTGATGCTTTCAAGCTGCATTAATATAGTAGGAACTGAATATTTAAAAAAAAAATGTTATGTGCAGAAAGATGTAGGTGTCACCCTTAGCTGTCCGGCAGTAACTTAGGGAGCTGGGTCTGCTGGGGAGCGTCAGGGAGCTACAGATGTAAACACAAACCCCAACGTGCTGAGCAAGGACTCTTCCAAACTCCTTAACCCCGAGGTCATGCGCCTGACTGGCCTGGAAGCAGGAGTCTGCCCTTCCAGCGGTTAATCCTGTTTTGGAGTTCAAAGGGATGCATACCTGTGCAAATTCCGGTGACGGAGAGCTCACCTGGAACAGACTTGGAGAGCTTCAGTGTATGCAGCAGCAGCCCAGCCTGGGTTACAAACACTGCCAGAGGCAGCTGCATGAAATGGGTCCAGGGAGCAGGTTCAGGCACTAATACAGCTCAACTGTTTGCACTTTCCCTGCTATAGAACAAGGGATGTGGCAGGGATGGCTCCCAGAAGGGCAGGTGAGTCAGGAGCATACCACATATGGCATCTTCTGCTCTGGGACGGTGCTGGAAAACTGTATAGTGGGCTCTGTGCTCTCAGATAGGAAGTGGAACGAAGCAGGGTCCTGGGCAAAGAGTCCGACCAGCCTTGGAAACAGAGCTGATAACGCTCTCCTCTTGCATGAGGAGCAATGCCAAAAGGATCCCAGTTAGAACGGGCTGTGTCTGGCTGAGCTACCCATGGTCTCACTGCTTTTTCCTGCTTTTCTGTGCCTGCCTGCAAAACTTTCCCTACTGGTTCCTCTGGGACAGGATTGGAGCAGTGTTCTTCCCATGCAGCTCCATGCTGAAATGCTGCAATTAAAGCTGTTTGGAGAGCATACGGGGTCATTATCTGTAGTCTGTTTTTGTTCTCAAGAGGCTCTGCTCATAGCTTGGCTTTTGCTGTTAGTGCTTGATAGTAATGCAAAAACTTCTGCCTTTTTCTAAGCAGGGAAAGATTTTAAAAGCCCAGGCTGAACAAAATAAAGGTGATGTTGCATAAGAACAGGGAATGAGTTCTTCTCCAGGATGGGTTAAGAGTAAATAAACTAATATGTTCCTGGTAGCAGTTGAAGGACCTGTGTGCTTTCACATTTGAGCTCTCCTGGCTCAATTCTGCCTAACTGTTGGTTCTTTCTTGCTAGGCACTTGTACGGTGGTCTGGGACAGCTGACGGACGGTGTGCTAGGACTGGATGATTTCACACAGAGCCACCAGTACCGTGTGTGGCCAGGCTATGACTATGTTGGCTGGAAGAATGAGAGCTTCAGCACGGGCTCCGTTGAAATGGAGTTCCAGTTTGACCGACCACGGAACTTCACCTCCATGAAGGTAGTCAGCCTTGTCCCTCTCCAGCAGCCTGGGTCCGGCTTTGGGTCTGGGTGCTTCCAGATTGCCCCTTTGTGTCCTCTTCCCAAAGCAGGAGGATACAAGGTGCAGGGCAGCAGTGTCCACCACAGGTAGAATTTGAGCAGGAGGTGTCCCAAATTTGCCAATGTAGAAGGGTGAAGCAGAGGAGCACTCACCTCTCCAGAGCTCATAGAATCATAGAATGGTTTGGGTTGGAAAGGACCTGTAGAGACCATCTAGTCCCAACCCCCCTGCCCTGGGCAGGGACATCTCCCACCAGCCCAGGTTGCTCCAAGCCCCGTCCAACCTGGCCTTGAACCCTTCCAGGGATGGGGCAGCCACAGCTTCTCTGGGCAACCTGGGCCAGGGGCTCACCCCCCTCACAGCAAAGAATTTCTTCCTCAGATCTCATCTAAATCCCCTCTGTTTTATTTTAAAACCATTTCTCCTCATCCTATTGCTCCCCTCCCTGATCCAGAGTCCCTCCCCAGCTTTCCTGGCGCCCCTTTAGGGACTGGAAGGGGCTGGAAGGTCTCCCTGGAGCCTTCTCTTCTCCAGGCTGAACCCCCCCAGCTCTCTCAGCCTGTCCTCACAGCAGAGGGGCTCCAGCCCTCCCAGCATCTCCGGGGCCTCCTCTGGCCCCGCTCCAACAGCTCCGTGTCCTTCTGCTGTTGGTGCCCCAGAGCTGGAGGCAGCGCTGCAGGGGGGTCTCCCCAGAGCGGAGCAGAGGGGCAGAATCCCCACCCCCTCACCCTGCTGCCCACGCTGCTGGGGATGCAGCCCGGGATATGGTTGGCCTTCTGGGCTGTCAGCACATGTTGCCGGGACGTGTTGAGCTTCCCATCAACGAGCACTCCCAAGTCCTTCTCAGGGCTGCTCTCAAGCCATTGTCCACCCAGCCTGGATTTGGGCTGGGGGTTGCCCTGACCCGGGTGCAGGACCCTGCACTTGGCCTTGTTGAACCCCATGAGGTTTGCACAGGCCCACCTCTGCAGCCTGTCCAGGTCCCTCGGGATGGCATCCCTCACCTCCAGTCTGTCACTCTCCTTTCAGTATTTGGCTTAAAGGAATAAAAAGCAGCCACCTGAGGCAGTGGTTAGGCAGCTGAGATGGATTTAGGATGTAGGCTACTTTCTGTCTAGGGGCTGCCTGACCCTTGAGGTAAAGGAATATGGTTGTGCTTCCATTTTGACCAAAAATTTCTCTGGATGCCTCAGTCTTTGCTTGTGCTGTGGGAAATTACTTAAACACACAGGAAAAGGATGAACTGAACTTCGAGTCTGTAGTAAACAGCAGAATCTTTTAAAAAGGGTTGGTGGCTTTTCTTGTAGAGATTTCAAATGAAGGGGAACCCACCACATCCTTAAGTAAATTGTTTTGGTGGTTACTTACCCTAGTTTTATTTTGTCTATTTTTAACTTGCAACCATTGGCTCTCAGCCTGTTTTTGCTGGCAAAAATAAGAGTCCTGCCTTCTCAGAAACTTTTACTGCTTCTACGCTGTGATTAAACCGCTCTCTTAATTTTTTCTTCAGTAAACTAAGTGGGCTGAACTTCTCGGTGCCTTCCCTGTTCCCAGGTTGTTCCTGTAGTTATCTTCCAGTCCTTCCTTTCTTTGCCAGTACTCTCTTGGAGGTATAGAAACTGGAACTGAATGAAGACTTTCCATCAAACCATGTAAAAGAATGGTACCACTTTCTTGCTTTTGAATGATTCTTCTTTGTTTATGAATCTTGTGATCATATTAGTCCTTCTGCCCAACAGGTAGGGAGCCAGGGTTCATTAAGACTTCGGTATCATGCTAAAAGTAAGTTCAAAGTTACTGGTGTCCAGGCTAAAAGTCCAGTGTAGAAAGCATCACTTACATTTTGTTCCCGAGTTCACTACCCTGAAATGAGTCAGTCGTGAAAACTTCAGATTATTTTAGGAAACTTTGGTTTATTTTTTTCCCCATTTAATTTATTTTATTGCTAGTGATGCTGCTGTCTCTTTCAGATCATTGAAAAAGGTAGCAAATAACCTTGAGCGAGGAATACGTTCCCGCTAGAAAAACACCTGATTTGTGCCCTAAAATTTGTAAGATTTACTAGCTGACAATTTTAAATGAAATTAATATAATTTGTAACTTCATACTATGCTAATTGGAGTCACATGTTATAATGAGTAAATCAAATGCCTTATAAAAATATTGTAAATCACGTGAACACAGCCATCCTGATCAACCAAACGCATAAGCTCACAAAAATAGCTGCTTTGTTTAGTATTTCATTATAAAGTTGTATTGATTAGCATGAATTATTCGTCATTCTTTATTGAACGTTGCCTGTTTCAGCTTTGCATTTATTTTGTACAGGCTGGGTGGTTTGTAAATGTTTTTTTTTTTTTTTGTATCTTCATACCTGTTAGCTTTATTCCGGTTTCCTGAGCTTGCCCAGTATCCAAGGAAGTATTAAAAATAAATGTTAGCAAATATTGCAACTGCATTCCAAATTACTTAGGCTTGCATATTATAAAATTGGACATTAGTAGGCGGTGTTTGGAATAGGAAGTGTCTCTGTAGCAGTCCGAGATGTGAACGTATCCAAATACAGCACAATTGTATATTGCAGGCTTCAGGCTTTCCTGCCTTGTTATGGATGACTATTTCTCCTTATTGAATAACGTTGTCTCGGCTTCATCTGTTCCTAATTATATGCAAATACCCTTCTTTTGTCTTTTTACTGCTCATCAGGCCTGTCGTCCTCATTACTGCTTCACTGCTATTCACTGCAAGGCCTCACAGAGGCCAAGCAATTAACAGGGTTCAAAACTGCACTGATTTTGGAAACTGTTGTTGTCACAGTTGCTAATACTCCACCGTCATTAAGAAATAATTTCTAGAGTTACTAGGGAGGATCAGACCACCATGGCTATGAAAGCGAAGTGGACTGAGGGATACTGAAGGTATCTGAAGTTTTTTGGCCCTAAAGGAAACTGATACTGAAGACTTGGAGTCGCCTTATTCCTTCTGGTTCCTGGTCACTGGCCAGTGCCAAAATACAGTGATCTAGATCTTCAGGACTGTGTGGCGGGATTGAAACTGTCATGTTTGTTTAAAAAGGTGCATGACAAGATTTGCATTGAAGACAGACAGTGGAACATCGTAAAGGATCCTTACAAGCCTTGTCGCTCTTGGCGAAGCCTGCTTCCTTGGGAGTGCTGGCGGCCTGGGAGAGTGCCAGGTGTTTGGTGTTGATGGATCTGCAGTGCCACAACCCAGGGAGGCAGAGATGTCACTTCTGTGCTGGAGCCTCTTCCTTTGGGTGCAACCCAAGAGTGGGAAGGGAGGAAGTTGCTGCCAGCTTTTGGGGAGGGTAAAAGAAACCCCCCAAATACAGAGGTGTGTGAAGTCAACCTGAAAGCAGTTTGTGAACTGCTTAGCCTGAAGGGGACTGTGTAGAGCTGTAACTCAGATGAGAGAGGCCACCTTTGTTTCAGTGAGATGTTAGCTTGGCAGCATAGTGATTAGTGACTAGATTCCAGTGTCATTAGCTATGCCAGTGGTGCTGTTGGAGCAGGGACAACCTGATGATGTACTGAGCCATCAGGAGAGGTTGATGGATGCAGGCTTACATGATGGTGTAAGGAAAAGTTAGATCCTCAGTTGTCTTCAAGGAGCAGCCACAGCAGAAGAGCTGCTATGTGTCAGAGGGATATCTTCTTCAGCTTGTGTGTGTTGCTTGGTCAATTTTTGGAAGAAATTAGCTTAGACTGCAGGTGCTGAAGGCTTTCTAGAAGAGGTTACAGCCCAGGTGTGGTTTTCTTTCCCCTATTAGGGTATATGTTCAAGAATTCGTCTGTGAGGCTTTAGATCGGTACAGGGTTTGTTTGATTGATTTTTATATGGGCCTTTTGAAGAGCTTGCCCAAACTTGACCATTAGTGTAGCTTTTGCAGGTAAAGTTAAGAGCTATTTCAGAGTCACTTTTTGCACAGATGTTCTCATTGCACACTACCAGTGGATGAAGCTATACTGGAACAAGTCACTCATTCTGGGTTCAGAGTATTCATACAGGACGATATTAGAAATAGAAAATCTTCATGAAGAGAAGATCCTTGAGGCTTGATGTAGGTGTCAGTAAGCCTTCCTCCTGTCTAATTGATCTCTTCTCTTCTTCATAGGTGCATTGTAACAACATGTTTTCCAAGGGGGTGAAGATCTTCCAGAAGGTGGAGTGTCTGTTCAAACCACGCCTGATTGCAGACTGGGAGTCCGAACCTGTTGGAGTGGCAACGGTCTTAGATGACAAAAACCCCAGCGCTAGGTTTGTGACTGTCCCCCTCAATCAGCGCGTAGGTAAAGCCATACTTTGCCGCTTCTACTTTGCTGACACCTGGATGATGATGAGCGAGATTTCCTTCCAGTCAGGTGAGGATTCCTCCAAGTCAAGCAGATCTGGGGAAGCACAGAGAGCAAAAGAGGTGGTGTGGAGGTGCAGGACATGTGGGGTTAACATGAGTGTAGGTCACTGTGGGGCTACAGGATAGGAAGGAGGTAGTAGAAGCACTGAGAAGGCTGGAAGGGCAATGCAGGCGCAGAAAGGTCCAGTCTACAGTGGGTGCTTTTCAGGCTGATACTGATGCGCACGTGCAGAAGCACAACCAGTGCAAGCAAAAATTGGACTGATGAGCATTTCTTCTTTTTAAGACAGCTGCCTGCTGCTTATGGGGTTGATTTTTACTCCTCTTTACCAAGTATTTTGTTATAAATAATTCAATTGTATGTACAGATGATGATCAAGTTAGCAGATGATGAAAAATAAGAGGCTGACTTATTTTTTTTCTCAAGTCTTAACTGTGATGCAGAAGTCAGTGCCATGAGGTACTTCTGCAAAAAACTGCCACTGCTGACAGTGAAATGATCTGGCTGTAGCTTCCTAGTCAAAGGTCCCTAATCAGCTCTAGCGAGAGGAGGTTCCTGGGGAAGGAGTGCTCCCATTGCAGCTTACTGCTTACCTTGCTGCCAGCAGCCCCTCCTGGCTGCCCTCCCTGTCATGCATGGGACTAGGCAGGCTCCTGGGCTGGGATGCCTATTCTTATAATCATGCTAAAATGGAAAAAAGGAAAGCTCTTGCTGCGGCTCCCTCTGGCTGAGCCCAGGGAAGGGCCCTGCCCGCACTGGCAGTTTGCTGTGGTCAGGAAGTACACGCTGGGCAGCGGAGAGGCTCGTTCCTGCGGGTGTGCTGGGAAGTGTTGAGCGAGCAGGTAGCTCTGCTCCTGCTGTTCGTGACCTGCTGTGGGGGTCTGAGCCCAGGACTGCTCGGGAAGGCAGGGATGGTGGCTGGGATTGCGCTGACTGTTGGCAGGAGCAGGGAGGTTGTTGAACTGACGCTTTCCTTTCCCTTCCGCAGACATGGAGAGCGTGAACCCTAATTTTGTTACAGTAGCCACAAGCACAACGGATCTCCTGGAAACAGAGTACAACGTTACTGAGGGGACCTGGGGTAAGGAATCCTGTCACTTAGCTCTGCCAAGGGCTCAAATGTCAGGGGATTTCACATTGACATTCTAGTTAACGTGGTCTCTCCCTCCATTTCTGGAGACCTGGGATATGGCCTGGTTATTGCCCTCGTGCACAGAGCTGCATTTTACAGTCCTCTGAGCCTCAGCTATTTCTTTTTCCCTCAGATGGCCGAGGGTGCCTCAGAGCAAGTGGGCTGAAGGCTTATGTGCAGCCAGTGAAACTCTGAAAACTGTCTGCTCTATCATGGATTCGTCGCAGGAATCTGTTACAGTGCTAAGAACAGTCTTTGATTGCAGAAGTCCTCTGCACAATTCTTAGCTATGAACCTCCAAAATGAGAATTTCTTGTGAACACAGCTGATGTTAATGCTCAGGAAACTGCCTAAGAGCTTTTCTCTACCAGGGACATGATGGAAGTTAGCCAGCACAGATAACAACCTGTGTTTTGTTAACTCCAGATTCTTCTTCATACCTCTGTGATTGCAGAAACCACATCTTCTGTAACCAGCACCTGGATAGGAGAGAAAGCAGATGACTCCAATACCTCCATCCTCGTGGGCTGCCTTGTGGCTATTATTCTTCTGCTCCTGATGATTATAATCATTATTCTTTGGAAGCAATACGTTCAAAAACGGTTGGAAAAGGTAATACAATGGGGCTATTCTGCAGACACAAGTTCAGTATCAAGTATTAACCCTAATGATCGTGGAGTGGAAAAAAACAGGGTTTCCCCAGCTCCACAGAGCAGCTAAAACTCTGTTCCCACAGCAGGGGAGGATGCCAGCCCTATCCAAGATGTTACTGGAAATTGCTGTGGTTGCAGCCAATACATTACTTAACAACTGAGCGTTGCCTCAGCATTTTTTTTTCTCTCTCCTGCAGGCCCCACGTCGAATCCTGGAGGAGGATGCCACAGTTCGCCTCTCCTTCTACAGCTACACCATTGCCAACAACCAGACTCAGATCCACCAGTCAAATCCCACCTATGAACGTGCTTTCCCACTGGATTTGGAATATCACCAGCCAGCTACACTGCTCCAAAAGCTTCCTGAGCTCTCCCAAAGTGCAGAGGATTCAGGTAATGTAATCATCAGTCTCCAGCAGTTACGTGTTTATTCTTTTATTATTTCCCTCAGATTTTAAAATGTGCCATTTCTCAGTGTCGAAGTAATCTTCTCCGACTCCTGTGCAATACAACACCAACCCAGGGACCTAAGACATTGTTCTGGATCTCTGAAAATTTTAGCATGTAACTTTGGGAGATGGAGCACCAGCCCCACTAGAGGGTGGTGGCCTTTTACTGTTCTCTTTGAAGACTGCATTTATATGTTAGACAGATCATCTTTTAGGAGCTGGTTTTAGCAATCACACACCGTTTGTTTCATCAGCCCCTTGGCAGTGGAGTCGCTGCCTGCAGCACGCCTGGGCTGTCCAGGCTGGCTGGTAAAGAAGACCTTTAGTACCTCTTCCTGCAGCAAGGCCTCTTGGAAACTCCTTAGAAAAAGCAGAGGGAAATGCAGCAGAGAATTGTCAATGGTGCACTGGCTTCCAGCCCCTGGGGAGCTTTTGGACGCAGGCAGAAGGGAACGTTTCCAACAGTATTTTGTACAGGGTGATGGCAGTGCTGACTAGTGAATGGAAGGCCAGTGCTGACAAGTTGCTAAGATCCAGCATTATACTACACAGGAAGACTGATTTAGATTGAGTCAGGATGTGAATTTGAAGCAGAACAAATGTTCTGTGTAATTCTGACCTTACAGGGAGTTAATTATAAAGAGTTATCCCATGATATTTACGTGAATAAGCTGTAAGAGGTAGAGTGGCATGCTAACAGAGTACATGGAAAATGGAAACCTCAATCAGTTCTTGTTGCAGAAGGGAATCCAGAGCAAGTTTGATGTTGCAGACAACATCCCTGTGTCAGGTAAGGGAAACAGATCATATTTAGGATGAATCAGAAACAGGAAATCCCTTCAGACTCATGCCTCCGTGTCTGGGCAAGAACCTTAGTTCTCATAACTGGGCAGAACAGGCAGCTCTTTAACACAAATTCACTGGCACCTCACAGGTATTCTGGTGTCTGCAGAAGTGTGGCTTGTTCTGGTTTAAGCCCTACTTAAAACAAAGCAGAGTCCTCCATCTTGGGCGTACTTTCATACAAGGTAGTAGGCGTGCAGCTAGGCTAAATTCCTGGAGGTCTGCAGGATGGAGAGGAGTGGAAGCCAGGCCATACTGGTTTTATGGGGGTGTGTCTGACTCCACCTGTCTATGGTTCCTCCTTAGTGTGCAGCGGGGACTATGCTGAGCCCGACCTGACCAAGTCCACTCCTCACCAAGGCTTTCAGAACAATGTTCCTCACTATGCCGAAACAGATATTGTCCACCTGCAAGGTGTGACCGGCAACAACATGTATGCAGTCCCAGCCCTCACTGTGGATTCGCTTACCAAGAAGGACATCTCAGTGGGTGAATTCCCACGGCAGCAGCTACGACTCAAGGAGAAGCTGGGAGAAGGACAATTTGGAGAGGTATAGGCATTCTCTTCCACGCTTTCTACAACAGAAAGGAGATGCTGGGCACAGTGAAACTTCTGAGCTGCCTCTGTGGCTCTGTTTCATGTTTGGGGGCTGAGGGACCTGGATACCAGTATTCTATTGAATATGTGTCTTTGCTGTTGGGGAAACGTGTTGTCCCTTAGGATAGGCTTCAGAGCGCCCCATTCTGCACCTGTGAGGCTGCTGCTTGGGACTACATGAATCTCTGTCAACAGATGAGCTTTGCAGACTACTTCAGTTAGCTGTCTATGTCCCCATTTATGACCCTACAGAAAAGGCCTGGGGGTAGGAATTCAGACTGTTTCGTGGTTGTCCATGGATTTCTTGACATGCAGTGGCTGTCACCCACCTTTACACACAAGAGTTTGAAAACTATAGCAGTGACTCCAGCCAAGACAGATTGATCCTGGCTGTAAAAGCAGCTTTCACATTGACAAGTGGAGGTTCTGGTGGGGGTCTGCACACTGACCCAAGCAGAGACAGATGTTTCCCAAGCACTGTGGTGCCTCACATGTTCTCTAGCACTGCTGCTTGCCCAAGCCCCAGTTTGTGTCAGAAGCCTCAGGCAGCATGATACATACATCTGTCATCTACCAAGCTTTCTCTTTACTCCTTGAGCTGCTTTCAAGCTGGGAATGTTTTCACCTCACCTTTTCTACTCTCCTGGCTTTGTTTCTACAGCATTCCTAGTTCCTGTCTTCCCCTCACCTGCTTCCACTCTTCCACTGTCTCTTTCCTTCCCAGCTTTTGCTCATTGGCAGCCTTAAATTCTGTCTCTGCTACATTTTGGCAGAGCACAGCCCTTAACCGACTGCTTCCTCATCTCTGATGGGCCCATCCTTATAGTTCCTGCCTTCTGACAGCGCTACTTCCCTACCCCAGCCCCTTCCCTGTCCCCCTTGCTTCTTTCTGGATCACTCTGCGTATTGGAAAAGCGCTGGCATCCTCGACCTCTTCACCTGGCTGTCGGTGCAGTCCCTTCTGCTGTTACCTGGATCCTGCCCTGTCTTGGGCTGTGCTCCAAAAGTGAAACAGAGAGGCTTTTTCCCCTCATTATTTTGATCCTGGTTTCTCCTTCCCTCTTGTTCCTGTCCTAATAACTGTCAAAGCTTTCTCCTCCTTCTCCTTTGTGTTGTCAAACAGCAGCAGCCAGGCTTTCCATTTCCGTTTTCCTGGGAGATTGATTCAGAGCTTGTTCCATTCCTCACATCACAGGCCCTTTCCCTCACTTTTGCAAATATGCTGCATCACATTCTCCCTTCTCTCCTTCTTGCCTCCTTAGTCCTTACCAAACCGGTTATCATCATATGCTCTGCTCCACTTCTCTGGCTTAGTGTCTTGCTTCTAGCAAGGTGGCTCATTGCTTTTTTTTTTTTTTCACCTCTCCACTCAGACCTTCCTTCTCTTTCAAGCTTTTTTCTTCTGTACTCCTAACCATCCACTCCCTGCCCTCAGTGACACATTACCTGCGTTGGTAATATATGCACTGAGTACCATGGCTCTCTTTCCTACTCCTAGTCTCGTGACTCTGCTTTCACCACAGCAGATCTCATTCCCCATGAAACTGCAGCAGCAGCTTTGTACTTTTGTTTCTGTTCTGTGGGTTTGTCCCATTTCTCCACGCTGTCTCCTTTTTCACCTCGCCGTGCTTGTCACGTAAGTTCTTGTGCTTTCTTCATATAAAATTCATTAAACTCGCATTACATTCCCCTCACTGCTCGCAGTCTGACTGACACATCCAGTCTGCTCCCCTCCTTTATCCTGTCCCACACACTCAGGTCTGTCTACTTTCCCCACCCCAGCATCTCCTGTCCAGTTCTCCATTTGAATATGCATTCTGATAAATTCTTAAGCCAAATATCTTGTCACCCCCTTTCTTACACAGCTGTAATTTTATGGCAGTAATGTTATGTCTTTATTCATTTATTTATCTGGAGAAGCTTGGCATTCTGTGTACCCATCAGAGCATTCATCTCTGGGTGTATTCGTAGGTGAAGCGTTCACATCACACACACACGGACACACACACACTTATCTCTTTTCTTTTTTTTTTTCCCGGAGTTAGAGGACTCTGGGTAGCAATCTGTAATTGCTAGATGCTCCTCAGTTAAGTTTGAGCGCTGGCTGAAGCCAGGCTGCAGGGCAGTTCTGTACGTGTGTGCCTGGTGTGATGTGCTGTCCGTGCCAAACCTCTGCAGCCGTGCTGTTTGCCTGCCTGTGCAGAGTAAAGCAGACAACTCCAGGCACAGTGGCCTTCCTGAACATCTCCAGTACTTGCTGGGCAAACTGGACTGCCCCAGTAATCTACTGCCCCAGTCTGCACGCGTGCAATAAATTCGGTGCGTTGGGGACCTATGAGGCTGTAGTCCACATCCACTCCTGTGTCTTGGTCTATATAATGTGTGTTGACATTTTACCCAGGATCTAGGGCCAACCTATGGGCTGTTTCTGATCAGAATAGAGTCACCTTCTGCCAGTGGCGACCAAACTGATGACCTCAATGTGACAGTTTTCCTCTGGTTTTTGGCCTGTGCGTACTCTTATAGTTGCCTCTGCCTTCTGCCCTGCAGGTGCACCTTTGTGAAGCTGATGGCCTGCTGGAATTCCTAGGAGTCTCGTCTACAGAATTCACTCACCAGCCAGTTCTTGTAGCAGTGAAAATGCTGAGATCAGATGTCAACAAAACAGCCAGGTAAGCGTGTCCGCAGTGCTGACCATCTGAGGAGGAAAGCAAACACTCTCCCAGCAACAGTTTTGCGTATGTTAACCCTGGTGATTCTGTAAGAGAGTGTCATGTGTCTTTGGTGTGTGCTCTGTGTGTCTGTGTAAGGAGCAGAACAGAAGCAGGGAGCGGAGGATAGGAACAGACGTAATATCAAACTGAAATGCTGCATTGATCCTGTTTGCTGGGGAAGGGATCAGTGTGAACACAAACACAGAACCAGCTTTCAAACCTGTGTCTGCAGATGTGTAAATGTCTCTGAACAGAGATTTTCTTACATTCTACTTGTGCTTTCCTTAGACAAAGGAATAGTTTAGGATTTGAACCTGTGTTTTCTGTTTTACAAGAAATGATTTCCTGAAGGAGATCAAGATCATGTCACGGCTGAAGAACCCAAATATCATCCGGCTTCTTGGGGTGTGTGTGCGTGATGACCCACTGTGCATGATAACGGAGTACATGGAAAATGGAGACCTCAACCAGTTCCTGTCACAGAGGGAGATCTACAGCAAATTTGCCATTTCAAACAACATTCCCTGCGTCAGGTAAGAGGAGCTGCCTGTGTTTGGGACAAATTAGCAATACAGAGCTACCAGCTTAATCTGCTGTGCCTTCCAGACCGTAGCCTTCCTCTAGCCATGGCCATGGCACACGCTGGGGACACTAGTCCGTCTTTGCGTGGGAGGTTGTTCTTGAGGCCTCTGGAGGTCTGTGTTCCCGTGAAGTGTCCCCGACTGTGGGATGTTCTGGTCGTGGTGACCATCTGAGATGTATTGTTTACTGATGTGACCATCTGTTTATGTTAGTGGGCTTGCACCAAATATTTCATTAATATGGGAAGCCAGTTGCATTACAGCAAGAATTTTGGGATGACAGTCAAGAATGTCTCTTAGGCTTTTAAGAAGGTTCGTATGTTCTCTGGACGTCTGAAAAATACTAGATGACGGGAGCTGAGTGCAGGAAAGATTTCATCAGCCAACAGAAGGAGAATATTTGGCAAAGAAAACCATTTTCTGTCAGTGGTGGCACTTATCTTCCTCCTCTGTGGAAGGATTACATCTACTATAAAAGCATCTCTACTATTGCAGAAATCCTTTACTTGGAGGAGAGTTGTGTGCGGGACTAACATGTATTCTGCTTGATAAACCTGCACTGATCAGAAATCACTGCATGGCGTGGCCTTTGGCAAGTACCTCCCCAAAGGATGAGATTTATTTATAGTTCAAGAAGGCAGTTAGGCAGAGCAAGTTCCCTTAATGGACTGGAGTCTTACCATCTTGAGGTAACACCAGTGATGCTGGCAGTGGTCGGGGGCCCTGTTGGTGAGCGTTTAACTGGCATCCTGCAGTCGTGACATGGCAGGAACTGTAAGATGGGAGAGGGCTGGCATCAAAGTAGAAACATATTCCAGCTTTTTCCAGTTTCCTGCCCTTTCTGCCTTTTCGAAACAGCTTTCACCTTTAGGCTTGTGGCTTTTTTACTGGCCAAAGCCCCAAACTGTCCTTTCTTCTTTACCTCCTCCTTGTCTCTCATCTGACTTCAGCACTGTCACTCACATTATTCTTCCTTGGTTTCCATTACTTGGCTCTACCTCTAGTTTTTCTTCCGCTCCAGCCGCCCCTTTTGTCCCTTCCAGCCAGATACAGTTTCACATTAAAGGAAGCCGGAATGACTAGCTCAGATATCTGCCTGTATAGGAGTTGTGTAGTGATAGTGAAATGAATCCGGCTGCTAAAGAGTGCAGCTTGTCTCTGCCGCTGCCTGGGGGTGTCTGACGGGGCAAGGTCCAACCATCCCACCCCTCTGTCAAGCTCGATATTTGCTGCACCAGATGTGGTGACCAGTCCTTTCCTGCAGAGAGGTCATATATTTTTAAGTCCTTATGGCTCTTTAGTACTTGAAATGCATCTCTGTCTCTCTGGCTATTTAACAAATCACGAAAATGAGTCTGCTGAGAGGCGTCTCCCGTCCTGCCCCACGCACATCCAGCCCCGCAGAGCTTGCTGAGCAGAGGGGCAGGGGGACAAAAGATACTGCTGATGGGACCCTGCCAGGTGGGACGGCAGAGACTGGGCTTCTTGAATGGGGAGAGGAGCAGCCCTGGACGGGGAAACAACTGCAGCTGAGCAGGGGGAAGGAGAAGGTGGGGTCTGGAGGCTGTGCCTGCTCCTGTGTGAAAAGCCAACCACCAGGTTAACAAGGTAGAAGGAGTTGGGGGAGTTGTGGATCTGTGGGCACAACAGGTGTGCCCAGAGCAGAAGCTTTGAGGCGACTGTGGGACTGGGCTGAGTGTCACCTGGCTGAGTCGGGGGGTTCACCGTGCTGAAAAGCTGGGAGGGAAGTGGTGCCCAGGCCCTCCTCCAGTCCCTCCAGCCAGGGGCTGCCTCTGAATCTCTGTAGCCATAGCTTAGCTATTGGTTCCATCAGCTGGGATATATATCATCAGACGCGTTACATTAGTATTTAGATAACATGGTAGTGCTTTTCTCGTTGCCACCAGAACACGAAGAGGAGGAGACTAAGACTTTCTTTTTCTGAGCTTTATCAGAGAAATACTAACTGTGAACAGTTTATTAGATTTGTTGTGACAATGCTTGGTTGTGTGAAGTGTTTGAGTGCGCGCAGTGGGAAACGGGCCGAGCATCACAGAATAGTAGTGTGTGAAGAATGCTGAAAGTCAGATGGGCCAAATTCTGTCTGTGTATCGTGCAACTTTATTAATAATTATCTTCATTTTGCTGATGGGGGAATTAAAATTGTATTAGATAGAAAATGCATCTGTTTATATATTCAGGAATACTAAATATATTTTAAAGTAAGCTCTCTTTAATGTTTAGTGACATACTTATATTAGTGTAAGCATGCAGCAGTGGCAGTGTGGGAAATGCCAAGCTAAGCAGTTTTTTAGATATGAGATTCTGAGATTGTACGCCTTAATTTTTCATGTGTGTCTGCAAAAAGTTGGTGCTTTGATGCATAAACTCTTTGAAAATCTTGAGATTAATGCTTGGTATCAAAAAAGAACAAAACTAATCTAAGGGCTGTCAAATTCTAAGGGCCCTGAATTTCAGGGACAGCTTGTCTGTTCTTGCTTCGTCAGCTTGGGAACTTGGCTTAGCCTGGCAGGTGGGGGTGTTAATGCTCAGAAACTACATAGTTGGGTTTCACTGTTACGGCACAAAGTAAACGATGGGTCACTGTAGAACATCAAATACAAGGCCAAGTAGTAGGAAATGTCAAGGAAGAGTTGAGTGTGTGGAACTCTACTGATTTATTATTTTTTTTTTCTTTCTGTTTTGTTTTCTTTTAATGCAGCTACTCTAACCTGCTCTACATGGCCACGCAGATCGCCTCTGGAATGAAGTATTTAGCATCTCTGAATTTTGTGCACAGAGATCTGGCAACTCGCAACTGCCTGGTGGGGAACAACTACACCATCAAGATTGCGGACTTTGGTATGAGCAGGAATCTTTACAGTGGGGATTACTACCGTATCCAGGGAAGAGCCGTGCTGCCCATACGCTGGATGGCCTGGGAGAGCATCCTCCTGGTAGGGACTGCACAAAGCCATTCTCTCTCCCTTTGAGTTTTTCACTGTGCCCCAGAAATAGTAACATGTGTATGTGTAACAGTTCTTATAGCGTCAAAACATACGCTACAGATGGCCCTGGGTGAGATGTCCGTTAGATTGCGTTGGACATAACTCAGATCCTGGAAACGGAGGAGCATGTCCTTGGAAATACAGCACAGATCATCTGGGGCATAATTTCTTTTCTGTGCCTGGCATTCAGGGTTCCTGCTGGAATCATAAGGAAATTGCCTTTCTGTGCTTGTTTCCCCAGCTGTGAAGCTGAGAGGGGCAGGGACGGAACTTCCTGAGTTTCAAGTGCCAAGTCTGATTTTAAGGTTGGGGCTTTGTTGCGTGTTCAAGGGTCCTGCTGTCTCCCCTTAGGATATTGTTCAACAGCCCAAACACATCCAGTCTGGAGGCAGTTCCTTAATATTCAGCCCCATGTTTTTTTCCTCTGAGTAGTTGGTGGGATCACCTGGTTATACTTTCTTACAACACTCTCTCTGAATACCCAGAAAAATTGTAATTACCTCTGCTATAAAGGCTGATAGTCCTAAGCTTTTCTAAATACACCCTGTTTTTCTGGTTACAGCTGCATCTAAACCATCTTCCTTGTGTGAACATCTCCAAACATTTACAGACTGTTAGGGTTGCCAGATAAGCCTGGACAATGCGGGTCTTGGATGTTTCCTGCCCAAACAGGCACTCCAGCCCCCAGTCTGTATTCTGTTGTTTTCTGAGCACTTTTTAGCTTCTTTTTACTTCTTCAGAAAGACATTGTTCCAAACGCGGCCAGTTTGGGCACATTTTTCGAAGACAGAAAACAGGGACAGCAAGCAGACTGTCACCGACTTCTTACGTGTGCAAAGACCAAAATTATCTTGGCCTTTCTCTAAGAGTCTGGAGTCTGCTTTGCCTCTGCTTTCGCCCTGAGGGCTTTGCCTCCTGTTCAAAGGCTTTTCTGTGGAGGTAGGCAGCAGCTTTCTGCCCCCCTGCTGCAGTCCATTTTCCTACTGCTGCAAATACAGACTTTCTCAGGAGAGGCAGTGCCTCTGGCTCTCTGAGACTTGCTCCCTGTTTCAAGAGTGAAAACAGTGAAAGTTGCCCTGTCTTAGGGCTGTCCCGGGGCCCCACAGATGTGCTGCTCCTGCCCCACAAAGCAACGTCATACCCTCGTCCCTTCGGCATTGCTGACAGCAGGTCATTTGTTCATAGGTCTGTTTTTTGAGAGCATTTTCCCAGGTACAAATTCTACATCCTCGTGTGTAGCTGCAGGGAGCGTAGATTGAAACGTTTTTTGCTGAATGTGTGCTGTGAGCAACCTGGGCTTACGACATCCTTTCTGGCCACAGGGCAAGTTCACCACAGCCAGCGATGTCTGGGCATTTGGGGTCACCCTCTGGGAGATGTTCATACTGTGTAAGGAGCAACCGTACAGCCTCCTCTCAGACGAGCAAGTCATCGAGAACACAGGAGAGTTCTTCCGGAGCCAGGGCAGGCAGGTAAGAAAGCAAACGTGACCTCTCCTTCCTCCACTCGACCTGGTTACATCCAAGTGGATCTCCATAGGGCCTTTCTGCTGGCCTTACGTCATCTGCAGAAGTCTCTGCTTCTATTACTCATCTTCTCAAGTGTGTCCTGCCTCTCATCCCCTTCCTCCAGGCTCATGGCACTGCCTTTCCTCTCTTGGAGCCCCACTGGAAGAACCTCTTGGCCCTGTCCAGTGCTTCTTCCTTATAAGCCACTTCTGTTTGAATCTGCCCTGGATGCACTGTCCTCCTTAGCTTTTCTGGGCTCTCCTACACGATCCTTTTGCTCTTTTCCTTTTGTCAGAGCTCTCTCCCGCTAGTGCTTTCTCTGAAAGATGAGGAAGAACTTACTGAGGTGGGGAAGGAGGAGTTGTTCGTGCGCAGGGGTTAGATACTCCCTGTAATATCTCCACATGGCCGAGAAGCCTTTGGCCATCTCTAGTTGCTGACGGGCTTTTCTGTGTCATTGTCCTCTCCTGCTAACTCCCCGGTGGGACTGTGCGCTCCACTGCGGGTACTAGATACCAGTGATGATGCGGGACAATCCAGCACCTCAGTACTGAGGATCACTCTGCCCGAGAAGGTGGAGTGCCGGTTGTTTGCTGCTCTCCCAAAATTCACCTTTAGCACCAAACAAGTTAAAGGATTAAGGGGAATAAAATTGCAGGAGGTTTTATTCACTGGCTGCTGAATACTAATGATTTGGTGAAGAGCCTGAAAGATGTGTATTGAAATGGCGGGGGGGGATTCTGCCAAGCTGTGCTTTAGATAAGCTCTAAAAGGTGTTTTTTCTGTCTCTGCTAACAAGCTGTCACGATGCTTAGAAAGCCTCATGGGTTGTCTACGGTGAGTGGAAGTATTTGGATTTTACTGTGGTAAATTTGGGTTTGGTTTGTGTTTTGCTGTCACGTGGAAGACAAATCTCTCAGAAGCATTCATGTTTCCTGGGGGACAAAGGACTGTTGTGTGACCAGCTCATCAGACAAGTTGGCAAAGCGTCCGCGGTGCCATTTGAGATGGCATCAAAGCTCCACCCAGACTTCACTGCCAGATTCATGCTTCATGGATTTCAAACATTGCATGATGGCCATGTCTTGTAAACCTAGAATGAAACTGTCCTTTTGGTTTTAATTTAGTAGAGGTTCCATTCTTTTATGAGAAGCCCACTGAAATAGCTGTATTTTCCTTCCTTTCAGATCTATCTCTCCCAGACTCCTCTGTGTCCTAACCCTGTGTTTGACCTGATGCTGAAATGTTGGAGCAGGGATATAAAAGATCGTCCCACTTTTGACATGATTCACCACTTCCTGCTAGAACAAATGGAATCAAACATTTGACTCCGGGGGAAAAAGAGACAAACTGTTGAGAACAGAGTGACTTTGGTGTCTCTGCCTGTACCTCACGGGAAGATGGTCAGGCCACCTTGCTCTCCTCCCTTGACTGTTCCGTATTTAAGTTGAGATGTCCATGGCAGCTGCTCATTCTATTGGCCATGGTCTGACACGCAGGACCAGAGGATCTCATTTGGTTGAAAAATCATCTCCTCTTCCGAATCATTTCCTGGGAATACTGTGAGAGGGGTTTTATTAGATACCCGTACACCTTTGGGCAAACAAATGAGTAAAACTGAGGGACTCGGAGCTCTCTCCTGGGCGGAATAGAAAGCTACCGGTCGGTGAGAGCGCTACCGCTCAAGAACAGATTTCTAGAAGTAAAGACTTCAGTCTTCTAAAATTATTCCATTAAATCAAATGGAAGTCTTGTGCACATTAGCGAGGGTTTCTGTATGCTCTTGTTGCAGACAATATGTATAGTGAGAGTCGAGAAATGCCTAGAGCTAGGGAATGGTTTAATGGACTTGAGAACTGACGGAGCTGGATTTAGCAACCCTTTGGAAGTAATGCTACCAGGGTCTACGGAGGATGCTGATAGAAGAGTCCAAGATCATGTTCTTTTTTCCTGTGGTTGTTAAGCACTGCTTTTGTTATATATGTGCGTTTTCCCCACACTGGATTTTTTTTTTTTCTAGAAAAAAAAAAGTAATTTTGAAAATGAATGTTAAAGGTCATAGGAAGGTCACTACGGTAGAAGATCTTCTTTTGACCTACAAATTAAGGCTAGGGTAGGGAGTTTGTATTGAAAAGTAGCTGATACTGTACTACTGTCACTACGTAGATTTATTAGCCTAATGAACTTGTAGCCACAATGGACTGATGTGCAATTAATCCTGTATAAGTACCCATTAATATGAGATCTCTAAGTCAATGCTGTTACCTGTGCAGAGGGCGCTTAGATTTGGTGAAACCGAATGGCTGAGAGCAGAACCTGCTGTGTCACTTGTCATAGCTCACGCGGGAGGAAAAGGAGCGGAGGACGGGTCATTCCCCGGCGCACGCCCTCAGATAATGTTTTTCTAGCAGCGGCGGTTCCTCGTCGGGTCTGCAGCAGGGTCGGTGCTGGTGGGCAGGCAGACGCACTTCGGCCCAGGCTCCCTTGTTGCCGCGATCAAATCTGGCCTTGGGAGATGGGACTGACGTATCCCCTTAGTTTGGGTTCGTGTTTTAGTTTGGATGTCCCCTGCACAACGCAAGACAATTTACTCATTGAACTTGGGGTTGGTTGGGGTTTTTTTGTTTGCCGTGTCACAAACGGCTCATTCTCTGGAGGGTTTTAGACGGCTCTGAAATCCATTTGGAGTTAGTTAGAGAATTCAGCTCGTTTCTACAATAAATCCATTGTGGATTTACCAGGTGCCTGGGGAATACTCTGCTATTCCCTCTCTAATCGTTTAGCAAGATACTTAGGACCAAACCAAATATTTCATAAGCTGGGAGAAGGTGAAAGCTTTTTTTAAACAGCATCCAGCATAGCATATATTTCCAATAAAGATGATAAAGATAATTTTTGTCTTAGCCACAAGCACAGTACAAACAGCTGGCTGTGCTACGAGCTCTGTAAGAGGGCACTGCTGAGAGAGGGAGCATCGAAACAGTTATAATATGAGGATAATTGTTATGTTGAAAGAAAAAAAACAAGACAAAACAAAAAAAACCACCAACAACAAAAAAACACGTGCTTCTGAATTGGCAGATGCCAGGATGGAGCGTGGCGTGGCTGTGTCTGCTCCCCGGGCAGAGCAAACTCCGTCGTGAAGCTTCCCAGTTGCGGCTCACTCAGGAGGATCGTGCCCAGGTTGTCCTGCTGCAGACCTGGCCTGGGGTTTCCCCAGCTGCACGTAGGTGTCTCCATCCAAGCTGGTCCTCTGAGCCCCCGGTACGTGCTGAGGGGCTGGAGGGTCCAAGTCATCTCATCTCCCTGTGAGGGCTACACGGCCTCAGGTGAATCTTGCCCCCAAATAGACATTTTTTTGTTTCCCCTTTGACTAGAGGGGCCCAGGGTGAGCTGCTGTTACACGTGCGCACCATCTGGAGCTGGGCCATGGGGCTCAAAGCCAGCGTGGTCCCTGCTGCAGCCTGTTGGGGACTGGTGGCTGGGAAACCGCACACCGATTGTATTTCTGGAGTATTTCTATCCTGTCCCAGAAAACGTACCCAAGTAATACACAGCCGTGTGCGTGATCTTCTGTACCTCGGAGTTTAGAGATACCAGAGCGCTGTAACGTCACCTGGATGGGCTTTGTACTTCTGTTATGTCAGGACGTGCTGTTCCTCCATTGACATGTTGACATACGAAGTTTCTCTCATATCAATAAATTCTAATGATAACCTTGACAAAAGTGAATTTCTACTTTTTATTTTACCCAGGTGTCTGCACTGGGGACCAATATTTTGGTCTGATTATTCAGTAGCTCTTTGATAAGTGTGTGACCTCCAGGTTTGGAGGGAGCAGCCACTGGCCATTTGAAGGAGTGAACTTTGAAGGGAGTTTCTGGAAATGCTGGGAAGATGCTGGCCTGAGCCCCCTTGGGCTGATGGGACCTGGACCAACCTGGGATCATTGCTTGGTGCCATGAATACAGTGCTGCATTTCAGTAAGCAATTTATTCACCGTCATGTTAAACTCAGATCTAGGCTGGGAGGAACCTTTGTAGCTCTCTTATCAAATTGCCCACTAGAAGCTGAGATAACTTCCAAGCTCCATTGGGGTGGAGCCATCTGGGCTTTGAAGATCTCCAAGGACAGAGGTGCCACCACCTCTCCTGCCCGTCTCAGGGCTGTGTTGCTCCCATGGAGGAGAATTTTCTCCTTGTGTCCAGTGGGCCTTCCCCTTGGTGCATCTTGTGTTACCTCTTGGTCTTCCACTGTGCACCTCTGAGAAGAGCCGTCATGCCCCTCACAGACCCATCCGCCCTGCAGAGCTGGGGTTGCTGGAGGGTTCTGCCCCTGTTTAGAGCTCAGGTATTCGGGCAAACTCAAATACATTTATAAAGGCTGGAAATTCCAGATCTCTCAAAGCATTTAGGCACCAAGGGCAAGAGTCAAAGCAGCATTTTTATCTCCTCAATACAATTTTGAGTGGAGTATAGGCACCTAAACAGATGAGAACAACCCTCAAATAATCTATGATTTCTGTTTAGTAAGTTTGAAACCTTAAAATGATTCTGCCGGCCACGTGGCCGAGCTCTTCAAGGCCGTAGAGGGACTTTGGCAGTGAACCGGGCTGGCTGCTGGTATTGTAGTTGGTGGAAACGATGCTGGTGGCAACAGGTGTAGTGGTTTGACTTGAGGCCATACTGGCCACTGTGGCTGTTCCGTAAAAGGAGACTTGTGTTCTGGGCCTGCCTGGGCCTGGAGGGGGGTGAAACCCACCACGCGCAAGACAACGTGACCATACCATGTTGGGAATGGGAACAACCTTCATCCTGCATGAAGGAAGGCAGTGAAGGATTGCGTCCTCCAACAGCCAGACCGGGAGGACAAGGAGGAGCAGGGAGAGGAGGGTTGAGCCTTCACCACAGCGTGGTGAATCCCTGAACCTCTGCCCTGAGGTTTCCTCGGCAGAAAGGTGTCCACCGGGGCTGGTGTGTGCAGACAGCGCTGGGGCAGTGACCGGGGCACGCACAGCCCAGCTCGCCCCAGTTGTGTGTGTTGGACACGAACTGCGCCGTGAATGTGTATTTGTGCTGTGGCTGCTTATGAGGAACATCTGGCACCACCATCCCAAGGGCTGCAAGCCTTCGGGAAACCTGACAAAGGCTGTAAAATCTCTGTCCTCATCCAAAATTTCCAGGTGGGGGAGAAAAAAACAGACGTGCCCAGAAAAACCTGAGGAGCTGTGTTGTGTGGCTGGAAGAGCTGTCGGGTACCGACGCTGCTCCTGGCAGCATCACAGAGGTTTCCCGGGCGACTGCACCGCGCTGCATCTCCCTCCTCCCGCCGCTGCCGAGAGCTGCCGCACTGCCATGGCAGCCCCCAGGGAAAACCACTTCTTCCCGCCCGAGCCCTACTATATCCCTGGGTAAGTTGTGAAGTTCATCCAAGATGTCTGCTCATTTCCAATGCAAATAGCTCCTCCGCTTGGGATCACGTAGTATTTATGATTCATGGTATTTTGGGTTGTGTGGGGTTTTTTTGTTAAGACACTATTAAATATTCCATGTCACAGTGCTCCGAAGGAGACAGAGCTCCAGGAGAAGCAGCACCACCTTGTAACAGGGTATAACTAAAGACCATGCCCCATAGTGTGTTGAGGGTAAAGTCAAAATTCTTTGGTTCTTTTCCTCCTTTTTGTTCATTTGTTTTAAGCTGCCAAAAGTTACCAGGGCGACTGGGCAGGGCTTGGTTCCCAAACTGCCAGAACTTCTGCCTCAAGGATATTTGAGGATCTCCTTTGAATAAAGAGTTGCGCACACACGATATGCTCTTGTCAAATAGGTTGGAGCGCAGTCCGGCTGCCGCGACCTCCTCTTTGAAGAAGTCAGTGACGCTGTGGATGCTGGTGATCTAGCTGATACGTAGTTATATATTTTTTTTTTTCAAAGCTTTTTGCAACATCCTCCTCTAAAGGCTTGGAAAGAGGCAATGAGTTGTTGGTGAAAAGATAAGACACGAACGACAGAAATAAGTGGATAGGCTCCGTGGTGAAGTAAGGAAGTTGTGTGTGGGGTCTGCGGGTGACCCGTGCTGGGAGAGGTGCTCCGTGACGTGTGTAACGGGGCTGGAAGGGCTTGGACGGCCACTGAGGGAAAGCAAACTTCTGTTGGTACGAAATCACTGGGATTAGCCCAGCCTGAGCCCCACTCCGACAGGCGTCGGGACCTGCCGAGGCGCGGGGGCCAGTGACAGACCAGGCTGCGAACCTCAGCGCAGAGAGACCAGGGCGGCCGCGGGTGCAGCGCGGGCCTGGGCAGATCCCGGCCCCAGGTAAAGGGTGGAGCGGGATTCCTCCCTCCGCTGTGCTCCTGCCGTCATGATGGCATCCGTCCCTCCCCTCACAGCAGCGGGCAGGATTTTTCCATTGCTGATCTCCGTATCTTCCAAACTTACATAAGCTCTGGCGCTGGGGCTTTCTAACACGTTTTTACATTGCTGCGGTTGTCGCAACGATGTGATGTGTTACTCTGGGCCTGCTGTCACCCTGTCAGAGCTGTGCACTGGCAGCCACTTAGGAAAGATGAGTAACAGCAAGGAGGGAGCTGCGGCTGGGCTTGTGCCTCCAAAAGCCTCCAAACCTCCCCTTGCTGGCTCCCCAGAACTGGCTTCGAGCCCTGACACCGACCCAGCGATGGGGCTGCTCCGCTCCGTGCTGGTGCTTTGGCTGCTGAAGGCAGGAGGAGGAGGAACCAGATCCTGCTCCTGCGTTTTGCAGGGTGGTGCAGGCTCGTAGCGTCACCCCAAGCCCCAGAGGAAGCCCTGGTGGGTGGTGAAGGTGCTGCTTTGCATCTGGTTTGGGTGGCTGAGTGCAAGGAGGAGCTGCCTGAAGGGCATCGCTGGAGCCCAGGCTCTGCTGCCGGAGATGCTGCACCCTCAGCTGCGGTGCCGGTGGGAGGAGGAGGCAGGAGCTGCGTTGCAGCATCTCACCTGCTGTTGCTGGTGAACCTGCAAGTGCAGTGAGGACATCAAAACTGGTTGCTGTCACTCAGGTCGGGCAATGGTTAGAGCCAGGACTTTGAAAACGCCACCACAGTGCTCAAGAGCATTGGGAAACCAAACCAACCATGTGGGGCTGAGGGGGGGGATTCTGCCCTGCTCTGGGGAGACCCCCCTGCAGCGCTGCCTCCAGCTCTGGAGCACCAACAGCAGAAGGACACGGAGCTGTTGGAGCGGGGCCAGAGGAGGCCCTGGAGATGCTGGGAGGGCTGGAGCCCCTCTGCTGTGAGGACAGGCTGAGAGAGCTGGGGGGGTTCAGCCTGGAGAAGAGAAGGCTCCGGGGAGACCTTCCAGCCCCTGCCAGTCCCTGAAGGGGGCCTACAAGAAAGCTGGGGAGGGACTTTTTACAAGGGTGTGTAGTGACAGGACGAGGAGTAATGGCTTCAAGCTGGAAGAGGGGAGATTTAGATTGGATCTCAGGAAGAAACTTGGCACTCTGAGGGTGGTGAGCCCCTGGCCCAGGCTGCCCAGAGAAGCTGTGGCTGCCCCATCCCTGGAGGGGTTCAAGGCCAGGTTGGACGGGGCTTGGAGCAACCTGGGCTGGTGGGAGGTGTCCCTGCCCAGGGCAGGGGGTGGCACTGGGTGGGCTTTAAGGTCCCTCCCAACCCAAACCATTCTGTGATTCTATGGGTAGTTTGGGGACTTGGCACACGGAGAAGAGGTAAATCCATGAATCCCAGGCACAGCTCTGCCTGCCCCATCCCGGCTTGGCGGAGCTGGGAAGGGCCCGGAGGCTAGCAAGGCCGGGCCCAGGGCCAAGGCTTTCCCTGGCGATGAGGAAGGCTGAGCAGGTTTAGGTGGCACAGTCTGGGGAGTGGCGAAGGAAGAGAGATGGCTGAGTAAGAGGAAAGTGAAATGGGGCTCGGCCTCGGGAGCGCAGGTTACTCGCTGCTCGCCAGCGAGGTCTGAGATCAGCGGCTTCGGCGGGAACTAGGGAAATGAGGGATCTCACCGGCTTCTTAAGCAAAACACCAAGCAGGAGAAGGTCAAACAGCCCTGCTGAGACCCGTCTCTTCCCCAGGCGCCATGGCTTTCCCCAGCAGCACTTGTCATTCGCTCTGCGGCGGATCCCTTCTCCATAAACCCGGACTGACTCGCCCCCAGCTCCTCGGATTACCTCGCTTTTCATTGCTTATGAATTGAATCCTTTCTCAGCCCTACCATTATTTTGTTCATGATCAAAATCCCTCTGGCCACCCTGTAATTATTCAGGCTGTGTCATTTGTGCTCTTGCTCAGCTTTATCGTCCCGGCGTAGCTTCCCCGTGTTGCAAGACTCCTTGAAAATCAATGGGGACGAGCCACCGAGCTCCTCCGGCTGCCGCTGGTGAGGGATCCTGCATGCAAAGTGGGAAAACTTGCCAAGCATAAATGCACGGCTCTGCATTTGTTGTTTAAAGTATTTGGAAGGGAAAGTACTTACTCATCGTCTTATGATCCTCGTGCATCATCCGGCTTTATCCCCAGATACGCAGTGGGATCATTGATTGAATATTTCTGTCTGTACATTGTAGCTGGCGGCTCTGCCTCTCGTCTTCAGTGATGGAATAACGTCACCATCAGGAAATTTGATAGTGGGAACAGATGAAGTTTCTGACCCGTGCTGGTGGACTCGGGAGCGGAGTCAGAGCTCCGGCAC
Organism: Fratercula arctica; assembly: GCA_947846985.1. Taxonomy (NCBI): domain Eukaryota; kingdom Metazoa; phylum Chordata; class Aves; order Charadriiformes; family Alcidae; genus Fratercula; species Fratercula arctica. The sequence continues at coordinate 9,348,379 of CANTUZ010000016.1, forward strand.
CTGCCCTGAGCTACCGAAGAGTCAAACTGCCTGCCCTGGGACGAGGGGAGCGGGGAAGCAGTGTGTCCCCATGGACCCCATGCGAAAGGACCCAAAAAATGGAGCGATGTTTGTTCCAGGGCTGCCTGTGCCTCTCCCGCGCGGTGCGGTGCCCGGTGGGTCTGTGAGCCCGGCCCCGCTCCTCCCTGCGAGGGTACGGCGGGTACCAGCAAGCAACTCCTCTGATTTTTGAGTTTCAGTGTTGAACAAGGGACACTGGGGAGATTCCCAGTAACTTACCGTGTGTTAGAACAGAGAGAGGGATTGCAAAACTTAAAACTGAGGCATGTTTAACTGGAAATAATATTTTAACTGGGGGGCTGTCGATGTCAGCGCTGACACAGCGACTGCAGCCCACACTGTGCTCCCACCATGAGCTTTCCCGTCCGCTGGTGCGGCTCCTGCCACACTCCTGGACCTCATCCCATGTTCGTACATGAACCGGAGCACAAGCCTGTGCCTATGCACACCCGTAAATCTATGACCTGCTTTTCATGCTCACATGTAAAAACATACATGTGCGAACACACGCCTGCCTTGGCTCCACGTGTAACCACACGCGTCTTCTCGGTGCATCTCGAGCATTCCCTGGCGCTGCTGCTGCCATGGCGTGAACACGTCCACGTTCCCAGGTACATCCCGTGCAATCACCTTCCCTGGGCTCAGGTGCTCCCAGCCATGTGTGCTCCCGGCCGTGGCCTTTCCAGGGTACAAAAGCTCTGGAGCAGGTTGTCCTACCAGCAGACACCTTCCAACGCCGCCTCAGTGACTGCTCTGTTTTGGTTTCCCCCTCAGCTATGAGGGCTTCGTCCCCCAATACAACTACCGGTTTGGAGAGACCTTTGGCAGAACCACGTACCAGCTGCTGACGGACCCCGGGGTTCGGAAGAGCCCTCGCCCCGTGCTGGCGCCGCTGCACAAGCAGAAGTTTGTGGAGGACTTCAGCGGGACCAAGCACGGTGTCCAGGGTTATCTCCCTGGGCATCCAGGTGAGCAGACCCCGGGGTCTCGTCCCTTCGCCACAATGGGCTCCGCTAACGAGCCCGGGGTCAGTCAGAGGCAGGGGGGGCTGTCCCCATCCTCGATGTGCTCCTGAGGTGAAATGGGACATTTTCTATGGAGTGTGAGCGCAGCTCTGGAGTCAGAGCACGGACACCCAGCGGGGAGCTGGAGCACTCGGCCTCAGCTGATGGGCACGGGCTTCTCACGTTGAATCTGGAGAGTTTTAGCTTGTCTTCAGTTAGGTGAAGATAAATGATTTTATGGCATATTATGGACTGACTTCCCAATTCCTCTGTATTCCGGTGGTGGTTTGACCCCAGCTGGCACCTGAGCACCGTGCTCTCAGTTCTCCCCTGAGAGCGGGAGCCAGGGAGAGAATCGGAAGGGTGAAAGTGAGCAAACTCGTGGGTTGAGATAAAGATAGTTTAATAATTGGAATCTAATAATAATATTAATTAATAATTGTAACAAAAAGGAAAATAACAAAAAGAGCGAAATAAAACCCAGGAAAGACAAGTGATGTAAATGAAAACCATTGCTCACTGCCAACTGACCGATGCCAGTCCCCGAGCAGTGGCCACCCCCCACCAACCCCCGCCCCCCCCCCAGTTTTATTGCCGAACATGACACTATATGGTCTGGAATATCCCTTTGGGCAGTTGGGGGCAGCTGTCCCGGCTGTGTCCCCTCCCAACTTCTTGTGCACCTCCAGCCTGCTCGCTGTCGGGGCGATGTGAGGAGCAGGAAACGCCTTGACTCTGTGTAAGCGCTGCTCAGCAGTAACTAAACCAGCTCTGTGTTATCGACACTTCCCAGCACAAATCCAAAACATGGCCCCATACAAGCTACTATGGAGAAAATTAACTCTATCCCAGCCCAAACCAGCACAACTCCTCAGGCTAAAATCCTTCTCTCTGGCGAAGGTCGGCTCAGCCCCCTCCGACCCTTTCCCGGCCGCCCCACCTGGTCGCAGCTCCTCGTGCTCAGGGCTCTCACTCGCAGCTTGAGGTTCGTTTTGTGTCTCGCAGCTCCTTCCCACCTGCCCCACTTCTGCTAACGGGCCCCATTTCCTCCATCAGGCACTGAGACACGCACAGGTAGATTCCCAACACTGGGAATTTGCAGGAATCTCCTACTGAGTCCCAGCCCTTCTGGACAAAGTACCTGGTCCTTGTTGAGCTACACCATGACCCCGCACCAGCCCCTCTCGGGGACGTCTCCTTTGAAGACTCAGTTGCCACGAGCCACATCACGTGTCCGAGCCCTGTTCGGTGGGAGTGAGTCCTCCCACGGCTGAACATGGGTTATGAATCCGGGTGGGATTTGGGTCTTCGTTTCCCTGGGGATGGCCACACCAAAGAGACGCCTTCCCATTTCACACTGGGAATTCGTGCTGTGTGGCTTCTTGCAAACTTTCGGCCTTTCTGTTCATCCTAGCCCTGTTTTCCAGCATCCAGGCCTCCACCGTGCAGGTGGTGCTTACAAGCTTCATTCCTGGACATTTAAATTTGCATTTCTTTGGACTAAAATGTAGTTTGGATGGACCCAACCAACCAGTCGACCTAGTTGCTCTCTCTCATTATCCTGCTCTCATTCTTGCTCCTCTCTCCTCGCCAGCGTTTGCAGCGGGCAGCTCACGTTTGCTGCTCGTTGGTGAGATGCCGAAGAACGTGGCCACAGGGAGCCGTGCTCGTAACTCTTCATCAACAGCTCCTGCTGTCGAGCTGTCGGCGAGCGATCCCTCAAACCCTTCACGGCAAACTTCATTAGTGCTGCCTGGCGTCCTTCTGGGCGCTCTACATGGTGGAGGTCAAAGCGCTCACGGCAGTGTTGGATCTGGGTGGTTGCCTTTAGCAAACTGTCTGAAGACTTTTTTTTCTCCAGGTCTGTTTCTGATGGAGGCTTGTTGATGGGCACCAAGCGCATCGCTGTTTTCCATCAGCTGAGTCCCACGTTGTGTTTCTCCGGGGAGCGAGGGCAGGCTCAGCTGGTCGGGGATATCAGCCCGGGTTGTGCTGGATCTCCAGGGGTGGCCGTGTGGGCGTTGAGGGGGTCATGGCACAGGCCACGCGTGCAGGCGCCTGCTCCCCGGGAACCTGGGCTGAAAACTTCTGGATATTTACTCAAACCAAACGCACGGTGCTCTTCTGACTTTTAATCGCGCCTTACTGCGCAACCTTCCTGAATCAATCAGTTCACAAAACTCAGGGTCATAAGAAAGAGCTTATATGGATTTCTCAAGTATAAAACTTTGTTTCTTCCTTTTCTTTTGGTTTGTGGGATAAAAAGAAAAGAGTAGATGCAATATTTTCATTAATAATGAAGGAAATATTCAGACAAACCTGCTTTAAAATTTGCAGGCTGGCCTGAAAGATCACTTTCATCAAGAATTTGTCTTTATTTTGTTGCTGGCCTGGACAGCACTTGATAATTCAGTTACCTGGAGTATATATACTTTACAAAGTTATAAGCAGTATATATACTTCATAATACAATTAGAAGCAGGTTGCAAACCTAAATGCCCAACAGAAGTGTTATGCTCTTGCAGAAAGGGGCAGACTTTGCTCCGTGCTGTTTGAACAGGGACAGGTTGTAGTTCCCCGGGACTCTGCAGACGAAGCCTTCGCTGGAGGCCGGTGGCCGGTCCCTGGGGCTCTGTGGGACACAGATGCCCGACGAGGAGGTCGGGGGAAGGCAGTAACGACCAAGGGACTGGAAAAAAAAAGACCTACGAGAACAAAAATGGAAGGAATTTTGTTTGTTTAAAAAAGACCAGACTGACCTAGACACAGTTTTCCAATAAGGAGAAGGCTGTTGCGGGGTGTAAGAGTGGTCTCTCCCCGTCCCCCCCAAGGAGGCAGGACTTGGCTCCGCTCCTGGCTCAGGGCGGGAGGTGTCGTATGGGGCCGGGCAGCCGGGGGGGGCCCCGCCACGGGGTGGTTTTAAGGGAAATTCAGGCAAAAGTTGCTAAGCTTGGCTGTCCCTGCGGAGTCTCCAGATGCAGGACTCCGTCCCTAGGTCACAGTAGAGATATTCAGCATCTGCGGGATGTAAGATGACTTTTTTCCCAGCCAGCGTTACAGCACACCCTTTCCTTGGCGAGCAGCCATGGAGCCGGCACACGAGTTCCTCGTTGGATGCAGGCGGTGTCCGTGTTTGGGATGCGCTGACGCAGCCACATGGAGAAAGGGATATGGGGTGGGGTTTTTCCCCTTAATCTTTATAGCTTGGCTGAAGGTATTTTACACTTTAGGTATTGCTTAGAAAAAGCTTTAAGTTACTGAACTCATATTTGTGCAGATTTTCTGTGCAGGCTGGTTTATGGGATGGGGCTGATGGCACTGGCAGGATGGGATGCTGTTGACCTCCAGGCTCCTTTCCTTCCCTCCAATGGACGGGTAGGGGACGAGGTCCAGCACAATGGGAATCCTTCACCCTCGTTTGACCACTCCTTTCCCATAACTCGGTGTCTGTCCCACAGGATACTTTCCCTATGAGAAAGCCGAGGCGGCAACAACCTTTCCTGAACCAGCCCCTGGGCCAAAACCTCCCCCGCTGGTGCCAGGACTGGAAGAGGCAGAGCTGGTGAGGAGGCACATGGACCCCGAGCCCCAGGACCATCCCGGCGAGTACGTCCCGAGGACACGACTGCCTCGGGGGTACCCACGGAGGATTCCCTGCCATCCCGCGTCGGAGGGGCAAGAGTGGCGACTGCCAGAGATAACCCCGGGAAAAAGGTGTGGAGCTTTGGCAGGGAGCAAACCGGTAAGTGGTTTCGGGTGGAAAAGAGATGTGGTAAGGGACGCTGCTGCCGCCGAGGGAGGGGGGTTTGGGGACTGGTGGGCATGGAAGGGATCTCCTCGGTCCAGGGGTGTGAAGAGGGAATTTCACGTGGGCATGGATGGCAAGGATGGAGAGTTTAGAGCGTTGTGAAAAGAAATATCAAATACACAAACATGTCTAGTAATAGCAAGTCCACCACATCTTCAGGAAATCATTGTAATCATTAGTTACTCTTCCTAATCAAAAAGGCTTAACTTCTCATTTGGTTGAGTTTTAGCTTCAAATCCCAGTCACTAGATCCTGTGTTACGCTGCGCTATGGAGCCAGGCTCGTGTTTCCTTCGGGTGAAGCAGGAGCCCTGCCACTGCCCCCTTCCTCCTCTCTTCCTCCCCTCTCTTCCTCCCCTCTCTTCCCTTCCTCCCCTCTCTTCCCTTCCTCCCCTCTCTTCCCTTCCTCCCCTCTCTTCCCTTCCTCCCCTCCCTTCCCTTCCTCCCCTCCCTTCCCTTCCTCCCCTCCCTTCCCTTCCTCCTCTCCCTTCCCTTCCTCCTCTCCCTTCCCTTCCTCCTCTCCCTTCCCTTCCTCCTCTCCCTTCCCTTCCTCCTCTCCCTTCCCTTCCTCCTCTCCCTTCCCTTCCTCCTCTCCCTTCCCTTCCTCCTCTCCCTTCCCTTGCTCCTCTCCCTTCCTCCTCCCAAAAAGAGCATGCTCCTGGCACCTTTGGTTATGTGCTGGGTTCCTGACCCCTTAACTGCTCCCTCCTGAGTTTCCCACCATGGTTATCCGTCATTTGCACGCGAGCACTGGGATTTGCTGGTGGAGCCGGCTGCTGCTCTGCGCGGCACCAACCTCACCCGGGACCGTCGTGTTTGAGCCCCTTGTTCCTCCTGGAGCCAGCGGCGGCGTTTGTCAGGCCACAGCCAGCCGGGCTCTGCAAATCCCCTGAAGGCAGAGATTAGAGACTTGACGCATGGAGTCAAAAGCTGGCTCGGGTATAAATCCCAAGAAGGGGCATTCCTGCTCCTTGCTCTGAGAACCAGGCTGGCGGAGGAGCTCAGCGCCCGAAGATCCCCTTGTTCTCCCTGGGGATTTTGCAGACCCTCTGCGTGCAGAGAGCTGGGCTGGTACTTCGACTTTACCAGCAATTCCTGGAGTAGCTCTTAGCATAAAGCCAGGGAGAAACAGGAATGGCAGTTGCCGTTCACAGGCTCTGGCAGCAATTTCAGGAATGGAGCCGAAGGAGGAAGCGGATTTTACTGGTGTTTATTTTATTTCTGCTTTTATTTTGAGCCTGTAAAAATTGAAGGTGTGACTCTGCCAGGAGTGGCTGAAACTGCAGATGTGGAGCAAGATAATCGGTTACCAAAACTGGATGTACCAAACATGATCCAACAGAAAGTCATTCCAGGTAAAAGAGAGGGAGGTCACGTGCGGCATGAGTCCACCTCAGAAGAAATCGTCTCTTCCCTCTTCCCCCGGGGAAATCTCAGAGACATGGGCCAGTCGCTCCAGCTCATTTGAACACTTTGGGATGGAAAATGCCCCTGCTCCTCTCCGTGCACGGGATGTTTCTTTGGGATGCTGCCACCCCCTGGATCTCTCTCTGAGGGACACGTGCCCATGGTGGAAGGGATGCAGGAGCCACCTTGGTTCGCCGTAGCCCGACCAGGCTAGAGAACGCTGCAGAAGCGCAGGAGACCTGGGCCATGGGCTCTGCACCACCCCCACAGCTTGATGAGTACGTTACCGTTGAGGTGGTTGCTTCTCTCCTGGAGATAAGATGCTTTTCTGAATCATCAAATCAACAACCAGTGGTGTCTTGCACCATCATAAATGTCTAAAGCTCTGTCTCACAAGGAGTTACGCTCCATAAGTTCTCCACTTGCTCTGGAGGAGTGTTCCTCTGCAAGCAGAATTACGGAGCGGGATGCACTGAGCTCCCCCCAGAGGGTACGGCGCGGGCAGGAGGGATGCTTCGCTCTGCAGCCGACCGCAACAGAGCCCCTCTGCTGTGGGGACAGGCTGAGAGAGCTGGGGGGGTTCAGCCTGGAGAAGAGAAGGCTCCGGGGAGACCTTAGAGCCCCTTCCAGTCCCTAAAGGGGCTCCAGGAAAGCTGGGGAGGGACTCTGGATCAGGGAGGGGAGCCACAGGATGAGGGGGAAGGGTTTTAAGCTGAAAGAGGGGAGATTTAGATTGGTTATTGGGAAGAAATTCTTTGCTGTGAGGGTGGTGAGCCCCTGGCCCAGGTTGCCCAGAGAAGCTGTGGCTGCCCCATCCCTGGAGGGGTTCAAGGCCACGTTGGACGGGGCTTGGAGCAACCTGGGCTGGTGGGAGGTGTCCCTGCCCAGGGCAGGGGGGTGGCACTGGGTGGTCTTTAAGGTCCCTTCCAACCCAAACCATTCTGTGATTCTATGAACGTGAGGGATGCACGTCAAAATGTTTCAGATGGAATGAAAGAGCATCGGTGTTTTAGGATGCAGAAGACAACTGTCCTTTGGAAACAGGGAGTTCTGGCTGCTTTTAGGTTGTCCCCCTCTACATTTTATGTATTTTTAGACTTCATATAGTTTCTACCTTATAATTGAAAATTTGTTGGCTGGGGAGGGCAAGTGAGGAAGAAAGGTTGGACCCCCAGTTGTTAGCCCCTGAATGTGTGTTAAACTGGGAGAGAACGACAGAGCTGTTGGTGTAGACTGTAAAAACCGAAATGTTTCTTCTGTACCTCATGGAGAGAAAGATCAGTACAAAGATCAGTTCAGCCCCATTGAGTTTGCCTTGGGAATCATAAAAAAAGGCTCTTTCAGAAAAGATACTTCACATGTAAGAGTTAATTTTACAGTTTAAGTGGATTAATTTCTCCTCCCTACTCTCTGCCAAGGTTTTGTATTTATCCCAGCCTCTTCCACGTCCAGACTGGTCGATCCTTGTACAATATGTATGTTCTCTCTTGTCTTCATCCCAAGGGTACGCTGGATTCATCCCCCGCCTCACCTGGATCCATGGCGTGAACTACGTGCAGGGCGTGAAGGAGGCCATGAACGAATTTGAACGACACCAGGTAGATTATATCCACAAATCTTATTTCAAGAATCTAATGCGGGTATTGATTCACCTGCAGCACCAAAAGCTGTTTCACTTACAGCAGTAGTGTTAGAACTGGGGTTATAAGGACAAGCAAAATAAAATGCTATTAGGTAACACGTTGAAAAAATCATGAGCAATTAAACTCTGTAACATGTTTCCCTGGGACATTAAGGGAGGATAAATGAGTTCATAAAAGGATTAAGCAAATCTTTCGAGGGTTGGTTCAAGGGTGGCTATTACAAATGTTGCTCTGAGTGCAGAAACACAGGATGCAACTCTCTGCGTTTCCCCTGCGCAAATACATCTTCTCGCCCTGGGTGGCTCTGCCGGACGGCTGCCTGGGCGGCTGGGCTGGGTATTTCTCCCTTTTAATTGGTTGTAAGGCTTTTTCCTCTACTAATGTAATTTTTCTTAAAGGGATCCAGATCTCCTTTCTCCTGCTTTTGGGAAGGATGCAGAAATATCTCTACTGAAAAAATATTTTGTCCCCTCGCTTGTAAGATCCTCCCCCCCACCATCTAATGCCATGTAATCCTCCTACACGGGCAAATGAGATCCCTCCCACGGTAGCTGACAGTTTGCTTTCAAAGCTACATATTTCTTCCTGCTGCCGGGATGGGGTGCGCTCCCTGGGATGCCGCCGTCTCCCTGGTCCAGTGCCGGTGGGGGCTGATCAGCTCCACGAAATCAGGGGACAACATTTCCAGCCCTTTCTGGTCACCGGGATTCACTGCGGTGCCTTCGTCCCAGAGCGTGTGGGTCTGACGTAGGGAAAAGTCCCAGACTGAGGATGCTGAGCTGGGAAGGAGCGGCTCCGCGGGGCAGCGGCAGGGCTGGCGGTGCTCACGACAGCCCCGTGCTTTGGCTGAAATCCATTTCCCTCTGCTGCCTTCCTCATCCTTTCCTTCTGCCAGTAATAGGAATTGAAATACAGCAAACAGAACCAAAAAAACCCCAGGCGTTATCGAACATCAATGTGCGGTTTGCAAAGCCTTTCGGCCCCTGATGGCTGAAGAACTGTCTGCTGTGCCCTAAATCAGCGAGGGAGGTGTTTGTCCGTGGTGGGGTTCAGCAGAAGCCGGGCTGGCGGAGGTTGGCTGCAGCACCGGGCACGGAAGGAATATCAGCTAAAGGGAAAAAAAAAAAAAAAATCACACCGCATCTCTATCTAAGATGGCTTCTGACTTCAAGCCACTAATCTTCTGCCCTAAATCTCTGTTGCCCTAGGTTACGTACCGGGATGCGCCACGGCTCACTGCTTACTGTCTGCATCGGGCAAAATAACGCCATCCTCTCGCTTCAGTGCCGCGCTCGGGGGAGTCGCAGCGATGGCTCCGCCGTCAGCCACAAAAGGGTTCGATGGTCCCCACGTTTGCTGGGCTCCACGAACCCCATCCCTTCCCCCCTCCCCCGGCAGGGTGTGCAGCCCTGGGGAGACCTTCAGAGCGGTGGAATTTCCATCCTCCGGCACAGCCCCGCAGCTGGGCCTGACCTCGGGGGGCAGGGACAGACCCGGGAGAAGATTTACACTCTCCCTTCAGTTAACGCTCCCTAAGCCTTCCTCTTCCTCCCAGCCCGGGAATTACGGGCTAATCACCGCTGGTGGGACACGTGGACAAACGGAACCTGTTGAAGGGGTCAGACCAAAACACTGATGTGCAGAGTGAGAGCAGAGCCCGGGCACGGACCCACCTCCAGCAGACGCTGCTGGCTCACGCTGCAGCAAACGGAGGAGCACGAAGGGCTCGGGGCTGGTGCCCGGGGTGACAATTCAGGCCAGGCTGCAGGGATCCCAGCGCCGGCTCTGCACACCCGGGGTAGGAGCCAGCAGAGGCTGCGGCAGCACTCCCGGGAGAAAAACCTATCCCGTGGAAAAAGGGAAGACGCAGCGTAGCTCCTGATTAGAAGAAAACAGAACGGGAAAGAGAATTGCTTTACATTGGCTTAAATATTTCCTTTAACGCAGCGTCAAAGCACGTGACGTGGGTAACAACAATATGGTTTAAAATGAACCCTACTTTGGGGGGGTGTGTGCATGTCTTTTTGTTTGTTTTGCAGTTTTTGCAGAGAAACCCAGTTTGCAGCTTTGGCAAGAGATTTCCCCAAACACACTGGCCTAACTACAGAATTTACACCAGCGCTGGACTGATACCTTCCTACATGGGCTTTGTACCAGGTAAGTTCATCAGCTGAGTGAAAATGGGAGTCACTAATACTAATTACTGTCTCTGTGGTAGTAGTGAGCAGTTACGGAGATGTTCCATGTAGGTAGTAGATTTTCTTTTTCCCCCCAGTCCGTGCCAGGGCACTGGAGCCGTGCCGTCCCCTGCCCCTCTTCCAGCACGGGCCTGTGCAGAACCCACCTCTGGTTTCCAGCCCCTGACCCTCAGGTAAAGCAGAGCATTAAGGTATTAGGGTAAAATTTCAACAGATCAGCAGTTCATATTGGTATCTTTGGCCACACAAAGGTCAGAGCCCACAGCCCCATAATGTGGACTAGGAAAGCACGTAGATAAGCTGGAAAGAACCAAACTCAGCTCGCGCTTCCTGCCATAAAGAGGAGGACAATGGTAGGAGCCACAAAATGCGGCAGAAATGAAAGCAAAGAGTGGGAAAACAACTGCCCTGGCAGTGTTAGACCATAGCTGGTAAAGAAACTGTATCTGTTGAGCCCAGACGGGAGAAGGTTGAGGCAGTGAATGTGGGTCCAGCAGAGAGTCCTGCAGAAAAAGCGATTTTTAACACACAGCTGGTCCTCGGGAGCTTGAGGGCTGGTGGCAGGGAAGGGGTGGAAGCATCTCACACGCTGACGGCGAAAGGTGAGGCTGGACAGGGCTTCTGAGCAAAGATGGAGAGAAATAGGTTTGTTTTGGCCTCTGTCACCACGCTCCGGGGCAGACGGCAAGCGCAGCGGCTGCCGTCCCCACTGCATCACACTCGCCTGTCCCCATCCTTTGCCCAGGAGCTCGTGGTGGCCAACGGCAAAGCCCGTCTCCTCCGTGGCCACACTCCACACGGCTGCAGCTGCCAGCTCAAGCCCCTGGAGAAAAGCTGTTACGACTCTAAGGGTGAACTGGACTCTGGTGTTAACACGTGTCCGTGTTTTGCCCTCTCTCCAAAGCCGCAGAAGGCAGGGGAGCAGCCCCAGCTCCTCGGGGAGGGTGACCAGTGCGGCTCTGCCCAACAGGGTGCAGGGGACAACTCTGTCCTGCCCTTGGGAACTGGCAGCCCAGGGAACGCACCAGCTTCGGTGCGAGGAAGAGGAGCAACAAAAAACCCACCCTAAAATGAAGGACAAAAATCAACTGCTTAAAATGTTACCTCAAGCTTTAAAAATCTGTTGCCGTCCTTTCAGGAGTATTTCCCTGTGGCAGTTTGAAACTGGCCACCTCTTTCTGTAGCCAGCCCCCTCCCTGCCCCAGGAGCCACCACAGTCAGTGCCATCTTAACTGCTCCAACCAGTTCCACTCCGGAAGGAGAAACTTAAGACAGAAAAAATTAACCCAAAATCAGTTACAATCCAGAACACTGAATAGTTCCTTCAGCAGGAAAGCAGCTTGCTGTCTCCTGTCCAGCTGCTCAGTGACAGGGTTGTCGCTCAGGTGACACTGAACGTATTAACCGTTTCCACAGTGAAAATGTGCTTTGTTAATAGAGAGCTTTCATGAAACAAGTGTGTAATTTGGTATCAGGTGTTCAGCTCACTTCAAAAGCAGAGAAGCTGCACTAACACCTGATTTTCATTTTAAAACCTCTACATACCGATTTTAAAAAAAGCGATTCCAGCGACGCTGTGTACATAGGAGCTTCTCAGTGTCACCTGTCCTCAGCAGCAGGCGCAGCACAGCACAGCTCATCACAGCTGTCCCCAAGGCTCCTGTGACCGGCCGCAGTTACGCTGCAGTGGATCAGCCTGGATCTTCTGCCAGAAACGCCCACCTCCATCAGAGGCACCTTGCCCTGCCCTGGCAGCCAGGGCACACCATGGCTTAGACACCTCCGTGTCCCTTATGGTCAGATCTCTCAGCTCCCCCCAGAGCATGGTCTGTAACAGGAGGCCACATGCAGGGACCTAAATTTAGACACAGCTGGAGCTGGATTCCACCCTCCCTGGGGGGCCTGTCCCCTCCGCCAGTACCCGTAACTACACAGCCCCACCAGAGCGCCTCAATTCCCTGCCACCAGGAGCAAGCAGGGTGGCCACTGCATCCAGGCATCAGTTGTCCACCTCAGCAGAGGGAAGCCTGCTTGCCTCAGGGAAGGTGGCATGGCTCACACCAAGTCCCTTTTTCTTTTCCAGACCTCCGACACACCTACGCGCTCACTTTTGGCAACGGCACCCGAAAAGCTTACCAAAAGGAACAAAGGAGACGAGCTTGTGCACTGTGAAAAATGCTTTAATGGTGCCTGTACAGCATTCGAAGTGACTTTGAGACAGGAAGAGGAACACAACACAGACATAGAAGTTTTGAATGAAAGAGTTCATACAGCTTTAAACAAAATTTACAGGTGTTCATCTGCATAGCTTTTACTCTGCCTCTTCCTCCGCCTCCTCCTCAAACTCCCCCTCCTCCTCAGCTGTAGCATCCTGGTACTGCTGATACTCAGACACCAGGTCGTTCATGTTGCTCTCAGCCTCTGTGAACTCCATCTCGTCCATGCCCTCCCCAGTGTACCAGTGCAGGAAAGCCTTTCGGCGGAACATGGCCGTGAACTGCTCAGAAATGCGTTTGAACAGCTCCTGGATGGCCGTGCTGTTACCAATGAAGGTGGCAGACATTTTCAGGCCACGAGGTGGAATGTCACAGACCGCTGTTTTAACGTTATTAGGAATCCATTCAACAAAATAGCTGCTATTTTTGTTCTGAACGTTCAGCATTTGCTCATCGACCTCTTTCATTGACATACGGCCCCTAAAAACTGCAGCTACGGTCAGATAGCGGCCGTGACGTGGGTCACACGCTGCCATCATGTTCTTTGCATCAAACATCTGCTGTGTTAGCTCTGGCACAGTTAAAGCACGATACTGCTGGCTCCCACGGCTCGTGAGCGGGGCAAAGCCAGGCATGAAAAAGTGCAAACGGGGAAAGGGAACCATGTTCACTGCCAGCTTCCGCAGGTCGGCATTGAGCTGGCCTGGGAACCGCAGGCAGGTGGTGACACCGCTCATGGTTGCCGACACTAAATGGTTCAGATCACCGTATGTTGGAGTAGTTAACTTCAGTGTTCTGAAGCATATGTCGTAGAGGGCTTCATTATCAATACAGTATGTTTCATCTGTGTTCTCCACAAGCTGATGCACCGAGAGTGTGGCATTGTAGGGCTCTACTACAGTATCTGACACTTTAGGGGAGGGTACAACACTGAAAGTATTCATAATTCGGTCTGGGTACTCTTCACGGATTTTGCTGATGAGGAGGGTACCCATGCCAGAGCCTGTACCACCACCAAGGGAGTGAGTAAGCTGAAAGCCCTGGAGACAATCACAGCTTTCTGCCTCCTTTCTTACAACATCTAACACGGAATCAACTAATTCAGCACCTTCCGTATAATGGCCCTTTGCCCAGTTGTTTCCTGCTCCGCTCTGACCTGGAAGAGAGCCATTTTCGTATTAGATTACGGTCACTGCTTACTGCTTGCAAGCAGAGCTTAGGAGCATCAGGCTACCGCAAAACCCCACAAAAGCTTTCATTTTATCAAGCAAAGAGATGGGGTTTCACACAAGCACCCCTGAAATGGCTCCATAGGTACTGGGAAAACGTTCGTTATCAATAATACAGCAGCCATTTAATTTCTCCTGGTATTATATGGAGGAGATAATGACAATCGGAACAGCAACGACCTCCTGGTGCCTCTTCGGACCCGCTCTCCCAGCGGCTGCCATCACACCCCATCCGCAGATCCCCGGTATTTCACGCCCGTCATGAAGCGGCGGGATTAACCCCGCTCTCGGAGCATGTGCGGCGGTGCAGCCCGCAGTGCAGCGGCCCTGCCCTGCCCTGCCCTCCCCACCCCACCCCGAGCCGGTTACACGACAGGTCCCTCCCCCGCTCCCGGCGCACTCACCGAACACGAAGTTGTCTGGCCTGAATATCTGGCCGAAGGGCCCGGAGCGCACCGAGTCCATGGTGCCGGGCTCCAGGTCCACCAGGACGGCGCGGGGCACGTACTTGCCACCTGCAAGACAGGGAGAAGCCGTGAGGGCGGCGGCGGGGGCGGCGCGGGGAGGGGGCAGGCGGCGGTCTGGGCCCTACCTGTGGCCTCGTTGTAGTAGACGTTAATGCGCTCCAGCTGCAGGTCGCTGTCACCGTGGTAGGTCCCGGTTGGGTCGATGCCATGTTCGTCGCTGATCACCTCCCAGAACTGCCGGGGAAAATCGCGTCGGGGGCGGCCGGGCCGGGCATGCCCCCACCGCCTACCACCCATCTCCCCCCCCCCCCCCCCCCCCCCCCCCCCCCCCCCCCCCCTGCCCACCGCCCGGACCTTGGCCCCGATCTGGTTTCCACACTGCCCGGCCTGCAGGTGCACGATCTCCCTCATGATGGCGGCAGCTCAGCTCACTCCCTGCCCACGCCACTCCTGCCCCAACCGACTCTGACTGCGTGAAGCAACCGCCAAGCCTTATATAGCAGCGGAATGCGCGCGCAGCCTTCTCTTCCCCGCCCAGCCGGCCAGCCACAGCAGCTACTGGCTACTCATAACGAGGCTCTGCAAATAAGGGAATCTGGTTGGCTGGAACGCTGTCATTCAAATCACTGGCTCCTATTTGCTCCGCCCATCTGTCTGTTGATTTTACTGTTAGGCAACCGGGGCCCACGAATGCCCGCCCTACTCTCTCAGGACGCTCCCCATTGGCTTAATTGAATGATTGATGCCGGGCACGATTGGCTGTGGGCCTCGGGGATGAGCTAACGTCACTTGATTGGGTGAAAACGAAGTGTCCTGGTAACCGTCGCAATGACTCCGCAGCAGGCGCTGGGCGGTGGCCCGCGCAGCCGCCCATTCCCGAAGCCGTGTGCGCACTTTGCGCAGCGTAGGCGGCGGCTCCTCCTTACTGCGGGAGAGGGGGAGGGCGGTTTCCGGGGAAACCTGGCCGGGCCACTTCCCCCGCCGGTCCCGAGCATCTCCCCCCTCCCCGCCTCTCCCCTCCGCTCCCCCGGGAGGGCCGCCCGTTCCCGCCGCCACCTCTATCCGTCCCCTCCTTTGGCCCCGGCGCGCTGCGGCGGCGGCGTGGGGGCAGGGAGCCCGCCTGCGCGTGCGCGGGCTACGGCGCCTTTCTAGCACTTTCTGGCGCGCAGCCGCCTGAGGCGGCGGGGCCGGGCGGGCGTTGCTATGGCAACCGCGCTCGGCGGCGGGAAGGGGCCGGCACGGGGCAGGGCCTGCGGCGGTACCGGGCGGCGGGGGGGGCCCTGGTCAATGCCCCGGGGAGCCTGAGGGGGTCGGGGGGGTCCCAGCTTCTGCCTCGGGGAGCTCGAGGGGGGACCGCCGTCTGTCTCGGGGAGCCCGAGGGTGCCGGGGGGAGCCGTTCAGCGGCAGCTCCTGTGCGGGAAGGGCCCGCGCTGCCCGGGGAGTGCTCTCTGAGGTGAGGTCCGCCCGGGAGGGAGCCTCAGTGAGGCGGGGTCCTCTCGCAGGCTTCCAGGTTGGCAGCTGGCTGAGCGCTATGCTCCGTGACACCTGTTCATGAGGCAGCCAAACATCCCAGGCTGGATAAATGTCTTCCTCATATACCTTTTCTCTGTCTCTTATTCTGCCATACTGTTTGCCTTCCACCATCCAACTTTGTTAGCACATTCTTGCGCTGACAGTTCATCTATTGGTCACAGCTTCTGCTGAGCATACTTCGATCATTGTTTTAGCAGAGCCTTTTTATGATTATACGTATTCATTAGGATGCCAGCGAGGTCTACAAGTCTTAGCATCTCATCTTGTTTCATACCGTAGCTAAAACTTGAAAGAGGTTCCTAATTGAGTTCCCCAAACCTGGTCACAGACTGCTGCCTTGATGTGGGGGTGGACTGAGGCAAAAACAGCAGGTGACCTCGATTCTACACAAACAAGAGCGCGTCGGGCCAGCACTCTGTCATTCAGGCATTCATATAAGGCAGAGGGACATTATGGCTTGTATACATACATACCATGGTAACATGGATAACAATAATCCAACTGCTTCTGGGGCTGGGTCAGGGGAAGAGGTGGGAAGGAGAAGAACAGCGCTGTGAAGACTTTTGCTGGAGATCAAATAGCCTCTGGTAGCTGGCTTAATTCAAATGTTACGGTGATTGATATTTCTGGCATGTAAACAACATATTCCCCCACAGAGGTTGGAAGGAGCGCAGGGATACTGCGATCAGCCCCAGAGGCCCTGGGAGGAGCCCCAGAGCATCAGGAATGACTGTGGAGGATCCTGGGCAGGTGCAGGAGGCCCTGGGAGAGACCTTCATCAGCCCCAGAGGTGCCCAGACATGACTAGGACACATATATGGCTCATCCTCCACATTAAAAGCCAGAATGTGGGAGGTTTATGCACTTTACTTCAAGATAGCTGAGTAACGCAAAGGCATCAGGGTCCAGATTTATCCCACCTAATTATAGACATTGATTTGAATAGCTAACTCTAGGCTGCAGTGACAGCAGAGGCAGCGGAAAGGGATGGCTTGGCCCACTCCAGCTCTGAACCGACCTCTGACAACAGAGGTGCTTGAGGTGACCAAAAATCTCAGAATCATTTAAGTACCAAAGGCAGCTGGGATGAATCTGGATCAGACTTGCTTAAGATTGCATATGAGGCTGTAACAATCAGTAACGACAGCTTTTCCTTCAGGATGTGATGCCATCTCTTCAGAGAAACATAAAAAATGGATACTGTCTTCGCTCTGATTCAAAAGATGGAATGTAGTCCAGTCTTGCCTGTGTTTTGCTGTCTAGGAAAATACACCCAGCATAAATTCTCATCGAGGTGCGCTCAGAACAGCGTTAACAAGCTTCTGCGCTCGTGAAGCCCTAAAACCCATCCCTAAAATGGAGCAGGAGGAGCCACTGCAGGGCTAGTTGGAGGTTTGCTGGTACAAGTGCTGCTGTATTTCATGCAGTTACAGGGTGTGGTTTTTTTCAGCCAGCGCCAGAAAGCAAAGGACTGCGCATCAGTGACAAAGATCTATTTCCTTACTTTGTTAGAAACCAGGAGCCTTTGTAGCCGATGCTTCTCACAGCTGGTGCTTCAGCCCGCACTGCCTTTAATGCTTGGGAAGCTGTTTGGTAACGTGTAGAGCGGGAAATGGTCGCCACCCCCAGTGTTCCCAGGGGCACCAAGAAGTGGAAATACTCTACTCAGTTAAGACTTGCAATATCTACCTCCAAAATGCTGGCAGGATCGTGCCCAGCGGAACAGGGGATGGTACCCTATGGGGTAGCTAAAACTTTGCACCTGCAATTGAGCTTCCAGAGGTTTCCCTGGGAGGTCCAGCCACCTAAACATCTATGGGCCGCAAGGCATTTCAAATTATTCGTGCAACATTTATTTTTGCTAATTCTATCCCAGGCAGCTAGTACTTCTGTTCTTAGCTACATGCAGATCCACAGGAAATGACAATTCTATTTGAAATATTTTTGCATTTTTTATATTAAAGTAAAATGCCAGTACTTCTAAGCTCTCTGTGAGAAGGAACGCAGCCAAGCTGCCAGGAATCTCCATGGAGAGCTGCTGGAGCTGCCGACCATCTTAGCCCTGCGACTTCCAATGCTGTGGCAGCCCAGCAACCTAATTAACGCGTACCAGAAGGTGAGCTGGCAAGTGACGAGGCAGGTTTCAGCCAGAACCTTGTCTCACACGAAGCATTCCTTCAAAGGCACACCGGCTGTACGAAACACTGACAATTGGGCAAATTCTGGCAGAAAAAAATTGCACGTTCCATGGTCCTGCCTGAGAAAAATGCTTAAGTGTGTTTCTATTGTCGTTGGTTTTGTGGGCAGCCAGAACAGAGATGGTGCTGCAGATTCCTGGGGCAGGGAAGTGGTGGGCAGTTGGAGATCAATTGGGATAACAGGGAAGGGAACAGCTCGACGAAGGTGCAGAGGTACGTGGCTGTCCCATCATCTTTTCATTGAAGACATCCGTTTTATCTGGTATTTGATTTCTTTGAAAGCTCTCCTCAAACCCTGCTGCCAGTGACAAGCAAGGAGGCACCTCATTTAGGTGCTTCTGAATTTCCCATCTGTGAGTTTGCTGTATTGATTAATGGCTGGAACAGGGACACTGGAAAACATTAGGGGCCGCTGTTACCAGGCCAAAGTCCCTGGGTATAATCCAAAGAAATAGATGGTGAAGTTGGAAATTGCATTTCTGTTTTGTTGAACTATGTATTAGTTATTTTTTAACTTTTTATTGCAATTGCTTATGTTCTGTTATGTTTTTTTTTTAACTATCTGTACTGCTTTCAGCATGGAAACATATTTTACTGTGAATACAATTGGTTTGAGCAGAGTGGGGAGATACTCCCTTTAACTTTTGAGCATTGCATTCCCCTTCTACCGAACCAGTGTTCTTTATGTGCTGTGGGGTATATAGAGATGATCACTCCCCTCGGCAGACAGACAGACAACAGCAATAATTCTTCTCCTGATGCTTACTCAGCAAGATAGCAGTCTGCGTCTCTGAAATAGCATCCTAGTCTAAACTGAGCCGAGTACCTGGGGCTGGGATGGCGTTGGGGCTGGCGGGAGCCCAAACAGAAATCACAGAACTAATTCTGTTTATATAGGTAGAAATGTGAAGCCCTGAGTTCAAGAGGGGGACGCTGCAGAACGCATGTGGGTGGAAGCCTGCCGCCAGAACGGAAAAGCTTTCGGTTTTGGGGTCGTTCCAGGTTTATGGTGGTAACACTGAAGTATGACGTGGGTATGTGCAGACCTTTTGTCATTCTCGTCTTTCTGATTGTTACTTCTAAGGATAAACAATAGTTTTGTTTTCTTGAAATTATTGCTCCTGAGAGACTGAAGTTACTGAAGGCGAGGGGCTGCTTCCAGAGACTGGTGAGTGAGAGGTGCAGTTGCGGGATTCCTGCTTGAGAGAAGCAGGAACAGCTGAAAGGGATCAAGCCGCAGGTCCATCCAGGCCAGTATCTTGTCTCTAATGATCAGCAGCAGTTGACAAGAACAGGGCAAACATAGACGGATGTGGCAGGTGGTTCAGGCAATTCTTTAGCCACAAGCAAGTACCTTTTGGTTTAATACTCCCAATGGATTATTATGAATTTATCTAATCACCTTTTGCAGCCGTGTAAACTTTTGGCATAAACAACCTCCTGTCATGGTGAGTCCCACGGTTCAACCACAAGCTGCGTGGAAGAAGAGCTCCTTCCATTTGGTTTGATGGTTTCCACTGAGCTCCTCAGTTCACAAGGCAGCCGTGAGCCTATCACTTCAAAGCTTGCACTCAAGAGATTCCTAACCATTGTCAGTGATTACCATGAAACAGAAAGTGATAGTATACCAGCATTTACTGGATGTAAGGTTCAGCGTTAATTGGCAGTTTACATCTCCTTCATGTTTAAAACCAGTGAACTTTGAACTCTGTTCCCATAAAGTTTCTCTCATTCAGTTCCACAGCTCCACTGCTGTACTTTGTCCAGTGATAAGCCCTATAGGCCCTTCTTTCACTCAGGAGATCTGTTTCTCTGTAGAGTTTCCACCAAGAAGCGGTGACTAATTCGATCATGAGGTGCACATATGGTAACACCCCCTGCTGTGAACAAAAATAAGCTTTCCTTCACACAAAAGTTGATTTTATCATCCCTCTGTCTCTCAAACCTCCTCCTCTTCATTCCCAGTGCGGTCCCCTTCCTATTAGGGATTATTCTTTCTCCTTCTTGTTTCTAAAATAGCCTAGTGCCCACCTCCCTGTGTAGAGGTCTTCTTCCACTAATGCCATGGCTTCTTAAATCACTGATTAGGGCTGCTTTCACATCCCACACATAGCTTCCACACTGCAGCGTGTCTTTCATTTATGTCCGCATCAGGAGTCTCCTTGACAAGTTTCCAGACAAGCCTGCTTGCTAATTTATTTGATTTGTGGTGGGACCAGCTACTAGTTGTGCTGGAGATGTCCTGAGGCTTAAGGCGCTGTGCTGCCAGCCTCCCTCTTGTGACTAATCCCTGTCATTACACACCCAGGGGAGCAGTAGTTTATGCTCTGTTTATCTGACTTGAACAGGGGATGTAAAAACACCCTACTGCAGGTAGGCTCTGAGTATCTCATACCGAGGACATGATGGAAACCAGGTCAAAGACACCTCTTCTACCTGGTCTCCTCTGTGTACGAGCACACAGCGATGTTTGCACTTGCAAAGCATCAAAACACTTTGACTTGCCTGTGTTTGACAGCATTGTGAAAGGACTTCTATGTTGAGAGAGCTGTGACAAAAATTGGGGTTTTACTGATCCCAGTATTCATTCGGGCTTGTTCTTCTGCTAGCATTTCCGTCTACTTCAGGGTGTTCTGAGTTAGCTCTTGAAGTAGGAGTGCCAGTCCATGAGGTAGGATATAAACATCATATGGCTTCCTACTTCTCTGGAAGATACTCAGATACGTGATCATAGGCATGGTATAAGAAATAAAAATGTACTGATCGATCTCTGAAGCCAGCCATCCTAAAAGGCATTCCTCTCATGTTCTGCTGGATTTGCTCCACCAGTGGTTGTGGATTGCAAGTTATTTCATTACTGTAAGAGCCCCAAAGAACTGAAATGAGTGCAAGCGCCTGGTGCTGTACGTTGTTTCTACACTCGCTATTCCAGAGGCCTTCCCTTAACCACTGAACTGGCTATCTCCACAGACTGGACGATATCTCAGGGAGGGGAGGAGTTACAATCACTGCATTGCTAATGAGAAGCTGGAGCTCAGCCATATGACAAGTTTTGCAAAGTCCTTGAAGCATGCATGACCTTCTCACAAATTGCCAGGCTAGGTGACAGCACCTGGTAGGGAGTCCAGTTCTGTGAAATCCCAGTGAACTAATTAATCCATAAGCATCCTATGAAATACCTGTGTCTCAAAGAGCAGCATTTATCTACAGCCCTGCCTCAGGTCCAGCCAGGTACCGAGAGGGAGGTTGGGACTCCTACAACCGCAGGAGGCCTGGATGCATGAGAATGGGGAGAAAGACACAACTCCAGTCCTGTGGTGGTGAACTTTTTACTGCAGAACTGGAGTACAGGCAATGAACCGTTATTTCTCTCAATTTTCATGGGAATTCATTGGTAGAACTCGGATGGGATGTACTGGTTGGGAATGCTGCCATACGGAGAGACCTAGATAGGCTGGAGAGTTGGGCAGAGAGGAATCTTATGAAATTCAACAAGGGCAAGTGTAGGGTGCTGCACCTGGGGAGGAATAACCCCCTGCACCAGTACAGGTTGGGGGTGACCTGCTGGAGAGTAGCTCTGTGGAAAGAGACCTGGGAGTCCTGGTGGACAATGGGATAAACCATGAGCCAGCAATGGGCCCTTGTGGCCAAGAAGTCCAATGGCATCCTGGGGGGCATCAAGAAGAGTGTGGCCAGCAGGTGGAGGGTGGTCATCCTCCCCCTCTGCTCTGCCCTGGGGAGGCCACACCTGGAGCACTGGGTCCAGTTCTGGGCTCCCCGGTTCAAGAAGGACAGGGAACTGCTGGAGAGGGGACAGCAAAGGGCTACCAAGATGCTGAGGGGACTGGAACACCTCTCTTGTGAAGAAAGGCTGAGGGACTTGGGTCTCTTCAGTCTGGAAAAAAGACGACTGAGGGGGGATCTTATCAACACTTATAAATACTGAAAGGGGGGCTGTCAGGAGGATGGGGCCAGGCTCTTCTCAGTGGTGCCCAGTGACAGGACAAGGGGCAACGGGCACAAACTTGACCATGGGAAGTTCCACCTCAACATGAGGAGGAACTTCTTTGCTATGAGGGTGGCAGAGCCCTGGCACAGGCTGCCCGGAGAGGTGGGGGAGTCTCCGTCTCTGGAGACATTCCAACCCCGCCTGGACGCGTTCCTGTGCCACCTGCTCTGGGTGACCCTGCTCTGGCAGGTGGTGGGACTGGGTGATCTCCAGAGGTCCCTGCCAACCCCGGCCAGTCTGGGATTCTGTGAATGAGGATGGGACCAGGCTCTTTTCAGTAGTGCCCGGGGACAGGACAAGAGGCAATGGGCACAAACTGGAGCACAAGAAGTTCCACCTAAACATGAGGAGGAACTTCTTTACCCTGAGGGTGGCAGAGCACTGGAACAGGCTGCCCAGAGAGGTGGTGGAGTCTCCATCTCTGGAGACATTCAAAACCCGCCTGGACGTGTTCCTGTGTAACCTGCTCTAGGTGACCCTGCTCTGGCAGGGGGGTTGGACTAGATGATCTCCTGAGGTCCCTTCCAACCCTATGGTTCTATGATTCTATGATTCTATGAATCCATAATGCTTTGGAAATGGTATAAACTGGAAGAAAGACAGGAGCTAATATACTCCTGCAAACATGCTGAAATGAAATTTAGGCAGCTCTAGCCAGCAGCAGGTCAGCTAAGCTATTGTGGAGCTAAAATACAGAAAGTGCTTTCTGGTGTCAATTTTTATATCTAATACTTTTGATTTCCTTCTTATTGATACTTGCTGACAGCAGCAGAACTGCAGTTACAAGTGAGCAGACATTATCTGTCAGAAGAGCTCTCCCATGGTTCAGCCCGAGTGAAAAGCAAGGGAGCTATGCATAAACATAAGGAATTTATGGACAGTTAGGAAATCCTCATTATTAATCATTTCCACAATTGCATTGTGACCAAAGGGCTGCAAGCATCTTCGTTTCAGAGTGAGTGAGTTAATCTAGAATCTCCTTTTAAGTAGATTTCTGCTGTCCGGGTAATCTGGGGATTAATTCTGCAAACATACATAGTGCTGACATGAAGGAGCTACTTCCTTAGAGAGCTGAGAGAAAGGAATATGTTTCTTCTATTAACTTCCATTCTTCTCATAGGTTCCAAATTTTGTTATTTTTTGCCTTTTTTATGACTAAAAACATACTTCAGGGCTTTTAAAATACCAATCTAGCTCATTGCGTAGTGAATATGTCTATAAGTGTTTCTTTTTCTGCCAGATAGAATCACAGAATGGTTTGGGTTGGAAGGGACCTTGAAGCCCACCCAGTGCCACCCCCTGCCCTGGGCAGGGACACCTCCCACCAGCCCAGGTTGCTCCAAGCCCCATCCAACCTGGCCTTGAACCCCTCCAGGGATGGGGCAGCCACAGCTTCTCTGGGCAGCCTGGGCCAGGGGCTCACCACCCTCAGAGTGCCAAGTTTCTTCCTGATATTTAATCTAAATCTCCCCTCTTCCAGCTTGAAGCCATTAGTCCTCATCCTATCACTACATGCCTTTGCAAAAAGTCCCTCTTTGGGGATTTTTGGTGATACGCACCATCATTACTGCCTGTTCCAAGCCTAGTTCACCTGCTATCCTGAGCTGCTGGGGGCTGCAGCTTGAGATGGGCATCACAGTCGTTACATGAGAACACATGTGCCTGCCCCTGCCTGCCCCCACGACCTGTCTGCAGGAGAACACTAGTGACAGTATTTGGAAGGAGAGGGATGGGAATGGAGGGAGTGGAGCTGCCACCTGCAGTGTGCGGACCACTGGAGGAAGAACTTCAGCCATTAAAATATCACACTGTATCTTTGATGAGAACAGCGGCTTTTACCTCAGGAGTTTAGGATCTGCTCTAAATCAAGTGGTTGTGGGTTATCTTCGCATCGCAGAGCAGTGGCTCAAAGTCTAATGGTGGCTGAAGTGTCATGAATTTGATGGGGCAAGTTAAGCCATCTGTGTGTGCCATCACACAATACAGCTCAGTGGCAAATGCAATGCAAAAGTAAAGTGTCAGGAGGACATGCTGAGCCTCTTGCCTAATTGCTCACTTATTATCTGCCGGGAAGTCCCAAACCTTCTAAACAAGAGCTCAGGGAAGTTCCAGACACTGTCCTTTTGGAGCCTGTGATCTAGTATTCAAAATCAAGAAGATGTAATGACTGAGCAGGCCAGAACACCTGGACTCCTGGGGTTCCTGGCATCTCTCTGGCTTATTTCCATTTATGCGAGTGGTAGGATTCTTCTTGGGCAGGTCGCAAATCTCAGCCAGGAATCCCTCAGTTCTCCTGTGTGCTGACAGGTGACAGAGACAGGGCTCTGGTTAATGATAGCATTTCCAGCTGTGGGAGGAATGAAGTCTCGGAAATTTCCCTGATATCGCTGACTCACCAATAACCTCTTTTTTTTTTTTTTTCTATGCAGGCTTGCCTGAATCCCTCCTACCTACTTCAGATGGTTTGAGCAAAGAACACATCAAAGATGTAGACATGTCTCTCATCAACTAAATACCAGCAGCCAGGTTATCTGAAGTCATTTTCTGCCTGCCTGCCACTGGGAAGAAAGTGCCTTCAGGGGTTCTCATTGTGTACCCCGAAAGTACACAGCATAACAGCTCTTGAGTAAACAGAGGCCAAATCAGCATCCCCCATCCTCCTCTCTGTATTCACAATAGAACCCCCGCTTTGATCTCTTGCCAAGAATAACACAGACAGTCTATTAAAACATCTTTAATAACATGATATAATTAAAAATATCTAACGTGCAACTCAAAGAAATGAATATGGAGCTTGTTTAAATCCGTTTCCACACCCCTCCAAACTTGACTGACAGGTTCCAAACCTTCATTAATTGTCCCGAAAATTTATGAATACCCCAATATTATAGGGGATGGGGGAGTGTTCTATACATTAGTTGGGAGCACAAGTAATTAATAATCAGATTTGAAAGGATTTGCATGCCATGGTAGCTTTAAAAATCCTGCAAGGCACATCACTGCATCTGTGAGCATTTAAATTTCTGTTTAAAGTGGTCTGAAATGAGTAGGAGACACTCATCCCTTGGGCTTTTAACAGCCTGTGCATTTAAGTCTCCAAAGCAATCCGAGAAGTGAACTCTAAATGCTTTAGTCAAAGGACAGTGTTAGTCTGAATCCATCCCTTTTCTTCACAATAACACGGGGGATTTATACAGCACCTCATCTTTTAGACAAGCAGAGCAGAGCGGAGGAGCTGGAATGACTGCCACGTCCCAGAGGAAGCCTGAGTACTGGATTAGAAAGTAACTCTGGTCACAGTCTAATGTGAAAGTCATTGGACTGACAATTAGGAAAAGCCTCTGTTCCTGGGTCTGCTCTTGTCTAAAGGACAATATTAGATGAGATACTTCGCTTTCAGAGTCAGCAAGACAAGCAGTTCAGTGCAAATGAACGAACTGGTGAACTTCAACCCAGCACGCACCCAGTTTTAGTAGATGTTAAATGAAATGTGTTAATTTAAGTCCTGGTTAAAGAGTTTGAATTGGCAATTTTAACCCTGAATTCCCATGACTCAGCTGAGAGACAGGAACTCAGCTGCACTTCTCTGCCCTCTGTTTCTCGTTTGATGCTCTGCACATTTGGTAGAGACCAAGACCAAAGCCCGTTGCTTTTGAAGGATTCTCGGTCAGCAGGAGCATTCACTGGAAGGGACACGTGGATGCTGTCACTGAGGTGGAAGAATAGGCAGATCAGTAGTAGCAGGCAGAAAATACCTGCTTTCTTCCTGAGAACATGGAAGGAAGTTGGCTGTTACATTCTGATTATATTGTAATTCTGTTCCAGTCTTCACTAGTGGCGATACTGCAGATAACATCTCTTGTGGGCACAGAAGAGGACAGAGCACCTTTTTCAGACACCAGCTCTCCTGATTAGACAGGATTATTCAATATTAACTTTACAATAGCTCAGGGCCTGCCTGCTCAGAGGCATCATTTCATTAGGTTGACGTGAGTAGTCAGCTGCAGCCCAGGCAAGATCTGCACAGGCTGTTCTCATTTGGACATTTGAACATTTGCTTGCCATCCACCGGCAATCACAGGCTTCCTGCCGAGCAGGATCCGTTGTCTCAAATATGGTGGTGCAAGTGTTAGCAAGCTGAAATAAGGCAGGGAGGCTCTGGGAGTCCTGCAGGAGAATCACTTGTGTCCTCCAGTGACTGACACCTGCGTGATTTCTGTATGTACCCTATTAACTGCCCTCTGGCAAGAGTATCAAGTCCCAGAATAATGGTCAGTTGTCATCAAAAACACTGCTGTTCCTGTTACTCAAGCTGTTTTCCTTGATCATCACTCGGTAGGAGATGCGCATGAAAGAGCCAGTGAGCAGCGTGACAAAGAGGATGAGGAGCAAAGACCAGACCCCTGGTTCAATCCCCTTGAGGAAGCTTGGGCTGTCCTGGGGGATGGAGTTGGTGAGGCTCAGCAGGTACCCAAGAGTCCAGCCAGAGGATGTACCACCCATCTATTGAAATAAAAAGGAGGAGAGGTCAGAAGAGAAGGAGACAGTCTGGACCCCAGCTGTGTTTCTCTGCACAGGCCCAAGGCCTCATATACTTTATTTGAGACTGATACAAGGATTAGGCTTGAAATTAAAAGCTCTCCCACTCTCAGTGCCCTGAGTATGCTAATAGGCCTTAATTGCCCTGACTAGTCTCACCTGGCACTTCCACCCAGCCCCTCTGCCCATGGGCCTGGGAGCTCCATTTAAGCTCAGGCTTGGGCAGCTCCCCTTTTCTTGAGCTGTGCTGGAGGTGCTGCTCCTTCTCCTGTTAACTGACTGGTTTTCCCAGATAGAGCTTAAGTCTACGTTGTGGGGAGTTCTGTCTCTGGCCCTGTGAACCTAGGAACCTCAGACCTGTGTTGTAGGTAGCTCGTCTCTGGCTTTCCGGAGTGGGCTCCCTGTATGGACTCTGGACTGACCTTGTTATTTTGCCTTGGTCTGATCATCACCATATGGCTGACTGAACCGCTGTCACTGATGAGGCCCTGCTCAGTGGGACATTGCCTTGCTGGTGAGTTGAGAAGAGGTCTGGGAATAGGCTTCCTTGCCTTTTCTGAAGGGGAGGACTTGAATCAAATCCTCCTTTCCTTGGGGGCTCCAGATCCTGGAGCAATTCCAGGCCTTATAATCCACTTATAAACCCTCACTAGTACAAAGGTGATTGCGAAGAGGCAGGGCAGCATCTTTTGGCTCAGGAAATATTATCAGCAGTTCGTCCTTAGCATTAAGTGGTGATCAAGCCATACTTCCTTCCCCATTGGGCACAGACTCTTAAAGATGGTATTGCTTCGGATAAGGTTTTGTCCCATCTATTTGTCAGTGAGGATGAGCTTTCTAGCTCTCTGACACTGGTTTTCTTGCTTATCACAATTGTGAATTTATTTTGCAAAAACATGTTGCAGGAGAAACCTAGCTGCTTAGGGCTCGTAGGGCTGGAGAGAGGCTGGCTGTACTGAAACCAGCTCTCCCTCCTAATTGGAAATACCACTGACCTTCCGGAATGCAGTCCATACAGAGCCGTCAAAATCATAGCTGTATCCCTTTGTACTGAGATGAAAGATGAAGGCAGACACAATACAGTAGTCAGCAAGTGTATCCAGGCTTGTTTGGGACTCCTTGACCAGCTGGTGTCATTTCCAAAAGAAGACGGGGCAGCGGCGGGGGGGAATAAAAGAAGTAAATATTCAGTAGCTGAATTTCAGGCCTGCTGTGACCTCTCCTTTGCTGCTATGGGACTGGAGGAGGGGGTTGTGTCCTGTGGAGGCTGAAACCATGTCTCCTGCACACCCTGGGCTGTGGTCTGGGAACCAGTGTCATCTCTTAGTGCCTTTGTCCCCATCTTATCAGAGACCAGGCAGTCCCAAGCGCAGCAGGGCTGGCAGGCAGCTCTCCTACAGTTGTCTCGCAGGTGAGCTGCTTGGTTTGATTCTCTGCTCTCTGACGAGGTTGAGCTAAAGCTGCAGCCTTTCTCTCAATTAGGAGCACCAACGAGATCTTTCTCTTCTATGCAGAAGAGAAGGCTTTAGGGAGCAGCTTGTGGGCTTTGCTACCACATTAGCAAACCCTGTAGAAATTGTCCAATTTGAATGTTACTGTGGATGCTCGGTCAGTGTAGTTGTAAATGGGGGTGACCTCATAAGCCACCAACTGAGGGAAAGAATTTACAAATTCCCCCAACTTGATCTCCATGGGCCCAGGTGAAATGGGAATGCCCCTGGCATCTGAGCAGATGTGTTCCTTGCACTGAAGGAGACAAGGATAACAGGATGACCGAGGTGATGTACAGGAGTGAATAGACAGCCTTCCTGTTTACTTCTTAATATGCAGTAAGCAGTACTGGTGGCTTTTCATTTAATTAAGTCCAGGTGTTACCAGCAGCAGCTGGTATTTGAGAGGAAGGAAAATAAGTGAAGCCTGTTTCCTCAAAGTAAAAAAAAAAAAAACCCAAACCAGGCAAATCCAAGTTTTCCCCTGAGGGAGACAGTAACTTACAACTCTGTCAGTCTGAGCCACATGGGCTTGTACAACAGACTATTCCTTGCTTCCCACTCTCCTTGCACACTAAGTTATTCCACAGTTACCTCTTTGACGGACTTTCCACAAAGCCTTTTGACTGCCTGGCCCAAGTCAGGAGAGGGTACAGTTTCTCTCATGAAGTCCATGGCCTCAGAAATCACCTACAAGAGGAGCAGAAACAATCATTGGGCTGGACTGTGCTCTGCATCCTTGCACTGCATCTATAGGGAAGTAAGTGGCAGCAGCTGTGGGGTGCGTTGCCAGGGTGCCCTGTCTGTGTGCTTGTGGTGGTGGTTACAATGGGTGCAAGGAAGACAAGCAGGATCTGTTACTGTCTGGAGATGGAAACTGGACTGTTTCTAGCTTGCATGCAGCTGCCTTCCTGGCCCTGCAGGCAGGACCGTATGCTCCTTGGGACCATGTCCATGGGAGGCTCTCAGGAGCAGGGAGCTGGGGAGATTTCTGTAATTCCTCCCTCTGAAATGCACTCAGTTTTTCCTGGGATCTTGAGCTGCCCCTGGCTTAAGAACCCCCAATGACTTTGGACACTACATTCAGGGTCTCAGATATAAGCATGCTTGTGGTGGGGCATGCCCAGATGTTTGCTAAGGGAGTGGCAGAGGATCTTCAGCTTCACCACAGACTTTGTTTGGGAAGACCTGCTCAAAAGACAGCTCCTGATTGCCCTATCCTGGCTGGCTCACGCGAGCTCCTTTATGGCTCTGTGGAGCCCCAAAGTTTGTCTTGCAAGCGAACATTGCTGAGACATGGATGAAGAAAGCCCTACTGCAGTCATTGGTGGGAAGCTGTGGTCCATGTTTGAACAGCTTTGTGCTGATGAGAGGGAGAGGGCAGGGCACATGTGTGCAGTGTTAGCCAGAGCACTGCCCTCTTGGCTAGCAGAGGGCACAGTGTGGCTATTCCCACTGTATGACCAAACTGGTCCTATTTCATGCATTCTCCATACCAATTGCCTACCTAAATGTAAATGAGAACCCACCAGAAACCTGGTCCGGAGGGGCTTGAAAATGCTGCTGGTGGAATGCTCGAGGAAGCTGCAGGAAGAGGAAGAGTTGAGCAGGTTTTGCATGAGTCTCATGCAGGCGGTGGGATTGCTGGAGCCGGTGATGTTGAAGACCTCCTTAGGACCAAGGATGTCCCATGTGTCATTGCTGACAGCACAAGACCCAGCATGCACTGATTGCCACTGCACTTCCCGGGAGTAGGTGAGGGGCCAGCAGGGATTAATCACAGTTTTAGCACTTCTCTGATCCTAGAGAGGCGGAATAAAACAGGCAGCAAGAGAGGACATCGGCATCCTAGAGCTTCACAAAGGAAGACAAAATGTAACACAGTGAAAAACAGTTTTCTTCTGGCAGCGCCATGTTGTAATTAAGCTTGCAGGCTGCAAAAGGTTTGCCAAACGTTATCCCAGCCAGTCAACTGTAAGACTGATGCAGCAGGTTTCCAGCTTCTGCGGAATTCAGGGCAAGCTGCAATGCCGGGACCTGCTGTGGGAGGCTGAGGAGTCCCAGCCCTACCTGCTCTCCCTTAGCCCAGAAATAAAATTTCGATGAATCCTGTACTCTTTCTGGTTGCAAGGAAGATGCTGTTCTGGTCTGCCTTCCAAATGTCTCAACCCTGCAAGAAGCAGTGTTTCTCATCTCTTGGAATTCCCCAATATAACTGTTATGACGTGGGTCTCCATGTGGGACATTCAGGTCTCAGATAAGGGGAGGTGTGGTTTATAGGGAGGCAGGTGGATGGGCAGGGAGTAGTTTATTTCTGAGCAATTCAGTTTTGGTGGAGACTAAAATGATTCCTGAGTTTGCATCAGATCCTGACACCTCCCCCTCAAATGAAACAAAGTTTGGAAGAGCCAAAACACCTGCACATTCTCAAAATGAAATATTGCTCTTTTAAAGATTGCTTCAGGGTTTAAGTCAGCAAAGGACACAAATACCCCAAATGGAAGGTCCCAGTTGGTTCCTGGGTGCTGCTGTTTAGGCTCCCCTTCTAGGATAGAGGAGCCAAGGGAAGTCTTTGCTTCTCTCCACCCTGAAGGTGATCTTAGCACCTCTGGAGAGCAATTCTGTGCTCGTGTGTATTAAGTGAGGAGACAGATAGAGCCTGCAAGTAGGAAACTCTTGCATTGGTGCCTGTGTGTCTGCTTGGAGGGCATTGGTTTGGGCATAGAGAGTATGTTTTGCAAACGCACAGACATTTTTTAGATATGTGCAGATGCCCTCTATTGAAGACAGTGACATTTTGTCCATTAGCAGCTAGCCTGTGTGCAACTGTCATTTAGTGATGTTGTATCCAGGAGCCTTGCAAATGCCCCTATGGCAGATACTCACCTGAATGAGCACAGAGAGCAGCCTGCTGCGGAGCTGGTCCGTGCCGTGGCAGGGGCAGTGGTGAGTGTAGATGTTGTGTGTCTTCCCATACAGCTGCAGCCTCACTCCTCCTTTCGGTGCCTGGTTTCCTTCTTCCACCTTGAACGTGAGCTGTGCTGAGGTTCTTCCCATGGACAGGACTCCTGCCATCCCCTTCCCGGAGGGGACCAACTGTCCTCGCCAGTCATACTGACCCAAAAAGAACCAGAGAGATCAATTCTTAAAACTTCTACATCTGGGTCATGGTCAGATGCAAGCATTATTGCCCAGAGAGGGAAAGCAGCCTTCTGATGCACTACAGCCCAACTGGTTTTCTTTTTTTTTCCCCGCAGGACATAAGGGTGCTGAACTGGTGGCTTTGGAGGGAACAGAGGAGCCGTTGTACAAGTACATCTGCGCAGAGAGCTCCCCACAGCCAGCAAGAGCAAACGGGGCCCACCACTCTGGGTGGCTGTTCAAGCTACTGGTCTCAGCAGGTAGGAACAGGGGAGAGAGGGTGGTGGTGGGGAAATGGGAGGGAGGTTTCCAGGTGGGCAGATATGGGCTTCAAGTGCTGCCTTGATGCTAAAGTGATCCTCCTGTCAGAAGAACCCTGTGGTTTCATCTCCTGCAGTCTTGCAGAACTGATTTTGGCAATGCTGAAGTTAGTAGTACAGGCTTAGGTGGGTGTAAGCTCTCTGTCCCTGTCTGGGGGACAGCTGTGTTGGTGCCAGCGGGGCTAGCAATTCCCTAACCAGTGCATGCTTGCTGTTGGTTATCAGAACTGCCTTTCACTTCACTGATGTGGAATAACTCGGCCAAATCCACCTTTCTCTTGGCCCTTGAGTTCTTCTTGAGACCCTTTGGCTTGAGAAGCCATGGGTAGAGCAAGGAAACTTAAATGTATTCTTTTTGTTTAGCAAGTGCCTTCTGAATACAGACCAGGCCTCTATGCTGGGGACACCCAGCTATACTCTTGCTAGTGTCTCAATGAGAGAAAACTTGATGGGCTTTTGCTTTGGCAGCAAAAGACTCTGCTTTTCTGTCCACCCATCCACAGGGCGTCCCATGGGACAGCTGGACTGCAGTGGCAATCCCACAGCATGGCACGGACATAGCAGCAAAGTCTGTTTGACAGTGGTGCTGAGCTAAAGCTGTAGGGACTCGGGGCACTGGAGTTCTTGTTGACGCCCCAGGGCCAGGCTATGGAAGGTTATAGAATAGAATTGTCTAAGTTGGAAGGAACCTTTGAGATCATTGAGTGCAACCATCAACACTGCCAAAACCACCACTGAACCGTGTCCCTCAGCACCACGTCTGCCTGGCTTTTAAATACCTCCAGGGATGACGATTCCACAACTTCTCTGGGCAGCCTGTTCCAGTGCTGTGAAGTGGTGCTGAGCCAGAGCTGCAGGGACTCAGGGCTGTGGAATTCTTGTTGACACCCCAGGGCCAGGCTGTGTAAGCTTATCTATGTGAGCATCCCAGATGTGATACCCAGAAAGCCTCACATCTGTCAGGGCAACTGCATGGACATGTCTGTGAAATGCTATATTAGAGGTTTGGTCCTTCAGCCTAGTTTTGACCATCTTACATTATGTCCCCCAGAGCTGGTGTTGGATATAACTTGCCTTCTCTAAAATTTAGACAGCAGAAGCTGTGCTTAAGCACTGTTTAAAGTACAGGGCTTCAATGATCCCTCCACAGGTCTCTGTGGCTGTTTGCTAAAGGGAGTTGTGCTTAGCTCAGTTCTGTACTCCCCAGGCAGGATTGTCCTTTACCTTGAAGAAGTTCTCCAGGACATAGTTAACAGCAACCCAATTAAATGCTTCCTCATCTGGACTGGACAGGATTTGTGCTCCCTGAAAGTCAAAGGGGGATGACTTCAGGGCCACAGTCAGGGCTGCAAGGAGACTGTCAGCACGGGTGAGATTTGTGAGGCTAAACAGAAAAGAAAAAGAAGGCACATTTGTTGTTACAGGAGCCTGCCAGGAGCAGCCGGCAGTGGGGGCACAGCTGCAGGGCTTGCTGCTGTGCTCCCCACTTTGGGTAGTAGCACAATGACAATCCCACTCCTGCCACTACTTCCCTCTCCACTCACATGACACTGGGGACAAGAACAGCAGAGGGCTAATTTGAGCAGTTGTGCCACCATTCAAGAATTTGGGAGTTCGGTACCTTCTGCTACTGAGTGATCCTGTGGCCTCGCCTCACTGACCTGGGCCTCTCCTGTCCTTACTTTTCCCCACTGTCTAAAAGGAGATAAAGGTCCCAGTACTGAGGTGACCAAGAACAGGGTCTGCAAAAGCATGTATGGTAAGATGGATCTTCCCACCATCGCTCCCAACCTGCTGACAAGAAGCACCCCTGCACACGCATGTGGGTTTTCACCTAAACTGAGAACACTTCAGCTTCCAGACTGACAGATATTTTCCCAAGCACTAATTGTGAAGCCCTAATTGTGAAGGAGACTTTACACAGACTGCTGGCGGTAGCAAGACTGTCCTCCTCATGGCTGCCTGGGGGGACAGTATGGAGACACAGCCATGCCATACTCCTCTCGAGCGCGTGGGGACCTGAAGAAGGTTTACCTGACTAGCAGCTTAGGGATGAAACACACTGCAGAGCAGAAAAGGTGAGATGCATTTACAGAATGATCTGCATGGTGTGTGCTGATCTCTGGGTGAGGGTTTGCAACATTCACTCACTTCAGCTGCCTCGTGCTGGCGGTTGCTCCCAAGTAGAGGGGGGTTTGGCTGTGCAGCTCTGCCGGGATCTCCTCCTGGGCACGGTTCAAACATGGCTCCAAACTCTTCGCTACTTCCTGAGGAGAACCTGAGTAGTTGGAGATTCTCAGACCTGAGGACCAGGGGAAAGAATGAAATTTTCTAGGGAAAGGCATGGGAGAAGTGTGAGAGCTGTTTCCCAAGAGGTTGCTGTCCTAGGGCATGGTTAAAGACAGGACCTGTCCCAGAATGAAGGAGTTCCTCCAGGTAGCCATCCTGCTAAAATATGGTACAGGGAGCAAAACAGCACATGCATGGAAATCCCAAATGGCACACAGAGAACCCTAGCTCTGCTGCTGAGACATCCTGTAAATGACCACAGTATCAGCTGATGTTGTCTCAGCCCACAGAGAAAGAAACGTGGCTTTACCCACTATAAAAGATAAGCAAGAAGACACACTGCCATGCAGACAGAGCAGAAGCTGATGCGTCAGCGCTTTGCACTTCCTCTTGTGTTGGTGGAAGTGGCTTCTGAGCCCCATGCGTGCAAGCAAAGCACCTCTGCTCCAGAGGAAGCTGGTGCTGTGTGGGGAGCAGCTGTGTGCAAGCCTTGACTCATCTGTCCGGCAAGATTCGGTGAGGTCTGAAACGCTGGTTTTGAACTACTACCCAGAAGGAGCCGCACTTCCCCATCCTCCATCCCACTCGCCTTCCTGGCTGCGCGACTCCCTCACTATGTGCTTTGCTCTCCTGGGCCCTGTGTAGGGCTGAGCTGCGGCTTCCCTACAGCCACACAAAGGCTGTGACCACACTGCCATGCGGACCAGGGACCACTACCCATATCTAGGAGAGAGACTTGCCTGGACCTCTGTCTGCTGCTGATACCTGTGGCAGCAGCAGGTTCAAGTAAGTCTTCAAGCACCAAGCTGGAGTTGCTGATTTTAACCCAGCCAGTGAACGTGGCAGCAGTGAAGGGACACGTATGATAAGGTTTCAGGGAGCCCTTACTGCATCTTCTGTATGTGGTTTGTATTGCTTACAGTCTGCAAGGGCACAAACCCTCTTCCCTGCTGCTTGTGCAGCTGCCCTCCCACAGCACACTGCTACTGAGAGTTCAGGGTTTCCCAGCATCCTGCTATAATCAGGCTTCAACATCAAAGCAAGATTGAGAGATAGGGAAGGAAAACCCCAAGCATTAATGCATGAAACACATTCAGCTGGCTTTGGCAGGGCTGAACTGATTCAAACTAGGGAGGAAGACCCCAGTATTCTCCAAACATGACACCTAAACCCAAACTGAACTCATGCTTGTGCTGTCAAAACTTGCATAGGGGGTTGGAGTCTTCGCACCTCTGTTGCCCTGGAGCTACACCACTTTCTGCCAGAGTAGTCAGGAGGAGGCAGAGGGTACCGGGAGTCACCCTGCAGCCAGATTTGTGTCTGTTGCTGTTTGCTGTTTCACCTGGGTGAGAAGCTCAGCAACCTTGGCTCTGCCTCCGATCCATGTGGACATCAGGATCAGCCCCAGCCCCTCTGCGTGCTTCCCTGCCTGCAGCAGGCCAAAAAACCTGCCACCTGCTTCTGCTGAGTACTCTGACATCCAGCTGTGTATGGCTAAATCTGCCAGTGTTGAGAAGAACCATGCTGAAAATAAGCAGCCTGTGCTTCACAGTGCTATTTCAGTGTACAGCTAAATGATACAGGAGCCAAGGAAATGGCAGCAATGGTCCATGCACAGATCTCTAGGTTTCCATCCATCCCATGCCAGTCCCACAGACCACCGAGCATGAATCCGGCACCTTACCTTGCACAGGACAGGAACTACATTCCCTGATCACCCCGGTCTTGTTTGCCTTGGTGGTGGTCCACTGGTAGATGAACAGGATGGTGCGGGATGGGCCAGCATCCAGAACAATGCCATACTGGAAAACCCCCAAAACATTCTAGATAAACACCACTAGAAGGCATGCTGCTTTGCTATTGTAGGGTTACTCAGCATCACGTCGGTATTCTGGGTCACCCCTGGGCCTGCACTGCAGTATTTGAATTAGCTTTTTCCATGCAAAGAAAGGGTGAAGCCAGAAGATGATGTGGATTTGCAGGGAACCATCTGCATTTCTGAATACACATGAGGAGCAGTAGGAGTGGAGAAACACCCAGAAATACGTCAGAGCTGCAGTGGCATGCTCTGTAGGTCTTCCTGAAACTAGAAACCAGCTCCCGCTGAGAGCTGAGACACCTGGAGCTCAGGAAAAACAGGTCCTAAAGCGGTGGGAGATGACACTATAAAGGCTCTCAATTGATTCTGGGACTCAAACTGCTGCTGGATTGGTTTGCTGAAGAGATAAGGGTTTCGTGCAGGAATTGGAGCGCTGTGGCTTGTTCCTGCTTCTGAGGAAGCCGAGACTCCCACGTCTGCTTGATGGCCGGCTGCAGAGGTGGTGCGACACGGGCTGGGTTTGCCCCAGTGTGTGGCAGACCTGTGGGAGCTGAGTGTGCTGGGACCAGCCAGCACATACACTGTCCGACACAGCAGCCCTGAGGAGACAGAGATTATGTCTTGGCAGAAACAGCAGCAGCAAACACGAGATTTCCCAATACCTTGTCCTCTGACAGTTCTCCTACTGCCTAGTGGTGAGGCCAAGGGCTTTCTTAGTCTCTTTGCAGCCCAGCGTCTGGTCTATTTGTTGCTGACTGAGCCTTCCTGAGCTGCACCTCGTATGTGAGGTTAGGAAATGACAGACCACTCAGGTACCTGCAGCACAGCTCTGTGGCTGGTTTGGATGTCCCCACACTCAAAATAGCTCCGATGCTGGCCTCCTTTCCGCCCTGTGGGGCTCCTCTTACATCAAGGCAGGCTGAGAGAGTTGGGGTTGTTCAGCCTGAAGAAGAGAAGGCTCCGGGGAGACCTTAGAGCCCCTTCCAGTCCCTAAAGGGGGCCTACAGGAAGGATGGGGAGGGGCTGTTTGCAAGGGCAGGTAGCGATAGGACGAGGGGTAATGGTTCTAAACGTGAAAGAGGGGAGATTTAGCTGAGATCTGAGGAAGAAATTGTTTGCTGTGAGGGGGGTGAGCCCCTGGCCCAGGTTGCCCAGAGAAGCTGTGGCTGCCCCATCCCTGGAGGGGTTCAAGGCCAGGTTGGACGGGGCTTGGAGCAACCTGGGCTGGTGGGAGGTGTCCCTGCCCAGGGCAGGGGGTGGCACTGGGTGGGCTTTAAGGTCCCTTCCCACCCGAACCATTCTATGAATCCAGGGAGTGCACGTCGAAATGTTTCAGATGGAATGAAAGAGCATCCATTCTATGATTCTATTACACGACCCCAAACTGGGACATCTCCTACACAGACAGCAAAGAAATCAGTGAGATCTGGCAGGTATGTGGTAGTGCATGGCCTAAGCTGTATCTTGCACAGAAATAGTTGTAGCTGCGACTGAGTGGGAGGAGAAACCTCCCAAGAGGTTGATATTAACCCTGTCAGGAGGGTTTTAGCACAAGACAGAGCCTGGCTGCAGCCTCCGAGAGAAGCTGGCTGCCTGCTTCCCTCCTGGGCGCTCCCAGCTGCACCAGACACAGCGCCCAGGCCAGGAACTGGTGGGACTGGAGCTGGAGCAGAAATGCGGAAGGAGGATGGAACTCCCTGCCTGAGCCTGCTGGCACCCTCCCACAGGAGTGACAGCTCATATTTCTCGCAGGGACGTGTCGGCTGCCGCAGAAGAGGAAGAAATGAATGGTATTGGTGGAGAAACATGGATTTTTTTTTTTCCTCCTTCACAAAATGAGAGGCTGCTGCTGGGAGCGCAAGGGAGGAGAAGGGATCACCGCGTTTCTGCTTCAGCTCAACACCAGGAAGGGCAGAGCATGGAGTAATAAGGCCTTTTAATACAATTTTGGTTCCGAGAGGAGCGTGGAGGAAGAGTAGTATCTCTAAACATGCAGGTTAACCTACTTCTGTTCGATTATACCATAATGTGCCACTGATCTCACCTCAGCAGCGGGTGCATGAGAGGCAGAGCGGATGGGCATTAACCCCCAGCTCACCAGGCAGACCTGCCCCCGCTGCGGAGAGCAGGTTGGCTCTTCGGTTAAAATCAAGAGAGAACAGAAGAGGAGAAGGCATGGAAGTTAATTTACTTTTTTTTGTTTGTTTGTTTGTTTTTTTTTTTTTTTTAGACAGAAGCAGCAGTTCAGGGCCAAATTCCACCTGGCTTTCATGAGGGACTTAGATCTTTCCCTCCATGGACACCACTGGTCACTTGTCACTCTGGGGTAGCTCCTGACATGGGCTGCATCTCCTCCGCCTGTGGTGAGCATCTCTGCTGGATGATACCCAGCCTGTATTCCCTGACCAGCCAAAGGAGTTGCCTTGTTTTAGGCTCGAATATCTACAGCACGTTGCAGGATGCAAACCCATCCTCACAGCCTTGCTCTAGTCCCCTCCTCAAGCTTGTTGTTTCGGGCTAGTAACTAACTCAGTAGCGCAAAGAATGTAAAAAGCAATAAAACACAACAGGTTTTAGTTTAAATGCCTGGCTTGCACAAGCCAACAGGCAGCTTCTCCTTAATAAGCAGCCCCACAGAGGAGGAGAAGGTCCTCTGCTTATTGCCCCGCTTGACCCCCAGCTTGGCCACCCCTTGGGCAGGGAGACGCCCTTACCTTGGTCCTGGGAGGGGTGACGGGCACATCTTTAGTGGAGACACAAAGCAGCACGATGCCCGTCAGTCCCGCTATGATCACCAGCCAGGGGGGAAGGAGCTCCCGCCAAGACATGAAGCGCTTTCTCCTTTCGCAAAGAGTCAAAAGAGGAAGCAGCGGAGCAGCAAACTGACAGTGGCTGCTTTTTATAACCTTTAAAAAGAGGAGAAAGGCGGGGCCGGGGCCAGGCTCTGACTTCAGCCCAGCCCCAAGCCACAGGGACCACAAGGAGCGCGTGGGCCAAGCTGCGATGCGTCAGGCACTTCTCCCTTCCATCCCTCCACACAATAAATAAAACGACGGCTTCATGCCCGTTCCAGTGCTAGCTTTGCAAAAGCATCGGTGCAACCTCGAAACTGCCCCAGGCAGCGGGGCTGAGGTAAACAGAAATGTGGGGTTAACTCAGCTGTGTAATAAGCAGAAAGCAGGCAAAACTCATCCGTTTGGTATGCTGTGCACATGGAAATACCAAACTCCTTGTCACTGGGTTTACTTTATATCTGCGTGCTCTAGGGTGGACCTGGGGTGTTCCCCTCAAGCACGTGTCCATCGGGTTGGGGCAGAGCGCGAGAGTTCTGCCCAGTTCCTTCAGACTGCTCCTGCCTCTTTGTTCACTCTCAGGTGGCACCTGGGACAGGAGAACGTCTACACGTTTGGGTTTCCACCCACAGGAGACTCTGGCTGGTTTGGTCTTTGCTGTGGAGGCGGGGAGACGGCAGGGGCTGCTTGGGTCTCTTGCCCCCAGAAGGCCAGTGTAGGTGCCTGTATTCCCCTTCCCGACAGCCTCCCCGTGAAAGGTAGCCAACCCCCAGACTTTACAAAACATGCGCCCGCTTTCTCCTTTCCGGTGCCATGAAGACATCCCTCAAGCCAGAATTTCTGAAGAAAAATGTGTTAGTCCCAGGAGAGGTGCTTCTTTCAGGCTGTCCCCGTCTGTTTCTCAGTGACAGAGTCTAGGAATAAAAGTGCAACTTCTTTAAAGAAATATTTCGGTTAGTGCAAGCTGGAGCATCTATTGGCAAGGCTATCTTGTCCCCACCAGAGGACTTCAGCCAGGCCTCTGCAGAGCTGAAGGAATGACATGAATGATACCTTCTTGGTCTTGCAGTGGTGTTTGTAGACACATCTATCAGTCTTAGAGTTGTTTTAAGCAAAGTGACAGAATTCCCTCCTCTTCCTGCAGAGTTTAGACTCCAGTTCAGATTTTGCTGGTCAGCAACTAGAATGCATCTGCAGATGTCCTGTAGTGACAGGATGAGGGGCAACGGTTTTAAACTGAAAGAGGGTAGATTTAGGTTGAACATAAGGAAGAAATGTCTTAAGATGAGGGGGGTGAGCCCCTGGCCCAGGTTGCCCAGAGAAGCTGTGGCTGCCCCATCGTGGGAAGTGTTCAAGGCCAGGTTGGACGGGGCTTTGAGCAGCCTGGTCTAGTGCGAGGTGTCCCTGCCCAGGGTGAGAGGCTTGGACTGGGTGATCTTTAAAGGTCCCTTCCAACCCAAACCATTCTGTGATTCTTCGTTTTTCTTACACTTGGGCTGACAGTGCTCTGCTTTGCAAAAGAGACGGATTAAATTGCCAGAGTGCTGACAATCCTCCTTGCCCCTGCTCTCATGTCTGCCTGGGGGGACAGACAGGCTTTCACGTGCTTTGCTGGGAAGGATTTGTGCGGCATTCAGCTTGCTGCAGCGCTGCAAACAAAACAAGAGCCCCAGGCATCCTCCTGTCTCAAAGAAATGCTGCGCGTGGGATGGGTGGAGTGGCTGCTTGCACTGTGGCAGTTGGCTGGTGGCTCGTGCCCATGGGCAGGTCACAGTAGTTTATACCAATATTGCGATATATTATCAGCACCTAAGGATATCCAGCAACTATGGAGGAGCTGCCAGATCCTGCCATGGTCAGGCCAGTCCTGCTGTGCTCCATCGGCAGAGCAGCATCCACCTCGAGCCGTGCAGGGGCTGCTTCTGCAGCTGGGACATGGAGAGGGGGATGAAGGACCCATGGCTAGGAACAGCAGAGCGCATCCATTCTGTCGTCTGGATGTTGGGGTTCACGGGGGTCTGTCACAGACCCAAGTGGTTTGGGGGACTCTAAAACACATAGGTTTTGCCTTGGTAGTTATACTAACTGGTGGGCAGACGCCAAAAGGGTTTCTGCAGTGGGTTGGACTGATGCATCTCTGTACAATCCTGGCACCTGGCTGCAGATCTCATGAAGGACAAATTAGGGTGCTTTTTCCCCCCACTCTGTAGCAGCTATCCTGGAAGTACGGGCCTGCCAAGGTCAAACCGCAAACGGGGAAAGGCCACTTCTCCTTTGTGAGGCTGCTTTTGGTTGCGTTACTCATTTTCATCGCTGTCTGCCAGGGATCAGCCAAGTGCGAGGGATGCCTCGCGCACCCGCAGGAATCACACAGAATGGCGGGGGTTGGCAGGGACCTCTGGAGACCATCTCCAACCCCCTGCCAGAGCAGGGTCACCCAGAGCAGGCTGGACAGAATTGCGTCCAGGTGGGTTTGGAATATCTCCAGAGAAGGAGACTCCACAGCCTGTCCCAGTGCTCTGGCACCCTCACAGTAAAGAAGTTCCTCCTCATGTTGAGATGGAATTTCCTGTGTTCCAGGTTGTGCCTGCTGCCCCTTGAACTGCCGCCGGGCACCACTGAAAAGAGTCTGTCCCCACCCTCTTGACACCTGTCCTTTAGATATTGATGAGCATTGATGGGATCCCCTCTCAGTCTCCTCCAGGCTGAACCCAGGTTCTCCAGGAACCCCGACATCGAATCACAGACTCCTCTAAGTTGGAAGGGACCTTTAAAATGACGGAATCCAACGATCCGCGCTCCCGTGACGGTGTTAGCGAGGCAGTGTGCCCCGGCCCACGGCCCTGGGGCCCGGCCGCCTCCCCCAGCGCTCAGCCGGTGGCCACGGCGGCTGCTGTGGGCCCAGGGGCCGCGGGGAGCCGGGGTCGCCCCGTGGCGGAACCTTCGTGCGGCGGAACCTTCGTGCGGTGGAGCGGTTTCCGCGGGGCAGGGAGGAGCGCCGGGCCGCGCCCAGCAGAGCGGGGCCGGGGGCAGCCGTGGCGGGAGCGGGCCCGGCGGGGCCCGGGCAGGCCGCTATGTACGCGGGGCTGCAGGAGCTGGGGGTGGCTAACGGCGAGGACCTGAAGGAGACGCTGACCAACTGCACGGAGCCGCTGAAGGCCAT
Source organism: Fratercula arctica (assembly GCA_947846985.1). Lineage (NCBI taxonomy): Eukaryota > Metazoa > Chordata > Aves > Charadriiformes > Alcidae > Fratercula > Fratercula arctica. Next base: position 9,389,703 of record CANTUZ010000016.1, read on the forward strand.
CGAGCAGTTCCAGGTGGGGCGGGTCGCCATGGAGATGCCCAGCGCCCGTGGCGGGGGGTGCACCGGGGCCCGTGGTGGGGCCGCTCGTGAGGGGCCGAGGCTGTGGGGTGGTCGAGAGCAGGAGAAGGCCCCAAGTGTGGGTCTGTTTTGTGGTATTTTCCTCTTTTTATTTTATAACCAGTATGTCTGTAGTAGTCCCTGATGTCGTTTGGTGGCTAGCGGAGCCGGCTAACCCCTCACCGCCGTCCCGCTCCGGTGTTTGTGTTGGTAGACAGAAAATGGAGTGCTCCTGCCCTCGCTGCAGTCGGCCCTGCCCTTCCTGGACCTGCACGGCACCCCCCGGCTGGAGTTCCATCAGTCAGTGTTCGACGAGCTGAGGGAGAAGCTGCTGGAGAGGGTCTCTGCCATCGCTTTGGAAGGGAAAATTGAGGAGAGGTTTGTCAGCACTCTTGTTGGTTATTCAGAGCGAGCTGGGAATTTTCTGTGAAAATTAGTTACAGTGGACGAATGACTTATGCAAAGGACAGATAAGTTCTTGAGGGATCAAGTTCTAGTGGCTTTGAGATGAGCCACTTTGGTCCTGTGCTGTAACATGGTACTTACTCTCTTGCTCGTACGTGTTTTCAGATACAAGAAGCTGGAAGATCTCCTAGAGAAGAGCTTTTCCCTGGTCAAGATGCCTTCCATACAGCCTGTGGTGATGTGTGTCATGAAGCACTTGCCCAAGGTAAAACCGCTCCGCCGGTTGGGCTGTTCTGTTACATCTCTGCTGTGTAGCTTCTCTTAGCTGTGCTGTTGGCTGGGCTGCATGGTCCATCTGCAGACCTTCTGCAAGTTTGCTGTTCGGTGTTAGGAACAGACTGAAGATTCTTGTATCTGGTAACAACTTAGCAGACCAATTCAAAAAGCATTTTACATCTTCATAATCAGCTGAGACTATTTCCTGATTTTATTCAGTATATGTAGCTTCCTAAAAGTAGTCAAAGTCACTGATAGGTGAATTTTTCCACAGTTGATTTAAAAATCTATGACAAGTGGAAAATAAGATTTGAAGAATGCAACCAGAAGTAGCCAGGGGTGAGATTTGGATTTGTGAAACAAAAATTTCTATGAGTAGCATTATTAAAAGCATCATATTGTACTTAAGATAACGGATTCAAAACTGCTACTAGAACTTATAAGTTACTGAGTTTTGAAACATCACCCCAAATCTTAGCATCGTAGGTTTAAAGGAAGTCTTTAAGTGTCTTAGGACTGTAGCTTACTGTTATAGGAGTAGGGAAAGCAAAAGATGAGTCTGTGATACTGCCTGTTGTTTAATTGCATTGTTGTGTAAATTACCAGGCTGCCTGAGATTATGATTTAGATGTCTTCTGTAGTCAGTTACTTCTTGCTTGGACAGTCAGGCAGGTAAGCTGCTCTGCAGTTTGGTAACCACTGTGTTGATCATAGGTCCCTGAGAAGAAGCTCAAGTTAGTAATGGCTGATAAGGATTTGTATAAAGCATGTGCGGTGGAGGTGAAGCGCCAGATTTGGCAGGATAACCAGGCTCTATTTGGTGATGAGGTATCTCCACTGCTGAAGCAGTATATCCTGGAGAAAGAAAATATTCTCTTCAGCAACGATATTTCTTTCTTGCACAATTTCTTCAGCCCGTCTCCCAAAACAAGACGTCAAGGCGAGGTAAGGATATGCTTGTGAATGGAATTAATCAGCTTTCAGTCAATCTTGTCAAATAACAGCGTGTCCATTTCGCCCACCCAGCTTCACTGCTAAAATTGTTTGGCTAGACAAAGTATTTGCAAGAAATACCAGGCTGTTTTCTCCCACGTATCTTGATGAAAGCAACAGGAATTACTTTAATAGTTACTCAATGCTGTCTAATAATTCATTTATGTTTTAAACTGTTATTGAGCTTTTAAAAAAAATAGCAAGGCCAAATTTTTTCTTTTATTCATCGGTCTGGCTTTAATACTCCTCAGCTGTTGTGAAGGATGAGCATCTCTATCAAATCAGTTTGAATATCTTAAATTTCTATTCTTGGGACTTTTTTTTTAGCAGGACATAACCTGAGAAAAGCTTTTTTTTTCTTGGTAAAGATGGAAAGGGACATTGAAAGTTGTGGCTAAGGTGGCATTCAGAAAAGTTGCTCTTTGAATGGAATTACATGAGGTGGCTGGGCTGATCCAACACTCAGCCACAGGAAGGGCACAGGTACTGCTCCTTCCCTCCCTCCCTGTAGCTCTGGCAATTATCAGACCCTTCCATGACCTGATTCAGCTCAATAATTGCTACGGAAACTCTACCAAATAAAACCAGAAGGTAGTTTTCCAAGACAGTGAGTTGGATCTGCTCAAAGTAGAGATCAGGAGATCAGCTTGGCACCAAAGCCGTTGCAAGGAGATGGGCTGGGTCACACAGGCAGGTTTGATGTGGGGGGGAACAGTGGCATAGGTGTCAGGAGTGGGTCTCTCCTCTTGGCAAGACATTACACTGGTTCAGCCATCAATGTGTTGCTTTACCTCAGGGAGCTTTTGCTCCAAAAGCGAAATACTAGAGTTTCTGTAAGGACCTTGCTGTCAAGGATGCAAAAGGATTGCAGTGATGAGGCAGTATAAAGGTTTAATTTCAGAGAGGGTAGCACATCTGTTACTTTGGGGGTTGGTTTGGGTCTGTTTTGCTTTCAAAAGCCCATTTAGTGTAAGTGCTCTGATGCAGTTTACTTCAGGTTTACACTGCAGACTTGTGGTTTCGTGCCAGCTGGCAACTAAGCGACGCACATCCGCTTGCTCACTCCCCCGCAGTGGGATCGGGGGGGAGAATTGGAAGGGTAAAAGAAAGAAACTCACCAGTTGAGATAAAAACAGTTTAATAATTAAAAAGAAATTTAAAAAAAGTAAGGAAAAAACCAACAAAGAGAGAGGAAAATAAAACCCAAGAGAAACAATCAATGCAAATGAAAACTATTAATCACCACCGATGCCCAGCCAGTCCCTGAGCAGTGGCCCAGCCCCTCGCCAACTTCCCCCCCAGTTTTATTGCCGAACATGACACTATATGGTCTGGAATATCCCTTTGGGCAGTTGGGGGCAGCTGTCCCGGCTGTGTCCCCTCCCAACTTCTTGTGCACCTCCAGCCTGCTCGCTGTCGGGGCGATGTGAGGAGCAGGAAACGCCTTGACTCTGTGTAAGCGCTGCTCAGCAGTAACTAAACCAGCTCTGTGTTATCGACACTTCCCAGCACAAATCCAAAACATGACCCCATACAAGCTACTATGGAGAAAATTAACTCTATCCCAGCCCAAACCAGCAGAAGCCTCACCTTCATTCTTGTGCCTGTAGCAAGGAGGTAGATAGAAATTCAAAAAGATTTCCAAAGAAAAGGGAGTTTTGCTCAGGTTGCAATTGTAAATTGTATTCATCCATAACAGGTACTGCTTCTTACCTGTTTCATGTAGCTGAGCACCTTATTTTACAAATGCTTTGATTTCCTTTTGCAAGAGAGCTTTTTTCTTGACATTCTTTATTCTTTTGTTATGGCTATGAAACTTTTGATGAACATCTCTTGAACAAACGCTCTTGGATATGTTGGTATAAATCAGGAACTTCTGTAAATGTGGATGTTTCAATCTTGATAAGTCATGTAAAAGAATTCAACGTTTTTGTGTGTGAAATAACAGTATCTTGGTACTGAGCACGCATTTTTTCCGCTTTGAGTTTAGGTGGTTCAGAAGCTGACCCAGATGATTGGGAAGAACGTGAAGCTCTATGATATGGTGTTGCAGTTTCTGAGAACCTTGTTCCTTCGGACAAGGAATGTTCATTACTGCACACTACGGGCAGAGCTCCTTATGTCGCTGCATGACCTGGAAATCAGTGAAATCTGCACCGTTGACCCCTGTCATAAGGTATGAATCACATGGGACAGATAGGAGCATTACTGGAGAATTTTCTGTTTTGCCCACTCCTGTGCGTACCTGCTGCCCTGCAGGACTTCAGCCCAGAGACGATGACTCCTCTCTGTGAAGAGAGTTCAGACCTTGAATCCAAAAGTCACCTTGTATTCCTTGGAACCTCAGGTGAAAATTTCATCTTGGTTAACAGCAGCTTGCTTTCATTTCATAAGCCATAAATCATTCAAATTCATGGTACTTGTGCAGTGTTAAAACCAACATCTAATCTGACCTATGTAGGTGCTGCAAAAAATAATCGAAACCACTATCTAGCCCCAGGTTCTTAATCGAACCTTGCTTCCCTCCCTGTTGTGCCTGGTGTGATATACTCCAGCTGTCAGTAAACTGTGTGTGGAACATTAAATACTTTGGATCTTGAATTTCTAAGAAAACATTAAACTACTAAAATACTGGGGCGTGACAGATGTGGTGTTAATGTCACACCAGCATCTTGGTACTGGTCCTTTGTCTTTGGTCAGCGTCACTCTGATCTAGAACAAAGCTTTTTCTCTTAAGTAATGTCACTAAGTTTTATGTGTTCAGCTTATAGAGAATATGTCCTAGAGTGATGATATTACCGCATGTTTTTTAATTTCTTCTGATCAGGAGTCCCAAAATCAGTATACAGACAGTGACTGACTAAAAAAGGGCAAATTCTTGTTCAAGTTGCAGATCATTTTCAGCGACCTCATTTTGCCACTGCAAAATGCAGTGAATTCTGCAAGGAAAGGAAGCCACGATGAAAGCAATTCAGAAAATTCAGCAAGTTGTTCTTTTCTGACAGCTGAAATGTTGGGGGAAAACGTGTTGTTTTCTGAAAGGGGAAAAAAGCCCTTAATTTTAGGTTGGATAAAACATTTCACTTAACTGTCTTTTTTTCAATTTGATAATACAGCTCTGAAGCAGGAGCACCTCCACTGTTAATATCCCCTACTTAGCAATAATTGCTAAGAATATCCCCTCTAAGTGATGCTGCTTCTTTGTCAGCCTCATACTTGTGTAAATCCACCTCAATCAGGTGTGCTGGGCAGCAATATATTTTATACAAGCCTCTTCCTTAATTGCAAGGGAACATCTCTCTTGGAAGGGGAGAAAGTGACACCAGGTGAACTTACATTGGTATCTCTGACCTGCTTTTGGAATGTTTATTTCAGACCTCCTCTGTATTTGTAACCAGCTTGCTACCATACCTAAGAATATTTATACAATGTATTAATTCCAGATATTTGGAGGTCATTCGAGGCTGTTTTCTCTGACATTGTTTGTTTTATTGCTGGTTTACCGAGTCGCTGTGGTTCATAAAGCTTTCCTTTTTTATAACAGTTTACCTGGTGCCTTGATGCTTGCATTCGGGAGAAGTTTGTGGACAACAAGAGAGCTCGGGAATTGCAAGGCTTTCTGGATGGAGTGAAGAAAGGACAAGAACAAGTGTTGGGGTGAGGCACTTGGGCTGTTTATTGAGAAACTGAAAATGGGTTCTTGGCAGTCACAACATCTGACAGGTGTTGTAGGTGTTAATTCTTCCCCAGCTAACAGCCAGCAGCCTTTCTGTGCGGTCACATCCAGTACATTTGTGAGCACTGATGCACTAGGGCATAGCCAGACATGTTCTGGTGACGTAGCTTGTACTGCTGAAGTTACCACCCTTGAGTCTCCCCTGTGGGCTGGTAACTGACTGTGGGAGCTCTGCGTGATTTCAGTGCAGAAGACCTTTAGTAATTGTTTCAGATAACACACTCTTTCAAGTCAAAGAAATAACATTCGTGGTGTTTTTACAAGGCAGGAGAAGGTTCGTCAGGTGGACACCTGTAGGTAACAAAAGACAGAAATTCAGGTTTTAGGTTATCATAGTGAGGGTATTGTTAGAGTACTTGCCCTGTGTCTGCCTCTCTTCTTAAACTCAGCAGCGTGTGTTTATAAAAATATAGTGTACACAGGCACAATACTTTGATGTTATGTCTGGTAGCTGACAGGATTACAAGAAAGAACAATCTCAAACATCTTATTCTAGTGAAACACGCCGGTGTCCTACGGCTGGATATGGAACTGTACGGTAGGGTTGTTTGTTATGCATGACGTATTTGATTTTTGCTTCTCAGGGACTTATCGATGATCTTGTGTGATCCCTTTGCCATTAACACCTTAGCCTTGAGTACCATAAGGCACCTGCAGGACCTGGTTGGGCAGGACACCTTACCCAGGGTGAGTGTCGCAGCTTATGTACTTGATCTGAACTGTAGTCTTAATTGAATAAATAGCATTCATCAACAAAGGGCTGGCACTGTAGAAGTACAATGAAGTTCTCAAATGCTTGTGTAAATTGAAATAAGGGAAATGTGATACTGTCTATCCATTTGTAGCACATACCTTAGAGCACTGCGGGAGCACTGTTTGGAGATGGGCATTTTGGAGTTCTCTGAATTGACAAAGAATTCTTTGCATGGCTCATTCTGTCCTAACAGCTATGCGTGTATAGAATCATATATAGAATATGTGCCTCCCTGCTTTGTCCTTCCATCGGTCTGCCTGACAGCAGCAGCCTTTTTTCCCTGCCACGGGAAACGCCATGGATTAGTTTACACTGTTCTGGTCTGTTGGCTGCGATACAATAGTTCCTGCAAGTAGTGTCTGCAGGAGGCGCTTAAGTGTTAAAGGAGGGTAGCCTTACAGGTGTCTGAATGGTGTGAGGCATTTGCTGGTTTTATCCGTGAGTTACTTAATCCAACAATAAAATTTAACAACTTCCTCATGACAGTTTAAGACTGAAAATTGTTTTGCTTTCAGGGCACAATGACGACAAAACCCCATTGTTGTTCTTACACACGCTTTCTTTTTCTTACTTCTGCTTAGATGACTTGATTTGTCCTGTCACACACTATATTTCAGTGTACTAATTTGGCAGGACATGTTTAAAAACGATGCGATCAGATCGGCTGCGTACTGCTTGGCATATACATAACGTACAACATGTTACATAAAACCGCAAACCCTCAGGTGTGCCTGTTATTTGATTCCATTTGAGCAATCAGTTGTCAATTAAATTAGAGTACTGAATACCTCTAGCAGTCTTTGATAAAGCTGCTAATCCAGGAGAGCTTTCAATGTAAATGACTACTTCCAAATAAATATCTATATGTGCAACTTGTGGAAGATCAAAATAGCTGTTTTTCTCCTTCCCTTAAAATTCGAGGAAAGCCCGGATCTGCTGCTGCTCCTGAGGATGCTGTCTTTGGGACAGGGGGCCTGGGACATGATTGACAGCCAAGTCTTCAAGGAACCAAAAATGGTGAGCCATTTTTGATATTTAGAATTTAACACATTTAATGAAACAATTTTAGACTTGTTTATTATTTTATTGCATCCCTGATTTAATGTTCATTCTGCATACCTCTCATCATAGCTTTCTTAGGAAAAAACATGTAAGTGGTTACAGAGCAGCAGCTCAAGTGGATGTGCTGTAAACTTCATTTATCTCCTTTTTTATTTACATGAATGCCTGGCCCTTACTGTTTTAAAATCGGACTGTACCTGTATTAAATTCTGCACTGGTTGCTCATTGTTGCTGGGAACTGCTACAATACCGACAAGTTTTAAAGCACATTTTGTATGAGGAAAGCAGGATTTCAGAGGCTGGTCTGAAACTCCGGTAGCAGTGTAGTAGCTTTTCATTGACATGAAAAATGTTTTTCCCTTCCAGCTATCTGTTACAGCAGTTTTGTGTAGTGCCACATTCAGCTACAATCTTTCCATGCTTTGGAAATTGCCCGGTATTACAGGCAGCCCTAGCGTAGTTTGGGAGCAGGTTATGTTCAGGTGGTGGCAGGAAGGCTAACCACGGTGTTGCGCAGCAGGACTGTTTCTCAAGAGAAATTTGCTGTTTCTGTTCTGAACTATAAAGCAGCAAATGTCTACCTAGGGGGACGTTTCCAATCTCCAAAATAAATATTACTGGCTGATTGCACATTTAAATTTACCAGAGGAAGGGCGTGCGTTAATACCACATTGTAACAGCGAGGGTGACTAGCACTGTAATTTGACTTGCAGAGACGCTCTCATGAATCCCTTAGAAAGAAACTGTGAATGTTTTTCCTAAAGGGAATCTTCCAAATCTGTATTTAAAATCTATTTTATTTGCGATTGCCACAAGCTGTAACCTCACACCCTGTGAATCTGATACGACATAGGTTGATCTGCCTTGTGCGAGGAGATGCTCTTTATTGTTGCTATTCTAGCTGTGCATTGATGCCTGGCAGTTTAGGGAACGAACAAAATGATTTGTAATTCTTGATGAAAGCAGTTTGGTACCATCCTTAACATGCAGCGCTTGCAGCAGCATTGGAAAAGGCCTCTCAGAAGAAATGCTAAGTCATTGTCAAAAGAACGGATTTGAGCAGGAGTGTTTCTGCAGATGAGATGAAGTACTGTGTTCCTAATTACCAGTGGAATGTGTAGAAGTGAATTATTCAATAATTTTGACTGGAACTGGATGTCTGACAGCTTGTTTTCCTAAGTGTAGGATGGGGCTCATAATATTGCCTCAGTGTTAAGGCACTCCAGGACCATTAGGTGGCATGAACTGATTGATGAAAGTGTTGTTCTTTTCCCTCTGTTCTTCCATCCCTCTAAGGAAGTTGAGTTGATCACGAAGTTCTTGCCTATGCTGATGTCCTTCGTGGTGGATGACCATACGTTCAATGTAGATCAGAAACTGCCCTCAGAGGAGAAGGGACCAATTCCCTACCCCAGCACCATTCCTGAAGCTTTCACCAAGTATGTAACGTGCTTTCCTGACTTTGTGCATATAGTCTTGTTACCAAAGCCAAACATCAAGGAGCCAGCCAACACTGACAGGAAAAAATACTGTATGTGGTAAAACAAAGACTTTCTTGGGGCAATAGTTAATCCCAGTTAATCAAGCCTGAACTTTTCCTTTAGCAGAACAGGTTTCCACCATGATCCCTCAAATAAAATTTATTTGCGTAAAAGAACATTTCTTGTAATGATCATTCTCTTGGCAGATTGAATATGAAAGTATTTGGTATTACTGCTTTCGAATATGCTGCTTGCGTAGCTTCCCAAGCAGGGAGTGATGAGTGTTTGAGTGATATTTGGGTGCATCTGGATAAGGGTCCATGCTTGGTTCTGAAGAGCGCTATTGTAAATTGTAACATTGACATTTTTGTCACACAGACGTTCATTCTCTGTTGATAACCTATCACTCCAGGGACGTCAAAAAGATAAATAAAACTTCTGTGTGCTCTGTTGTATTCAGATCTTGCACTAATTTCCAGCACAATTCCTATCTGTGTGCCAGGATCTGGAGTACTGTATCCGGGTAGTTCTACTCTCCTCTATGACAGTGTTGATACTTGACCTTTGGGAGACTAAAACAAAACAGTATTGGACTTTGTATTATTTTTGAGTATTTGGGCTGCTTCTAAAGCCCATTTTGATTAGCATTCTTACCATTAATACTATTATAAATGTTCACAGTCAAATCCAGCTGTTTGATTGTGAGACAGTGAAATGTTTGCTGAATGCCAAATTTTTCTGGACCATGGTAGCGAACATAGTGATGGTCATCTCAGTCCCTGAGTAGCTGCTCTTCAGTGGATTTGAGGTCAGCCACTCCTGTAACTGCTTGATTGCTATCCAACAGTATTTTAAAACCTGTTTTTTAAAAAAAAAAAAAAAAAATCTGTTTTAGCTTTATTGATTAAGAAACTCTGCTTCTGCCGTAACAGATTCTTGCAGGAGAACAGAATAGCTTGTGAGATTGGGCTGTATTACATCCTTCACATCACTAAACAGAGGAACAAGAATGCTTTCCTTAGGCTCCTGCCAGCACTAGGTAAGTTTTTGTCTTGTCTCTATTCTATAGTTGTTTACCTTGTACTGGACACCCAGGAGGCAGGTAAACCTGGAGTGAAAGTGATTTCAGCGTCAAAGGTGTAATGGTCTGCCTTGGCTCTTCTGGTGAGGCCCTGCAGAAGTGTTTATTTTTGTCTGCAATTAGGATACTTTTCTGCTGATCCGAGAATTTAGGGATAGTGGCTGAAGGTCAGTAGTTCCCTAGGACAAAGGCTGTGTTAACAATGAGATTAGCTGAGGACTGTTTGGAATGAATCTGAAAGATAAAAGAGCAGGTGGCTTAATTCTGCCACTGCTCATAGTAATTGCAGGTGGCCAGAAATTCTTGGGACTTGGGTTTGTGTAGTGAAAAATCCTGTAACAAAACAGGATCGAACACAGCCTTAAATTCTTCCCTGGGATTACTTTCTTCACTGGCTTCTCTGGGGTAAGTTGCAAGTTCTCTGAAGCAATCTTAGGAATTGCAGCTCCCAGTAATGGTGGGGGGGGTTCACTTCCCACTCCCTCACCCCAGCTCTGGTGTTCTTTGAACCCTTTGCTGAACTGGCAGCTCATTTACATGAGTTTTCCACTGGTGAGTGATTTGTGTCTGCTCACTGCGGGGTCTGAGGAGTGCAAGGAGGTGGATGTGGCCATGAGCAGAGGGTGGTGGAGAAGGAGAGTAGGGGACTTAGTGATTTTGGCAGGAGCAAGCTGCTCTGTGACTTCAGTCTTGGTGGAGACACGGGCTTTCTACATATTCTTCTCACCCCTCTGCTCCTAATCTTTTATGTCTGAAAGATCAAAGCCATCCACTTGGGCTACCTGTTTTGAAAGGAAATCTCACTGCTGTTTTCAGCAGGAGCATCTGCTGTGTAGTCAGGTTTTGGCACATCCTTGTCAGTCTCAGTCTCTTTCCTTTTCATGTTGTATAGTTGAGACATTCAGTGACTTGGCCTTCAGTGATATTTTTCTACATCTGCTTACTGGTAACCTCACGCTGCTGGGTGATGAATTTGCACTGGAGGAGTTCTGCACCAGCCTCTTTGATGGCTTCTTTCTCACTGCCTGCTCAAGGTAAATCTGATTTTCCTCAGGGGAAGTGAGTTTACAGGGTACGTGAGACTTTGAACTATACTTTAATAGTTCAGCAAGCTCTTCTCGTATAGTGGAAATATTAGCCTGACGCTGTTTTTCTTTGAGGAAAGGCTTATATTTTTGTGATCAAGTTTTTATCAGCAAAAATTATAAGTGTTGATTATGAATTATTACCTGAACTTTAATTCCTTATTCATAAGTTGGAGTTGGAAAAGACAATATCCTTCATGTTTTGCAGTAGCTCTGAATACGAAGAGTTGACTTCAGCTCTTTGCAGTGTCAACTGCACACAGAAAATCTGTTTGTATCTGTTAAGTCAGTGTGGTTCAAGTGCTGGCCCGCAGACCAGATCTCTAATCTCCACAAAGCTTACCCAAAAGTGACTAGAACTGCTGTGCTGGTGCTGCTGCCGCTTCCTCCACACACACAAAAGAACAAACGTCCTGCTGCACGTGCGCGTGGCCTGTCCAGCAGACAGAGCAGCTGCTGCCACATGCTGCAGTTTGTGCTTAAAATCCCCCCCAACCCTCCCACCTTCCTTGTGATTTCTACACTTAGTCCACTCCTGTTGAATAATTACATCAGTTGCTTGAAGTCTGATGCAGGGTTGCACTGGGTAGCACACAGGCTGCAGTTCTCAGGTGTTTTGGAAAATTGTAACAAAGCTGCCAGGCTGTGGGTGTGGGAATTGGTCTGATACTGTTGCTGTAGCTTTCTTGCTCTCAAGATGGTGTTTGTTTATATCAGTTACTCTGCTTTAAAATTGCTTTTTGCAGAAAGGAGAACGTACATAGACATGTGCTAAGACTGCTGCTTCATCTGCATCACAAAGTGGCACCTACCAAACTAGAGTCTCTGCAGAAGGCTTTGGAACCCACCAAGCAGGTAAGAAGGGAAGCATGAGAAAGGGAAAATTAATTGCAAATGGAAGCAGCTGGCTTTCCAGACGTTGCTCAATGGAACATGAGCTCTGCTTTCCAAGTGTACCAAGTTGTGTCATAATTACCTCGTAACTTCCTCTTTCTGTGCTGGTTTGTGTTAAAACACACAGGGTAATTGCATACTTAGTCTTCGAGCTAGTGGCAGCTAGAATGAAGTATGACTCTTCTGTTTTTTCCCCTCCCTAATTCTCGTTCTGCAGAGTGGGGAAGCTGTGAAGGAGCTTTACAACCAACTCACTGAGAAACTGGAGCTTCACAAGCCAAGTCCAGCCGAAGTGACTGAGACTCCCTCCATGGAACTGCCCTTGCCCACTGTGCCCACACCAGCCTCACGCTGAGCTATGTCTGTAGTGAGACAGGAGAGCTAACCTCATGCTCTGCAGCGTGAAGGCCCTGTACTGCCTTTCAAATGTCTCTGCCTACAGGGTGGAAACAAAAAAAAGCCACTGAAGCTCTTTCAGGAAACACTGCAGTTTACCCAACTCGCTGGCTCTTGCTGGTTAGAAAACTCTGTATGCAGTGCATTGCAAAGGTTTACTTTTCTTAAAGATAGCTGAGTGTTACTTTTCTTAAAGATAGCTGAGTGTCTTGTAGATCCACTTCAAATCTGACTGTACGTTTTTGGTTTGTTTTTTTTTTTTTTCAAAAAGAAAATGCATATTTTTAAGCTTGGCATCTTGTATTTTTAAACTCTACTTTAAGAACTGATCAGTGAGTGTTTAATTATGGTTGAGCAGGTAGTGTGAACTCCTGCGGGCTAACCTTAGCTTTCTTTGGCCCTTAGTTTGCTCCTCTGGATCTCTGGAGAAGATGGTCAGCAGAAGGAAATGTCAGAGGAGAAAAGCTCCACTGATACAATTTCCCACTTGAGGTTCTAGCTCTTTTGGTACATGGTAAGACGTGCTGCATTAGTCAGAGATGTCCAGCAGTGTCACTAGACTGAGAAGCAATCAACAGCCATCTTCTCAGCTAGGCTTTTGCAAAGAAGGCCAGAAATGGAATTATTCTCTCCCCTTTTCTCCCCACTTCTCTCCAAAGGAGCGGCTTGAAATGAGTCCTGGAGCCCGTGAAAAAAAGCCAAGACTAGCATATTCCCCAATGACAGTGGGCTTTGAGTGTAGGTGGAGTGAAATTCTGTCCTTGAAAAAATAGCCTGTTCTTCATGGCTCATTTGTGTTGCTGTCTGTAGTGTTACAGTTCATTCCTGCTCTGCTTCTGTTGCTGCTTCACTGTTAGCCTCAGGTAGAGCGTACAGGAAGATGGGCATGGGAGAAGAATGAGGTGTGTGAGTTTATAACGGACTTTACACGCTTTTCAGCAGGTACAATATGCCTGAAAAGAATCTTGACAATCCCCTGTAAGCGGGAAGCTGCCTACCCGAATTGTTCTGAATCGCAGAATGGTTCAGGTAGGAGGGCACCTCTGAGGGTGTGTGGTCCAGCCCCGACTCCGAGCAGGACCAGCGCAGGTGAGCTTGCTCAGGAGCAGGACTTTTTATTTACCCTTGTTGAGTGTGATGAGGTTTCTGTCGGCTGTTTCTGCAGCCTGTTGAGGGGGGTCCCTTTGAACAGCAGCCCAGTGCCTCAGCCATGCCGGGAACTTGTATTGTTTGCAAATGTGCTGAGGGCGTGTGCTGTCTTCAGGTTGCGAATAGAGGCATTAAACAATATTAGCCCCATTAATGACCCCTGAGGAATGCCATGAGTAACGGGCTGCCACTCGGACTTTGAGCTGTTGATCTGAGCCTGGTGTCCTGCCAGTTTTCCGTGCAGTGATCTGAACTCTATCAAAACCATTTGGCTGTACGGATCCTTCAGACAGTTGTGCCAAAAGCTGTTCAAAGTCAAGGTGAGCTGCCCACTGCGCTTCCCCTGTCCACCAGGCAAGGTGTCTCTTCGCAGGTTATTGGGTTTGTCAGGCACAATTAACCCTTGGAATTTCCCCAGCCATGCCCTGTCACTTTTTTGTCGGTCTGTTTCTGGATATGATGTTTGGGGTTTTTTCCCCATCACCCCTCATTTCCTGGGCCTTGAGCGCTCCCAGTGCCAAGTCGTGTCAATGAGGCTTTTCCATTTGATGAGAAAGACAGACACTAGTTAAGTAGAGGTGGAAATCCCTCCCCAAAGCTGCCGATTCCCTCTTTGCCTGGTTTTCTTCTGAGTTCTCAAGGGCTGCATGAGGAAAGTGAGTGTCACCTCTCTTCATCACCTTGGTGCTTCATTTCTCCTTTTATGCAGGGACTGGTCTGTATCTTGTGGGAGAACTGGGAAGGCGGGTTGGGTTTGTGTGTGTGACAAGGGCACTGTCCTCCAGCCCACGCTGCCGTTGTGCACCTTAACTCCTGGGGTCGGTATTGCCTTTGGCAGGCTCTCGGCAGTCCTGGCATCTGACTTGTTGGAAACAGGAACTGGGTATAACAATCAGGTCTTTCTTGCTTAGCTTTGTTTTTAAACCGTTTAAACTGTCATGGTAACTTACACTAAATAACGTCCCACACTGCTGGCGGACCTTTCGCAATGAACTTACTCAGGCCCATGCTCTGCTTAGACTTAAAGGTTATTTTAGGTTTGCGTTGGGGATTCTCTCTCTCACTGAAGGTTTCCCGTACACCGTGTGCTGACTTGGTACTATCCCGCAGCACGAACTTCCTTTAAGCCAGGCTGAGTGTGTGATTTACTGCTTGGTAGAAAGACATCTTGTGTTTCAGCCGGTACCCACAGTACTGAGATACCTGACTGATACATGACCCACAGTACTGAGATATATGATGCGTGATTTTTTTCCCAGGTTTTCAGATCCATGGAGAAATTGAATCTCAGAGTACAAACTGGCATTACCTGTGCTGGTGGCTGCTTCGGCTGAGGAGAGGAAATCTGGGCAGTGGGGAGTGGGAGTAGCTGCCGGTCCGTGTCTCCTGGCTGCCTTCTGCACAAAGATGTGATGAGGAGACACTTTTCAGAAAAGATTGTTTTAGTGGTGAACATCTTGATCTGTTTCTGTTCTTTGAGACGAGAACGGTTTCCCTCCAGTGCCAGGAATGACACAGGCTCCTGTTGTACACGTAAACCCCCGCGGAACCTGCGGCAGGAGCGGGCTGTGGCTGGGTGCGGGATGCTCGCTTGCATCTGTGCGGGGGCCAGGACATCCCTGGGTTCTGTCCTGATGTTTCCGCTCGGAGCCGCTCACTCTCTTCTGCTCCTCCAGCTCCTGCTGTGTTGGATGGGTGCAGTCCTGTGGCACATCCACCAGGTGAAGCACAGCTGGACTGTGTAAGAGAATTCCTTTTTTTTCCATGTTTGGTTTGTTTTTTTTTTTACGGTCCGTAGCCCTGTGTACGTGTGCCCCACCAGGGTGCTGTGCGGGGTGCAGTGGGTGCGCACTAGAGCGGGTGCCCCCCCTGCCGGCGGCCCTGCCTGTCCTGTTGCTGCTGCCTAAAATCCCTGGAATCGCTCCCTCGTGACACTTATGTCACAGTTTGTCTTTACAACAGGGGTGTGATACCTGTGTGATAGGAAAAAATTGTGTGTTCTCTCCAAACCTGCCGTGCCTGACCGGGGAGTGGATTTTTACCATGAATTCTAATTAGCTTGAGCAATCTGGTCCTCTGCGTGTGCTTTTCCGGGGAGATCGGAGGGACCAATAGCCCAGAGAGCTTCTTCAGGCTTTTTGGGTAGGTAACATTTAACTACAATTTCACATTGAGCTGTGAAACAAACACTTTGGATTGAGCTAGGTTAGAAGATTGATAGGTTACTGTAACTGCGAGAGTCGATAGACGTAGCAGCCAGTTACTGAGGCCTGTGCTAGCGAGGAACCAGGTCTTCTATAAAATTAGTGGAAAAGACGATTACTATAGCGAAGTATTATTTACTGCCAAACTACCTGACACCCAAAGCATGCCTGGCATCATTTCAAAACAGCCAGATTCCACTTGGCATATTGATTTGATGCAGGATGGCTCTGTGTGGACCGAGATAAAAGGAGACCAAACAAATCTCCTTGGCCAGAAAGAATACGAAGACGCCCTGGATGCCCCTCCGCTATTGTGAAACCTCTCTGTTCTGCCAGGAACTGTGTGGATTTTAGGTGATTCCTGGCCTTCTCTTTATACAACAGTGTAAAGGAAACCTGCCGTAGGTTTAACTTTGAAGATAAATGAATTAATGTGAACACAGTGCTGAAACAGGAGTGCGTTTGGTTCAGGAGCCTGGTTTCAGTTCACGGTGCTTTGCTGGGGGTGTGATACTGGAGGCTTCCTTGGTGTATGAGAATGTCAGTTCCCAAAGGAAGGTGATGGGTGATCTTGACTCTCTTGCAAGCACTTTAAGAAAGGAAACACACCTGAAATCCAGAGGAAATATTTTTTTCCCAGTTTCTGTGCATTTAACTGCAGTGGAATTTCTTAACCAACGCGGCAGAGAAGGGTGTTGGTCTAACCTCAGCAATGGGGTTGAATCAAAAGAGAGACCAGGTATGAGGGAGACCTTAGAGGTTTGTCCCTGAGACATGGATTCCAGCAGCGAGTACCACGCGGGGAGGAAGCGACAGAACACATCCTGCACCCGGTTGGTTTGATTCCTTTGCTGAGCTAAAGCGGACGGATTTGGGAACACGTGTGGCCTCCGTGTCTGGCCTGTCGTCTTGCAGAGGTGAACACAAAACTGAGGTTGTCCTGAAGTTCACCCTGTGGTCCCCATGCACCTGGCTCTGGAGCAGGGCTCCCAGGAGGCCAACTGGGGTCTGCTCTGCTGGGGTGGATGGAGCCGCCAGCTCCCTCACCGCTCCTTCAGCGATGCAGCTCTGCCTTGGTGGTGGAGTGGACGGTTCTTTGCAGATGGAGAATTGTCAGCAATGGCCAGGGACCAGCTTTCACCTCTCAAGGCTGGGCTGGCCTTGGCATGGCCCTGCATAAGGGAAATGGTACTTGACGCTCATCTCCCCCATCTTAAACTCGGCTACAAGATTGGGCCCATCATGCTTTTCACCTGTAATGCTAGAAGCAAGTATCACTCCCCTCTTGTTCATCTCACAGAATGGTTTGGGTTGGGAGGGACCTTAAAGATCAGCCCAGTTCCACCCCCCTGCCCTGGGCAGGGACACCTCCCACCAGCCCAGGTTGCTCCAAGCCCCGTCCAACCTGGCCTTGAACCCCTCCAGGGATGGGGCAGCCACAGCTTCTCTGGGCAACCTGGGCCAGGGGCTCACCACCCTCACAATAACGAATTCTTTTAATTTCGTGTCTCAAGTAAAGCTGCCTCAAGTAAAGCTCGATTTTTGGCCAAAGCAAGGAGCAGGGCATCAGGCTTACGAGCGACCGGCCCTCCTCTCCTTCCCAAAAGCACTCTGGAGTGGCAGAGGTGGTTGCTGTGGGGAGTCCCTGTGCTGCCCCAGACACTGTCCCAGCATGTTCCCGACTAGTGGCACTTGAGGGAATGGCTCTGAAAATACATCCAAGTGGGCCTGCTCAGAAAAATTACTGACAAAACACAAAAATCACAGCACATCCTTTCTTGAACATTTAAAGCTTCAAAAAATAAATTGTCAGTTATTTTGATCTTAGTAACTTCAGCAGCCACGGGACCACAGAGAAGCATCCACGGTGTTTTCACATGACGTGTCCTTGGTTATCTCCTGTGCTGTACCCGTTCATCGCCAGACACCAGGAGGAGGACTGCTGGTCCTGAGGACTTCCCTGGGAAGGGACAGAGGTTGTCAGTCCCCGAGTAAACAGCCTTCCTGATCCTTTCTCCTTACTGCTGCAGTGCCTGGAGACCCACCGAATCATTCTTGCAAAGATTTCAAAGGTTGGCTACTGGGGCAGTGTGGGGTGGAAGCAGGTGGGTGCATCTTCCTGGCGCGATGAGACTTCTGCTGCGGAGAAGCACAAAACTGCACGGTAGCTGCTGGCTCCCAATGTGCGCCTTCGTCCGGTGGGAGTGGGAGGTCAAACCAGGGCATGATGTGACCACCATCCTGGTTGTCCTGGGCTGTTGGGGGACCTGACCATCCTGGCTTTGTGGTTCAGCAAGTCTATTCCTGCTCCCCTGGAGCTCCCTGGGGCTAGGGTGACACCTCTGTCTTTGGTTTATTGCTGTCTCTTGGGGAAGGGATGTCTTTTCACTTGGCAGATGCTTGCTGACCTGCTGCACCAGCTCAGACGTGCTGTGAGATGTGCCTGACCTTGAAAAATCTTCCTGCAGCTCCCCAGGGGTGTTGCTCAGGGGATTTATCCAGGAGGAAAGAAAAGAGGAGCGGTGGGAGAGCAGCACGCTCCTTGCCTGCAGAGCCACGCCACAACCTGGCAGGCGGGAGGAAGACACTGGTGTGGTTCTTAGTGGTGCTGTTGCAGTGCCTTGGTGACATCTACCCACGTCCTGCTTGGCTGGAACGTGCTCAGAAAGAATGTGAGCATTTTACCTTAAAAAATAAAAAGGTATTTTAGTACATCCCTACTACTTGAGTTCCTGCTTTCCCACTGAGATCCATCCAATTAAGGCAATTAAACCTTGGACTTTGGTAAAGGACCATGTGTTTTCACCCAGTGCCTTTAGGAGGAGTCTCAAAGATTTAGACATTTTCTCTCTCGCGCCTCCTCTGCGCTGAAGCAGTGGGAGGACAACAAGGGAACGGGGGAGCTTGGCGGGTAAGGTACGGCTACTGCTACGGCAGGGTGTTCAGGAATCTTTCTTCTGGGGAACCCTCCGGTTGTGCTCTGGCCTCGGGAGGATCATTAGGGGTGCAGCGAGGAACTCCATTGCACCAATTTCCACCCATAAAAGGAAGCCTCTTGTTGGAAAAGATGGCTGGATTACAGCTTGAAACGCCTGTGTTGGTGGAAAAGAATAGCCATGAAATCACCCGCCTGGAGAGCGCTGGTTGCCAACTTCTGCTTTCCAACCCATTGACACTATTTCCCAAATAGTCCCACAAAAGCCACAGCTGGGACCCTTGTCAGGGCGGGCTCTGCTGGGCTGTGACTTAAAGGATAATAAGAGGTGGGGACCCAGCATTTGGCAGGCATTGTCACGCGTCTTCGCGAGTCTGAACGCTCAAAAGCATCTGCCTGTTGGCAGAACACCCTGTTCTCAGCGCTGTGGGCAGTGGATCCATCGGAAAAGTGGTGGGGAACAATGGGCCGTGATGCAGATGGCTGGGGGGAAGACGGACATTTAAAAGGAGCATCTAACAAAGTCTGGAGCAGATGCTGCACAGCAGAAAACTGAATTACCGCTCTCCAAGTTACTTTTCTGGTGGAGCTGCTGTACGGTTCAGGCTTTACAGTGGCGTTTAGGATGATTCCGATGAGTTGTGTGTGGTGGGAGGCGTGGTGTGATTTCCCCTCTAAGCAAGGATCCCCTTACGCAGCTTCCTTGGGATAAATGTCTTGCTTTGGCTTTGGAAGAGTTCTATCTGGCCCAGAAAATGAAGTGACATGAAAAATCTTTTTAATTCCTTTTTCAGAGTAGTTCAGCCATGTGAGGCTGGAGGACGCCACGGATTTTGCCCGTAGGTGTATATGAAGGTACTGGCGGCTGCTCTAAATGCTGTGTTAGATCCCCGTACGCTGGGGCTGTGTCTCAGCCGGAGGGAGGTGGTGGGTGCTGGGAGGTGACCATCATCAGGGCTGTGTGGGGCAGGAGCAGTGCCGCAGCCGGTGCCCGAGAGCTCTGGGTCTCCCCCAGAAGCAGAGAGGAGACTGAACAGCACAGGGCCATTTAGAGAGTTTCTGGCCTTTTTTGCAATTTTGATGGATGACGCACAGATGCTGCTTTATGTTTTCTTTTGTACAGCGGTAAGAAGTCTGTCCTGGCGTACAAATGCCATTTAATACAGCTGTCTCTTGGGAGAGATGTCTTGATGGAGCAGCTTTTCAGGAGGAATAAGTATTTCTGCAATTATCCTTGCAGCTCTGATAGATCCCACTGTGACCCCAGAGCGCTCTGCACTCTCCAGCTTGCTTTCCCACCTTAATTTCCCCGTCAGGCTGTTATGTGACTAAGGGCTGAGCCCAGCAGGGCTCATGGACTAGTCCAAGCTCCGTCCCTGTGGCTCTGAACCCACAGATGTCCTGTGGGTACCCTTGCCAGCACTCTGCCTCCCCAGATCCAGGCTCAGCATTAAAAACAAGGGGTAAATCAGCTTCTCAGAGCTTCACATGGATGTAAAACGGGGATTAAGGGCAACTCCACCCAAGTTCAGGTCACATAGAATCACAGAATGGTTTGGGTTGGGAGGGACCTTAAAGCCCACCCAGTGCCACCCCCTGCCCTGGGCAGGGACACCTCCCACCAGCCCAGGTTGCTCCAAGCCCCGTCCAACCTGGCCTTGAACCCCTCCAGGGATGGGGCAGCCACAGCTTCTCTGGGCAACCTGGGCCAGGGGCTCACCACCCTCACAGCAAAGAATTTCTCCCTAATATCTCATCTAAATCTCCCCTCTTTCAGTTTAAAACCATTACCCCTCATCCTAACATTACATTCCCTGATCCAGAGTCCCTCCCCATCCTTCCTGTAGGCCCCCTTTAGGCACTGGAAGGCCACTGGAAGGTCTCCCCGGAGCCTTCTCTTCTCCAGGCTGAACCCCCCCAGCTCTCTCAGCCTGTCCTCACAGCAGAGGGGCTCCAGCCCTCAACAAGTTGGGGACACATCAACTGGGTTTCAGCTCTGTGGTTACTCCAGACTTTGCCGTTCATGGACAGTCTCTGCATTCACTGCTCTTTCCCAGGTCCTCTCTTCTCTGCTTCTTGCCCTGGGGCACCTGGCACTTGCTGCCGTCATCTTCAGGTCCATTGTCTCCTCTGCTGCTGTCTCCTCTCCCTTATCTGCTCCCAGGCAGTGTGAACGGCAGAGATCTTTCCCTTCTAGGTGAGGGCAGGTGCCTTAACCCTTTCCTCCAGCCGGGTCCCTGAGGGAGGGGACAGTTTTATGGCCAGGACGTTTGGCCATGCCCCTGTTGGTGGCTCGGCTGGGCAGAGAGAGGGGTGATGTGTGACTGTGTGCGCTCAAGCCCCAGCTCCCTCTGCAGTTAGAGCTGGGTGGCCTCTGCCCGGGGGCCAAGCACAGCTCACTGGGGGTGTCGAGGGACCTGGGGCTCACACACCTTGGGAGCAGCTTCTTGCCTGTCGTCAGTCTTGTGTGCTGGGAATTCACTTGCAAACTGCCTCTAGTTTGGTGCTGGGTTTGTATGTCAGCCCTCAATAATAAGATTTTTTCTGGCAGGAGACACTCATGTTGGAAAGCTTCTTGCTTTCTAGGGGAATCGGATTTTAAACCTGGCCAATAGCAGCCTCTGTAGCGCAAGAAGGGCCATCGGTGAACAGAGGAGTGTCCATTAGCATGTAGAGACCACACTAAAGATAACGAGGTCAGTCCAGCTTGAAGGATAACTTCACAGAAAGCAACAAAACCACCTGCGTGGGTGGATTTTGGCCTGCTGGACCTGCAAGGGGAGTTTGTTGAGAAGGACAAAGCTGAACAACTGGATGCAGCGAAACCAGCTTCCTTTTCTTGCGAAACAATTGCACAAGGGGCAAAGGTACCTCACCTGGGCTCGCAGGCTGCTGCGCTGAGGTGAGCCCATGTCGCTGCGGCTCCTGGTCAGCAGGGCCTGTGCTCGGGAAAGAGGGAAAGCAGCAGTATCGGACCCAGAAGTGACTATCGGTGTCTTTCTCTCCTTCTTCTCCAGGTTCTGTGAATATCAGGTCTATGGCAAGGAAGGAAGGAAGATAATTCCCGTAACCAGCCGTCCAGCTTGAGTCAGACTGAACCCTTGCTGGTTCCTGTGCTGCTGTCATAGAAAAAAAAAGTCCAGAACTCAGGGGACTATTATTATTATTATTATTATTATTATTATTATTATTGTTTGGTTTTAATGTTATTTTTTTCCCTCAGACTAGCATCAGTTTGCTGTGCCAAGGCTGTGTTGGCTGATCAGGGTTAACAGAATTAAAAAGCGGTGAAATGTTTGTAAAATCCTAGTGATGAGTCATCAGCAATCTGCTACAAAGCAATCTGATGATTAAGAGCGCAAGTTTCATATTACCACTTTTTCAACCACATTTGTAGTTGCAGAAGCAATTAAAAATCCTCAGAAGAAATATGTCTCAGAGCATCTGTTCTTTGTCTTTTAGTAACCGTTGACTCGTATGAGGCTCTGGAAGGTGCTGACAGACTCTGCAGTACCTCTTCTTCTTTTGAACTCTGAACGTCCATTTTCCTGTCCGCTTTGAAGGCTGGGATCTGCTCTCTTCTGGCTCGGCTGGCAGCTGTATTTCCACTTTCCCCTCTGCTTCCAGAGCTGTTTGACTTCTTCTGAGCTTAGGAAGGAGACATTTCATGTTAGTGAGAGAGGAAAGAGAGCGAGATGTGTCCTCAGGAGAAGTTTAGTCCCATGAACTGCACGTGAAGCCTTGAGGTGTCGGAGTCACTGGGCCAGAGTCATTACTGACTCGTGAAACGAAACCTGGGCAGAAACAACAAAACATCTGGTCCAGTAGGTCACAGCCAGTTACCAACCCACGGCCTGCTCCAAATGAGCACCGTGGTCTCTGTCTAATCTCTAATGAATAATCATATAATTACAGAGGGCTTTTTACAAGCTGGTTCCTTGGAGAGCAGCCGAAGGGCAGAGCAGAGAATCTGTTTTCCATCTCGCCTGTCCCGGCAGGACACATTCATGGGCTTTGGCTGAGGACGAGTGTGTATGGAGATGCGGGAAGCACCCCTGCAGCTCACAGGGTCCTGCTCGGGGTATTTGAAGACACCAGACCTTAGGACCTCAGAGCCACCTTTACTAGCACTGCGTCTAGGTGGAGGTACTTCCACTTGCAGATGCTTGTGGCCTGACTGCTACCTGTGGGGGATCACTGTATCTTATGGATGGCACAGGAATTTTGGACCACAATCTCATGGCCTATTATAGGAGCTGCTTGGCCTGTGTGTGGGAGGTTTGATGTTTCCAGTCCTTGACTATCCCGTTAGCTAGAGGAATCCCTGCGACCTTTGGGCCCCATACAAGGGGAATGCAGGTCGCTGCCTTTTCAGCGAAGCTCAGAGTTTCCTTCTAAAAAGCCAATAATTGCAACAGGTCAAACACAGTTTGGGTCAACCCTGATTTACTGTAACAAAACAATTCTTGCTGCATTTCTGTGATGCAGGTTGGAGATTGTGTGAGTTTCGGGTCAATGTGAGCTTTAGGAAGGGTGGGTTTTCCAGTTTGTCAGTCAGTTACACCATCTTCCAAGTGGAGGAATGGGGCGATGGGTGCTTCCAAGGAGCCTGAAGGAAGGTGATCTTTGGTGTTGCAGTGTGCCATTGGCAAAATTTTTTAGCAGTAAAAAGGACTAGATTGTCATTCAACAAAGAGTGAAATAGGCCCTGAGTAGCAGAATGACATAATCCTGTTCCTCAGTGCCCAAATACACAGCCCAAAGGAATGGGAACGCTGCAGCAGTCAGGCTTGCAAGGAATGAAGGGTGAGTGACTTGAGTTGACCACTCAAGTGTCCTGGGTTTTCCTTCCAGCCCAACTAGCTGGACTGAGTGCCTTGGACAAAGGAGCTTGGCTTCATTTCCACCCCGGTTTCACACAGGAATTGCAAACCTGCACGTGCTGCTGCTTCAGAACAAGATGTTATCAGTGCTCAGCTATGTCACCGTTCCTTTTGCATCTGCTTAAACTGTGAGTTGAAAGACTTGTCCTCTGCATGGGTTTCTGCCCCACCAAAACTGGGGCAAACTGCTTTGTATCCCAAAGTCTGCTTTTCATTTCTTTCTGTCCTTCAGCGCCTGCCTGAATTCCAGGCTCTGTGTTATCCTCTCTGGTCCTGCTTCCCTCTCACTTCAGACTTGGGGAACTTTTTTCCATGCCAATTCTTCACACAGCCTTCATCTGTGTTTGACCTACTTGTCATTTTTGTGGAGTTGTCTGAAAACAGCAGGGGAGAGAGATGATGTATCTGAGGAGTGCTGGCTCTTAATTAAAACCATTTGCAGAACAATGGACAACTCGAGAAGCAGATAAAGGCTCTGGTCTGCAGGTAAGGTCTGTTTCAGCCTTCAGATGCCTGTGTTACGTGGTAGTTTTGTATGTGTGTTTTATTGGCATACCTGTCCTGTAGTGATGGCTATCAGAGTGTGCAACAGCCCAGTTAATATTTGCTCCAAACCCTTAGGAGTCCCCAGTGAGTTTGCTAGCTGCTTCTTGGCCCTGCTCAGAGGTTGTCTGCACAAATTGGAGGACTTGCGCACGTTCTTCCCCTCCCACCACACCTCTCGAGGATGACCCTGAAGCTGAATTTACAACCCTTGGGCTGAATTTATGCACTGGTGTGGACTCGGGGGGCAGAGGGGAAACATCTGAAGCTTTGTGGGAGAGGTCTCAGGGAGCTCCACTGCTGTTGGGGGGTCCTGTACCCCGCGGCTGCTGGAGGGGCCCTTCAGCACCACGGCCAGCTCCCGCCCCGCCCCGCCCTCCCAACTTGGGCTCCCGTCGCTGTAAAATCAGCCTTTTCCGTCCCTTTTTAAAATCATTTGTCAAAGAACTTACAGCTTGTGACTAGTCACCGAGCTGTTTGGAAACCAACTGCCATAATAAGAGCTGTTGGCTCTGGCAATAACTCACGGGCTGTTGGCTTTTCTACCTTATCTAGCGTTGAGGATGAATTGGTGAAATTTTTAACAAAAAAAAATTGTATGTTGAAGTTCAGATAACTTTTCATACACTCCAGAAGGTTTTCAGACCTAGGCGATGTTTGTTTGAGTATGGAGGATGGTAAAAGAGCAGAGGCAATCTGCAGTCTGTTGGGATTTAAAAGAGCATTAGTCAATTGAGCTGTAATGTTCAGCAACAGGCAGATTTTTTTTAAATGCTTTTGTGTTCATAAGATGGAGCACCTAATGCAAAACTGGTTAGTTGTAATGAATTATCCTGCCACTCTTACCCCAGTAATTCCTCTCTTTGATTTTGTGTAAAGAGCTGTTCTCCTCTGAACAAAGGAGTCACATTGTCTTTACTCATTAAAAATTGCATATGTATAAAATATCAGTGTTGTCTTTAGTCTAAAATCCCTCACTACGTATGACTTGTACCATACATCAGAACTCATCTCCCGCAGCCTGGCAACTGTCTCTGTTGCTATAGGAACAGCTCCACTATCCTTTCATGGAGAACCTCAAGTATTCCCATTTTCGTAGCTGCTAGAACACCTCCAGCCCTTGCTTGTTTCATTCACTTGCTCACTCCCATCCACGAGCTCTTCTCCTCCCGATTTAGAGAGTTACTCAGCACTTCTGGACTCATAACTGAAAGAACATTAGTTAGCTGAAGAAAAGTCACACAGAACTTTGAGGTGCACATTTGACTGGGACGCTGATACTGCCGTTGGGTTTATTTAATATGCAGATATACTGTGTAATTAGTATCCCCTAATGTGCATTAAATTTATACTTAATAGAAAACTATCAAAATCCCTGCCTTCTGCACATGCAGTTATATACCAGTCTGCAGTCATATGCCAAAGGACAAAAGTTTCTGAGAAACTTCTAACCTCAAGTGTTAAACCCACAGGTAACGTAACCTGAGTCAGCTGAGAAGAAGCTTCCTCATGGTAAGTTTATTGTAAAGTTGTGTGTTATGTGGCTGTCACACCTATCCTTTAAGAGTTGCTGGAGCCCACTCCATGTTAGAGAGCGAGCCCAGGGGTCCCTGTGTTTGTGTCGGAGCTGTGGAGTTGAAGATCACGAGGGTGGCTGTATTTGCCCCTTATCTGGGCCTCCTTTTCTGCACTGAATTGACACAGCTCCATCAAGCAAAGGCAGGTTGTTCAATCTGGCTTCTAGATGATCCTGATAATTAAATGGTTATTGAGGGCTTATTGTTTCATTTATGGAACTATTTCACCGGAATAACATGAATTTTGAGTAAGATGGTCTTAGGAACACATTTTTGGGGGCATTTTTCTTTGTTCGATTTATACAAGTGTCTAAACAAGTCTAGGTTATGTTTTTATACTGCTAGAAATACCAGGCGCATGTATTGCATCACGTCCTGGAGATCTCCATAGGGGAAGGAAGGGAGAGACCGAGGGGATCTGGTGTCACAAGCAGATCTCAGTTGAACAAGGTCCTACGCTGCTGAACAGAAAGAGGTCGAGGGGCTGGGAGAGGAGCCGTGGTGCAGAAAGGGCTGGAAGCTGTGGCACCAGGGTTTTCCTGCACATCACGTACCCCACCAGAGCTTTACCGCTGCAGAAGCAGCAGCTGAAGATTTCGGCAAGCAATAATAAGGAGGAGAGCAAAATAAGAGTGTGAGAAAAGCAAGCAGAAGAAAAGATTTCTCAGCTGCAAAATACTCGGTAACACTCCAAATCAACATTGGCTCAGTGCAGCCCCAAATCCTGAGATGCTGGGAAGCGACAGCTCGGAGATTCCCTAGTCATTGACTGGGGTTTTTAATTTATTCTTACAGCCAGACAGTGGTACCGTTGCTGGCTTGTGGGCATGGCAGCCAACTCTTCCCCCCCGCCCCCCCCCGCCACCAACCCAAGGGGCGCTGCCGAAGCGGGGCTGCTCCTGCCATAAAAGTGTAGGAAGCTGATGGCTGCAGGGTAATGCAGACAAAGCAGGAGAGAGAGGGAGACAAAAGGGATGGAGTCCCAGAAGATGTGATCCACCCCGTTAAAGGAAACGTCCGTAGCCTCTGCAGCTGTGTTTATGCTGCTTCACACAATAGGCACCAGCCTCTCATCCCCCCCGGGGGATTTTTTTACAGCATTAATTCACTCTGCACAAAACCCAGCCTGCAAGGCTCCTCTTCAGCAGCGACCTTTCCATCCCTCCAGCTCCCCCCCTTCCCAAGAGCCCTGCCTGCCAGAGCTGCACCCCTCCGGCTGACCTCCCGGTGCTCTCCATCAAATGTCACCTGTACCCAATGAAGCAGACCCCGAAGTGCCACGAATGGATCCCAGGATTCTTATTTTCCTCCTCTACGTGATGATCCTTCACGAGCTGGTGAGTGGCTGGATGGAGTACCAGAAGCAGATAGCCAAGCCGAAGAAGCAGGCGGGTCCGGTTTGGTCTTCTAGGTGAGTTAATGCCTATCATGTTCCCAAGAGGTGACTAGCTCAGGTACGCTTTGATGGGGAAGGTGGCCTTTTGTGTACGTACGTTGGTCCTTATAGATGTGTGTGTGTGTGTATCATCTGTTGTGTATTAATGCACAGAGGTAGGATTAAGGTCTGTTAATCTTTTGATACCGTATTTTCTGAACATACTGTGCATTTGACACACTCAAAGATAAATATGCCTGTGATTCGGGTTTGGTTTTTTGTTTTTTTTTTTTTTGTGTGTAAATGTGCTGTAACTCGGCATGTTTGCCATGACTCAGGATCCCAATCCACATACCTGGAAGAGAAAAATGTGGGTAACACAGGGAGCAGCGCTTCGTGCATGATATTCATCAATGAGGCACAAACCTCTAGAGACTTTGCAATCGGAGTATTTCATGTTAAATCACTAGTGTGAATGTCACTATCTCGCCGTCTCCTCCCACTCTCTGGGCTGTGCCCACTACACTAATTCTTCCTTGTTTTCTGCCCAACAACAAAGATGAGCTGTAGAAATAAGGATGTAAAAGAAAAACGCTGCATGTCCTTAAAATTCAGATATGTTTCTGCAAACATTGTTCATGTACTGTTCACTTGCAATAACATTTGGGGTAAATGTGGTCTTAATATTGTTGGGAGTCTTACAATGAAAGATATCTTGACAGCTATCCATCGGCTGCGTGGTTAGAAACTTGTGCCCTGGGACCCAAAATTCACCTCCTGATGGATTTGAGGCAAGGGCACGCCGACACCTCATAGCTTTGGACCTAAAAAGATGCCTGTGACCCAGTTTGCTCCAGGGCTGACAGCTGCAGCGCGAGTGCGCAGAGCTTACAGCTCCCTTCTTACCCTAATCCTCTGCCGGGCACAATCCCGGCCACGATTACAGCCCCGCCGTGCTGGGTGCTGCACATACGCACCCCAAAGGGGTCTCCAGAGGTGAGACCTCCCAGGGAAAGCGGTGCTGCAAGGAGGCACCCGCCGCTTGCTGAAAATCACTAGCCAGCAGAGACCAGTCCCTTCGTCTGCAGTCCAGGGATAAATTCTCTGGCTGAATTTCCAGAGCAGCAAAGCTGAACTGCGCCTTGCGCTGCCTTGTACAAGTAAAACGATTTGCGCTGGGAACGCAGCCACGGGTGGAGACAGCTCCGGTGCAGAAATAGCTTGAAAGCGATGGGCCTGGCTGGATTATAATTGAGGTTAGAGGCAGATTTCCTGGCTGTCTTCAAGGACGAGTGGAGGGAGGCACTGGACAACAACTTGCACTGGGGTCTGAGGTACCCCAATGCTAGCAAAAGGGTGTAATACAGCAAACCTAATGGAATCACCTTATTTACTAGAGGCCACCAAACAACTTGCATCAAGCAGCCAGGATAATGTCATAGGACTGATTTAATTTTTTTGAAGAGAACCTAGGGGATTCGGTACCCCACCAAAACCAAACATCTGTTGGGGCTGCCATCTAACCCAGCTTCGTTTGGGGAGGTGGGACCAAGCCGGATGGTTTGTGCAGGGCCCTGCACCCCGGGGTCATCCCAGCCATCCCCACCGGAGCTGGATGCGTGGCTCACTCCGCCTGCTGTCACAGTGGGCTTTGCCCACCCCGTCCCTGCCTGATACCTGCTCCTACTACTCCTCTGGCCGCCTCCAGCCGCTCTGGGAAAGCAGAGCCACCCCGTCCGTGTGTGTCACACGGATCGTTCACAGATTGTACCACAGACAGGTGAAGCTCTGTGGCCCAAAGAACCGGAAAACTACAGGATGAATTGGAATCCTCTTAGTGGAATTAAGAGTGTCCTGTGTGGACACACTGATTCTGGTGTAGCCTGGGCTCATACACCCCCGCTGAGATAACGCTGAAGCTTTCTTGTGTGATGAGCCCCTGAGACCAGGTTTGCCAGAGCTGAGAGAGCACAGCTGGAGCCAGATGTTCACCCTCCAGTATAGGCTTGGGCTTAGAAAATGCTCAGAAATGATTGCCACAGCTGTAGCCTGCTTCTCCAAAACATTCAAGCCGTGGCTCAGCAGTGCCAGCAAGCTTCCTCATGCTTTGTGTTAGGCTGGGAGCACCACAGCACAAAACCAGCTCAAAAGTGAGGTTGACACCAGTTGGTTTAATGCTGGAGCAGGTACCATCCCTCCCTGGCAGCCCAGTCTGCGGATCACCTGTCCTGGAGCAGCTGATACGGCGCCAGGATGAGAGCAGAAAGCAAGCCGCGGTACCGGCTTTGATTTAATTGTCAGAAAGTGGCTGTACGCCCACACCTGCACCAGATTGAACGCAGGGATCTGGGGCACCCAGCCGAGCTCAGCCCTGGTGTCAGGGCGGTGGAGCCTGATGGCTGCTCCCACCGCGCACGCAGCCACCGCGAGCTGGGAGGAATGAGAGCACGGGGCTGGTGCGGTCTCAGATCCCAGGATTGTTGACTTTTAGGAAGGATTTGCAGACATTGCCTAGGAAGTGACCCCAAGCCTTCCCGTAAGAGCTTAAGCCTGAGATAGCAGCAAGGCAGACCTCCTTGGAAAAGATGGATGTAAGGCCACCCTGATTCCCAGCACGGCCTGGAACTGGGCCAGCGTGTAGAGGTGAAGCTTCATCTCCTGCCACAGGGCCTGAGCTGCCACCTCTCCAGCCTATTAAAAGTAATTAACTCGAAAACCAATTAGTTATAAAGCAGCAACCTAATTAGGACACGGGAGAGCTGCCTCTTGACTGTAGCCTCGGCACAGGCAGGGATTTCTGGGCTCTTCCTCCTTTTGTGGATGTCGAATAGTAACAAGCTCTGTTGTAAAGCAGCTTTTTCTCACATTCACAGCTTTCCCCCGGCTCTGTCTTCCTCCGCTCCTGGAGTGGCTGGCGGCTCCCCCGCTCCCGGCCTCCATTCATCAGCCGCTTCTGGCGTCCCACGTCACTTCTGCTCTCCACTAGCCTCTCCTCTCTGTCCCCCCCCACCGCTTACGGGCACGGGGGGAAATGATATCTGGATGCTTTTTATTGACAAAGCCACTGGGGATCACAGGAGGAACGTCTCTGGGCAGGATCTCTAAGTGCCAGCCACAGGAATCACCACTGCGCTGCCCTTTTTTTAGGGATGGGGAGGGGACGTGCTTCACCCCGCATGAATTTCACTGCGAATTCCTACAGACACTGTTGTGCCCAACATCACCCTCTGCACTGGCAGGAGAACGTGCGCGTTCACTGCACCAGTCTGTTGCAATCTTTGCAAAAGCTAGATATAAAAATGGGTTGTGAAGGTGTTAGCCAGGAGGAAGGAAAGAAAAGGCTGGGACACAGCGCCGAGGAAGAGTAGAAATGCCCAGGGCAAGTGGGCCTGAGCATTAAGTCACCCCTGAAGAGCCCAATGTGCACAAGCCCCGCTGCTCCTGCCGCCGAGCCAGCTCTGCTGGACTGTCCTGGGCGTCTCTGCACGTGGCGGGGTTGACCGTGGGGTGGTTGGTTCGTGGTGCGGTTTTTCGCACCCTGGGTAACCCCCCCGAGAGAACATGAACTGTGACAGGGGAGGCAAAAACCCAAAGAAGTGTGAGGTGTGTGCGTTGTTTGGTTTAGTGGTTTTAAGGAAAACTGCTCAAAGGTATTTGAAGGTTTTGAAGAGCCAAGGGGCTTGGTTTCAGTGACCCATCTGGCCAGAGGGTCCTTGGGGCTCTGACAGGCTGTTTATGGGGTTCTGAGCTCACACCTGTGCACTTGAGGTTCAGCAGATGTTTCCAGGACTTTCAGTAGCTGGGACAGAGAGGGTTCCCATCACCTCTTCAGGTGCGTGGGAGAGGATCACCCCTGGGTCTCTGCAGTCCAGGCACCTTGAGCACCAGGGTCTGCAGCAGGATCCAGCGCTGGCCCTTCTCTCGGCGGCAGCAGTGGTGAACCACTTTCTGCTGATCAAAATTCCCTGGCCTTTTAGGAGCCTTCATTAGATGCAGATGTGCCCCAGCTCTCACCCACACCAGTAACGATGTCTCGCTTTGTTCCTCACTAGCAACGCCACCAGATCAAGTCACTCCAGCTTCTCCAGGCCTCTGGTCCACTCGGTGCGCAGGGAGAGGTACAGGGACTGGAGGAAACCGGGGCGAATCATCCGCAAAGCGTGAGGCTGCATCTGTTGGGGAGCGTGGGGAGAGATTACTGAGCCAGAGGCAATCATCCCTCATGAGATCTGCACCGACTCACCACCTCGCAGCAGCAGCAGGAGAGCATCTTCCAGGCACCATGATCTGCAACCTGCAGCTTTCTCCTTTGCACTGAGCCTGGCACAACCAAGAAGGAACGAGCCCCTTCCTCCTGGGAACCCATCCCTGCATGGTGAGGAGCCGGGGTGGAGACACCTCAGCCAGCAGCGGGATTGCTGGAGGTGGGACAAGGCTTTTGCGACCCAACGCAGCAAAGTGACTTTACTTTCTTCTTCCCAAAGGGTCGAGTAGATTTTCTGGGGGAAGAATGAGATTTGCTCCTGCATGGGCAACCCTGGGAAACCTCCAAATTGTTTCAGCCTCCTCTGAGGACTGAAAGGACTCCCAAAGACTGCGTGGCCAGTAAGCAGCATTTCCCAAAGTGACTGGAAAGTCTTTGGTGCCCAGTTTGTCACTGTTCCCAGGAGAACTTCCCTCCACTGGCGCACCCAGAAGTCACAGCACTTTGGAAATGCTGCCTCCCCGTTAAGTCTCATTCACCGGGAGTCTGTAAGATTTTCTGCTTTTCTTCACCCCTGTTAAATGAGTTACTCCGGGGTGGAAGGGGAAAGCGCCCTGGACCGGTGACTCAGAGTTGTGCCACCAAATGCAATTTACTGCAATGACCTTGTAATTAGATTTCTTTAGAGCATTCCTAGCCGTCGAGCCAGATGTAAGAGCGACTTTCTAATGAGCAGATAGATGGGAAAGGAGTACAATATTGCTTTTTTGTTAGAGTCTGTGGTTTAGGCATAAAATTAGATTTTAGAGGCAAAAGTCAGTTGTCGCGTCCTGCCGCTCCCCGTAGCAGTTGTACATGGGGTGGGACTCGCCGAGCACTGGAGGGATTCTGACACTGAGCTCCTAAGAGCCAATGTCCACGGCCAAGCTGCCTGCCTGATTTGCTGAACACAATGTTTGGCTCAAACGCAGCCTGTTTTTCTCATTGCCAACCATTTATAAACCTGACTCAGGC
Source organism: Fratercula arctica (assembly GCA_947846985.1). NCBI lineage: Eukaryota > Metazoa > Chordata > Aves > Charadriiformes > Alcidae > Fratercula > Fratercula arctica. Next base: position 9,421,807 of record CANTUZ010000016.1, read on the forward strand.
TCACAGACGCATTATCCAGAAGCGGATAGGGAAGGGAGTCGGAATAGATTATGCATTCATTATCCAGAAGTAGCCACCAGATACGTTTGCACATTTGTCTGCTGCTCAGTTGTTTGCAAATCGTTCCTGTCGGTTGACGTTGCGTTTGTTCAGTCACCCACGGCAGGAGTCACCTGGCCCAAGGCAGAGCTCTGCACCTGAGCACCCAGACCCCCGTGCTGCACAGGGGGGACGTGAGGGGCTGGGATTCATCTCCTCCAGGGTTAAACATCAAAAGAAAGCTGGCCCAACCATACTCTTGAAATGCCCAATCCTCTACCCCAGGCAGGCTGGATAAATAACTTGGATGTAGACCTCTGCTGTTAGGGCAGAAGAAGTTTTTGCCTTGGGAGATGAAGTTCATGCCTTGTGTTCGGATATTTTTGGAAGAGGAGGTAGGAGTAGCAATTAACGCTTTCTGCACATTTCAGAGCACCTCTGCAAAGATGTGCCTCAGCTCTGTGACACTGTGGCCGCTTCCCCAAGGCGTCCACTGCCTATCCCAATACACGCAGGTAGGTAGATCCAGAAGTAACGCAGCAACGAATGGAGAAGGTGGCTGGAGGAAAAGTGTTCAGAAAGCATTTCTGGGTGGTGGGGGACTTTGCTTTCCTCGAGCTGAGCCTGCCCTGGTCTTACAGGGGACGTGCAGCTGGATGTTCTCCCTGCTTTCCTGCTAGAGTGTGTGTGAATTTGCTGAGAGCGCTTGCTGTGCAAAAAGTGTTTAAATTAGTGACTGAAGTGGTGCAGGGTAGGACTGGCCTCAGTGCACAAGGAGGGCTCCCAGCCTGAACGGGGACAGATGGACCCCAACGGGGCAGGCAGATGTCCTGACTGCTGCACCCTTAAGGGACAGTGAAGGGACAGGAATGCCTTGCACTGCTGGTCACATGCTGGATTTATTCCTGTAAATATCTTCATGTTTACTTCCAATAAACTCTTTTACATATGCGGTCTCCATTCTCATTCAGGCCTTGCATCTCTCTCTACTGGTTTTGGCTTTCCCAGCCTGGGAGCCAGCAAAGGCGGTGGCAGGAAGCCACTCCTGAGGGACAGCTGGGGGTGTAAAGGATGATCCAGTATGGCTAAAAGTATCTTTGATGCTGAATTTATTGCAAAAATGTTTGTTCTCTTGTCCGTTATGCAGAGGAACATGTGACTACGAACCAGAGTCTTGTTTCGGATGGTTGTAGGCTTTGCTGTGTTTTTTTTTTGCAAATATTCAAGTTGCTCTACAGCTTTGTTGGAGAAAGTCCTGCCCAAGAAACACACCTCATGGTGGGAGGTGATGATGATGCAGAGCTTGGGATCCACCAGTCTCCAGTGGTGTGGACCCCCAGAGACACCTGAGGGAGTGATGCAACCCAACAGCCTGAGTCCGGACCCTGTGCGGGGCTCACCTTCAAGTGGGTATTTGCACAATTAACTGGGTTGACCGAAGGTCCAGGCTAACAAGGATGTAGTCAAGGGTGGCCACCTTCCATCTGTCTGCTGAGGGTTTGGGCCTGATTTGGCACTCTCACCCCGCTGTTCCTCCATCGCATCCTTGGCCACACATTGACCCCCGTGCAGGGGAGGGGGGTGACTCCTCAGCGAGCAAGTGCTGTGCCATGAGGCCACGATACACAAGAAATGCCTCTGAACAGGAACTCTCGAGATTACACACCCCGTGCACTCTAGCCAGCAGCATGTCCGACACACAACCAGCACAGACGCTGCACTCAGCTGTGCTCTTTATTATAAAAAAATAAAGGAACAGCCCCCCTTCACCCCCAAAAAAGAAACAAACACAGCAGTGACTGTAAGCCCTGCCGCAGCCCCTCACCCCGGGATGTGCAGCGCTTCTCCTCAGTGCTGCCCAGCGCGATGGAAGGAAGTCACCTCGTGTGGCTTCAGATGCCGTTAGATGGAGTCCCGGGGCGGGAAGCTGCGGGGGCTGTTGGCTCTGCTCTAAATAGACTCCGTGGGCTGGAGGCTGTGTACTAAACCACACTTTTAGAAACTTCCCTTTTGGCTTGAAATGGTTCTGATAATTTTCCAACCCTTCGCTGGTGAGTCAGGAAAGCCCCAGTCACCCCAGTGCTGGCTGCTAGCAGGAGCATTCAGGGAGGTTTTAAAGCATCAAGGTTTGGCCATCCGTGGAGTAACCTTCCTGCAGGGACTGTGTCCATCTCATCACAAAGAGTTCATTGGGATCAAGCATCAGGATTTCACCCTCTGGGCTTTTAGTCTCAGGTTTAGATGTTGTCCTGCCTTATGAAGCAAAGGGTTTGCACAAGTTAGAGCTGGGGGCTGTGAGTTTCTCGAGTTGGGCTTGAACCAGAAGACTGCCGGAGTCAACACACCAGAGATCATCTTCTGAATATCTCACCAAAGCCCTTTGGGGGTTTTCTTTTGCCTGAGAAAGAAGCAGGGAGACAGTTTCAGAAATTCACATTTTCTGACCTAGCGTATGATGCTTGTTTGGAGTATTTGGTGTGACTCAGGGGCCTCCCCATCCAGATCTTATGATCCCACCCCATCTGCAGCTTTTACTGAGCCAAAAGAGGAAACAGCGCCCTAAACCTGCTGGATTTAAGTGCTGCAGTTGAGGTCTTGGCCTGGGTCAAACTGGAGAGGTGAAGCCCTCCCTTTGGTGTCAAATCTGGCCTTTGAGGTTACAGCTACTCACGTGTGAGGTTACAGCTACTCACATTTATTACTGTCTGCAGTACCTGCACACCCTGATTGACTGCGCAGCTCATCCCACGAGGCCCCACCGCTGCAGTCGCCGACCTGCCGGCACTCCAGCAGTTTGGGGGAGCGGTGTCACCTCAGCCCTGCTGAGCTCTGCACCCCTCGATGCCTCCTGCTGCGGCTGCACCCCGGTGCTCGGTGGAGTCAGGCTGCGTTTCGCCTGCATCCCTGACTTGCAGGGACTGTGCTCCACTCACTGGCTCTCACTGGCATTATGGTTGGACCAGATGATCTGAAAAGTCCCTTCCAACCTAGGCGATCTATGATTCTATGATCTCCTAGACCTTCCCCTGGTGAGAGCAACCCCAGAGGCTCCAGCTCTTGGAAGATTTTGAGCAAAAGCACGCTGTTCTCCTAAATCAGCTGCTGCTTTTCCTGCCTGCGGTTCTCCGAGCTGTTTCAGTTTCGCTACCACTGCTGAGATCTCCTTTCCACCGTACAACAGGGGGTCACTGGAGCTTTTTCCTGCCCATCAGTTCTTCTCTCGGTGCGTCTGAAGGAGCTCGGGTGCTTCTGCTGCCCTGCCATCAGCTGCACCGCGGCCTGACCCTCGTGGGAGGACAGGGTAAGTCTCCCCTGTGGCTGCGTGCCGTGTTTTATCCGTATTCTGTTCTAACAGGAATCGGTTTCCAAAGGCAAAACGCTGCATGGGTGTAATGCCAAGCAATGCTGTTGAGGTTTCATCAGGGCTGAAACAGGTGAGGGTTTTTTACAGAAAAAGCGAGCAAAATCCCTGTAGTGCTCAGAGACACAGGGCTGGATGCTGGGCCTGATTCCTTCTCTTCACATCCAGATTAGCTCTAACTCTACTGCTGTTTTCCAGATAAGTGTGTGGCCAATGGCTTGTGTGATTCACCTTCGAGTTAAGTGAAAATTAACTCCTTTTCTTCTGCTTTGCCTTGTTAAGCTAAAGCAGATTTCAAATTTTTGAGTAATTCTTAGGTGTTTTCTTCTTACGGCTCAAAATTTTCCCCTCGCACTCAGAGATCCTCTGCCTCTTTCATTAAGAAATTATTGCCTATATTAAAACTTGCTTTCTATAGAGTGGGTGTCAAATCCAGGCCACAGCTAGTGTGGGGAAAGCAAAGCCCATGGCCTTGTGGAATTTTGTCACCCTGAGAGCTGAGCTGGTCGCTGCCGCTGCAGCGGTTCTGCTTTGGGTAGAAAGGAAAGGATCCACTTGTCACCAGCCTGGCTGCTCCCTGTGATGGGGTGGGATTTCTGGAGCTTTGTGGATGGTGTTGCCAGAAGGCAGCAACAAACCATTATTAAAAAAGCCCTTAATTTGGAAAGACTCAGTTTTTGGGAAAAGTAGTGAAAGATAGAGGAAAGCAAACAGTTAATGGCTGCAATAGCTGTAACAACTTCTCAGTATTAGAAGCCCCTGTCTTTAACTGATGGCTTAGCAGATAATAATTAACTTTCCCAGTTTTACCAAAACGGGAGTTAAAGGCTCGATTAAGGAAATGACACCCTCTTTCAGCCAGGCTTGGGGAAGCCCTGGTGAGGACGAGCTGGTTCTTGATCGCTCCTGAGCTGTTCAAGCCACATTCCTTCATCAGCCCCCTTCACCAGCCCCCCCTGGAGCACACAGGAAGGTGCAGTTTAATTGCACATTTCTCTGGCTGACCGAAGCCAGGAGAGACTGAAGGTGCCTCTGTCTAAAAACACATCATCCATAAAAATGCCTTCAAGCCTGTTTTCTCCCCAGGGTCTGCCCCACATCGCTCGGGATGCAGTGAGGAGCAGCGAGCTGTGACTGCAGCAGGGCAGGCTGAGAGCATCTTCCTGGAAATGGCTCGTTACACGGAGCCGTTATCCCAAAGTGGCCCTGAGGCTTTTGGGGAGATGCTGGGATGTGACATGGTCATGCCCCAAAGGCAGAGTGAGCAAGGACCAGTACAAGAGCCAGGGCATAAATCCAAGTGCTTAAACATAATCAAGAGTGTCTGATCTCAGAATCATACGCATATGGATGTGAGGCTCCCGAACGGCCAGGGAAATATTTTACTGCTGGTGAGACACCAAGGGGCTGAAAAGCTGCATCCCAACAAGGGACAGGCTGTGTGCCTGCCAGGCAGAGCTCGGCACTGCCATGATGGTCTCACTCCTCACCCTGCCACCGCTTCTGCCAACAGGATCCTGGCACAATTTTGGGTCACCCCATGGTTATGATAGTGCTCAATGGAAAGAGCTGCTTTGGAGGATGCTGTGCCCCCAACCAGCCTCCCAGCTGTTAGTGCCACCAGCAACAAGAGGTATCTAAAGGGCGTGATCTGGCGTGGGTGGAGGGAGCAGCATCAGCCACCTGCCTGGTGGTCCTTCCTCCAGGAGAGAGACCCAACACACGCAGCAGAGATGCTCCTTTGACCAGGCTGTGAATAAACAGCAGCACCTTGTACCCAACAGAGTGTCCTGCTTGGTGGGACAGTGGGAGAAGTTTGGGTACAGCAGCCGAGCAAGGATGACTGAGGGTGCGCGGGGGCCGCTCTGCCTGCAGGGCTGGGAACGGGAGTAGGTCGGTGAGCCGCTTCCCAGCCACGCTGTAACAAACTCAGCTGAAATAATTGTACTGTGGGTGATGCTGGGATCTCACGAGTGATTTTAAATGCAGAGGCTTTTGGAGCCAAGCAGTAACAGCATCATCTGTTTCATCTTCCCCCATCAGCAGTTAGTAGTGGGGGCAGTTAAGCTGCTCCTGTGGTGCTTTGTAGCCCTTTCACTTTCCTTTGCAGCACAATAAGAGAAAGTCAAGCTGAGCGTGGCAGATTCCAGTCCAATTCCCATGGGGTCCTATATTTGTATGTGAAAAGCAAGACTTGGCCCCTTGCACCTGACAGGTCTTCTCCTGTGGAGACTAGGATAAATCGTGGTCAACTTTTGGCCACAGATCTTCAGGATCAGGGATCGTTTGAAAACCTGCCTCTGTTGCTTCAACCACTCTTGCCTCTGATCCAGCTCAGCCTTAAGATGGTGACTTTGGGTGGTTTCACTGCTTTTTCTTTTCCACCCCACCCCTTGCAGGTCAGCACAGAGGGTTATTCTGAGTCCTTGGAGCTGCTGGCCTCCCTCACCTTCATGAACACCAGTATGGACTGCGTGCCCCACGGGCTGCACCCCGCCATCCCTGCCCTGGTGATCCTTCTCCTGCTGGGCTGTGTCCTGCTGAATGGCATGAGCTTCTGGGTGTTCTGCTTCCGCATCAAGCAGTGGGATTCAGGCATGATCCTGCAGGTCAGCCTGGTCCTGGGAGATGTCCTGATCATCCCTGTTGCTCCGCTCAGGATTTCCTACCTCAGCCTTGGCAACCAGTGGTCATTTGGGCAGTTTCTCTGCCAGCTGGAATTCTTCCTGGACAACATCCACATTTACAGCAGCATCTATTTCCTGATTCTCATCTGCATTCACCAATACTTTGTCGTTGTACGATACAAGAGTAAGTCCCTCTGGAAGATGAAGAGCTTCCTGAGAAAGCTGTGCTTGTTCGTCTGGCTGCCTTTCGTCCAAGGGCTGCCTTTCTTCTTTGTCCTCAAGACTTCAGATATTGATGGCTCAGCAAAATGCCTAAATATTCATCAGTCAGAGTTGTCCTCTATTTACTACTTCTACAACGTGGTTGTGGTTGTGCTCTCTTTCCTCCTGCCCTTTCCCATTTCCTTGACTTGCAGAGCTCTGTTGGGAGCTGCCATTGCTGAAGTGGCAAAGAAAAGCTCCAGAGGCAAAAAGATGAAGAGCAGGTCTCTGCAGATGATAACAGAGTCTCTGGTGATTTTTGCCATCTGCTTTGGTCCCCTGCACATCTGCAGGACCATTGGGGTCATTGTGAAGTACTACGGCATGTCTTGCAAGCTCTTGCACCAAGTAGAAGTTGCCTACTACGTCAGCTGGGTGTTCACCATGGCAAACACCTGTCTGGATCCCCTGATTTATGTGTTTGCTAATGAGAAGTTTAAGAGGAGCTTTGCTGACTCCTTTCGCAAACGCTGGGACATCAAAGTGACTATGAAAGGTCCAGGAGCCACCACAGACTTGCCCAGAGAATCCCATGGGGCGGCTACAGAAGACCCAGACCTCGAGCTTCCTCCTCCTAGTGTTCTGTCCCAAGTCCCCAGAGCTACCAGTAGCAGTGCTGCAGGAGTTTCAGAGTTTCCCTGTGTTCCCCCAGTGTTATCGAGGGGTTGTTCCTGCAGGCAGGGACTCCCCGGGCTGTAAGGAAGCTCCAACTCGGCACCGCTCCTCCCAGTACCTGCCAGTGGCTGGATCTCCCAAATGTCGGCTTCTTTACACTGCTGATGTGGCCAAACCCCATGGAGTGCAAGGGGGAAGAAGGCAAATTTACATCTAAAGTCATAAATCATTAGAAAGTTCGGTGAAAACTGCCATGAATTTCCTGCCCATGAATATTGGTATTTTGTATTTTTTCTTTTCCATCAGGAGCAGGCTCTGTGCGAGTACTGAGCCGAGGAGCGTGCAGGTCTGAGTCCAACACCCCGGCACAGGGGAAAAGAACCCACGTCCAGGCACCTGGTTGTCCCTTGGCCACCCAGAAGTCAGCAGCTCCTCAATCCTGAAGGCAATCCTGACCTGAGTGCCGTTGTGATGGGACTAGGCACACTCTTACCCATCAATTGGCTCTTCCCAGATGAAAGTAAAAGGTGGCAAATGTTGAGCCATGGATGGAGCAGTACAAGAGGGACATGCATGGATGGGGAAAGGTGCTTTATCAGCCTGGTAGGAAGCTTGAATTTAGTCTCTTGTAAAGTCCTGAGAAACAGGAGTCTAGCCTTATCCCCAGAAACATTGGTTTGAAAGCCTGCAAGGAGCTACCTCCATCCCACCCTGGGTGGCAGCCAGGGAAGAACAAGGCCTCTTCCAAGAATATGGGTGAAGGACAGAGAAACCTGGAGACTAAATGCTAAGCCTGTGCCTATTTTGCTTTGGCTTGTTGCCTGGCTTGCAAGAAGTTGAAGGTGAGCAGGGGCAGACCCCGGCCTGCTCCCATTCAACCATCCCTTTACTTTGTGGCAGGGAACCAGCCTGGTGGTCTTCTCCTTCCCCCACTGCCCTATGGAGATGGGTGCCTGAGCCCTGGGAGCCCAACAGCCCCAGGACAAGCAGCTTCTCCTTCCAGGTGGTGGAAAGTGGCCACTCTCTGCTGCTCGGGGAGGGAAGAGGGGAGGGAGCGTGGCAGGAGCAGAGGGAGTGGAAGAAACTGAGCTCATGGGGACAAAACTGCTGAGCTGCATTGACTGAGATGGAGGAGTTGTGGGAGGCAGCATTTTTTGGGCTGGCTGGGGTTTCTACAGATCAGAAATACAGTATAACTCTAAAAAATATTGTAATTTTGTGGGGGGAGAGGGGGTCCTGTAACCCTGTGTTTCACACTGGTGGATGCAAGAGGGCAGTGCTGGGGGCACTGGTTGTGTGAGCTTCAAACTGGAGTTTCGTAATGGAAAGCGAGACGCACAAATGACTTCACAGAGCTGTGATGCCATTCCTTCCAGTGCCAGGTGCTCCAGCCCTTCCCCTGCCTCCATTCACCTCCCTGCCAAAGACACCCAGCCGAGCAGAGCAGTGCTGCATAAATACGAGTCACCCTTGAGCAAGTTTCCGTGGTGTTGTAGTGTCGCCAGCTGCAGGCAACGGAGCAAGTGCTGGAGCCAGGGGCCAGGGAGAGGAGATGCTCTTCTTGTTCCCGCAACATCTTGGGAAGTTCAGGGTTTACTTTTAGGCTTTGCTGTGAATTTCATGGGCATGACACAGGATCCATGTTTTGCTTCCCCATCTCTCAACTCATCTAAGTTGCCTTTTCTGTCTTGCCTCTTTCAACAGAAAACCTACAGTTACAGAGAGAAGCTGTAATCTGCTTTTTGTATCAGCAAAGCCAGGTGCAGAGACCTTGGTTTTATCTGGGTTTTCTGGAGAACGCTGTAATAAGCGCTGCTATTAGGACAACAAGGAGAAAGTCCTCATCTCCTAAGAGGAGCTGGGCTGTAGTCAGGATTTTCATCGAGGTTTTGGTTCCCAGTGCTCCGCTTCGGTTTGGATTTGGGTTTTGATCTGCCTCTGTGGCCAGCTCTGACCACCTCTGGAGGTGCAGCTTGCAGTCTGCTCTAACGTCACCCAACAAATAATGTGTTTATCCTAGAAACCAGTATCAAGGGCAGGGTAGAAGTGACTGACAAATATTCTAACTTGGCTTCTCTCTACTAATTAATTCTTTGACTAATCCCCACCCGCCTGCCTCAGCAGGGGTTGCTGTGAAGCTTAATTGAATTTGTGTCTATAGAGCACCTTGCAAGCTCGGAGGAAAGGTGGTGTTCCCTGCTGTTAGTAACACTCCTGATGGATAAATCCTGTTGCAAAACCCAGGCCGGTTGCAGAGCCCTGCCTCACATGGGCACGTGGGTGGCAGCACACAGCAGCTTGGGTTTGGGCTCTTGCTTAGAGGAGGAAATACTTTTGTGTTATTGATTTGGTGCAGAAATAAGGGGACATTTGTGTATGTCTGTGGAAAAGGTGACTGTCCCTGTCCCCAGTCACAGCGTTTGCCAAAGTGCCCAGCAAAAAGATGAACCCTCGTGTTTCAAACTCCAGGTAAGCAAGCGATGGTGAGGAACTGAATCAGGATAATCCCTTTTTATTCCACCAGGGAGCATAACTCTAATGATTTTGATGCTAAACACTTCTCCAGGTCAACATTCACCCTTCTATTCCACACTATCTGCCAGTTAGTAATTCACTTGGGACAACCAGCTTTAAAACCCACAGTCGTTCAGGCAAGCACAGATATGGCAAATAAGCAGGAACTAAAATGTATCTGCACTCCTGCAAGTGACTATGTTTCACCCTACATTTAAAACCCAAAACCTACCCTAAATATCACCACAATTCCTATTGTCTTTCTTTGGTTTGAGGAGTTCCTGTGTATTTAATAACTCCAGTAAAGCCATCTCATTCCAGACGTGTTTGATTTGAAGAAACTTTTGGGAATATGGTCCCTATTCACTTGCTTATGAGGAAAATGATTTTAAGCTTTTAATAGTTTAAGGTGATTTTCTTATGCCTTTCTGAGATGAACTCGTGTGCTTATAAGGCACATGACCATACCACTACTTGGTTAAATCCAGATTATCACTGCTCGATAGCTGCATCTTTACTGGATCTGGCCTCCTTGCCCTGAAGGAACAAGACAGACCACTAGCCCAGGGCACCAAAAGCCTGGTTCACAGGAAAACACAGCTGGTTTCTAGCTTTGAGCAAAGATGAAGATCCTGATGGTTTCGGATGACTGGCCTCTTCCACTTCCAGGTTTCCAGATCTTGACACCATCTTTGCCAATGTGGTTTCAGGTGACATTGATTCCCACCAATCCCCAGGCCCTGGTTCACCCCCAAAATGCAGCTGAGGGCTGAGACCAGAAAATGGGGATCAACCAGCTCTCCATAGCTGGGCAGAAGGGGAGAGTGAAGCCTGAGTTCGGCATAAGCCATGGCCGTCAATGAACACTCATCTCCAGGTTGGCTCACACGCACATTCGCTGCCCCGGCCTGACAGATCCTTCACCCACCCAAGGAGGTGGATTACCGTCACCCATTCTTGCGCAGATGGTGTGTGTGAGCACCACAGCGGTTGCTGACCCTCTCATAGGGCCATGATGTGATATCTCTTTTGTTAGAAATGCACAGAATCAGCTTGTGATTTCCAATAATAGTCCCTAGAGTGAGATTTTTTCTTTTTTCAGGCAGGGAAAGAGCCATGAGGTCCTCACCTACAGTGCAGATGGCAGAGCTTTAACGGGACAGACTGTTAAGGGCTCAGTCACTGGCTGAGCTCTCATGAATGGCAGTGACCAAGGGAACAGGATTTATAATCCTATTACTGGTCTCCTAAATCCCCCTGCCTGTTTAGAGAATGGCTGTTGGTGGTGCTGTGATGGATCTCAAGTGGGCTCAGGCTGGGAGCCCGCTGCAGCAGGGCTGCGGGAGCACGTGCGTGTTGTTTCAGTGACTTGAGTCCTTGCACTCACAAGTGAGAGACAGGCAAATAAACAAAAGTCTGACTTGAGCATTGCAGATGGTTTTCTGTAGAGCACGATGATCTTCTGGAATAGCCCTGGGGAACCCAGGCCCAGAAAACCACCATGGCACCAAGTCCCCCTTTATGACCTCATAACATGGAGGTCCTGGTCCCATGTTGATCCACCAGCTTATATTTTAGATTTTTTTGTATTTAAGCTCATAGAGCAGCACAGCAAAGATGGTACAGGGAAAGAGAAGCTTGTTAAAAGACTATAAACCATGGAAATGTCTTGGAGCACGGGCAGAAAGTGCCTTACCATGGTGCAGCTGGGTTCAACCTTTGGAATAAGCCAGTGGTTTCTTCCCAGATGACACCAAATCCAAACCATGTGTCAGGCTTTGCAAAATACAGCAGCACCCTGTTGAGGGTTGCGCTCTGTATTTGCACGGTATGGTGCAGTGCATTGAGGTTTGCCTCGTACGGTGCTGCAGCACACAGCACACGTGGGAGCTGGGATGTTATAAACAGGCCCTACCCCCAAGGCTGGAGAGCCATCCCTCAATATTTCAGCAGAAAGCTATCACTTTGGGCGCAAACACCTCATTCTGCAGATTCCCTTGTTTTGCCACAACCTTTCCACCCCCAGGGAAATATCAGCCTATTTTCATATTAAACAAGATGCTGGATGGAGGTTTTCTCATGAGGTCAGAGCCCCTGTGAGCATTTCCAGCGGCTGCCTGTGGGAGGAAGGACTCCCTGGGGGTGGCTGGATGCTGACGCAGGGTTGGGGAAAGCCCTCAACTCTTTGCCCCGCCGTACAGGACTGAGGATCTATTTCATCCACTGCATTAGTACCCTGGCAGCACCAACCCGGTGTGTGGGCAGCCAGCACTGGCAGAGCCCGCTTGCCCAGCAGGAATGATGGCCACTTACCCACATTTTTAGCTGATGACTTGCAAATGTGCTTCCTGTTTATGAGAAGATAAAACCTAACCAGAGCCTGGATGAACATGCCATGCCAAAGCTCAGCTCATCCCCCTCTCATGGCATTCACTGGTTGCTGCCTTGACTTGTGAAAGCTTTCTTCCTCTTTCACAGAGTGGTTAAGGTTAGAAGGCACCTCTAGAGATCATCAGGTCCAATTCTCCTGCTCAAGCAGGGCTACCCAGAGCTAGATGCCCAGGACCGTGTCCCAGGCATTGGACCATGTCCATCACCCCAGCCCCTCTCCCACCAGATGGACCCCGTAGGCCTGAGGAGGTGCTACTGGCACCATCCAGCTGGCACGACCCAAGGCAATGGACCATGTCCATTTCCCCAGTTCCTCTCCCACCAGACGGACCCCGTAGGCCTTCAGGAGCAGCAGAGCTGGGAGGAAAAGGGGGGCCGAGCAGCAGGAAAAGGGGGAGAAAGCAGCACGGGTCGGGTAAGGATGTCTTTATTTGCTGTCAGAGGTAGGTTTTGGAGTCCTGAGCAGAGCCTTCTGGTGCCCGTGGGGGTCGGCACGTGGCCCCGCTGCTGGCCCAGCCCTCCTTTTGCCAGCTGCCAGGGTCTTCTTCTAGCATCCGCGGGGCGGTGTCTTCTTGGCGGGTGCCTCAGAGTCCTGGGAGCTGTCGGCCTTCCTCTTCAGAGGACGCCGGGGCCCGCGAGGTGAGCAGCCCCTGCCCCGGCTGGGAGCAGAGGCACCGGCCACAGCCTCCCCCAGCTCCTGTCCCCCGTGGAAGACAACGGAGCTGGTGTGGGCCCCGGGGTTGCACTCCCGTCCCCCTTGGATGTCCGCCCAGCCGGTCATGTTCACCACGCAGAACTCCCCTGCCTCGTAGAAGCCAGCGGAGGTGCTTCTGACCACCAGGCTGCCCTCCAGTCTTTCTTGGAAGGCCGCCCAGCTCGTGCTGGCCCCAGGGCTGCGCTCCCGCCGCCAGCTGAAGACAGCGGAGCCGACGGCGGCCCCGGGGCTGTCCTCCGACCTGCTGGCAGCACGGCACTCGTCCTGGCGCAGGGCCTGGTGGGCTGGCCTCTCCAGGTGTTCTGCCGTGAACTTAATGAGTCCTTGCACGAAGAGTATCGTGCCGACTCCCATGTCGGCCCGCAGCACCTCGACCAGGTGCCCTTCGTGCAGGCCGTAGACGGGCAGGGCGCTCAGGACCATCTCCTCCAGCATGAGCGCCTGAGGAGGATCTTCCTCAAACATGCGGCCCAGCTCCTGACGCAGCCAGGGCCACAGGAGCTGCAGGAGAGCCGGGTGCTTCCTGAAAAGGCTCCCCCACTCCGTGGCGTGAAGGCCGCCCACCAGCTCTGCATCCCGATGGCATGGCCGGGGTACCTGGGATGCTCCTAGAGGTGGCAGTCCATAAGCTCCCTCTTCTTCGGCCCTGCCCGAGGATGCCGCAGGTGGTCTTGTCGCATCCTCTTCAAGTGGTTCCCCGCGCAGCAAGTGCCGGACGACCATTGTCCTCCTCCTGCAGACGAGGCACTCGGGGTTGGTCTCTGCCCGCCGCTGGATACACTTGAAACAGAAGCGGTGGTCGCATCGCACGGGACAGGTTGCGTTGTTCCAGGTGTAAAGGCAGATGGGGCAGTGTTCCTCCGAGGCCGTGGCCATGCTCAGCACACGCTGCGGTGGGCTGTGGAGAGCTGGTGGGGACGGACTCCTCCTCCTGTGGGACGCTGCAGCGGCGGGTGTCCCGCTAGGAGAGGAAGAGAGGCCACGGTCATTGCCTGGCCCAGGGAGGGCTGGGGGTGAAGCCCAGGTCCCTGGAGAAGGAAACCCGCCCGGCTCCCCAGGGTGAAGGTTCCCGCACAGCTCACCTCTGCTGCAGCGAGCGCGTCTCCTGGCTGCCCCGGCTGCCTGAGCCAGCCAGGGCCGGGGAAAAACCTGCAGTGGCTGTGGGGACGGGCACTGAGAGCTGCAGTCACCAGCTCCCAGGGCACCAGCCCAGCACCGAGCCAAAGGCTTTTGCTCCGCACTCCAAGCCTCGCCAAAACGCTCAGCTGGAGCACTCGCGCACGAGCCGCCTGGGAGAGGCTGGGTGCCCCAATATAAGCAGCGAGGGCCGTGATGCCACAATGCGTGGCCGGGAGACGTTACAACGCGTGGCCGGGGGATGTCACAGTGCCTGGCCCAGGGATGCCACCGTGGCCCATCCTCACCCACAGCACTGTTTTTGGTTTAAAAAAAACCACAACCCAGTCACTGAAACCTGCCCTGTTGGCCTCTGTTCAGCCACACACCGGGCTGGCTCGTGGCTCCCGCTGGGGTCACTCCCACCAAAACCGGCACAAACGCGACCCAAACCCACTTCTGTTGGGAAAGGAGCCCGAGCTGGCTGCCTTGCCCCTCAGTTTCTGTCTAGAAGAAGACAAAGTTTCTTTTCCCCCTCTTATCAGCTGCAGCTGCACCCTGTGAACCTGCTGGGGTCCAGGTTGGGGTGGTGTGTGCTGCTGGTCAGTGTGGTCCTGCGGGGAGCAGCATCGCCCCGATATGCCCTGAGCAGGTGAAGGCTGGTCCACACCCATGGCCTCACCGGCGCCTCACTGCTCCAGGCCAGGTACCAGCATTTCCAAGCCCAGCCCAGCTAAAAAAAATATTAGCCAAAGCAATTGGTGCCAGCCACCATCATGGGATTGTCAGGCAGGTCCCCGGGGGATGGGGAAGCATGGGGAAGCCCTGGGCCATCGTCACAGGGTGGAGATGTGCAGATGTGCTGCTTCTTGCCCGCACCCAGCAGCAGCTGAGGACATCCCTCGCCCCAGCCCAGCGCTGCAAGTTGATCCCTGCTCGGGCACCCACTCAGCTGGAGAAAACACAGGTCACACCTGTGGAAAGGGAAAACAGAGGGCCAAGAGCCATGTTTGGGCCTGGAGGGAGTTGGTGTTCTGCCTCAGGAGAAAATAACCAAGAAATGGACATTTGCAACCCAACCAAGGAGCTGGAAGGGAACGAAGGCCAAGCGGGCACCATGCAGCTCCTGGGGCTATGTTTTGTGCTGGGTGCCCCGGAGAGCTCGCCCCGGCTGGGGGAATCCAGCTCAGAGAGGAGGACATGCATGAAACACCACCATGGCCCCAGCACCTCCTCCAGCTGGCTGCAAGGCCTCATCGTGCCTTGCCTCAGTTTCCCTCCCTGCCCTCATCTGCTGAAGTTTGTCACCAATCCTGAGGGTGGGGAGTTGGGGGAGGGATTGCTCCCTCTGCTGAGGAAAGCTTCAAGGCTGGGGGTCCTGATCTCATCCCAGGCCATTCCCCACTCCCAAGGGCTGCATCAAACTGCCCCCGCAACACTGCTGGGAAGGTGTGGGTGTGGGATGGAGGGTGATCATCCCCCACAGCTGGAGGTGCTGCCCAAAGGCACAAAGCCCCAGGGGAGGGACAAGCCCTGACTAGCCTAAGGATTCTGGGCAGGGCTGCAGACCCCTACTGTGAGCACCAGGACCTGGCTGGCTGTGGGCTTTGCTCCAGACCGGGGCTCATCGTTTTTGGGGATCTGGGGTGGACCCCCAAGGGGTAAGGATGACACTGGCATTGTGGAATGGGGGATATTGCCCTTCCTCAAGCTTCTCTGGCTCCTGCATCCATCCCTCTGGGCCACCCTCTTCTTCCTCCTGCCTGGCCTCCGGGAGGCTGAAGCAGGTCTGGATCCACACATGGGGCTGTTCTCAGTCCTCCTGGGGGACCCTCTGCAACCCCAAGGGCTGCCTTTGTTGCCACCACCCAGCCTGGTCGCCCCGGCCAGGGCAAGCTGAGCATGTATTTACTTTGACCCCATGAAATGAGGAGCTGTGTCCTTCTCACCCTGCCGCAGGTAAGACCAGAGGTAGGGGATGCTGGAGACACCATAGCTCTGGCTGTGTCCCTGTCCCCAGGCCAAGTGGGACAGGGCTCTGCCGCCTGGGGTTGCTTCGGGGCAGGGCTGATCCCCACAGAGGTGCTGGCTGGGAAGGAGAGGACCATCTGGGTCATCCCCTTTACCCCCATGTTGTAATTACACCCACTCCACACAGTGCTCGGTCGTGTGCTGGGATGGGGCTGTGGCTTTCCTGCTCCGTGCAGTCAGTCTTGGGGCGAGGGACAGGAGTTCAGCCCCAAGAGCTTGCTTAAGGCAGTGTGGGGGGAGAGGGGAAAGTCTGGGCCTTGGGGTGCCGTCCCCATCCCCCCCACCAGCCCTCTCTGGGATGGATCCTGCATCGGCACCATCCTGCTCACGGGACACTGGTGGTCCCTTGGCAGCTGGGGCCGCGTAAAAATAGTGACAGATAACAAACCACTATGGTTCTTGGGGCAGTTTGGGCTGGGGACAGCCGGTTGCTGCTGATCGCGCTGGCAGCAGTGTCTGGCAGCTTGGGTTGGTCCGCGCTGTGCCTCAGTTTCCCCCTCCATGATAAAACCGCCTTGTGCAAGGGGTGTTCAGTGGCTGGAGCACCACGGGGCCCCTCTCGTTGGTCCTGTTTGGTGTGTGTTACCCAGCAGACACAGAAGTAGCTGAGGTTCATCTTTGCAAGTGAGGCTTTGAAATGAGGAGAAAAAAATGTCAAAAACTTCCCCTGTTTATTTTTGCTTCCTGGGTGCCTCACGCTCAGCAAAGCCCCTTGGTGGGCTGCTGGTGCTGCACTGAGTCGTTCCCGCAGGGTGCTGGTGATGCCAGGGATCATGTGCCAGCTCCAAAGCTCTTCTCCTGCAAAGCCCTGCTGGGGTGGCTCCCTGGGCACCACTAAAGTGTCCCAAGCTACCGCTGTGCTGCGAATAAAACGGGGCTGGGGGGGAATCCTGTGCATCTGTGATGCCGGTTTTGGCCAACAAACTTGCTCTCTGGTTCCCAGACCCACCCAATAACGGCAGGACCTGAGCCCGGCGCAGGGACGAGCTCTTGCTGTCTTACCCCGGCCAAGCACAGAGAAAATCCTGTTGACGCAGAAGTGGTGCTTTGCTTGGCCTTGCTGTTTCTCTCCTTTCCCTCTGGCCACTGCTGTCCAGTGCCCCCAGTCTCCTGCAGCTCCTTGGCCAGCGTTTGACCATGGGCAGGACTTTCTGTTGCCCATCCAAGTGCTGGAAAGAAAACTGGTGCAGCGGGAAGCCTCTTGCTTGAACCGGGAAGATGCCTGTCCCTGCATCCTTCTGCTGTGTCCTTGCTGCCACAGCAGTGGGTTTGTCCCACGGGCCATAAAACCCCTTGTGTTAGGGGCTGCTTTAAAATCTCCATTAATTCTCCTCACCTTCACAGCGTGGAAAACCAGGACTCATTTCCCTGAAGGTACAATGGGATGATGGATGGATCCCCAGGCAGAAGGAGGCTGAAGAAATCCCGGAGGACAAGCCAGGATGCCCCCAGGTTTGTGGGAGGGAGGCTGCCCCGGGCTGGGTGCTGTGGGGAGGAGATGGGCCCTTTCCACGCTCATACAGGGCTGCTCCTGGCATAGCATTGCCGTCACCCTCCCTGGGGGCTGTTGTCCCCTGAAGTCCCCGATGTGCCATTAGCCGAAGCAGGCGATGGAGCAGCTGGAGAGGGCTCAGTGGAGGGACCGTGTGTGCAGGAATGGGGGTCGGGTCTGGCTCAAAGGGGCAGAGAAACACTCAAAGGGTTTATCCAGCACTGAGGTAGGCTCTCAGTCCTGCAGGATGCTAAATTCAACCTTCCTCCGTGACTTTTTCTGCTCCGATTTGTCCTGTGGCCACCTAAGCCTTTAGCCAAGAGGGCAGCAGAGCCCCTGGCTTCATCTGCAGCTTGGACGCAGGAGAAATTACACCTGTAATTAAACCGTCCCTGCCACTGTGCTGGGAGGTGAGTGGCCCATTAGGAAGCACCACCAGTCCCAGACCATTTTGCATTAGTGAGCAAGGAGTAATTAGTGACTTTGCAGCCTTACGAAGCCAGAGGGTGGAAGAGAGGGTTGATTTAAGGCCTTGCTCTGGCCATGCAGGAAGCAGCACGCTGGCCATCAGCCTTGGAGATGCCAATTGAAAGGGGTAGCAGAGACAAATAAGTTCCTTGCAAGGGGATTTTGCTACCAAATTTTGGGGTAGCTGAAGAGAAAGGTGCTGGAGGGATGCTGAATGGGACTTTGAGCAACCTGGTCTAGTGGGAGGTGTCCCTGCCCGTGGGAGGTGTCCCTGCCCATGGCGGGGTGTTGGAACTGGACGATCTTTAAGGTCCCTTCCAACCCAAACCACCCTACACCAGCTGGCACAGGGAGCTTCCCAGGGACCAGCTCTGGATTTGTTGGGGTATCTCTGGCCACGTTGGGGTGCTGGAGCCCCCCTGGCCAGGCTGGAGGCCCAGACCTGGGACCCCCCCACCTGCACACACGTGGGGGCTGCCGTGTGTGACTGTGCCCACCCTGGCCCTGGGGCTCTTCTGCCTCATGCCATCGGTTTGGCTTTTTGGTTTCAGCTGCTAATTGGCTAAGGCAGGGTAAATCCATGGGCACAATAATGTCACCGGTTCTGTCAAGCAGCAAAAGCCCCAAGGAATCACAGAATGGTGGGGGTTGGCAGGGACCTCTGGAGATCATCTCCTCCAACCCCCTGCCAGAGCAGGGTCACCCAGAGCAGGGGGCACAGGAACGCGTCCAGGCGGGGTTGGAATGTCTCCAGAGATGGAGACTCCCCCACCTCTCTGGGCAGCCTGTGCCAGGGCTCTGCCACCCTCACAGCAAAGAAGTTCCTCCTCATGTTTAGGTGGAACTTCCCATGGCCAAGTTTGTGCCCGTTACCCCTTGTCCTGTCGCCGGGCACCACTGAGAAGAGCCTGGCCCCATCCTCCTGACACCCCCCCTTTCAGTATTTATAAGCGTTGATGAGATCCCCCCTCAGTCGTCTTTTTTCCAGACTGAAGAGACCCAAATCCCTCAGCCTTTCTTCACAAGAGAGGTGTTCCAGTCCCCTCAGCATCTTGGTAGCCCTTTGCTGTCCCCTCTCCAGCAGTTCCCTGTCTTTCTTGAACTGGGGAGCCCAGAACTGGACCCAGTGCTCCAGATGCGGCCTCCCCAGGGCAGAGCAGAGGGGGAGGATGACCTCCCTCCACCTGCTGGCCACACTCTTCTTGATGTCCCCCAGGATGCCATTGGCCTTCTTGGCCACAAGGGCCCATTGCTGGCTCATGGTTTATCCCGTTGTCCACCAGGACTCCTGGGTCTCTCTCTGCAGAGCTGCTATGATGGGGGGCTGCATTGCCAGCTCACCCGGGGCAGTGCTGGGAGAGGTTCCCGAGATTTGGGCAACAAAAGAAGCTGTGTTTTGGTCTCAGTAGCTTTTGGAGGGGGTTCATGTTGGGGGCACAGGACGAGCACCCAAAAGGGCAGATAACTCCGGGATGGTTGTTGCTGTCGCAGGAAAGCAAATGTGCATCAGCTTAAATCTCTGCTGGGAGGGGCTGAAGGCCAACGTGGATGGGGATGCTCTGCTAGGGACCAAAAGTAATTCCTTTAGAATCAATCTATTTGCAAAATGGGTTAAACGAGACCAAAATGAAGTCCTTAGTGGGCCTTTTTCCCCAGAACAAAGGAGTCTCTAGGGCTGGCAGATTTGTTTTAAACTGTCATGAGAGCCCTTCTGAGGGGGGCGCTTCTGGTTTTAGTTTTGCAGGACACGAAACGAGTTACAAACTCTGTGAGTTAAAACCACGTTACCCAAAGCGCTCGAGCGCACCTGGCTCCTTCGCTCTGGGCTAGCTCAAAGTCAATTTTTGCCAGAATTTGCCTTTTGTTTGTGTAAAAGGCTGCAATTAGCTGGCAATAAGGTGTTTTTCTTCAAAAAACAAAGCTTTTGCCCCTCAAATGTTTGCCCAGCTGCATTAATGGCTCAAACACTACACGGCAGCTCTTCAAGACAGCCTTATTTTGTGTATCTAGGGCCAAATCCCACAAGCTGTAAGAATTGCCTTAAAAGTGCTTATTTAATTTTTTTCCCCTTTACAGTTCCAGCTCCTGAAAGCACGTGGTTGCATGAGATGACATTGGTTCTGCAGGAAAAAAACCCACTGGTTTTGGGTAAGCACCAACATAACAAAAACCACCAACAAAGATCCTCCTCCTATTTTCTTTGGGGGAAAAAAAAAACCCCTCATGACTCTGGCAAACGGCCACCCTGGTTTGAACGCCCGGGCTGGCATCAGCGAGGGCTTGATGTGAGCAGCGAGGGAAGTGAAATAGCTTTGCATTTGAGTAAGACTGCAAAATCGGGTTGCCAAACAGGATACAGGCTGGGAAACCAGCTGGGCGAGGAGGCTGCGGCGAGCCGGCCGTCTTGCTCGGGTGCGTCGCTTGCTGGTGCTTATAATTCTATTTACAATAAATGGTAGCTAATCTTTTTGGTGTTTCATGGCTTATTTAGAGACTCTGCTCAGAGCGTTTTGCTGCTATGGGGGTTTTGAGGCGCTTTAGTTTTGGTAAAAGAAATCAAATCGGTAAAAAAAAAAATAAAAAAATCAATTGGGTGAATTGGTGGAAAAAAAAAAATCCCCTGGCTTTGCATCCCAGGAGGCTGGCTGGAGCCTGGCGAGGGATTTCACTGGGCGGCAATGGGACCCTCAGTCCTGTCCCCAGAGCTGCAGAAAGAGCTGGGAGCTGTGGGAGACTCCCATGGGACAGGGCTCCTGGCTGCGACATGGGGAGCTCCAACTCATGATTTTTCTCTAAAGAGATGAGAAGGAACTTCTTCCCATGAGTCACAGCTCCACGGGCCCATCTCAGCAGAGATCACAGGGAAATTGGTCCTTTTTGATGACCAAGAAACCCTTGGGTGCCCTGGCCCCACTACCCATTCCCCAGCGAGCCGGGGCAGCCCTGGTTTGCGACTCCTGCAGGCAGCCTTTCCTCCCCGGCTCCGGGCTGTGGGTGACCCAGGGGAAGGCTTGGGTGAAATTTATCCCAGCTGTTCACCCATCTAACGGGTTTTGTGTTCCTACACGTACCGAGCCACCCTGTGCTGCTTTTCCTGCACTGGCAATCTGCAAATTGTACCTGCTTGGCCGGAGATTGGCCCCATCCGCTTTGGCTTCCCAAGGTTGTGCATGTGCTGCATGGCCCTTTTCCCCCCCCCAGTTTCTTCTGCTATGGCCTGAAGTGGCTGCCAGGGGATTAGAAAGTAAATTCAAACAAAACCCTTGCAGGGGGAAACTGCTTGGGGATTATACCTGGGTTTTATTCTGCCTGTGGGCTGGAGGAGCGGAGACGCTCAGAGGCTGCATGGGGATGCTCGGGGCAGCCCATGCCCTGTCCCCGCCTCTCTGAGCCCTTTCTGCTGCCTATTGAGAGTGACCTTACCCTAACAAATCCCCACACACATCCCTGAAGGTGAAAATAACCTCCAAAATAATTTTTAGGAGCTTCCTGTAAAGAGACCCTACTGCACCATCTGTGCTGTGAGGGAGATTGGGCTTTTATTGGCAGCTCATACCAGACCTGTGGGGCTGGAGGGGAATCGCTGGCTTCACAATGGGGTTTCTCTGCGACCTTGAGTAGGTTCCTCGCTCCTGAAAGCTGGTAGGTGTTGCAAGGTGTTATCTCCCCATTGCCAAGAGGAGACCTCGCTTCCCACAGTGGCCACTTGGGAGAGGTGTGAGCGTGGGAGGGCGTCCTCCCAAACCAGCTCAGCAAGGAGCTGCCAAAACCAGCCCGGGTGGCCCACGGAGGAAGGGGCAAAACTTCACCGCGTTGGCATTGAGCTCCTCCAGGATGAGTGCTTTAGCTCTGGCTACAAAGGTGGAGAGGCCAGATACCCCCTTGCATGTGCATGAAGGCTGAAAGACAGCAGGGACCTGCTTGAAATCCCTCCTCGCTTGGTTCAGAGCAGGGTTTGAAGCTCCACTGTGCCCAGGGAGAGCCCCTGCCATGGGCTTCCCCTGCCTGGCTCTGGTGGATCTCGAGCCACCAGTGGGTTGAAGCCCTCCCAGGGGGACAGAGGAGGAAAATCATGGTTTGGGGG
This sequence comes from Fratercula arctica, assembly GCA_947846985.1. Classification (NCBI taxonomy): domain Eukaryota; kingdom Metazoa; phylum Chordata; class Aves; order Charadriiformes; family Alcidae; genus Fratercula; species Fratercula arctica. The sequence goes on from CANTUZ010000016.1 coordinate 9,443,521, forward strand.
CTTCCTTTGGGGAAGGAACAAGTGGTGCACTGGCTGGGCTCTCCTGCCACTGGCTTTGCCAGTGTCCGGTGGGACGATGGGTGGGATGAGTCTGAGCGGGAGGACCCAGCTCTACAGGAGGGGCATGGGCTGGTGCTGGGCACTTTGGTGGCCATCAAAATACTGTTTGAGTTGGGGTTGTGGGCTCCCCAGGCATGTTCTGGTATGACAGGCATAAAGAAGTATGTCTATGCGTTTATATCTCTATATGTGCGTGAGCTTGTACAGAAAAAGGTATAGCAGTATGACTTGAATGAAGAGAAAGTGGTTTGGATGCAAACATCTAGACAAAAGGAGATTTGCTGTTGCTTAAATGTGTTTTAACTGTAAAGGGAAACTGTCAGTTCAGCTGTTTTGTAGGAAAAGTGTAAAAGTGAGCATGTATTGGGGACGGGGACATGCCAGCGCAGCCCCCCCTGAGCGCGGTGCTGGGTGATCTCTGCTAAACCCCTCGGCACTGATCCGACCCACCTTGGCCACCTCCTGCCGCATCCCAGCACCCAGCAGCACCCCAGGCGGTGACTGCAGACCTGCTGGGCCACGCACACCCTCCTGCCGGCCTTGCTTCGCGGCGTCCCCCTCGCATTTCCTCGGCTGGAGAAAACCGCCTCTTCCCCAGCCCAGGAAAATCCCCACCCGCTGTCCCCCGCAGCCCCGCTAATCCCTTTATGGTGTTTGTGCCGGGCTCCCCCGTGCCGACCCTGCTCTTTGCCTTCCTTCTAATCTCCCCATCAAACAGTTCGGGCAGGAGACAAAGTTTTTTGGACCGAAGCCGGGGAGAGGGAAGCTTTTGCCTGGGGCTCATTGGTCCAGGGCTCCAGGAGGTGTTTTTGGGGTTTAACCCACCGCACACGAGTAGAGGGACGAGCAGGGCAAAACCCCCTCGGTTCGGAGCAGCATCCTGACTCCTAGAGGATCATTGAGAGTAAAAACCGAACTCTCCATCCCAATATCTCTGCCTTCCCCTGTGCTTGGAGGTGATCCCCCCCAGGCAGACGTGGGGAGGGATCTGACAACCAAACCGTAGGGTCCCCAGCCCCAGGTCGCTGCCCTGATGCAGCTTCTGGTATGAAGGTGTTAAAAGTCACCCCAGGAGGTAAGTTAGTCTGTGTTTAACCCCTTCCTGGTAAAGCATGTCATGTTACTGAAAGTTTTCAACCTGGAAAATTTGCTATGGCTTTTAAATAATATCTTTGGTGTATCTTGGCAAGGCTGGAAAATGCTTGGGCTGATAAAGTCTCAAAGTCAGAGAGATAAAAGCTGAGAGTTTTATGCAGGCCTTGGTCGGGTCTCCCCAAGAGAGCTCTCCGGGCATCGCTGGCTGCAGCTTGATGGCTGTCACCCAAAAAAAAAGGTGCTGGGAAAGGCAACAGCCCCACTGCATCCTGCAACACCGGGTGATCCCTGTGGGTACCGGGATGACATCTCAACCACCGTGGCGGAGGCGATGGTTGGTCTGAACTGCGGCAATGAATCAGGAATCAGCTTCTCTTCCTGCCGCCCTTTATTTCGAGAAACCCCTCCGTGCCTCGCTGCAGCTCCAAACGGTCCTCAGCAAAGTCCTCTGGGGATTTAATCTGTGACCTTTTACTGGTACAAGGACATCCCTGCTCCCCTCCTGCCTTCAGTGCCTCCGGTCCCCTGACCTTGAGCCAGTCGCTGATTCTGAGTCGGGTGCCTCGTGGTGGTTAATATTTACTGTACCTGGCGCAGAGGGGAGCCGGCAGCAGCCCGCTGATTGCAAAGAGCGCGGGGCGCCTCACCTGGGGCTTGCTTGGGGGATAAAATATTGTTTAAGAGGCTGGAGGATGCAGGTGTGAATTGGGTTTGGCGTCATTAGCATAACCTAGAGTTGATGCTAGAGAAATGGCTGGAATTAGGCTGCGGTGAGGTAAGATTTGATCCCAAGGTTGAGAGAGAAACTGAGTGAGCAGGTGCCCAACACTATACGGCAGAAATACTTTTTCCTGCTTACTTAAATCCCTTTTGACATGAAATAATTCGGCATCAATCATATACTTGGCGAGCTGCCTCGGTTGGGGTGTTTGGGCAGGGATGGGACCCTGGCTGTGCGCCTGCAGGCTGCCGTCGTCCCTGCTGCCCCCAAACAGCTGTAAAACAAAACAAAACAAAACCTCAAAAGGGCAAACACGGTGTTTGCCCTCCTGGGACCGGATGGGCTTTGACCAGGTGAGGGATTATCCGTGTTTGTTCTGTCTTCCCTGTTTGGGGATTTTGGTGCTCAGCGGTTCCAGCCATTCAAAGCAGAGCTCTGCTCCCCAAACCCAATCCCTAGTGAGCATCAACACAGCCTGAATTTTGTTTCGGTTCTCCATGGTTTTGATCCCACTCGTGCTTTGGAGTGTTTCTGCACAACTGGGCACATCCAGGGGGGAAGCCAAGGCTTTCACTGGGAATAAAGTGAGGCTTTTTTGTATCCAGCTGACTCGGGGAGGTGCAGGGTCTTAGCCAAACCCTGGCATCTCCCATGAAGACACCATTGCTGGTCCTGCTGTCTGCCATGAAGGATGCAACGTGTCAGGCTCTGGAGATGTGTCTCACGTCTCCCCAGTTGGGTTTGTGATGCTTCCCATGGGATGCAGGTCCATCTCCATTCTCCCTGCTTTTCGTGACAGCTCAGCATCAGCCCCTGCTTCACCAGCCCCAAAGCCTGTCCCAGGGGATCCAGGTCCCTGGCAGGACAGAGATGGGTGGTTGGGGCCACGGGACCCGGCAGAGCCTCTGGCACGTCCGTGGCTTGGGCTGGCTCAGCCGTGTGTTGCAACGCCTCTGGGAAACGCTGCTGCTGGGTTGCTCACCCAGGGGTATGTTTCCTCCTGCGCTGCTGCCCTGCTTGGGATGATTTCCAAACAGGAATGAGGAAACGCTGAGTTTTGCAGCCACATTCGTGGCTGTGTCCCTAAAACACCCCGGAGAGGGAGGTGGCTGCTTTCGAGTTGCACCCTGGTTTCAGCTACAGGAGACCCTGCATCACCCGGGCAGCATCGAGGACATGGGTGACACAGAGGAGACCCGCGTGGCTCTGCCACCGCTGCTCTGGGGACCCTCGGGCACATCCCGGGGTGCCAACGCCCTTCGCCCGGGTTCCGCTCAGGGCAGTGCGCGCGGGCGATGGGGCGGGTGACATCTGGCCTTCCCGCAGCCCGCTGCCACTGATGTCACCACCCGGCGACCAAAATTGCTAATTAAGTTTTGCTTCTCTCTGTGCCAATCTCATTTCCTGGTTCTTGTGCAATCACAGATGCTTTCGGGCTTCTCCCCGAGCTGTTTATCTGCCTGCGGGACCAAAACACCTTCAGAAGACAAACAGAGCTGGGGGTTTGGGGTCGGTGCCCGGCGAGGAGGTGTGATGGGGGGACAGTTTGTGGGTCCGTGCCCAGCGAGGAGGTGTCCTGGAGGGGGACATTAGGCACGAAGGGGTTTTTTTTTTTAGCTGCCCCAGTGCAGATGTTTTACTGTTTTGCACAAAAACATTCCGGGGGGTGAGTCAGGCAGCCGCAAGCATGAGTCTGCCTTAAGGACCGGGGGAATTAGCAAAACCCCAAACTGCTTTGGAGCCCGGCCATGCTTTGAAGCCTTTTCTCCTCTTGTAACGTTGAAAAACTGAGGCCGGAGAGTCGCGGCGCGCTCACCTGGCTGGGTTTGCTGGGGGTTTATTTGACATCCTACCCTCCTCCCAGAAAAAAAATATCGGCGCGTTGGAGATAAGGCGCGGGAGGCGCCGGCGCGGGCTGTTTGCGCCACGTCTGCGCTCGCAGCCGGTCCCGCGCTGGCACCTTTCGGATCTGTCTGCTTGAACAAATGTGAACCGTCACGCCGTACCCGTGGAACGCTGAAAAGGCAGCGGCCCGTTTAATTTAGATTTGGGTTCAGCTCAATGGCTGGCAGTTGCTGCTATATTGAAATAATCTACTCAAATTCACACCTGATGGCTTTGGTTTTTTTAGCTGACTGTAAATCAGACAAGAGCCATTGCTGCATGTGGATAATTTTTGTTTTTAAAGGTACTTAACTACGGTGACGGTGCTTCAAAATGTAAAATATTGTACTTTAGCTAAATAATTTATAGATTGAAGGGGGTGATTTTGGTGTTTTCCCAGCAGCAATGCCTGTAGCCTTTCGTTCCTTCAGAGCTCGGATGCCCTTTCGCTGTGGGGGGGGTGGCTGTGCCCAGAGGACAGTGCAGCCTTGCCAACGCGAGGGGCAGGAGTCGTCCCTGGGGTGTCCAGCGCAGGGTAGGGGGGACAGGGTGGTGTTAGTGTCCCCAGGGTCCTGGTTGCCAGCGACCCCAAGCATCTGGTTGCATCCTCAGGGCCGGCCAGGCACCCCACTGCTCCCAGGCACCTCACCTCTGCAGGGCACGGTCCCAGCGAGGTTTTTGGGGTGCCCAGGGGGGAGCACACCGTGCCGGTCACACCAGCTCCGCGCCCCACGCCCTGCAGCAGGGCTGCGGGGGGCACAAAACACCCGCTGGCACGTAAGAGGGCAACCCTACAAAAACAAAGCACCAGGCGAGAGCACAGCAAGGTGGTAGATAATATTTTCCATGAGTCATACCTGTTATTTTTTAATAAATAGCAAGTTAATTAGCAAGTAACTTGTCATTTATTAATAAAACGATGTTTTAACAATGCAACAAGTACTGCTTTTAATAAGTAATATTTTAATAAGAAATAAAAAAAATCATAATGAACGTTTTTAATCAGTAACCCCCGGGATGGGGGCCGGACCCCGGGGTGGGGCCGCCCCCGCTCCGCCTCCCGGCGCGGGGCGGCCGCGGCCGCTTATAAAGCGCGGCGGGCGCGACTGCGGGCAGCGCTGGGGCCGGTGAGCGGCGGGGACCGCGGGTTCGAGTCCCGCGGGGGGACGCTCCGCTCGGCGGTGGGGAGGGGGCAGGCCGGGCCGGGGCTGTGTGTGCAGCGCCGAGCACCCGCGGGGGCGGCTGGGTGGGAGGTTGGTGGTGGCATATTTTTTTTAAGGGGGAGTTGCTTTTAAAATAAAGGGAGGGGAATGGGCTGGGGGGGGATGGCGCACTCACCTGCACGCTCTCGCAGGGCCGTCGCCATGTCGGTGTCACACAGCTCCAGGCTGAACAAGCTGGTGCGGGAGCAGTACATGCGGCTGCCCCAGGATGGGCTGGTGCAGGTCACCTATGTCTGGATTGACGGCAGCGGCGAGGGTGTGCGCTGCAAGAGCAGGACCCTCGACAAGGAACCCAAGAGCATCGAAGGTAACGCCGCTCTGGATGATGGTTGGCGTGGTGGAGGACCCCGAGCATCGCCAGGGAAAAGTTTTGGGGTGTTTTGGGCAGTGGGAGCTGGCACTTGCTGCCTCTGGTTGCGTGGCACTGGCTGTGGTTGCCTCATGGGGTTATATCAAATGGCAGGGTAAATATCTGGCCTGCGTCGCTGCGGTTTGCTTAATCCATAATCTCTGTCATTAGCGCTGGGTGGGAAGGGGAGGATGAGATCCTTGCCCCTTTCCACCAGGCAAACAGGTGTGGAGATGTGTTGGCATCCAGATGGGGTTTGGCGGAGGGAGGTGAAATGGCTGTGCCCCGACGGTGCTGGGGGGGGTGAACACACTGATGCTCAGGGATCAGCCCCACTGGCCTCTGGGGATGTGCGAGAAAACCTTTGTGGCCATCGTCCCCTGGCACTCAGTGCCCTCTGGGTGCTCCATCCCAGGCGTAAGCCACCAGCACTTGGCACAATCTGTGTGAGAGAGGGCTTTTCCCAGTCCCACTCCCCGCTCTGTCCCCCTCCTGCCTTGCAGACGTCCCTGAGTGGAATTTCGATGGCTCCAGCACGGCGCAGGCGGAGGGTTCCAACAGCGACATGTTCCTGGTGCCTGTCTGCATGTTCAGGGACCCTTTTTGCCTGGACCCCAACAAGCTGGTGCTCTGCGAAGTGCTGAAGTACAACAGGAAACCCGCAGGTGAGCACCTCCGGCATGCACCCCCCGGCTCCCGGGGGTCACCCCCTTATTATTTAGGGTGCCGTCCCTCCGAGGCACCACCTGCTCTGTGCCGCTGGCACTGGGGACCAGCTCAGCACCAAGCACTTGGCCTCAGGCTCCAAAATTCAAGCGCTGGTGGTGGCGGTTGTTTGCAGGAACCTGTTTTGGCGGCGCAGGGCGAGGAGAAGAGCAGCGAGACGTGGAGCTCGCGGCACTCGCCAACGCGAGCGCGCCCAAGGCGTCACCCGGCTTTACAGCCCAAGTGCACCCAGCCCCCAGGGCCACCGGGTTATGGCAGAAGAGACGGGGCTGGAAGTAGCAGGGGGTTTTAACGTGCTGGGTTTGTGGCCGCTCTCCTCGTTGATGGGTGGCTGCAGAAAAGGAGGTAGAAGGTGCTGGGATGGCGCAGGCTGGCTTGGGGTGACCTTTTGTAAGCAGCCCCGGAGCGCGCCGGCTCTTGGTCTTATCACCGCAGGCAGAAGTCTGCAGTCCCGGCGTCTGTCCTGTCTGTCTGATAAAGTCCCAGATGGAGGAGGGGGAGCTGGTTTGCAGGGACATGCTGAGGGGCTCCTGGAGGGGTTATTTGCCAGCAAATAACTGGTTATTTGCCGGAAAACCAGAGCCATGTCCCCGCTGGGTGCGTGGGGGAAGGGAGACGGCATCTGCGGGGGTTGATGCACACATCTGCCAGGGAGAGGAGAGGCTGCGGGCAGCGATGGTGAAAGATGAGGCTGGTTCCTCTTCAAACAGCGTCATGCCTTGCAGCGGCGGGGGAAGCGTCTTGGCCGGGATTCTGCCCGGCAGCTCCTCTGCTGGAGCAGCTTGTAAAGAGCCCTGGCCCTGGAGCTCCTGGGGCTGGCACAGGGCAGAGAGCTCAGCCCGGAGCCCTGTGACACCCCGCAGAGCAGAGCGCGGCACCCCCCTGGCTGGTCGCAGCGTGGGTCTCCGTGGGGGTTAAGGGCTGTGTGGGCTCGGGGCGGGGGGAACTGCCTTTTCCCCACTTCTCCCATCAGTGCAAGGGAGGTGTCACTGCTCCTCTCCAGTCCCACACCCTGGGCTTTATGTTGCAGCTGCTCTGGGGTTTCTTATTGCCATTTAAAGGCAGAATTTGCTGCCTGTCCCTGTGACAAGAGTTTTTCAGCCCCGCTGTTTCAGTCCAAACTCTCAGTCCCCTTGCCTGGTATGTTGTCCCATGTCAGGATGGTTCTGGGATGTCTGCATCTCCTTGGCAATGCCCTCATTGCCCTGAGCACCCCTGCCACCATGAAGGGCCAGCCAGGGTCAGACAGCCTGGATGCTAACCGAAAAAATGGAGCAGGAGAAACATGAGGATAATTAAGCTGAGGCTTGTAGAAAGAGGATGGGGGTGAAGTTGTGATGGAAGATGTATAGTCTGTTGTCCCAGGTCTGCTGGATGTCTGTAGGAAGGGTCTGGGGTATGGCTCCTGGTCTCTCAGTGTGTAAGAGGAGGATGTTCATGGACCATCAGTGGTGGTTTGGGGAGAAGGTGATGGCCTGTGGCCTGATGTTGTGGTGATGGAATAGCTCTGCAAGGAGGAAACAGGTGAGCAGAGAAGCGTCACAGGAAGGGGGAGATCTGCTCACCAGTTTCCTTAAGGCTTCCATGGGAAGCACTTGGCAGTGGTGGAGTCCCAACCTCTGAGCGGGCTGGAGCGGAGAATGGTGGGTGCCTGCCAACAGTGTGGGTCTCACCTGGACCTCTCTGCTCCCAGAGACCAACCTGAGACACATGTGCAAGAAGGTCATGGACTTGGTTAAGGACAGCCACCCCTGGTTCGGCATGGAGCAGGAGTACACGCTGCTGGGCATCAATGGCCACCCCTATGGCTGGCCCGACAACGGCTTCCCCGGCCCGCAGGGTAAGTGCTCCCTCCCTTCCCCAACCCGTGCTCCCCTCGTCTCCCACCCTGCTGCTGCCCGGCAGCAGGCATCCCATCCCCAACCTTGGGCACAGCTTTCCCATCGTGGCGGACACCGGGCAGGAGCCGGAATGAGGTCAGGAGCATTTGCCAAGAGCACCGGGTGCCTGCAGCTCACTCAAGCTGGACGGCATTGCTGCTCCCACCGGACCCCGGTTGCACAAACAGCTCAGCTGCACAACTTGTTTGGCAAGGGCTGGAGAACTGGGCTGAAAAAACCTCCTCCCTGTGGCTGTTTGGAAAAGGGCTGGCACATGGTGCCCTCCTGCAGCGGCGAGCGAGCCCCAGGCGCCTCAGCTGCCTCCTGGGAGAGGGCCAGGGGCTTCCCAACCTGACTTAATCAGCCTTTTGTGGAGACTGGCCACTTTCAACATCTCCCTTCCCCCAGGCGGGGAGAAGATCTTCATCTGACTTGCCTGAATGAGGAAGAGCCCTATAAAACCACAGCAAGTTGAATTTTCTAGCCATGAACAATGTCGGCTGTTGTCAGAACAATCTCGGACGCTTGATGTGCTCGGAGGGTCAGCGAGGTGCCGCCGGGCAGACCGAGCCAAGCTTTCCTTATCTCCTGGCCACCTCCCAGTTGATGCATTACAAGTCCTGTTGAACTGCTCAGATAAAGCTGAGGTTGTGCAGATGAATCGCTCGCGCTGCTGGTCCTGGAGTAGGAGTTGGTGGCTCGATGCATCATGGAGGGCAGCACCATTTAGTTCCCATAAATCCTCTGCAGATGATGGCCGGGACCTGGTGGGAGTGGTGGGACTGTGCTGCTGCTGTTCCCAAAAGCTTTAGCTGGGTGGCGACTCCTCTTTCCTTTCCAGGCCCCTATTACTGCGGGGTTGGAGCAGATAAGGTGTACGGGCGTGATATCGTGGAGTCCCACTACAAGGCGTGTCTCTACGCGGGGGTGAAGATCTGTGGCACCAACGCGGAGGTGATGCCCTCCCAGGTAGGTGGGGACGGCCCCGCGCAGCCCCGCTTTCCAGGGATGGAAATGAGTTAGTGCAAAGCTGGAATAACCCCAGCAACTCCCAGCTCCTCTGGGATCCCAAACCCAGTGACTCCCCACATCAGTTTTGCCTGGATAGGAGCGGTTGCGCTGCCAGGATGAAAATGTGCATGTTTGATTTTCTCCTAACTCACCCCGGCGTGCAAATCCCTGCGTTTTGGGGCAGGCAAGTGAAATCTCAGCCCAGCCTAACTGCAGCGGGCTCCTCGCACGGCTCAGCCTGGGCTCTGGCAGCCCGTGTGGAGCTGGGTGCTCCCTTGAGCTTTTCTTCCCCTCCAGAGTAGGGATGTGGGGCACAGGGTGAGCCGGGACAGGCTGCGGGAGCAGCACGTGGAGCGACGGTTGTCTGTGTCCTGCTCCTCTACCCCGGGAGCTCCTATAGCCCGTGGGATATGGCCTTGGAAGCAGCTTGGGGGCGGGGGGGGATTTGCATTTATTTAGGAGTTAGCCAGAGGGAGACCCTGATTGCATTAGGTGGGTGGCCAGACCGACCGACGGTGATTTGGCCCTGCAGCCTACGAATCGCTGACTCTCCTGCTGCTGATGTGGCGGCGATAAGCGGAGGGGCTTATCTGCAGTGTGGCTGAGGCAGGACTTTTAACGACCCTGCTGTTTGCCCTGGCTTTTTCAGGGTCCTTCTTGGCTGCTTTCTGCATCCTGGGCTCTGTCTTGGCCAGGCCATGCCAGTAGCTGTAAATGCGTCACCCCCTGCTTAGTCACCGTGGGTGGCGCAACCCCAGCTCCGGCCGGGAAAGCAGCAGCCCTGGGAAGGACGAACAGGCTCCTCATTAGTCCCCTGCCCTGTTTGCAGTGTGGGCTGGGGGGGGTCCAGCACACCAGCAGCTCCAGCACCAGCCTCAAAGACAGGCGTGGTGCTTATTTACCTCCATTTTGATTAACATCCCCCCCCTCAGTTTGCTCTATGTTGTCATGAGCAGTTTATTACCATTTTTTTTTTTTGCATTTCAAAGCTGTCCTGTTGCTTAACTCGATGCTTCTCATCCCCATTGCTGATTCTAGAGGGGTAAAGCTCAGCCGTACCCCAGCCTGGCAGCCCTCACTGGGGGGAGGGTGGCGGGGATGTGATGGCTGGGGAGGCACAAACCTGCCCATCCTCACCGGCGCATCCGCTCGCCTCTTCCAGTGGGAATTCCAGGTGGGCCCGTGCGAAGGCATCGAGATGGGGGATCACCTCTGGATGGCTCGGTTCATCCTCCACCGCGTCTGTGAGGACTTTGGGGTCGTGGCTACTCTGGACCCCAAACCGATGACTGGCAACTGGAACGGCGCCGGCTGTCACACCAACTACAGCACCGAGGAGATGCGGAGAGAAGGGGGTCTTAAGTAAGTCCTGGGGTGGGGAGGGTCCCTGGGATGTACCTGGGAGGTTTGGGGTGTCCTTGGCTCCCCATAACGTGTGTATCTCCATACCTGAGTGGCTGCACCAGGCAGGGCTGGGGCTGTCCCAGCTCATTTTATTTTAAAAGCAGCCGGTCATTTGAGAGTGTCCCCGGGGCTGTCCTCATCCCTGCACAGGAGGAGGAGGTGGCAGCCTTCCCAACCATGGGAACACCCCCCCAGATGGACCTACTGACAAACCCAACCCCATTCTCCTCTCCCGCAGACACATCGAAGCCGCCATCGAGAAGCTGAGCAAGCGGCACGACTACCACATCTGCGTCTATGACCCGCGGGGTGGCAGGGACAACTCCCGGCGGCTCACCGGCCACCACGAGACATCCAACATCTTTGAGTTCTCTGCTGGCGTGGCCAACCGAGGCGCCAGCATCCGCATCCCGCGCCAGGTCGGCCAGGATGGCTACGGCTACTTCGAGGATCGGCGGCCGGCGGCCAACTGCGACCCCTATGCGGTCACCGAGGCCATCATGAGGACGACGGTGCTCAATGAGACCGGGGTGGAGACCAAGGACTATGCTGACCACTGAAGCTGTGGGGTGGGCGGAGGTTTTCGTTTCTACACTAGCTTCTGACGTGGGATTTGTGCCCCTGTGGTGTCCTCGGCTGCAAGTTCAGACTCTTTAGGAACCTCGCTTCTGGTTTTGTGAAACGTTGCCTTAGAAATATATATATTTTATAGTGAGAGGGAGGGACCCAACCTATTTTCTCAACCACTTTTTTTTCTGGTTCCTGGTTTTAGGTCGTATGTGGGGAGGTTGTTTTTTTTTAAAACTTGGATTGAATTTTTTCCCGATGGACTTTACACTGTGATGTACATAGATCCCTACGTGGAAGCTGCAGCTGCTGCTGTTTGCACCTGGGGAGAGTGGGTTCTTTTTTTCCGTATCTCTGTTGCAAGGAAATGGTAATAAATAATTTTCCTGGCTGCATGGCAGCCGGGTTATGCTGTGGCGGGTGCATTTTTCTGTAGCTCCTAGAGTTCCAGGGAGGATTTTGTTTGCGTCTTGCTGGTGGGTTGCAGCCACAGAGCAGCCCACACGGCCCTGGGCAGGGGCTGGAGGAGCGGAGATGCTGGAGGATCCCTGGGGCAGGTGCCCGGAGCTGCCTTGTCCCATTTGCCTGCGGCCGAAAGGCCATCTCCTTCCATCGTGATCCCCCGAAAGGCAAACAGAGCGACGCAGGCTGAGCAAACAGCATCCAGGGCAGCAGCTGGCGGGCGTTTACACAGGGCGTGCGCTGCTGAGTCAGCAAAGCCAGCCCCGTGCTGGGCACAGCGCGCCCTTCCCTCCGGGGACACCTTTGGCTGAGGGAGGGGGGCCCCAGGGACGTCCCCCCTGCTGCACCCCAGCACCCTGACCCACCGAACCGCAGGGATGTTGCACAGCTCCCGGGGTTGGAGTGTATTTGCCGGGGGGAATCCTAGATTTTATTCACAGAGCAAAGCCCCCAGGTGGGGACACTTTAGTGTAGATGGGGTGTCAACAGGATCTCCAATGGCCAGGCCCTTGGGGTCCCTCCATGCTGCAGCTGTGGGGAGGAGTCGGATGCCAGCACAGGGGACAGCTCTACGGTCCCAGGGACACCCTGAACAGGCAGGTCAGGTCCCTGAGACAGACCTGCAGGATGCCACCCAGCTGCAGCCACCAGCGGGGCAGTTACCTGGAGGCAAATGGTGCCAGCAGCATGAACGGACAGGGGACATAGTGTCCACTCCAGTGCAGTCGTGGGGATTTTGAAACTGCTTTTGCCTTTACCTTTGAATCCGATGCAGGTGACAAGCTGAAATGGAGGTCCCCAAGTCCCTCCTGCAGGTCACGGCGCTGCCAGCGGAGCGGGGAACCAGGGCAGCGGGAGCTGGGGGAGGTGGCTGTGTCCTGGACCGCAAGCAGCCAGGAGCCCGCGATGTCTCTGAGCTGTTCAAGAATAAATGTAACCCAGTCCCCACCCTCAGAAGGACAAATTTTCCTTCCAGAAATTGCTGTCTGGGATGTTCAAGGTTTTTCATCAAAACCACAGCGCTGTCTTGTTTTCCTCTCATTTCGATGATGCCTTTAATGGGTAATTTGAGCGCTGGGACAGCACCTGCTGGATGCAGCTGGAAAATCAATAAAGAGCTAAATGTGGAGCAGGAAGGCTCATGTTTGTTTTCCTGACTGTACCAGTGCCTTTAAGTACTTCAGCTTTCATCACGCTGTGCTGTACAGCCCCTGCTAAATTCGGAGAATCATCTGAATCCGAATTGCCAACATGCAAGCAGCTTTGATCGGACACGGCACCGTGGTACATCCAAACACTTTGTACCTGGGTGTCAGCCTGTGATTCCCCTTTGGCAGGGAACCCTCCTCTTTGGGGGAGGACAGTGAAGGGGAGATCCAGGGACTCACCCAAAGCCACAACTGGTGATTTTCCCTGTGCTGGGATCAGCCCTGGCAGCTGTTTGCTGGGGATGCCGCCCGCTGGTCCCCACGCAGCTGGAGCTGCTGTGTGCCTGAACGCTTCCATGCTATCCTTTGCCAAAACACAGCTCTCGCTGGTACTTTTTGAGGCCAAAATGGGCCAGAAACCATATGGCAGGTGGTTTTTTTTTTCCTAAAGCAGGAGTGTTTCCCACCCACAGGGCCTGCAGCACAGGGGAAACCAGGACACCGGCACATTCCCACAAGAGCTTTTCTTATAATTTTGGTGTGCCTGCTGCTGGCGAAGCGGGGTTCAGCCAGCGGAGCCTCCCCGGCTGGGGCCTGAGGCCATGAGGGGAGATGGTGTCCCCATTCCCATCCCTGGGCTGGCCAGTGCCGGGAGGAGCACCCGGCATCGCCTGGTGCTCCATGCCGGACCACAAAGGCTGGGAGCAGTGCCGGGTCCCCCGGATGGAATCCTCCCCGCGATGGGGCTGCTGCAGTTACCGTTATCCAGGGCTTTCCCAAAGGAGAGTGCGCCGGGGCCGGCGGGGTGGCAGATGCCGGGGCTGGGGAGCAGGAGGGTTTTGGGGGCTGGAGGCGGTTCCCGGGGGTTTGCTGCCCTCCGCAGGCGCAGGCCCACATCGCAGGGAGCAGGTCGGGCTGTGCCCGGCTCCTCCCGGGCTCCTGCCGGAGGAGCTGGTTGACAAAAGTCTTGTTTCTACAAGAGCGTTGGGCGGGCGATGCCGGGGGGCTCTGACACACACACCCGCCTTTTTGTCATGCTCTGACCGTGCCCACCTCCCCCAGGACACCCCAGACCCTCGCCCGCTGGACAGGCACAGCGCCTTTACCCGCTCTGGCGTTTCCACACCAGCGCTCGCAGATAGTGGCAAATAAATACCCTTTTGGGCTCTTTCCCGTACCCATCCCAGCCCTCGGCTGGAGGCACAGAGCTGGGTGCTGCCGCGGGGTGCGTTACCCCTCAGGAGAGTTGTCCCCGGGGCTGTGACCCAGCAGACGGACGAATGGCTGCGGCAGACGGCTCCGGTGGGCTGCCAAGTTGGGACACACAAGGACCAGGCATCCACTATGGTCCCTTCCTTCGTCCCCCACCACTGAGCACCGCGGGAAGGCGCTGCAGAGGGGGACACCCAGGGTGGGTGAGCATCGTGACCACCCCGTGGTAGGGAGCGACAGCGCGGGGGCTTGGAGGTTTCATCTTCAGATCACTTTTCATCAATATAAATTCCACTACTTTGAATTCAGTCAAAGCCTTCAGGATTGTTGGGGTTTTTTTCCAAGCCGGTTATAAAAAAGACATTAGAATTACAATTCTGGTGCTAACAATAGCATTACTCAAAGCCGCTGGCCAGAAGTCGGGAGCTCTGGGTAGAATAAACGGAAATGTCAATAATAACTTCTTTTTTTCCCCTCCCTGTCTTCCAGCCTGCACAATCTGCTCGGGTCTCTCTATCTTAATGAGTATTAAAATGGTTTCAAATTAGATCTACAGAAAATCAAAAATTTTTTTCCCTCAGAAGCTTAGTCTGGCCTTTAAAGGCCAGTGATAATATTTTGGTTTTGTATAAGAGCATCTTTGATCTCAAAGGCTCTCAGCTTGTAGAGAGACATGGCTCATTACCAGCCATTTGCTGCTGTTGAAATGCAACTGGAGGGGGACAGACATCACACAGCGGCACCCGACGTGCCAGGAGAAGAGTTAGGGAGAGGTTTGGCCGGGGGGTGCTTAGTCCTGGTCCCCCACCAGCCCTGATGGCTCTCCTGGTCTGAACCTTGCTCCCAAGGAGCCCAGTTGGCAGGTAGGTGGTCAACCTCCACCAGGCTGATGCTGGGTTTGCAGCCAGCTGCTTTCAGCCCAGTTTGGTCCCTAAAAGTATGGGATGAAAGAGCCCCATCAGCCCAGCCCTAGCTCCAGGTGGGCTGTCTGGGGAGGCCCCGGGGACACCCCCAGTGACAGCGGTGTCTTGCTGAGAGGGTGATGCAGCCCAGAACCTGGCGATGTACGATGGGTTTTCTCATGTGTGTGATCAACCCGCCCAGCATCGCCGCTGCTAAAAGTGAGCGTGGGGCTCAGTCACAGGCGCTGAGCGGGGAAGGGGTCACACGGGCTGACAGAAACCTGCCGCTCGCTCACTGCTGGGAAGACACAGCAATTAGACTTTCCAGGAAAGCCCGTTACCATGGCAGGGCACTGGGAGCAGACGGTCATTTACCTCAGCCACAAAACGGGGAGGATTTAGTCTGGGGGAGGTTAGATGGGCACAGCAGTTGCAATTACACCTCCCGCCTGCTTTGCGCCTGGATGATGTAACACAGCGCAACCACGAGCAACGCGATGCCCTGTGGCAGCACCCACAGCCTGGGCGGTTGTTTGTAGGGGCACCGGGGACTTGGCGGTGAGTGGCTGGGGGTAAGTTGGGGCTTACACCTGGGTGTAAGAGGAGCCAACATGTCTGCCCTCCTGTGCCTGGAAGAGCAGCCAGCAGAGGCTGTGATGGTGCAGAGCAGATCAGCCCCATGTCCCCATCAGCCCCCACAGGACTGCACCGTCCCTGTCCCTGCTCATCGCAGCCACGCTGGGACAGTCAGAGAGTCCCCGGTCCCCTGGCAAGGACAGGGCAGGGTCTGCCCTGGTGCTCCCCGCTGCGGCAGGCGCTGATGGTTTACATGGATGAGAGTTTTTCATGGAGTAGCATCGTGAAGCCCACAGCAGCGGTTTGATGGATGGCTCGAGAAAGGTCTGCAAAGAATCCAGCTCCCCCAGGTGTCCCTAGAGCAGCCTCCACAAACAAGTCCTTAATGACCTGCAGCAGCCACCTCTGCTCCCCCAGCACCCCTCCTGAGCACCCAGTCCTGCTGATGGGTGAGCAGGGCCAGGTCACTTATCAAAAGCACCCTACCAGCTGCAGGCTGGGGGCTGCACGGGAGCTGGGTGGGGGCAGGAGCTGCACAGGGTGTCAGGGCACTAACAGGCTTTAATGGCCCTGACCAGCCTCACCTGGAGCCCCAGCCCATGGGCCCTGGGGGTCTATTTAAGCTCTGCCAGGGCCATCAGTCCCTGGCTGAGTTGTGTTGAGGAGTGTTGGTCATCTAGGCCTTAACCCATGGACTGATTTCCCAAGTGGACCTGTCCTGCCACTGTAGACCTGCTAGAGGATCACCAGCCTGTGTTACCCTCACTGAGCCTGAGCAGAAGGTCGATTTTCTGGCTTGATTTCAGACTTGCCTCATTGTAAGGAATTTCCCTGATGGTCTGGGCTCCTGGTTGAATGTTTCTACCATCTCTGGATCTGCCATGCTTGGGAGCGGAGGGACGGGGCCCTTGCTGGTGAGACTGTGCCCTGTAGCTGTGGTGCCTCTTCTGGCTTCCTGGATCTTTGGGAGCCCCTGGCCCTTGTTGTGCCCCTGATGGGGGGAGCTGGGGGGGCTGTACAAAGGGCTACAGGAGAAAGCATTGGGAGAGTGGGGCTGTGGGGGGCTATGGGATATAGGTGTTATAGGGTCTGCTGGGATGGGGGGGTCTCCTCTGTGGTGGCCCTTGCAGTGTTTGCCAGTGCTTCTTCAGTGCAAAGGCCCTCGGAAGCTGGTGGTACCCGCAGCTGGTGCAGAGGAGGGAGGTGACACGTTGAGCTGCGTGGGGGTGGCTGAGCTGTGAAGCTGCAGCTGGTTTCTCGGGCACCGCTGGTGGGTGGGTGCAGACTTTGTACTTGTGAGTGCGGGACCGGATTCCTCACTGGTATCTGTCGTGCTGCCTTTTGAAATGTCACTGGCATCTGTCTGGTTAAAGGCTGTTGAGGATGTGGCCTTGGCATTTGCCAGGCTTAAGAGAGAGGGACAATAGCCTTAAATTTCTTCTGGCTGCCCTTGGGGTGGAAGGATGTACTCTGCATTGCCACAGTGACAGCCTCTGCAGGGCTCTGTTGTGACACCGAGATGTTTCCAGCCTGGGCTCAGTTTCCCACAGTGATACCTTGTGCACAGACACAGGTGAGAGGCTGGGAAACCAGAAAACTGGACCCCACAGCATGTTCACACCAGAGATGTCTCCTGTCTGCGCATGGGGACAGGCAGTGGCAAACTGGGGGAATTCAATTTCTTCCTCAATTCCGCTTCCTGCAGCGGCTGAGACGTGATGCCAGCGGTGGGATGCCATGAGCAGGAGATGGATCTGCAGAGGACAATGAGATGCAGTTGCCCAAATGTCGTTCTCTTTTTCAAGCCCATTTGATTTAAGCTCTCTGCAGCTCCTGCAGGTGCTTGGGCTGCAGCAAGGAAGGCCAGCGGGGAAATTAAGTGCAGGGACTGGTCGAGGTTGAGGGACTGGTCGAGGTTGTGCTGTAGGCAGGCAGATGTCTGGTGGAGAGATGATCCAAACCCAAATGAAGCGATGTCTACTGGTGCTGCTCTAGGCCGATAACTGTGATAACACAAATCAAATGCATTCGTTGGCCTTGATTCACATCACGGTAGGTGTTTTCGGAGGCTGAAATGTCAATGCAAGGCAGGTTTTAGGAGGACTGTGTAAAAATAGCTGTAGATAGGGCTGGGCTTGAAATATTTGCCCATGGGAGGAGCATGTGAAGGTGGTGGTTGCTGTTGGGAGACAGAGCTGCCAGCAAAAGAACTGGCTTCATCCTAAACCATCTCAAGCTCACAGGATACAGGGAGGATGGGGAAATACAACTGTGATGTAGTTCAGGGAAAGTAAAAGAAGTTTTGATAGATCTGGCAGCAGATGACATGTAAAGCAAATGCCAGCCCCAAGGAGAATAATATCAATCTGGGGAGATTTAGCTAGGATGACTGTCTTCTCCATGGAGCTTAATCCAGGACACAGACCCACATTGTCCCTGGGATGTTTCCACCTCGCCTGCATGCTCACAGGGAACCAAAGCACGCTGTTAACAGTCATTCTGGCTGGATTAAACCAGGCATACCCTGTCTTTTTCCTCTTTGCCCTCAGACAAGGGCGCCATGGCTTGTTCCACCAGCTCTTTTGTGCTTAGCATGTCCTTCTCCCAACTCCCCTACATTTTTGGGGAAGCCTATCAGGTTTTCTGCATCGCTCACTGCTGCTCTGCCCTGAGCTTTCTGCCCAGCTGTGCTGCTGTAACACACTGACCTGCTCTTGGCTTTCAGTTTAATGGGTGAAACTTGTAGATCCCCGTCTGTGGCTCTCCGAGGCGTGTGCTCTGCCCTCCCGGCTGCACCCGCTGCATGTTTCTCTGCTTCTTTCCTGCCAGGCTGCACCCTTGTACCTCCCCTGGGTGCTGGAGGCTTTTCCCACTGCCTCTGATGTGGGGCTTGGCTCAGCCCCTTTGGGCCCCCCCTGCCAGGACCCTGGGGTGGCAGGGTGGCTTCAGCTCACTCTGTCCCAGTGGGTAAACTGGTGACTGTAGCTTGGCAGGTTTCCCCCACAGGGGGAGCGTGGGGGGAGTGGACACAGACATGCAGAAGCTCATCCTGCTCAGCTCCCACCAGGAGGAGGGGGTGTGGATGCAGACAGAGCAGCGAGGATGTGCCGACAGCTTTTTGCCTTCACTTACCCACGGTGGCAGGTGCTGGCTGCTTCCCCATGGCAGTCTTGCACCCAGGTCCAGCCCTGAGCCTCACAAAAAGCATGTGTGTTGCCTTCTATCACCACACTGTGCCCCCAACGGACCTGTGTTG
Organism: Fratercula arctica; assembly: GCA_947846985.1. Taxonomy (NCBI): domain Eukaryota; kingdom Metazoa; phylum Chordata; class Aves; order Charadriiformes; family Alcidae; genus Fratercula; species Fratercula arctica. The sequence continues at coordinate 9,461,997 of CANTUZ010000016.1, forward strand.
GTGGACCAGGACAGTTATTCCCGGTGCGGAGAGCTGGGTTATGCTGGCTGACAGAAGGAGTGTCGCAGGAGCTGCTCCTAGAACATGTCATGAGCTGCTCTGTCCTCTGCTTGTGTCCCCCTAGGGACAGTGGGTTTGATTTTTGCCAACTGGCCCAACACAAGGGCCACAAAGCAACTGGCTACACAAGTGTCATTGTTGCCTGGTCACTTGGTGAAAATGGGTTGTAGACTCACCTTCAACATGGTTCTGGCACGGGCAGAGCCTCTGTCAGCTCCTCGTGTGGGCGGCACCGTGCTGACGCGAGGCTGGGGCAGGCATTACTCATGTTGTGGAAGTGGAGGACTCTTCAATGATGCCTCCTGCTCCGGCCAAGGCAGGTTTGTCAGATGTGACTCATCTGCTGTGTGGCAAGTCTGGGTGACCTCAGACCAGTGACCTTTGAGCCTTGTGTATTAGCTCACGGAAACCCAAATCAATAATGACTAGGAAAAGGGAAATAACCAAAGAGGGACAATCCCAGGACAGCCCTGCTGTGGGCAGAGAGTGAGAGTGTGGATGAGCAGAGGTGGAACAGCAAGGTGCGGTGTGGAGGACACCATGCCCCCCTGCTCTTCCACCCAGCATCCACCCTGGATGCAGCCAGCCAGCAAACTCTTTTGGAAAGCATTACTTCACCAAGAAAAATGTTGAGCGGCTGAGGATGCCCTCGGGCAGAGCGCTGCCCTAGCAGCAGCTCCGGCTGAGAGATTAACTCCTTCCCCTGCACGCCTGTGTGGCTCCCTGGTCCACCCACAGCATGTCCTCGGGGTCAGTGCTGCTGGTGTGCTGTCCTGTCCCTTACCCAGGCCCTGGGTGACAGGGAAGGGGCTCTGCACGTTGGCTGGCCTTATGCTATGGAGGTGTGTTTTTCTTCAGAAGGGGACCCTGAGCTGTGTCACTGGGTGCTGGGCGGCTCACCCCACCAGAGCTGCTTGCAGGTGGAGTCGGGGGGGTGTCAGTGTCACCCTGAGCCCCAGTCTTCTGGACACACCTGGCCCTGCATCAAGCCATGGTTTGGCTCTGACATCCTGCTTTGACATGTGCAGAGAGGATGGCTCTCTGTGTTTCTGCAAGACCAGCTGCTGGGACACGTTTCTCCATGCTGGGGATTGATATTTTTTACTCTGGACACATGGAGTGACTGATGATGAGCAGGAAAATGAAGCATCTCTCAGCAGCAGGGGGAAATGTGTGCTGAGAGAGGGTGTGAGATTCCCCATGTGCTAGCAAAGGCAGCCAGATGTGGGAGGAGCGTGGGCGTTGCAGGGTGCCCCCACCCCTGGGCTCTCGAGCTGGGTCACTGACATGGGCCTTGGTGCATGATAGCCTCTCCCCAGACACCTCCTCCTGAGCTGCATGGAGGGTTGGGGGATTTCTTGGTGATTTTTGTCCCTGGCATCTAGGGCAGGGTCCATCCCACAGCTTTTTACCAGCTAGAAGTGGGATATCTGGGCTAGCAGAGGAAATTAATCTTAGCAGGGGACTGCTGAGCCATGCAGAGGTCCACCCATCCACTCCTCTCATTGGTAGCTGTGGTGTCTTGGATATCACCATTGCTGCCTTCTGTCCCTGGATATTCATCACTGCCTCTCTGCTGGAGGTTATGTCCGCCACAGCCAGCAATGTCGGAGTGCTACTCAGCCATTTCTGGGGCGAATTCAGTGGATTTAGGTGAAAGTGCTGCAGGAGGTGAGGTGGTGGACTTTGCATGGGAGTGGCTGATGAGATGTCACATCCCTGATGGTGGTTCCATGGTGGGGCATCTCGGGAGGTGTGGTACCAAACACAGGAGTGTGGGCAGGGCTGAGCACGGCTGGCTGGGGTCGTAGCAGGTTGCTCTCCCGAACAGTTCTGCTGTGCAGACATTAGAGGAACCTGTTACAGGGGGAAAGGGAGGTAGAAGAACTAGGCAATGAAGGGAAGGGAGACATGAGAGCCAGGTCAAATATAGGATCCAAATGTCTTGTGCCTCGGGAGGTGACCAGGGTTAATGATCTCGCTGCTGTTGGACCCTCTGCCTGCTCAGGACATCTCTTGGGACAGCAGATACCTGGGACCACAGCACAGCGTTTCCCTGACGAAGCCCTCCTGGGATCTCTATGAGCCTTGACATCATCATACGTGTTAAATGGCCACTGAAGCCTTTCCCTGGCGTTGTGGCAACCCATGCCCGAACACACAGAGCTTTACAGCGAGGGAGAAATGCAAAATACTGCATGGTGCCGGGGGTATGAGAGTCCAGCCCTTGGTTTCAGTTTGGCCCTTTCCTCAAGTGAGATCCCGCTGGGATCACTGAGGGAGAGTGTGTGAATCCTGTCCCCAGAGCCCGCAGGTGTCCCAAACCAACCGTTGTCCCTGCTCTGCCTGGGGGGGATGCTGACCCCCGTGGAGAAGGGAGGACAGGGCTCCCACCACCCGATCCTCCTCCCCAGTCCCACGCTCGGCAACAGAGGCTCTTCCAGCAAAGGAGGAGATCAGAAATGCAGGCAGAGCGATTAGAATTATAATGATAGTAATTAATGCCTCGCCTCTCTCTAAGGATTTTCTAGTGAGGGTGGCCAGGTTCTGGCTGGGCATTAACTAATTAAAGCAATAGCACCCACTGAAGGGGATGGGTGCCAGCTGGGTCACGGGACCGCAGCAGCTCAGCCGGGGGCTCACTCTTCCCTGCCCTCACCGTTCTCCGTGGCTTGGGGGAAGATTAAAAGGGAGGAGCTGGCTTAGGAGGGATGGCACTGAGCCTGCCCTCCTCCCCCAGGGGTGAGCGTTAATGTATGGGGGGGAAGAACGGGTCAGGAGCAGCCAGGGATGCTCATCTGGCCCTTTGGGATGCAAGCTAAAGAGCTTGCGTAAACCTCTGTGTGCATTTGGGGACAGAAAAACTCTAACATCTTGACTCCCGTGTGTGCACATGCCTGTAGGTGGGAGGCTGCTCCACACAGTTTTCCATCGACACACAAACGCCAGTATGTGGGCTTGCGTAGACACGAGCTAGCGCAATAACACCAAGAAAATGCTTTACAGGGAGAGACCTGAAGAGCTCAAATTGCTCAGTTTATCAAGGAAATTGAGAGGCGTCTTGATTTTGGTGTGTAAGTACCATCAGAAGGAGAAATTACTCAGCACTAAAGGATTCTTTAATGTCAGAGAAAGACAGAACAAGAACCGGCAGCTGAAGGCTTCCAAAGTTGGACTAAAAAGCAGGCGTCCACGTTAGCAGCAAAAGCAAACTGCCAAGGGACATGGCAGAGTTTTTTGTCCCTTGGTGAAGGGCAGTCTCATCTCTCTGGCGGAGTTGTCTCAGCCCAACTATTCTGTGATCAGGCACACAGTATGAGGGTAAGCAGGTGACATTTATTATGCTGTTACAGCCCCTTAGATATTTTTTTTTTTCTTGAATGAGGCCTGGGACACTGTCTCAGGGCACAGGGACATGAAGCACCCATGGGATGGAGCCCAAAGCTGCTGCCCAGCTATTCACAGAGCCCCGGAGCAGTGGTGCCACCAGCTCTGCTGTGTGGGCTGCTCCTGATGGCTTGCTGCCCTCTTCTCACTAGCCCCAGGAGTGGGGCTAGTGGCCTTCCCATCTGGGAGGCTTGGTGCAAGCACGGGTTATATCAGGGAGCTGCAGTTCCAGAAGCAGCGAGGAGCTGCTGCAGAGCCCTGGGACATCAAAATCCCAGAGCTTCGTACACCAACAGTGGGACATTTAGCGCCAATGCCACCGTGTGCCCTTGGGGAAGCTGCTTTGCTGGCCCACAGCCGAGCCCGTGAACCCAGAGAAGGGAGAGGGGGGACCTTGGCTGTGGCCTCCTGCGAGGAGAGGGCGGGTGTGCGGGAAGGTGTGGCTGAATAATGCCGGGTACCTGCGAACTGGTGAAAGGTGTCAGCCCGAAACAAATGAGTAATTGTTGTTGCTGCTGGTATCAGATGACATGGTTGACTGGCCAGGGAATCAGCTGAGAAGCAGTGACGTACTGAGCGAAGCAGGGAAATTATTTGGAAAGGTAATAAATGTAAGTGTAATATAAATATATCAGTATTATGTATTTTATACACATACATAGGTGTATAGTTATGAGTGGTGTATATAGCATAGCTACATCAGCAGTGAGCCCTCTATGGGCTCGATGTTCACATGGGTGTATTTTAGTCCAAGGGAAGCTTAAGAAACCTAATGGCCAACTTCCTTGGCTGTGCCGCTCTGCTGCTTTATCTCTCACGGGGTGCGGTGGGCTGACCCAGCCAGCAGCAAAGCCCCCACCACGTCACTCGCTTGCTCCCCTCAGTAGGATGGGGGAGAGGTTGGAAAAGCAAAAGTGAGAAAACTCGAGGGTTGAGAGAAAGGTTCCTCATTTCCTTGTAACAGAGGGGCTAGAAAGCAGGGGAGGCCAGGCAGCGCCCTGCGAGGCTGGCCCGTCTCCCCAGCACCCACGTACCCTGAAGCAACAGAGCGGGAGGGGAAATGACCTTGCAAACTACAAACCGCTCCAGGGGTAACGTGCCACTGCCTCACCCAGAAGTGTTCACATCATTAAATCTTGTATCAGTCACGGCTCAGGTATTCTCAGGCATTTCTGCGGTTCCTCTCCTGGAGGACTCCCGGGTCCCTCGCTCCCCTCAGCCCCACCGTGTGAGATGGGGCGTCCAGTGCAGGGGAAACTGAGGCACAGTCAGGTGGGGCTGGACCTCCTCTGTGTCACCAGGCACAGCTGCAGGGCAACATCTGGAATACCAAAAGAGGAGCAGATTTAAGTCACAAGACAATGCCTATGACTTAATCATGAAGTCTTTTGCAAACATATACCAACACTTACACAGGTAGTACAAGACCTGCAGCCGCAGCTGATCCCTTCGTGGGCATGTTTTGCCCACACGTGAGAGCACTCACAGCTGCTCTCCCAGGGCCCCTGGTCAAAGCTCATCTGTGCTGTGGGCTCAGGTGCTTTATCAATAAATGGGGTTTTTTAATAACTAGCATGTTCTTTGTCAATAATTTTCATTTTCCTTGAAGTAAGGGGAACTTGACATCTGAAAGGAAAATTTTACTCTAAAACCGAGGCTGACATTTGGTTTTCTTTTCCCTCTTTTATAAATTTCCCTTTTAATAAGGGAAAAAGGAGGAAGGGAGAGCAGACAGAACCCAGAGGAAGTGAGCTTTCCCACCACCACAACAAACCTTCAAAACAATTTTTTTTAAAGCAAAACAATAGTCAAAAATAGCAGGGAAGTAAATCTTTTACAGTTTACCAAACATCCTTAAGCTTTCTTTTTTTTTTTTTTTTTTAACTACTCTGATTTTCAGTGCTGGTGACTCCTCACGCAGTTAGATAACAGGGGTGACTCCGGGGCACACGCGGGTGAGCAGGGAGGCAGGAATGCACATACACATTTGACTCCAGTGAGTAAAACCCTCCCGAACCCAGCACCACAGGGCCACGTATGGGAACAGCAGGTACCCTGGCACCGCTGGCATCAAATACATTGAATTATACCCGTCTAGTTACATCTTAGAAACTGCTATGCACGGTGCGGCCGTGGTTTGGAGGGTAGATCAATATCGTGGCATCGCTGCCAGCCATGTCATGAGAAGGGCTCCTGTATTTGTGTCTCAGCGCAGGGCGCTTCTCTTGCAGTACTGTAGCTGTGCCACAGCGAGCTGAGCCGTGGCCGGAGCCCGGGAGCCTTTGTTCAGCTCCTGGCGCAGGAATCGCTTTTATTCACGTTGTGACCTTGGGCGAGCAACTTCACCGTGCTTAAAATTAACTTTTCTGCAAACAAGGAGCATAAATGTCTGTGCGCCAGGAGAGCTGCGCCGCAGCGTGTGGGGCTTGGTTTGGGTGAAGGGTTTTTTGTTTTCGCACTGGGTTGTTTTGTGGGCAGTGTCCCTCCGGGGTGAGGGTGCCGGTGCTGCCCCAGCAATGGCATGGCCCCAATAGTGCACAAAGCCCTGAGTCTTCAGCCACTTCCCACAGGGAAAGGGGTTCAGTAAAAGCTGCTGTAGCGCAGGGTGCTTTTGCCCCCCTCCCCAGTTGATTTGGTTTTGCTGCCAGAGCTAGACAGGGGCTGCAGAGTCTGATGAAAAGGGCCGCGGGCTCATCTTACAAAAAAAAAAAGAGACAGAAAAGCGGCGTGCGTAGCCTGGCAAAACAAAAGCTAAGGGCAGCACAAGGAGAGCGATGTGCGGATGCATCCCAGGGTACGCCCCGCGGGAGGAGATGAGCTGCTGAAAGCCTTGGCACAGGACCGCAGGGGTGTACGTTGCCTGTGACTACGCGCGGGCTGGAAAAATAAGAGGTAGCTTTTAAACGCGGGAGGAGGGAGGGCCTGGAAGGGCTTCCCAGCAGGAGCCCTGTGCGCTGGGAATACACAAACTCCTTTGGTGCTTTATGAGGGGGTTTATATTGCGACACTCAACGTAAGGTGGCGCGGAGGGTCCTGCAGCCTCGTGTGCCCGGGCTGGTGTCACTGCAGGTCTGTGGGAGGACGTCTGTCTGTCTGTCCGGCCGGGTCCGGGCTGGGTGTGCTCTGCAGATAAACAGCTCAGTTTGTATTTATTCATTCTGCCCGTGTACGCAGCCGGGAGGCCTCGCCAGGAGGTGCCTCTCCCCAGCGCTGTGTTTGGCGTGGGTTTTACACATGGTTTTTATTCGGTCGCACAGTGCTGAGGGGGGGGACATGGAAAGTATGATGGAGGGAAGCCCGCTGCTCGTCCCCCAGGACGTCTCAGCCGCGTCAGACACCTTCACCCCACTGGTCTGCGGAGAGCACGGGGCTGTCATTTACCCCCCAGCCCCGCTGCCAGGCAGCCATCGGGCCCCCTGTATTTGCCTCTCACTGGACTCTTAAAGTGATTGGGGTTATAAAAATAGGAGGGGGGAGAGGTGACAGCTGGGCCAGAAGAATTACAGGGAGGAGATCAGATTAGAGGGAGCAGGCAGCACCAGGAGGCAAGATGGCCCCATGCTGGGGCAGCCAGCTCCTTCCCTCACAGCCTGGCCTCACAACCGGCTCCTTCCCCCACAGTTCAGCCCCACAACCGGCTCCTTCCCTCACAGCCTGGACCCACAAGCTGCCCTTTCCCTCACAGCACAGCCCAACCCCACCAGTTACCCCATCCCTCACAACCCAGCCCCACAACTGGCTCCTTCCCTCACACCCTGGCCCCACAAGCTGTCACTTCCCTCACACCCTGACCCTACAACCGGCTCCTTCCCTCACAGCTCAGCCCCACAAGCTGCCCCTTCGCCCACAGCTCAGCCCCACAACCGGCTCCTTCCCTCCCAGTTTCCCGGTCCCTCCGGGTCCGCCCTGGCCCCACGGCGCGGTCGGGGCGGGAGGAGGCGGGGCGGGGTGGAGCCGCCCCCGCCGGGGCAGGGACGTCGCGGGCCGGCGCGGCGCGGCTCGGCTCGGCGCGGAGAGGGGCGGCAGGTAGTGCTGCCGGTGGAGCGGGCCGGGCCGGGCCGGTGGGGACGGCGCGGCCATGGGGAAGGTGCAGCTCTTCGAGATCCGCCTGGGCGAGAGCCGCGTCGTCTACAGCCCCGGAGAGCCGCTGGCCGGCACCGTCACCGTGCGCCTCTCGGGCTCGCTGCAGTACCGAGGTGAGCCCGCGGCCTGCCCGCCGCCTCCCGGCACGGCGGTGCCCCCTGCCCGCCTCCCCCGGGCGGCGGGGCCGGGGGGGGCCGGGCCGGGCCCCCGCCGTCCGCGGGGCCCCAGGGCGGTGCGGGTGCCCCGGGGGCCGGGGGGGGGCTGTGGGGGTCCGTGGAGCTGATGCCGGGGCGGGGGGGGGGGTGGCGCGGGGTGGAGACGGGTCCCCCCCCTTCCCCCGGCGCTGGCGACCGGGGGCCTGGCGGCTTGCACCTCGCTTCTCCTCCTCCTGCCAGGACAGGAGCAACCTGCTGAATTATTTCCTCCTCTGCTTCCTCTTACTTTTTCCTCCCATCTCATAAAAAACAAAAAAAAAAAAACAAACCCACAACCCAAAACCACACCCCCCCCCTAAAAAGAGTCCAGCACAGGCTTGTTTCACAGGAGCCTCCAAAGCTGGTGGGTCCCCGGGGTGGTGACACTGGGGTGGCCAGAGGAGCCTGGCCCCCGCGTCCAGCATTTTGCGCAGCCCTGTGGCTTCCCTGGGCTGCCGGCATCGCCGTGGTGGTGGCCCCTGAACACCAGGCGCTGGTGCTTCTGTGTCTACTGGGGTGCCGAAATGTGTATTTTTTATAGCAGGGCGCTGGGAGGAGGCCGGAGGGAGGTGGGCAATGGGGTGTCCCGGCTGGCGGCTGCCCCTGCCCCGGCAGGAGGGGTTCCCGCCCGTTTGCAAGCACGGACCACAGCGAGCAACCGTTTCATAACGTCTCGAATGAACTTGAACGTTGTGGGTCGTGGAAGTACCATTTTGGGAGAGGTCTGGGCTGAGCGCGTGGTCCTGTGTGTGTGGGGAGAGTGCCCACCCGCAGGGCGGGCAGTGGTAGTCTCCGTGCGTTCGTGGTGTGGGGGGTATCAGGGGATGTGGGTGGCTGTTACTCCCAGGGAGACCCAGGCCATGTTGGTGGCTGCTGCAGTCCGTCAAGGCGGAGGGATGGGGATGGACTCGGGGAAATCAAGCTGCTTGGTTCAGATCTTCCAAACTGGGAACTTGCTCCCCCACCCTAGAGAAGTCATTTACGTTTACAAGTTAGTTTTGTGCTCAGTGCCGTGGACAGGCAAACTGATGTGCTGTTTTCCCTGAGGTTGTCTTGCTTCTCCTGTGTGCATGCTTCTTCCTTTACAACAAATTATTGGGGGGAAAAAAAAAAAAGAATATAGACTGAAAAGCCTCAGAAACAGAGACATCAGCCTAGGTGATGGTGTCTGTGCTTGCCTATGTCTTGCTTTTGCAAGCACCTCTCCCAGTTGTCTGCAACAGTTTTTTGGAAGCTTCCTCAGGAAAAAAAATATCTAGGACAAGCACAGACTTGTAGCCTGTTTAACTCCTGTCAGAGCAAAACAGTTGCACATCCAGCGTTCGTCTCTTTGGAGGGTACTCCCAGCTGTACTTCTTCCAGCAAAGACGTTCTTAACAAAGTGTGGCTGACTTCCACCCTCGGCCCATCGTGTTGACTTCCGCCCCTGTTCCTGAAGGCGCCTCTTGGGCGATACGAGGGCGTTTGGCCTCGGAGGGGTCGGTTGTGCTGGCCCTTGTGTTGCCTGCTGGCTGGGGCTGGCCATGGTTACACCTCGCTGCTGCCTGCACAACTCCCATCTTGGAGAAGAGCTGCTAGGTTCTCCTCTACACCAGGTCTCCTTTGCTTCACGGTGTGCTGCAACTGGTTGTTGTGGGGAAGGAAGGAGGAAGGTGTCCCTTTGTTCTGGACATTCTTTCTGCTTCCTTATTGCTTTGACTCTGGGGTCGGATGTAAGTATTGGTCCTGTAGCCGGGAGGGGTTTTGCTCTCTGGTGTTTGATGCTAATGCAGGGATTTTGGTGAGAAGCTGGGGCAGCTTCTAGCTCTCTAGGAAGAGCTGGCAGAAGCATCAAGCCAAAATCTGATGTGGGCTGTTTGTGGCTGCTGTTGTTCTTCTGTGCAGAAGTGACCTGAGCAGCTGTTTTGGGCTGAGGTCTCTGCAAATGTGCTCCACTGGCTGGGGTAGATGCTTTCCGTAACTGGTGTCTGAACTGCCCAAATAAGTCATGTTGGCATGTGACACCAACAGCTACAGAGCGCAAGGTGACTCTTTGCTGTGTGTCCTCTTTGCTGCCCTGTGTCTTATGGTCTCTGGTGTTTAAACCCTCCATGTTGGGAGGGGATCTCTCCGATGGGCTCCTTCCTTGTGACTGAAAGAAGTGTCTCGCCCTCAGAGGAGGCAGCTTGTGTAGCTGCTGAAACATCTTTCTTGGTGTGACAGCAGGCAACTACTTGCTGGAAAGAGGTCTTAAAGGGACTAGTCAGCCCTGTTGGCCTCCACAGGCTCGGCAGCAGAGGAATCGGACAACCTCCGAGATGCTGTGGCTTTCTGCTGGGGTGTAAGGAGAGGTGGGTGGCATCAGCTTGTCTTGTACAGTATATACACCTGCACCTTCTGTGACCAGCAGTGGCTTTTCAGACTAATAAACAGCTCCAAGGAGAAGACACGAAGTCCTCGCCCATTGCAGTTTGGCCCACAGCATGGAGGCTTGGTGCTTTCCATTTCCTGAGCCGGACCAGTTCTGGTGCGGTGGCTTCTCTCTGTTGTGGTTTGGGAGATCACACGTGCAAACAAGCCTGTAGATGACTACTTCACACGGTAGCTCTTGGAAATTGTACCTTCTGAAAAGTGGACAATACAAACAAACAAAGCTTGTTCTGCCTTGCTAAACGCACCAGAAATCTTGGGTCATAGGAAAGCGTAACTGCAGACACACCTTTCGGGATCATAATGCTCGCACCTACGCTGTCTTCTGTGCCAGCCCTGCTGACTAGCAGTCATGGCTGTTCAGCAGCACATCTTCTTCAGCTGACCGAGTGTCACAAATGATGCCTGGCCTTTGGTGACTGTCAGAAATGACGACTGGCCCTTGGTGACCCAGGCAGACCTTCTGGGGAGGCACACTTCTCCCCGTGGCTATGCCAGGCTGAAGGTCCTTTCCTGAAAACTTCTGAGCCTCTGAGGAGAGCGCTGATGGGAACGCAGAATTCCTAATCATTGTGCCTGGCTTGCTGGGTAAATCATCAAACACGAGCGTACAAAGAATAATTAGTCTTAACAGGAAGCTGGCGCTAGGACAGCTGGAGATGGAGTTAATTTGAGGGGAGGGAGGAGGGAAATAAGTTCGTGGAGAGCAGGGCAGGCAGCCCCGGTCGCTGGCAGGAGCGTGCTGGAACAAAGGCTTGTGCTGCTTGGGGATGCTGGAGCACTTTCCTCTCGACTCAGCGGCTTCCAGGGGCCGTGCAGATTATTTCGGTCCTGCCGCCTGCCATTTAGTGAGGCTTCTCGCAGGCAGAAGTGTAATGTTAAAATAACAACCCTCTCTCCCAGGTCACTAGGACTAGAGAAACTGCAAGTGCTTTCTGGAGCAGATTTCAGCAATTTGCTATTCTCCACTCTATTATTTAGCTGTCCAGGTTTATTCAGTGATGACTTGACTTTAAATTCTCTCCCTTGAACTACAAAGCTCCAGACACAAGTACCTACATCTGTTCATGTTCTAGAAGTACCCAGGTACATAATTTCCATTTCTGCAGAGCAGAAATCACAATTTCCTTCTCTAATCTTAAATGCAGTAAATATTCTTACTTCTCATATAGAGAACCGAGAAAGCTGGTGGTGAAGAAGGGGGTTGAAAAGCAGGTCATTCAAATCCCAAGTCATATGTCCAAACTAAAAGATGACTTCTGTTTCCCTAGGAGGGCAGTGGGAAGAAGCTTGGGTTTGGCTAACATGTAAGGTGGTTCTGATGTGCCCTTCCTGGGCAAAAGAGGTGACACTGTGTTGGCTGTGATCCTCTGCATCACTTGACCTCTGAAACAGAGGAAGACGTTGGTCCTGCAGAAAGGCTGTGGGCTGCTTAGAAAAGTGATATTGAAAGGATGGATTCTGTCCCGAGTTAGCAGTCTGAAGCTTGCTCTATCCTGAGGTGGAAGTCTGTTGTCTGTAAAGGTGGATTTGAGATTTCTGTGCTTGGCAGCACGTGTCACCTATAAACCATCGGGGTGGGAGAGACCCCACAGCTGGTCTCTGCTTCAGGGTGCAGTGTGGCAAGAGAGCGCGGTGCCTGCAGGGCACCCCCGCACCCGGTGGGTTTAGAAGGCAGGAGTGGATCCAACGCTGTCGCTGTCCCTGGCGGTACTGGCAGTGCCTGGTGAGGTCCTTGAGCCGTCTGGCATCCACTCGTGGCGGTGGGTGCCAGGACTGGCACTGATGGCGCAGGAATGCTTGTGTATCGCTCTGCAGCATCGCTCTGGCAGGCTGGATGGCTCCTGCCACAGGGGAAGTGGATTAACTTTCTTTTCTCATTGTCTGGAGTGAGACAGCAGGGAGCTCTGTGGCCAAGTCTGTCTGAGGCTGTGGAACAAAAGAGGGATTTTTGCTCTCCTGGCTAGCTTACTGCTAGAGCTGCAACTCCTCTGGAGTCAATAACTAATCACGAGATTGTTTTGTGTCTCATCGCTGCAGTGTATGCCTCTCTGCGCTGCTCCCCCTGCCTGTGCACCACTTGTGCTCATCTGAAAAACTCTGTTTGCCACTTTCCTTGGTGAGGAGACGTGCTGCGGCCTCCCCGCTCTTGTTTAACAAAATGGGAGAACAAGTGAAGCAGAGTTCTGTCTGTCTGTTTTTCTTTCAAGTGTGACAAACGGCGTGTGAGTGCTTATTCCTTCCCTGGAGCGGCGCTGAGCTGGCAGAGATGCAGCTTATCTTTCAGGGCTGGAGTCAGGTAGGCAGCAGGGAGGCTCCCTGGCTGGAAGGAAGGAATCCGTGGGTTTACATCCCTGTCCTCCAGAGGCGGCTCCCCATCTTCAGCATGGCCCCGCTGGCAGGTTTGGGCGAGGGGAAGGGTGGTGGCTCTGGCCAGCCCCTCTGCCAAGGGAGGTGTGGGTGCATGGATGGGCATGCTCTGCTCATAGCGTGTTGTGGAATACCTGTTGCTGAAAGTCATCCTTGAGGAAGAAGTAACTCTGTAGAAGCCACGTAGCTGCCACTTGACTTGGCAAAGTCTTGCTAGAGGTTCTCACAGCCGGGAAGAGCAGGAAGGACATGCAGACTATCCTCGGCCGTCTAGAGAAGGGCATGCTTGGACTCTTCCAAGAGAAGAAGGGCAAACGGGGTGGTTGGATTGTGCTGTGAGGCTGCTGCAGACCTTACCTGTGCCAAAGCATAGAGGAAGGTGCTCTTCCAGGCATTGGGGCAAGTCTTCCCTCTTCCTGCTCACGGCAGATGCTCCTGAAACAGCCTGGCAAGCACACGGCGGGGGGCTGGGGTTTGGTTTGGTGCCTCTTTTCTTGAGGGCTGATTGCTGAGATATTCAAGGTACAGCCTTTAGGCTACTGCTGTGACCTCTGAAGTCTGGTGATGGGAATTGCCATGGAAGTTAATTACCTCTTTGTGCTGCTCTTAAAATCTGTCGTTCTTCAAATCTCTGGTATGGAAGTGCAAAGTGCTTAGGAGAGGAGAAAATGAGCAAAGGACCAGACTGCTGCTGGTCAGCGGATTTTTGTCTTGTGCTCCGTTGTGCCTGCATGTGCTCTCAGTCCCTGGGTCATGTTTAGGATCTGAAAGGGGAGGTGAAATGACTTCAGGCCACAAAGATGTGCAGGCTTCTGCCTCCTTGTGATGACTTTTAAACAGCAGCTCCACATCCCCCATCTCTCTTTGGCCAGTTAAATTCAGCTGATGGGGTGCCAGAGTCAAGCGTGAGCTGGGTGTTTTGCGGTGAATAGAGACTTTTCACCAGAAAGTGCTTCTCTGTGGCTAGGTACCGCTTTGTCCAACATCAGGTACTGCGTTCAGAAGGGTGGTCAATGCCATGTGGTTAAATTTGAATGGCTTCAGCAAACTCCCGCAGGTGTTTCAGGACCCTGAGATGCTGGACGATAGTGGTGGAGAGGGTATGGGCGTGTCCTGAGGTAAGGATGGACGCTGCTTTTGACCCCCTTGACGAGGTGGGGATGGCACACTAGTGCCAGTATGGAATTACTCAGAGACCTAGTGTAAAAACACCCTGACCTTTGAGCACCTTTAATCTTAATTATCAGATCTCCGTAACAAAAAGGCTGTTTCCAAGAAGCATGAATCATTTCTGGAGCACTAATGCTTATGACTTCCAACCCTTTGTTCTTGCTGACGGAACTGTGCTCTCTGTGCTCTCGGTCGTTCTGGCTTCAGCAGCTCACGCCAGAGGTAACAATGCTGCAGCAGCTTGGTGTCCATCCCTCCTGAATGCACCTGCCTGAATCCCAAATGCTCCTTGCAATAAGACTTGAAGAAAACTGGCTTGGAAGGCGACATCTCCAGGGAGGAAAGCTCAGCATGTGGGTATTATATGGTGCCTTCTGGATGGGGAGCGTCAGCATGGGACTGAACGTCAGGTCCAGGGGTTTTGCTCTCAGCCCGGAATGCTCTGTTTTCTATCTGCTTGGACCTCTGCAGGTGTCCAGCCTGACCGTGAGGACTTACCAACTTGTAGTACTCCTAGCGTAGCAGGGATTTGTTATGTATCTTGTGCTGTGATAATAACAAGAACATAAGTCGTTTTTCCAAACTGATGATCATGCTATAAATAGAGAATCCAGCTGCTTGCATTGAATGGCATGAAAGAAAATCATAGGAGCAGCTCTTATGCAGAGTGAAGTGGATTCTGGCTGCTTTCTCCGAAGATGCTGGGGCTGGGGGAGGGGGATTTCTTGACAACCGAGGCGTGTGAAAGCAATGCTCGAGAGCTCGCTGTGGCATGTGAAATCTTCGGCGGGGAGCTGGTGAGGGGTTTCCCATCGCACCATCCCACGCTGCACCTTCCTGCCTCCTCACCGGAGAACCTACCTGTGCCGGTACCTGGGCGGAATGAGGAGGAATGCAGGGTTGCTTTACTGCTTATAAATAAGACTTTTCAGGAAAAGGCACTTGAAACCTGCCCAGCTTAGGAGGAGGTGAGCTGGCTCTGGGCTCGTGCCGCGGAGCTGCAGCACTGCTAAATCACTTGGAGGTGTCTCAGCAAATTGTAGCTGCTGACTTGCGAGTTCAGTGCCTGGAGCGCAGTGGCAGGGTGGACAAGCCTTAGTGCAGAGTTACACCCGGTTGCTTGTCCCCCATACTCATGTCTCCTGGTATGCGGGCTCCAACCCCTCACGCCAAAACTGTTGTTTCCAGGATGGCTGAGCAGTCCTGAACTTGCTGCTTTAATCCTTCTCAGTGCCTTGGAAACAGAAGCTCGCTCAGGATGCCTGGTTATGGCAATACTGTCTGTGCTGAATCCTTTCAGCCCCAGGCGCGTGTGGTGGGGGGATGTCCAACCTCAAACAGGCCTTTTTCTGGTTGACGAGGTGCTGAGCTGACTTTGTGGGTGCTCCTCACTGAGCACTCAGGAATTCATGCCCAGGAGCATCCCTGGAGCCCCAGGAAGGGACGGAGGAGCACTACCTCCTCTCCTGAGTGTCTGCATTGCATCTTGCAGGGCTGGCCATTGCTGAGAATGCCAGGCGACCTGTGTCAGGCCATGTTTTTGGTGGCAGTGAGGATCTGCCAAAATGAGCATCAGCCAACAGGACTTGTTCGAGCCTTAACTCCTAGACAAGCATATCTGAGAGTCTCAGAAGAAAATGAGTGTGACTCAGTCCCTCAGCAAAGTCTGGCCCACAGCAGCCCTTGTGCTCTGGCATTACAGTAAGCCTGTTAAGCATGAATTTCCAGAACTCTTTGAAGCCTTTATTTAGAAAGAGTCTGAAAAGGGAGTAGGCTCTGGTGAATCAACCTCTTTGTGGAAAGTAGAGGAACCTGATCAGTCGGCTGTTTATCTGCCTGCAGTGGCTTTTGCACCCAGGATGGAGGGGTGATGCTCCTGGGGTGGGGGCAGAGGGGCTGTCTGGGGGGGAGAGCTTGTTAAACCTGCTCCGGGGGTGTGGGAAGAACAGAGCGGAGCTGTTGGTGGTCGCAAACAGAGATGTGTTCCCAGGACATTAGAGAGCTCAGCCTCCCTGGCTGCTCCTTGTGTGGGGAGAATCGCCAGCTTGTTCTGACAGTGAGGTGGGGGAAGGTGTGTGACTTCGCACTTGCTGGGAAAGAGTTTGTCAATGAATTTAACAGGGGAGTTTGTTACAGCGTAGATCTGACTGATCTTAAAGCACCCAGCAAATGCCTCCTGGGACCTGCAGTGCTGTGTGGTGGACCGCGGTGGGGTTTCTTGCCCGGTTCTTCCTTTTTTAGACAGCCAAGTCAAGTGTACCAGAATATCTTAACTGCTTTGGCCTAAAGTGGTGCTAAGTGCTGGGTGGAAACCTATTTCACTTTGGGCAGGCTATTAAAAAAGAGGTTCCTCTCTTCTCTTTCAGTGCTGCTCAGCCCGAGGAAGGGTGGTTGTGGTCCCCGTCTGGATGAAGTGTTGAGAGCTGGCAGGTCCTGGTGCCCGTCAGCATTCCTGTGAGCCGGGGCTTGCTGCTGGCTCTGCTCCACTTGTCGGGCTGCACACTGGGGACTTGCATTCCCCTCCCACAGGGCTCTTCTAGGGGCCAAACGCTAAAGATTAAGATGCTCTGACTGCTTATGTATGTACAGCCTTGTTTGGCTTTGAAGAGTACAGTTTGCTTAAATCAAGGTTGCCCAAGGCTCACAAAAGCAAGTTTAAGTTGCCTAGATCCCTAGAAAAAGATGACAGTAAATTAGGACCTGCCTTGTTCAGGAGATCATGAGTAAATTGCTTGGACCTCACTGAGATCCTAAATGCGAGGTGTTTCTGCACCAACCTGGCAGCATCTGCCGCTCAGAGGTGCCGGTAGGCAGCCCTCAGCCCTGCAGGGCTGGGTGTACCCGCTCTGGGCAGCGAGGCGAGGGTGAGTTGAGGAGCTGGGCTATACCGAGCTGTACTGAGCTCTGTGCCCAAAGGAGGATGAGGAAGAGAGAGCACAGGCGGTGGCAGAGGTTGTGTTACTTGCTGGGATCTGTAGGGTAAGACGCTGAGCTGCTCTTAGCGTGAGACTTGCTGCAGGCCCTGCCTGGAGCTCGGTCCCATCCCAGTAAAAGTGCAGCCTGCTCTCTCGTGGATGGGGTGATGGGAAGTGTGTCTCGAGCATAGCTCTGGAAGGAGGGCAGGCACACCGGTCTCCCAACAGATCAGTCTGTCCTTCTGAATTTCTGTCCAGAGAAGTGGAAAGGAAATAAGTTACTTGAGACTGAAAGTTGGCTTCACACACCAGAGCAGTTGAAGATCCACGTGAAACGCTGCCGCTATCTCCTCCAGCCTTCTGCTCCTCTGCAGCCTCTTTGGATTTCCCCTCTGATGCTCCGAGAGATGGATATTAGGAGGGGAGGCTGTGAATGCTGGCAGTGCGGCTGAGGTGGGTGGCTGGCATGGAGATTTTCATAGTGAGCTGTGAGATCTGTCTCTCCCTGCCAAACACTTGGCTTCCCTCAGTGCCTCCTGTACTGCTGTCTGATCTGGCTATTCCCAGTGCTCAGGGCTGTCTGCATCTGCCATCCTGGCTTGGGAGGAAGAGGCTAGTCCCTCAGCACGCTATGGTGGTGCTCGGTTGCTCTCCTTGCAGGAGGACCCGAGGGCTGGCGTCGCCGACCCCTGCCCTGTGTGGGGCAGCAGGTGTTGCATGGAGTGGTTCTGCTGGGTCACGTCACCTGTTTAGGATGGGGCAAGAGTTTGGGCTCCCAACACTGGTTTGAGGTACAGCTTTCTCTTTCCCCGTGTCTCCATAGCCATCATCGAGGGGCCCAGCCTGGACTGTTGCTGCAGGAAGCCCGCGGGTGTGTTGGTTGGCAGCCTGCCTCCAGTTCCTCCAGCAGGGAGGCTGGGGTAGATGGCACGGCAAGGGAAGCGATGGTTCTGTGGCTGTACACCCTTGCCAGACCCATTGCACAAACCCTGTGCTGCCCGGCTGTTGTGGTCCAACCACCTCTGTCCTTGCAGGCTCTCAAGGCAGAGTGACCCCATTCCTCCCCACCTCTCTTCCCAGGCTGTTTGGGTGACTGGGACCTACATCAACCCGAAGCTTCAAAACAAAACAACTTGTCCCTTTTTTTGCAAGAGTCAGTTCTGGAGAAAGGAAATGCTGGACGAGTCCTTTCTGGAGCAGTGAGGCAGTTGTGGCGGCAGCAGCATGGCAGGGATCGGGGTGAAGAGCTGGATGGGGTACAGCCCATCACTGGGGCCCTGCCTGCGGATGCTGCGGCGTTTCGTGCCTGTTGCTAAGGAGCTGCGGTTGCCTTTGGCAGCAGAACTGGCAGATCCAACGCACAAACTTTGTGGCATGTGGCTGTCCCCCTCCCTCAGCCCGTGTGGCCTTGTTCGCTGGTGAGTTTTTTCCACCTGCAGCCCAACGTGTGCACAGACAGGCTTGTTAAATGTGATCAACCAGGGATTTTGTTCCAGATGTTCGAGATGACCCCTTTCCTCCGAGGGCAGCTGGCGTGCTGATAAAACGCTGTGATGCTATAAATAAACCTGTCAGTTCTGCAAGGGAGGAAAAGCCTCCAGTTTGAACAGGAGTTTGTTCTAAACAGGAGCCCAGGAGTTTGCTTTCTTCCCTTGGGATGTATGCTGACCCCTGATTTTGGGGAGGAGCTGGAAAATGTAGGTTTCCCTGTTGCTTTCTACCTGATGGAAGAAAGTGCTTGCAGAGGGGAGAGGGTTGACCTGCCTGGGAGAGGACTCGGAGAACATTTGCTGCTGTGCTTTTCTACAGGGACACCCCTGCCCTGTCTCCCTTTGGAGACTTCTGCATTTGCTAGAGTGAGGACATCCTCTGTGTGTCGATACTACCTGCACGGACGTGCCCCTTCTCGTGCTGGGGTGGACTCTGGCTAAAATAACTGGTGTGTAGCCAAAATAATGGCTCTGGGTCGCTCTGCCCGTGTAGCAGAGCTGACACTCCCCTGTTGTTGCTACAGATGGAGTTTTTACAGGCTGTGTTTGGGAGCTGGTCCAGCTTTCCTGCAGCGTGGGGCTGCATTGAGTGGGTCTGGGCTTCCTGCAGGTTGTGTGGGAGACCCAGCTGGGTCCTGCTGCCTTAGCCTGACAGGAGGCAAGTACAGCCCTGTTGCTACAGCCAGGGAGAACAGACACTTCTTGGCCCTCAGGTTGGGTTTTGCTGAGCTTGGGTTTGCGGGGCTCGCTCTGCTGTCCTGGAAATCAGCTCACCAAAAGGTCAGGGCCAGGAAGGGAGGGACTGTGCCTTCCACTGCTCTGAGAGATTTGGCTGGTGCAGTTTCTTGCAGGGCACAGAGGGCAAGTGCCAGCCTGGGGGAAGAATGGCTGAGCAGCAGAGCTCACTTCTGGAGACAAAATGGTGCTAAAGCTCGTGACACTGTGCAGGGGGCTGCAGAGCGGCCTTGAGCCCCAGCTGGGCTTGTGTGTGGCAGGAGCATTGCCCACAGGGACAAAGATGGGTCAAACTGTAGCAATGACTCTGTATTTTGCTTGGAGCCTGTCCGCAGTCTCGGAGAAGAGAGCTGTGCAACTTGTGCGATGGGCTGGCAGGGTGCAGGAGGTGGGATGTCCCCCTGGGTCACAGGGAGCAGCAGGCAAGTCCTCCGAGTGCTGGAGGCGCTGGTGGTGTGGGAGATGCCGCTCGATGTGTGTCAGCTCCAGACAAGTCACTTCCTAGGGCCCGGCTATGGGCTTGCGTTTGAGTTCATGGTTTCAGTCTGAACGACTTTTTTAGACAACTCCTTCTACATTAGAGGCTGAATCCCCTTCCTGCCCCTGTGCTGGGCTCTTGGGAAGGAAGAAGATAAAAACCTCCCCAGACAATCGTTAACCTCGTGCCAAACCCGCCGCTGCCTCCAGCGCTCAGCGTAAGCTCTGCTCTTGCCTCACTGGCTTGTGAAATGCCCAAGACTATTTGTGTCTCAAGAACTGACAGGATAGACCCAGAAGGATGGGGACAGCTGAGAATTAATTAGGAGCTGTTGGTTTAATTAGCAGTGTCTCAGTATATTCGTGCATGAGGACTGGGCGCCGGGGGAGTAGTGTATCTTGTGAGCTTCCAGCCTTCCTGCTTAGAGGACATGAGCCCTTTGTGTCTGAGGTTGTACCTCTGCATTTCTGTGTAAATGCCATCAGTACAAAAGCCTCATTCTACTCCTTTTTGGGGTCTCACCTTTCTCGGTGTCCACTTTTCATGGAGCTTTTCTAGGAATTACCCAGTCTCTACAAACTGGTTGAGAGTAACTTGCTCTGTCTGCAGCTCTTGCTGACTCCTAGGCTTTCCATCTTTCCAGCACCATCTGGTGCTGCTTTGCTGGGAGAGTGGATAACCCCCAAACCCATCATCTTCACCCACATCCAGGGCAGGGGCTTTACAGGGGCAGAATGTCTCAGGGCATACCAAAACTTGTGCTCTTTGTCTCTTGAACCCAGAGGTTTCACTCCAGCTGTGGTGCTGCATGTTGAGGTGGCCTCCTGCTGCCATGGCAGCAGATCTGTCAAGGGCAGGTCCCCACTGCCATTGGTCGGGGAGTGGTTGGGGCTTGGGGTGATCCATCACCCCCTTCTCCCAGGGCTGTTTCTGGCCCTTGTGGCTTGCAAGGACAGAGGGGAGGTGGCTCATTCCCAGCTCACAGGATACACTTGGTCCCTGCAGCTCTGTGCATGCAGACAGCAACTTGAGGGAATCTAATTAAAAGGTGGTGATAGCTGCCTGCCGCGGCTCTGATGGAGAGGGATGAGAAAAGGGAGCTTTGGCTTCCTGTGGCTGGTTTCCATGAAATGAATACTTACCTGATGCAGACTCGGTCATCTCCCACAGCACTTTTACCCCCTCTGCTCCCCTGTTATCTGGATCCAGCTGTGCACAAGTTTTCTGATGGGTGTCTCAGTCGCTGGGTACCCTCTGAGCCCGTTACGAAATGCGTGCTCCGGTCCCTTGTGCTGTGTGTGGTCAGTGCAGACACATGGGGTGGCTTTGCCATCCATCTCATCCCATATTCACAGGGCCAGGCACCCCCTTCCCTGCAGCAGGGATGGCTGGAGCCTCCCCGGGTCTGACAGACACGGCTGAGCCCGTGTGCTGACTCGGGCAGGCTTCAGCTGGCACAACCCCAGGGCTGTTCGTAAGTGCCGGTTCAGAGCTCAGTCGTCACCTCTCTGTCTGTCTTTGCAGAGGAAGGAGAATGATGGGACAGTCTATTTGTCCTGCGTAAGCTGCTGCCAAATGTGACAGCCACCACCCCTGACTGTTGTAGCTTTTTGCTGCTTCCTCTCCCCACCCCAGAAAACCCAAACCAACCAAGCTGTCGGCATCTCTGTCCCCCACTGCTGCCTGATGCCCGTACCTGTTGCAGTGGGTGTGTGACATGGATGGGACTTGAAGCTGGAGGGGGTCACTTGGGACTGGGGCTCGCCCTGCTGCTGAGTGCAGGCTGGCCAGTGACTCTCTGCTTGCCCAGGACATGACTGGATTTTGGAAGCAGGGATGTGCACTGCTGCTGGTAGGGGAGGGAGATGTCCCCTGCTTTCCTCTTGCCCGAGGTGCAACGCCAGCTCCCCTGAGGAGGGCACCTCACTGGGTCACCAGAAAAAGTAATTGGAAGTCTACGACTGCTCTCCTTAAATCACCTTGGAAGAAGGCAGACGTGCCCAGCTCCTGGCATCTCTATTTTTACTTCGTGCAGAGATGGGTATGGCTGAGCTGTCTCCTTTTATTTCCAGTGTTTGGCATGTGCTGCAGTGCGTTGCTAAAGATGTGTCTGGCTGGATGCAAAGCTGCCCGCTTCCCGCAGTCCCCGGGGGACTGCAGAGGTGAAGGGCTCTTGTCTTCTGCGTGGCTTTGTAATTCATTTCTTCTCTGCTGCTCTTTGCCTCCCCCTTCCACTTCCCTTACAGTTTTTGGACTTTTTTTTTTTCCTGTATTTATTCAAAGCAGCCTGGGTAAACAGGGAGCAGGAGTGTGGCAGCTGGGGCCACTGGTAGCACCGGATTCCGGAGGCATTTTTAACGGGTCTCTAATAACTGCAACTGGCCTGTTCTGATGTAGAAAGTTTTCTTATTTGCTCTATCTGCAGTTTGGCACAGAGTTTTCCTTGGAAAGGCTCAGACTGTGCATTTTGCTTCCCGACAGTCAGGCTGACAAGCTTTGCACCTCAGGTGGCTCCAGTTCCTGCAGCCCTGATGGTGCCAGTTTGCCAGACCTGTCCCACCAACGCCGTTTCTAGCTTGCAGCTGCCCCCAGTGCCATGTGCCCGAGTTGTGCCTGTCACCTGCCCTGTGTCCCTCCTCCCATGTGTGGGCAAGAGCCCGTACACAACAGCCAGGCAAATCCCCCTGTATCTTCTTCTGCCCGTGGGATGCTCGTGGAGAGGCTGATTTCACGGTTAGTTGCTCCAAAACCTGGTTAGGAACAAGATGAGTGGTTTGAGCTGTTGAACCAGGCACCTCAGAAACCTCCTGGATAACCCAAGCAGCTGCCAGTTTTTCCTGCTGTGGTTGCAGGATGAAATGGGGGGGCTCTTTGGCTGCCCTGGACCTGCTGCTCCCAGTGTCGCCCACCCTATGGGGGCCTGGGGATCTGCTGGCACCTCCAGGAGCCTTGGGGGATGAGCTGGGACGTGTGATCCCCATATCCAGTCACAGCCCTGCTCCCAGCTGCGGGGCAATCCATCTGCTTGGGGCTGTCCATCCCATTTCTCCTCCACTGAGGCAGGGGGTGTTCATGTTTCTGGAGTAGGTTTGGAAAAGATGCTCCATAAAAAATGCTCTGCCACTTGAACTGCCCCGAGTCCTGGCCTTGTCTGACATCTGGTGACTCTGTGTGCCTGGTAGCAGTGTGCTGGCAACTTTGGAGAGTGTAGAGGGTGGGAGAGAGTTTCTCCACTGCTGTGAAATTGCCTTCAAGCTTTTTGGCTTGAAATGTTGCTTTCTGCCCCTTCAGTTGCCCTCACGCACCTGGAATGGCAGCCCCAGCGTACGTGTTGGTCAGAAATGTGGCTGGAGAGGGCTGTCCTTAGTGGGGACACAGAACTGGGATGCCCAAGAGCCCCAGAGCTCTGCATCCAGGAGCCGTCCCTCCTCTGTAGGCACAGGCTGGCTGCGGCCACGCCAGTTTGGGATGTCGGTGGTTAATTGAGAAGCCCTGGAGCTGACAGCTCCTGTGCCTGTGATGGAGAGCTCGTTAGCTAGCTGCAGTGAGACTTCTAGATGCGGTCTGACTTTAGCTCTTATGGTGGGTTAGAGGGGGGTCTCACCATCACAGCAGGGACCCCCAGCCATGGGTTGTCTCTGAGTGTCAGGCTGCAAACCCACTGCCTTTGGTTGCTGAGTCTGTCTCCTGTGGGAAAGGAGATGGGCTGTAGCGTGTATGTGCTTGAAGATGCCCACCCACCCACCTCCCAGGAACAGGAGTGCCTCAGCACCGCAATGCAGCAAGCGGGCTTGAATTCAAGACCATCATCCCCTTATCTGGCTGTTGCAACAGATGGTGGTGATCTATAAACTTCGGTGGCGAAGGGAGGCTGAGGGGGAGCCTGTTCAGGGGCTGTTGCTCTTGAAGAATGTGAATGTTCTCCAGTTCTTGGTTGGGCTTTTCTTGCTCATTTCTTCTATGTGAAAATGTGGGAGTGGAGCATTTGAGCCTGGGCTTGATTTGACTTGAGCCATCCAAGTTACGTGGGCTAACTCAGAGCAGGGCAGGCTCCTCGTGAGCCCAGAGACATGGCGGTGAGCCCAAGGTGGGAGCAAGAGAGCTGGTACCGATGGTACTGAACACAGGTAGGCAGGATGCCGCCTGCTAAAACTGCTCCCTGCTCCTTCTGATGCTGAAACCCCTGTGTGGTTTTGGCTCTGCCACCTGGCAAAAGAGAGGATTGGATGTCAGCCGGGGGTGTGCAGGGGAGTTCAGTGTCATGGTTTGCTTCAGCAGGGGACCTGTGTCAGCTCAGAGCAGGTGTGCTGTGGTGCGGGCAGCTCCCATTGCAGGCCACGCTCTTGGTTCCTCCACTGCCTCGGAAGTGCCGATGCACATCGCAGACACAAACAAGCGAGTCAGTGTGTCAGCCTTGCTGCTATATTGATGTTTGCGTAATGAGAGTTGGCATCTGGAGCTGCTCATCCCTTGCCCTTGAATATAAAAGAGCACTTGGGATGGGCCTTGGTGTTCAAAGTCACGACCAGGCTGTACTGCAGCAGATCTGATGGGGAGAGGCTGTTCTTTGTTGTGGGATTCGAGACTTCAAACCCTGAGGAACCCATTCCACCTGAATGCGTGTAGGTTAGGGGGCTGGCGTAAGAGCTATGCATTTCCGCTGCAGAGGGGGCTGGGTTTGGGTTTTTTTCAGCCCTGTCTTGAGTCAGCGTGAAGGCCATGGTCCCGCTGGCCAGGCAGATGCTCTGGAGAGCTGTCTGAAGTCATTGCAAGTAGCATCACTTGCAGCCCTCCGTGTTTGGGTAGGTGGGTGGAGATGGTGAGATCAGCATGGAGCGCGGAGGGGGAGAGCTCTTAAGCCAATGCAAATTGGCCACCTGCCTCCCAGGGAGATGCTTCCTGTGAGATGCGGCTTGAATGCAGGGGAGCAGATGGGTGAAGCAGGAAAAGGCTTTATCTGGTAGTTCCTGCCCCCTTCCAGCCAGCAGAACTATTCACCTGACAAATTCAGTGAGGGAGTTCTGTGGGATCCATTAAAGCTGTTGCAAAACCTGGTGAGAACCAGGACAGGAGATGTTCAGGCTGGGACAACCCTGAAGGCCGAGTTTGTGCCACGATAGGTCTGCCTGCATCCCCCCTGTCTGGGGGTAGCACCGCAGATCATTTCCTGCTCTGCAACAAGGCCAGTCTGTCGCGTTTGTCTGCTCTGTGGTCCAGTGTTGACATCAGAGCTTGATTTCAACCTGCTGTGAATTGGCCAAGACTAACTGAAACTGTCTTGTGGCTAGCTCTTCTGAAAGCCACTTTGCCCATTTGTGCTACTCCTGCACCAGGAGCTCCAGTCACCTTGATAAGCATGTTACTTCTCAGCAGCCAGACACCACTTCAAGTGAGTGGGTTCCTCCTCCTGTAAGAGACACAGGGCTCACAGCAAAGCCATGCAGCAAGGTCTGGAAGCATCTGAGATGCCATCTGACCTTCCCAAAGCAAGGAGGGTCATTTGAGCCATGTTTGTCCTTTGCCTTGGGAAAGTCACCCCAGAACTTGAGCAGCAGCTGGGCTCGTTCATACTGCAATGGGGGGGTCCAGCTCTGTGCTGCTGCTGCGCACAGGGCTATACACCTTGTTTAGCTGGGTGATGGTCTCCTGCCGAACACGTCTCTCCTCCCAGGGCTGGTGGGATGCCCAGCTTCTTGTGGGATGAGAAGAAGCAGAGCCCTCTGCTGCTCATCCCTGTCCGGGCAGGGATACTCGAATGTACAGGAGAGCATCGCTGCCACAAAGGTCTCTGCCCTCAGCCTGAGTGTGGGGACTGGTGCACAAATTGGGAGGGGATGTTGCTTCATTTGAGAGAAAACTAGAGAGGGTTACCTCTCGGGGAGCTGAAATCACTGCTGTTAAGGGCTTTCGGTCTGAGGCGGCCAGCACAGGGGCTTCAGTGGTGATAACAGCCGGGAATCGCACTGGGGGAGCAGAGAGTGTGCAACAGCGCAGAGAGTAAGGGGAAAAAATGCTTCTGAAATGAAAGTGTGTGTGACCTGATTCCTCTGCTCCATTTTTCTACCCTGTGTGTGTTTTCATGAGGCATTGCTGCACAAGTCCACATAGGTACTTGAAGCAAGTCTGAACCTGAGGTTTCACTTTCTCCCAGTGCTTATGCGTGTGCTTTCCCTCAACAGCCATCAAGGTGAGCTGCGTTGGATCCTGTGGGGTGTCTAACAAGATCAATGACACAGCATGGACCGTGGAGGAGCAGTACTTCAACAGCACGCTGTCTCTGGCAGACAAAGGTAAGGTCCGCAAGGACATGGTGGAGACCTGTGGCTGTGCTGTTTCTTGCTGGGAGAGAGATGGGTGATTCTGAGATGGTCGACAGAAATGTATCCCCAAGATGTCAACATTTTCTCGATGTGAAATACCCCTTCACAGGCTGCCTTGGCCGGTGCACAGAGGATGGGAGACAATATTAGAGACTACAAGAGCTTAGAAGGAGCTGTGCAGGGAGGCATCCTGAATAGCTGCAGAACTTGGCAGCCACACTGCAAACGGTGCTTGCACATCCTCTGGCCCTGATCGACCACAAACAGGGCTGCCAGCAGCGACTTCTCTGCTGTTTCAGGACCCTGTGGGTTCACCCTCTTCCGCTTCCTATGTGTGTGTCTATGGCGGTCACAAAACACTGATCAAAGCTGGTCAATTGAAGCCAGTTGCAGGCCAGGAGTAGTTTGCACTGGAAGGGATGTGGAGGTGTCACGTGTCCTGCTAGAGGAACAGCCTAGGAGGGTTACCAGCACACACCCCCAGCAAGCCAAGAGGCCCAGAGATAGCGACAGGGTTGTATTATCCTGTGGGGTAAAGTGACACCAGCAGCTTCTGGGGAATCTGGGCTCGAATGAATGCTGTCTTTCTGCTGTTAAATAGGTCAGCCTCACCACAAATAATTCATGCTGTGCCCTGGCTCCTGTTGAAATCAAGACGTGCCAGTATTCACCTGCAGAAGGCAGTGGCTGTAGCGGTAACTAACGTGGCAAAAGCCCAGGCTGGCAGGAGCGCAGCTCTCTGGTGCTGTTTTATCTAATAACAGGAAATGGGTAAAACTGAAGTGGCAGTTTCTGCCAGCTCAGCCATTTTTCAAGCAGAGCTTTTAGCGTCGAGGGGAGACTGACCTCATCCTCTCAGCAACTGGAGAGAGCGCTGCTTGCTCTCAGGTCCCGGAGAAGGGAGGCAGCTGGCTGGCTCGCCCCTTGTCTTGGCTTATGGCCCAGGGGCTGCAGTTGGAGGTAAGCTGCCTGGGAGGGCGATGAGAAATGTTCCTGCCCGCTTTTGGATATGGCGCTGAGCATGGCCAGAGAGCCCAGCTGTAAATGTCGGGGTAGCTAAATCCCAGAGGCTTTATAAGGTGCTGCATTTATTGAGCTTAGGTGAGTTGGGAGCTGGAGCTGGAGGCTGTGAACATTTGTGGACTTCTACAGAGGTTTAAACCTGCAACTACCCTGAGAAATGCACCTTCCAACTTTTGTTTCTCATATTTAACGATTCAAGGGAGAGCTGTGATATTGTGGTCGGTTCTGTCCTGGTAGAGCTGAGCAGGGGCAAAAGCCAGCCAGGAGGTAGGAACGGGAAGAGGTGGGTGTGCTGTTTGTTGGTTTTGCAGCCCCTGGGAGATTTTGATAGCCACTTTGGCAGTTCGCTCTTCTGAGGTTGCCCTTGGGAGCCATCCCCTTGACAGCTGGACCAGTGTGCACTGGGAAGGATGGAGAGAAAATGCATTGATGGCTACATGCTGTCATGGTTCTGTAGTGTCCCCTTTGGAGGCCTGAATTCCAAAGATGGACAGAATTTGGTATTCCCAGCTCTTAAACTGTTCATGGAAAGCCTTAGTTTTTCGGCTCTTAATTTTCTGGGACCCAGAGTTTTGTGTATCACCCAGTGCAGTGCTGCTATCTGTCAAGCCGCTGGTATTGCAAACTCTGCCAGCCTGAGATTTGGGCAGGTGCCCAGGGCTGGGGCATCGGGGCTGGGCTGCTGGCTCTGCGCTGGAGCCGGTCACGGAGCTGGCAGCTGCCCAGCAGTGCGCCTGGGGTGTGGTTGGGACAAAATGCGCCAGCTGAAGTCTTTCAGAGCCACCGCAGCTCCAGGCAAGCGAGGCAAGAAATAGTCGTGCGTGACTTATCAGAGACATAATGAATTGAAGGGAAAATGTGTCCCTGTAGAATCCTGTGCTTGAGAACTGAGGTGTGCTGTAGTGTCGGTACTGTCCTGTCTTGCGAAGCTACAGTGCCATTATTGGGAAAAACCTGGTGTGAGCTACCAGCAATCAGTCTGGAGCAGTGTGCCAGGTACTTACAGTCACTGACTTGTGCTCTTCTGCCTTCTGTGTCAAAGTGGACGTAGCCACTGGGAGCTCTCAGCCTCTGGCTCCCAGCTGCCAGGAAGCAGATATGGAGAGGGCGGGCAGTCCCTGCGCATGGGAGCGCAGCCAAGGGCAGCGCTTGTGGGGCATTTGCTTTTTGTGTGACTGGTACAAGCTCAGGAGTTACATCCTGGACTCGCCATGTTTGTCCCATGCTCCAGGGAGGCAGGGGAGCGAGCGATGGGATGTGGGTGGGAGAGAGCAGTGTTGATGCTGCCTTTGGACCAGAGTCCTCCACCAGAGACAGCTTTGAAAGTGTCCAGTGCAATTGCTGCGCTGGCCTGTGCAGATACGGAAACAAAAGCCCTGGAGCTGGCCGCGCTCCATCCTGCGGTGCGGGGAAGCGAGATAACTGTCTGCTGTCGCAGCCCTCGCCGTGACATTGATGCATGTCCTGGCTGGCGGAGCAGCGGGGAAGCCGGGCTGCTTCCCCGTGACTCTGCCTCCGCGCGTGCCTGTCTCTGCCTGTCTGTCTGCCTGCCTCGCCGCGTCCTGGCACGGCACAGCCCTGCAGCGTGGCAGCGGCTGGGGTTTGCCAGGGGAGTCCTGCAATAGCCTTGTGGACGGGAGCAGCAGGGCAAGGCCTCGGCGCTGACTCAGCCATGGCGTTTTTAGGCTCCCCAGGAATAGCAGCTGCCTCGGCCTTTTCTGACCATAGCTCTCAACTGCCTCGGCCTTTTCTGAACAGAGCATGAAGGAGCTTCAAACGCACGGACTGTCCCTGGGTGCCTGCTCAGCTCAAAGCAGAGCTGTTCCTTTCCCCATGACTGTGGCCAACAGCGTTTGGCAGTGACAGGCTGCTCCGGTGTCTGGCAGCAGAGTGGTTTGGGGTGCAGCTGCCTCTGGGGAAGCACACCCAGTGCACCCCAGGGTGCCTCCATGCTGGTCTGGCACCCAGCTAGGTGGGGAGACTGAGGCAGGGTTGGTGCATCTGGGCCATGCTCTCTGGTGGGTGACGGCAGGAGCCCAGGGTGCGGGTGAGTTAAGGGAGTTGGAAGCATTCCTGAGCAAGAACACCCAAAGGAGCGTGGAGCCAGCCTGGCCACCGGCTCGCAACTGCTTCCCTGGCCCCATCGGCTCGCAACTGCTTCCCTGGCCCCATCGGACAGCGAGCACCACAAGCAGAGGTTACTGCGGCTGCAGACAAATACTGCGGTGGCATATGGGACAGTCCTGCCATGTGTGTTTAAAAAAAAAAAAAAAAAACCCAAAAAAACCCAAAGCCAAAACACAACACATGCAGACCCCCCTGGGGTGAGGGCAGGCTGTGCCTACCCTTCCTTCTCGCACCCTGAAAAGCAAAGAGCAGGAGGGAGGGCAGGGACCGGGGGAGGCCTGTGGTTCAGGTGGGGGGCTGCCTTTCTGGGGTGCTGCAGGAGCATCTTACCCACGAAGGGGGATGTCACCTCCCAGCAGCACAAATGGAAAAGGGGAGGAATTTGCTTCTTCCTCAGAGGACTCTTCTGTTCCTGCACTCCCTGCCTTACAGCAATGCTGTTACCGCTCCTTGTTGAACCTGTGCATTAAAAAAAAAAAAATCAAAGCAAGGGGGAGCAGGGTGTCCCTGCTGGGGGGGACCTGGCAGCCAGGCTGTGCCCTGGGCAAAGGATGCTGCCAGGCTCCCTGCTGGCACCGTCCCCAGCGCTCTTGCAGAGGGCTCATCCAGCCCCACGCCTCGGCTTGGGTTGAGGGAGGACCCCAGGTGTCCCCAAGGCCATCTCACCTGTCCCTGGTGAGCAGCTCATGCTCCAGCGGTGCTGCAGCAGTGCTGGCACCTGGGGGGATGGCACGGGGAGGCAGGCTCAGCCTGAAAAACAACCCACCTCGCTCTCTCCCTTCCCACATCCTGAGCAGTAACTTTAAAAAACAACCAGCCGTGCTCTTTGAGGACACGTAGGGGGAAGGGGAGAGGAGGTTTGCAAAACTTTCAAGGTTTGCATTGCTCTTTAAGCATCTAAGAGTGACTCCGCACTTCTCCACCCACACACCTCTGCACTGAAATAAGTGAGGGGGCAGCTCATCCTCTGTAGCATCAGCTGTCACTTGTATTACACGCTGATTATTTTAATTTTTTTTTAAGGACATACGTTGTGTGAGAAAGCAGGCAGTCCCTGAAGTAACCTAGGTGCCCGCTCTGCACTGTAAGGCACTTACTGAAGGCACTGGCCTCATCCTTAATTTCCCTTCTTGCCCCTCTTGGAGCAGCACCCAGGGTGTGGAGGGCTCAGCTGTGCCTCTGGAGCATCCGCAGGTTGGTGACTGGTGTTTTTAATGCAGAGGACCCTGCTGGCATCTGTGCTGGCACTGTACTTGTTCCTCCTCGAGCAGCGCAACATCTGTGCTCCGGGAAAGCCTCTCGCTGGGGCTGAGGGGGGCCAAGCAGTGAGCCGGAGGCAGCCGGACCCGTGAGCGGCTGGGGGATTGTGCAGGGTCTGCACTGTAGCCTTGGCAATAACACACAGGCCAGTGGTTCAATAAACTCGGGCTCTTGACATAAGAGCTTCTGGAAAGCGCTGAGCCTACCAGCCATTCCAGAGCCCCTCACTGCCTCGCTGCTCTGTTTGCTGGAGGATGCAACACGGCGCCGGGGAGGTCCCTTAGCCCACGGGTGTGCTCTCAGGGGAGGCCTGTTATTTGCCTCCCGGAGGGAATGCCAAGGCAGGATTTGCTTTTCCCACTTGGCCTGGGTTTGACTTGGACACTTGCTTCCTGGTGCTGTTTTTTCCTTGTGTCTTCTTTTTGTGAAGAAACGCAATAGGGGTGGGAAGAACCTTGTGTTGGGTTTCTCTAGGTGTCAGCAGTGCAGGAGATCAAGTACACCAGTTGCAGCGAGTACAAAATAGCACTGCTTGTACCCGCCGCTCTCCTACAGAGAGATGCTTCTCTTGCTCCAATATAATGGAGTAATTCAGCTCTGCAGAGGCCTCCCGCTCCTCTCCCCCTCCCCGGCTGCAGCTCTACCCTTATTCAGCCGCAGAGGAGCAGGTCCGTTGTGCGCCTGTACCCACATGGGGCTGTTTTCTTTGGATGCTCTTTATCTCCGACTGCACACACAGCTCTTGCCCTGTGGATGGGTTGTGCATGCAAAGATAGACTTCCCCCCCCCCCCCCCCCCCCCCTTTTTAAATCCCACTTGTACCTGAGTTGAACCCGTGCAGGGAACTGGCTGTAATTTCCAGCTGACCTTACTTTTGGCAGCTTGTAAGCTAGCTAGAAGGCACTGCAGGGAATTCCTGGCTGCTCCATGCGCTTCCTTTGCCGGCAGATTTCTTGTATAAAGAGCTAAAAAGGGGCAGCTGTGCATCACCTCTTCCCTGGGGTGGCTCTCTGCTGGCCTGGCACAACACCTTCGTGGCCAACAGGCGGCACAGGGTGACGATCCTGCCTTGCAGCTGAATTTAAAAAGCTCAGTGACCTGACTAAGCAGGCATTGAGAGACTTTAGTTTCTTGTTCTGTCTTCAGGAATCGCTGCGCGGGCAGGAGGTAAGGAAGCGGCGGGTGATGCTCCTGGACAGCCCCTGGACAGGTGAGAGCAGGAGGGTGCCCGTGGGCAGTGGTGAGCCATTAAGGATATGCTGGTGCCAGCCCCTGGCCACACTCTGCTGCTGGGTTCAGGAGCAGTGACTGCAGGTTCAGGCCACGAAAACCACATGGAAGGAGCTGCAATTGCCTCAGGTCACAGCAGCTTCCTCAGCACTTCCCAATTTCTTGCCTCAATAGATCACTGTTAATCCTCAGAGTTTTTTTCCAGCATTGCCATACCACCAGATCCTGCTAATTCACTGAAAATCTCACTGAAAAATGCTGACACAGAGATTTGCAAGCAGTGAAGCCTTTACGCTGGCTTCAGTGCTGAGCTTTCTGGTGTGTTTTCTTCCTCTCTCTGTGCCTCCTGTGTTACAGAAAGGTTTATCTCAGCAGCATTAACCGTGTTGGAGGAGGTTGCTCCTGCTGTGTGTTTGTGTGCATGTGAATCCGGCGTGAGCGAGTTGCTGCTTTGAATGGGAGTTTGGAGCCTGCTGGACATGGTGCTCCCTCCCTGCTGTATGGCAGCTCTGCTTGGATGAAGTGCTGCTCGGTAGCCAGAGAGCTCTTGTTCGAGCAAAATTAAGCTGAGCTGAACGCTGAGCCTTTCCCCGGCAGGTCTGGCTGGCAGGTCACTCTTCTGCCTCTCGACTCTTCCCGCTGAGGCACCGGTATCTGTTGCAGGGATGGCAAGAGCAAATGTGTGCGTTTACCCTCATTTGTTGCTGTTTGTAATCCCGTTTATTAGCTTAATCCACCAGAGACTGAATTGGAGTCCTCAACGCTAAAGCTGCAATGGCCTGGCATCGCCTGCAGTGTCCTGACACAGACAAAATTAATGCTTCCCATCTGACATCTCCGATACAGCCTCCTGCGAGGCTCTGACCTTCTTGCTTGTGTCTAATATTCGATTTTCTGGGCTGCAAAGGTGGATGGGAGGGACGGGAGGGCAGGGTGCTGGCTGCCAGGACTGCAGCGAGAGCGACGGTTGCTCCAGTAGCTGGGGAATCGGGAGCCTGTAGCACAGGGCAGAGCTGCCTGTTTCTCCACCCGAAAGTGCATAACGCAAACTTGCTGCTTTCCTGCTCTCTGCCTGGAGCCCCTCAAGAGGCGAGTACCCGAGCTGTGCATCGGCAGTGCTGGTATCAGTCTAACTCAGCACCTTCGGAGGAGCCCGCCTTCCCCAGGAGAGCAGGAGGGCTGATTTTAGGCAGCAGGAAGACTGTTTTGCTACAAGCGATGGCAGGGGGACCAGCAGGCACCAGGTACCTTTCCGTACTACATGATTTGGCCAGCACAGTAACTGCATCACTCACTAAGTAGCCAGAGAGAAATTGCCATATGGCCCAGCCTGCTGTTCCTCTACTAGAAGAACCAAAAAATGTGTGCTCCAAAGGCGCAGCTTGTTCCTGCTCTACAGCAGCAGCGTCTGTGAAGGCAGCAGGAGGGAGCAGAGCTGCTGCCGTCCGCTTGGCAGGTACCGGCCGGCAGAGCTGGGGGTTGGGGCAGGAGCCCCATTGCAGCCGCTCCCCGGCTCCTTTGCCTGGGGTGCAGGGACACCTTCCAGGCTCCTAGATGTGGCTACGGAGCAAGTAGCACCCTCTCCTTAGGGGATGGAGGGAGCAATACACAGAATATTCATCTTTTTCACCCTAGTCTAGCTGTGGATGAAGCCTGGCAAGGCAGAGGGGCGTGTTGTACCGCACGCTGCTGTTTCCTGGCCCTGCAGCCTGCTGTGTGCTCAGACGTCTGGGCTGTCTCTCCCAGCGCAGCAGAGCGTGAGATTTCACAGGGGTGAGTAATAAGGCTCAGCTGAGTCTGTCATGTTTGTGCACCAGTGACCAAGGCATCTCCCAACCCTCTTCTGGCTTCTCCTCCTCTGGCACTGACCTGGAGGTCCTGGCTTTGTCTCGCGGAGAGACGGCCATGACCACCTGTGGCTGCCAGCTCCCCAGAGACGGAGACACTGGGGCTGGGGGAGCCACCCTGGGAGGAGGCGTTTGGCAGATGTCCTTGCGGTGGCACTGGTTTGAACGTGCAGCCCAGGCAGATCTGGCCCCACTGGTACTGTAAGACTGGCCTGTTTGCATGGGCTACTAACCGAGGAAGCTGCAGAACAGCCCTGGGAAGCCCAGGCAGGACGCAGTAGGTAGGGCTTTCTTCCTGCGTGGTTGGTTGTCTCCTCGTGAGCCCAGCCCTGCCCTGCTCTCCTGCCGGGGCAGAGGCTGCCAGAGGACCTTTCCCAGCCCTCGGCCGGCTGCCGGTTCACCCCGTGCTGGCAGGGCAGGGTGTGGGCAGCAGTTTCCCCTCGCTCTCGGAGGGATGACGGTGTTGAAGGGCTGGTGGCTTCCTCTGGTTGCCAGCTCCGCCTGGGCAGGGGCCTGGCAGCACCAGCCACGGGAGCTGCACTGCTCAGAAAAGAGTCCAAAGCCTTTCAGCACCTGAGCTGTGGCAGTGTAAGCTCGACTTGGATCACTTGTTTAGCAGTGTAGATACAGACGTGGTCATTTCACCTCCACACGGTCACCACGGTGTCGTCGTTTTCCCATGTGGTTGTGCCATGGTGTGCTGGTTTGCAGTGAGCACAGGGAAACCTTCGTGGATCAGAGCAGAGCTGTCTGCGGGGAGAGAATGGTGCATCCAGCAGCGGGGCGGGCTCAGGGGCATGGTCAGCTCGGGCTTTGCATGGGAAACCCACTGATTCCTGTCCTTCCACTGCACATCAGCGTGGCCATAGATGCCCCGAGTGCTGTGGGATGCTGCTGCAGCACTCAGGTCTGGTGTGTTGTGTAGGGCTGAGCTCAGGGCTGCGCTCCCCGCTGCTGGTGATGCTTTTCAGGGTCTGATCTCACAGGGGAGCCGCACCTGGGCCTGGCTGTCACCAGGTTACGTCCCGGGGACACATCACCCCTCTGGATCAAGGCGTTTCCTTTCTGCACTTGATGGGTCCTCCCAGGCCTCCTCCATGTCTGCTGGTGCAAGAGAACATCCCCCTGTCCCAGCATGGAGTGGAGGGGAGCAGCTGAGCTGTGGACGGGAGAGTCCGTTTGCTTCCAGACAAATCTCTGCTGGATTCAGGGAAATCTCCAAGGTCACTCTCTGCTTTGCACTGCTCTTCCATCTTCCATGCTGTTATGTTGTTGCTGCTCCTGCTGTCTTGTTTGTTTGGTTTTTGGTTTTTTTTTTTTTTTTTTCCCAGGCTGTCTGGGGCAACAGCTCCTTTCCCTCCAGGAATTTTTAGGGAGGATGTTTCCAGAGGCCGTGCGGGGGCAGCCAATCTCTGCTGGCTCGGCTCCTATCGGAGGAAAGGCTGCTGCAGGTACTGCTCCACAGCAGAACCCTGCTAATCCAGCTGCCTCTGCTGCCTAATGACTTTCTCAAGGTATTTTTAGCTGCACATAAACTTCAGGAAAAGCTTTTTTGCGGCCGAGCACAGTGTGCCCTTTGTTCAGGCTTCTGGGAATGGGGAGGTAACGGCTCAGCGCGGTTGCAGTGGCTTGCGCAGCCCTTTCCCCTCACAGTGCGTTTGTAAGCTCAGGAGCATCGCGGCGTGGGGCTGTCGCAGACCCCTCCAGCGATGCCGAACTCCTGCTGACCCACTCTCACCCCTGTGGCTTGCTTTAGCAAAGCCCCTGGTTCAGGAGCAGCTCAGAAAGGAGCTTCCAGAAGGTGTTGCTCCTCCTGGATGTCTGCATGTCAGAGGAAACCATCTCACCTCCACCTGCTGCCAACAGCTGTCTCTGTTGCAAAGTCAACTTGCAGGTCAACATTGCATTAAATGTCCTGGATTTTTACTTGAATCTCTCAGGGATGGAGGGCCAGGGGCAGCGAGTGGCTTCCCATGGGCTTTGTGTCCCCTTGCTGCTTGGATGCTGGAGTTGCACAGCAGATGCGGCGGGGCAGGCAGCACGGCTCTGTGTGCTGTGCACGATGCTACGTCTCCTCTGCTGTGGTCTGGGGATTCTCCCCAAGGCACATGTGTGGCTAGCAGGGCACATGTTGCCCGGTCCTGCTGTCACGGTGGCTGTGTGGGACAGGCGAGTACTGCGAGTGTCCCTCCCAGGGAGCTGAGGTGGCTTTTGCTGCCATTTTCCATGTGAGAGGTACCTGGGTGTTGGGGCAAAGTCAGCCTGTGCCCTGCCCATGATCACAGGGTGGCTGGGACAAGGGGAATTGCAGATTTTCCCCATTGTAGTGAGACTAGTCAGCATTTGGAAATGGAAGCTCAGCCTTTAAGAGCAGAGTTGATGTCTGGAGAGTTTAGAAGTAGTTGCCACCTTTGTTCTCAGTATAAGGGGACTTGGCTTGGAACTTGCCAACTTCCCACCTGCCAAAGGCATCAGACTGGTGACAAAAGCCTGAAATGGCTTTGTAATCCAGGGCACGTTGGATTCAGTGTCCTTGCTGGAGGAGCTCCTGCCAGGAGGGGCAAGCATCTAAATATCTGCCTCTCCTTCCCACAGTGGGGGGCAGGTAGGACCCAGACTTGCTTGCGGTCTCTGCTGCCTTGTCGCTCCACCAGGTGCGCTGGATTGTGCCCATGCTTTCACGGGAGTCTCCCATCTTGGTCAGGTTCGTCTGTTTTTCTTCATCTATTTTTGTTAACCCTTGTCTCTGAATTAGCTCTTGGCAATTAACTCACACATCCCTTCCACTTTGCTCATCAGTGGGATCATCAAAATGCCAGCTTGAGGGTGCCTGCAGCCGGGGTTGGGGGCCCCCAGCTGGTCGTGGGGCTGAGGGTGCTGTCGCCCCTCCTAGCCCCTGCACCAGCGACCTGCTCAAACAGCCTCTGTGCTTGCAATAAGAGCAAGAAACGCAGGCGTTCAGCTGGATTTTGGGGCTCTGCGAGCAGCCGGCTGTTTGTTAGCCGTGCTGGTAAATGAAGCTGCATGCGGTGGCGTCTGCACCTGTGGGTAGGACCTGGGTGTTTGGTCCATCCTGCTGGAGAATTCCCTGCATGTGGAGGATCCCAGGGCTGGCATAAAGATGCTTCTCTCTCTTTGGGGGAAGGAGACTGTGGGCTGGAAGGAGCAGGTCTGAAAACAAGAGCTATTGCTAATTGCCTGCAGAATCTCTCTGCTTAATGGAGTGGAGAACAGAGCTCACTGCGTTTCCCTGGCTCCCTGCTCAGCACAGGGCTGAGGTCTGGGCTCTCGTGGCTGCGAGCCAAGCACTGCTGCAATGCCCTCGGCCCGCATGAGCTGCGATGGGGCACGACTTCAGTCTGGGGTAGCTGGTCTTGGCACTCATCACTGTCTGTGAGGAGCAGGAACGGCCTTTTCCAGCCCTCGTGGGCTGCTTGTTGCAGGCAGGAGCTGCGGGAGGGACTTGCAGGCTACTCCCTGCCCCAGGTGGGGTGACAGCAAGTCTGAGAATGCAGTGAGCCAAAATGTTTCTGGGCTCTTGGGCTTCATCTGAGCTGTTGGGGTGGTCAGCCCTGACCCGTGGGCAGTTCTCATCTGGTGACTTACTCGGAGGCTGGGCTACCCACGGGGAAACTGCATCAGTGCCACCAAGTCACGCAGTGGCTCCAACAGCTGAGACGCATCCTCTGTGAGTGATGCTGGCCACGCGTGTTGCTGGGAGAGCGTATTGCCTCGCTCAGTGCTACCGTTGGGAGCAACCTTCAGGATCCTGGTTTTCTGCAGGGGGTTAGAAACTGTGAACATGAAGTGCTTGCGGGGTCGCTTCCAGCCCGGCTTTCTGTTAGTGCGCGTGAGCGGGGCAGGAGCTTGACTGAAGTGACTTGTTGGATCATGCCGCCTGTAATGCAGGAGAGGGACTTTCGCTATGTGAAGTCTGTGAGCTCTTCCTAAGGGTCCTGGAAAGGCTGCGAAGTTTCATGCTTCTAGCAGGAGACTTGAAATCGCTGCCTGCCTGCTCCTCTGGGGCTCTGCAGGTCAGACAGCTGGAAAGCCTCCAGGTCTGGGTGGAAGCTCAGTGGCCACTACCCTTTGGGACTCTCCATCTCCCTTCCTTCTGCATTGTGTCCCTTTCAGATGGCGCAAGTCCCCTTACTGCAATGCAGAAGCTGCACAGGAGAGTTGATGTATTCCGGTTTATCGATTCGCTTTCCAAAAATAAGGATAATGGGTATAAGGTCATTGTTGAATGGTGCCTGATAAAAGGCAGAAACCCTCGGAGCAGCAAACAAGCACTGGGTTAGTTGATTCATTCATATTAGCCAGGCTTTACCCTGTCACCAACAAGCAAAGGCACCTGCTACATCTCAAACTGCTGCCTTTAACTGAGCCAGGCTTCCCAAGAAGGGAATGAGAGAAGCTGCCCCACACGGCTGTGCCTGTCCCAGCTCTGCGAGGCATCAGCCTGGCAGCGAAGGCGGTGACTGGCTTTGTGCCTCCACCTGGTGACAAGACCGAGTGTTGCATTTTAGCCTACATAATTGGGTTTTATTTGGGGGACGGGGAGGGAAATCACTGAGGAAGTGTTCTGGGTGGGGTGGTGGGAACGAGCAAATCTTGCTCCTCTCTGTAAGGACAAAGTGTATAAATAGACATCTCTTAGGTTTCTCCTGACTTGCCTTTGTAGCGCTAGATGGTGGGACGCTTGCCATATTATCTGTTCTGCCTGCCTTTGCGCTCAGGTGGGATGCAGCCACCTGGCGTGTCCTTAGGTCCCCATGGGGCAGCTGTGCGAGCCCAGGGGCAGAGGTGCAGCTTTTCAGGGCCTGAAGGCTGCACCAAGCCAAACGCCGCCTCCCCTGCCTCCTTACCTGGGTTGCAGTGTCGGGGGGGGGGAGTTACCCTTCTCTCTTCCCCACCTCCCTGACATGTAATCCGCTTAATCCCCTGACAACAGGACTCTATTACTGTCAGTTTATGCAGCCCATGTTGCTGTCGGGCAAGCTGCCTCCTCCGTCTTGCATCAGCGGAAGAGCTGGCCACATCTAGAGTCTTGGCACCTCCAGCAATGGTCCTACAAAGCAGCATAAACCCAGCTTGAGGAGACCCAGGTCTCCTCTTCGCACTACCACCTTAAAAACAAAACCTCTCATGTTTACACTTATTTAACAAATATGGATAAACCTCAGTGCTTTTCTTACTGAAAGCAGCTTTGGGAGCTGCCTCATGTTACTGCGCGTCCAGTTCAGCCACCGTGGCTATCCCGGGAGGGAATTGGGAGCCTAAATGGGAGCGTGGGAGGGTGGGTAGGGTCAGCCAGTCTGAGTCTGGAGCTGCTGTTTAGCTCTGCGCCGAGCCTTGGCCCTGATCTGTGCCCTCAAGGCCGCCGTTGCAGAGCGGGCTGCAGTTGAAGAAAACCAGTGTTGAGGTTTCAACGTTGTGGAAATCTTCTCCTTGGCTCCTGTTGTCTAGTCAGCTGGGCTGAGGTACTGCAGGTCCTTTCTCGGGACTGGGGGTGGGTTTAGGCCTGGGAGATGGACCTCTAGTTCCAGCTCCTGAACTCTGTGCAATCTGTGTGGGGCTTGGTGTGCGAGCAAGGCGATAGCGGCTTGATGCCCACCACACCTCCTTACTGCCCTCAGCCGGTGCCTCTGCTTTCTCACCTTCCACCTGACTGGCTGCAACCTACTTGAGGAGAGGTGAACACACAGCATCCCTTCTCCATGCCCTGTGTTGGTAGTTTGGGGCTAACCACTTGCTGTGGTACTGGGATCCCCTAAATCCAGCCCCAAGCCACCTTATTTCTGGAGTATCTTAATGTAGAACTTGTCATTGGGAATGGAGATGTCCCCTGTTCCAAGGCGAGGTGGGTGGCAGCAGATGCTTACATTGACTCAAGTGCTGCTTGTTGGATGTGGAGGATGAGCGTGGAGTTGTCCAGTGGGCTGAAGGCAACTGAAGTTGTGTGCTGTTCCCCAGGTGGTGGCCTCTCTCCAGAAGATCGTGCTCCAAAAACCCTGTTCCAAGGCGATGGTCTGTCCCACTTACCTTTTACTCTTGTTTCCCGCAGGGGTCCTGACAGCCGGAGAGCACAACTTTCCCTTCCAGTTCCTGCTGCCAGGTACGATGCAGATAAACAGCCAAAGGCACCTCCATGTAAGCCTGGGCTTTTGCAGCCTCTTGAGCTGTGCTGAGCGGGACTCGGGCTGGATGGCAGAGGCAGGCTGGCAGCTTGGCCCGGAGACACTAGAGGGAGCGTAAGGTCAGCCACAGACAGCAGAGGAGCTTAGACAAGCAAGTACCTTCTGCATTGGTGCAAAGCCAGGTCTGAGCTGTCACTGACGCCTCTCCAAGTGTGACCTTGCAAGCTCTCTGGGTGTGTGCAGGAGGCCTGTTCTGTGGCCAACCGGCTGTCCTGCACGCAGTGTGCTCAGAGAGAGGATCTCTGCTCTGGAACGTGTGGCTGCAGAGGATCCCTTCAACAGGGAGGTTGCAGCAAGGTCTCCGAGTGACCTAAGTGTTCAGCCCCAGGTCTTCTTTGGGGAAATCCCCGTGTGCTCTGTCTCTAAGGTACTTGCAGAATTCCTCGGGTGAAGAGGGAAGGTGTTTATAGTAACTATTTATTTCCAGTTCAGGAACACTTGGCCTGACTCAGCCTTCTGATCCTTTTCTTTCTCTCTCTCTCGATTCTAGCCTCTGCCCCTACATCATTTGAAGGCCCTTTTGGCAAGGTCCTCCATCAGGTGAAAGCTGTGATAGACACACCTCGCTTCTCCAAGGACTACAAGTGCAACAAGATCTTCTATGTTCTCTGCCCTCTCAACTTGAATGACATCCCTGACATTGAGGTGAGAACAAGGAGGGGCAGGGCTGGGAAGTACCAAGGCTTCTGCACTTGCCCTTGTGTGCTGTCTGGAGAGTAGCTGGGTGGTTGGACAACTCTCTGACTGTGCAAGAGCAGGACAGGGGCTCCTGATCTGTCCTGCCTTGCCACCAGTCCCTGCTCCCAGCCATTTTTGACTCTTCCACATATTGCTTTGGAAGATTTAGGTGAATTTTCAGCACGCAGAGAGAGGTGCTGGGGAGGAGGAATGTCAGGCACCAGTATAGGTTATGGGTGGACCTGCTGGAAAGCAGCTCTGAAGAAAAGGATCTGGGGGTCTTGGTAGACAGTAAATTATCCATGAGTCAGCAATGTGCCCTTGTTGCCAAGAAGGCCAACGGAATTCTGGGCTGCATAGGGAAGAGTGAGGCCAGCAGGTCAAGGGAGGTCATTCTCCCCCTCTACTCTGTACTGGTGAGGCCACAACTGGAATACCGTGTCCAGCTCTGGGCTCCCCAGTTCAAGAGAGACAGGGAACTAGTGGAGAGAGTGCAGCGTAGGGCAACAAAGATGATGGAGGGATTGGAGCATCTCCATTATGAGGAAAGGCTGAGAGAGCTGGGACTCTCCAGCCTGGAGAAGAGAAGCCTGAGGGGGGACCTTATTAATGTTTACAAGTATCTAAAGGGTGGGTTTAAGGAGGATGGGGCCAGACTCTTTTCAGTGGCTCCCAGTAACAGGACGAGGGGTAGCGGGCACAAGCTGGAACATAGGAAGTTCCCATCAAATATGAGAAAAAACTTCTTTACGGCGAGGGTGACAGAGCCCTGGAACAGGTGCCCAGGGGGGTTGTGGAGTCCCTTCTCTGGCGACTTTCAAGACCTGCCTGGATGCAGCCCTGAGTGATGTGCTCTGGGCAGTCCTGCTTCAGCAGGGGAGTGGGGCTAGATGATCTCTAGAGGTCCCTTCCAACTCTGAAAAATTCCGTGATTCCGTGTTTGCCAATAGCACCTGGTGCTTGTAGAGACCTAGGTTTGGGGAATTTGCTTTAGAAGGAAGAGCAACTAATAAGACAGCAAAACTGGGGGGATGGAGAAGAGACCTGTTGCCTGGGGCAGTGCTGTATTGCTGGTTCATTGCGTCCTCGTTAGACCAGATATTTCTGCTTGCTTGTTTTGAATTTCTGAGTGTTTTCCTGGAGGTTCTCTGACTCTCTTGAGCCAACATCTCTGTCTCTCTGCTGTCCTGCAGCAGCCCAACACTATGTCAATCACCAAGAAGTTCAACTACAAGCTTGTGAAAAGCGGCAACATTATCTTGACCGCCACCTCAGATCTGAAAGGGTACATCGTGGGGCAAGCAATCCAGCTCCGCACGGACATAGAGAACAAATCGGGCCGGGACACCGGGGCTGTGGTAGCCAGTCTGCTCCAGGTAAGCACCTGAAAGGGTGATTCTTTGGCTTGTGTTGGTAGAGCCACCCCCCGAGGCCTCTAGGAAACTGGGGCAGTTTTCACCCCATTGTGCATCTCCTGTGTGTTAACTGGGAGGTGGCAGCGAGGAGTCCAGACCTCTGGCTAACTCCCATTTCTCTCTGCCTTCCTGGGGAAAGAGGTGGTAGAGCTTGTCTTGCTTATGCCAACTCAGTCTCTCATATAATGATGGGTATTTCTGCTCTATAATATGCACGTTAGGTTTTTGCTTGTGCTTATTTGACAAAGCCGTTGGGTGGTTTTGTCTCCTGACTTAAGTTTGTGGGAGACAGAGCGCCATCTGCAACCTTTCTGCTAGTTATTATTTTCTCCTGTCTGTGCAGAAAGTGGCTTATAAATCCAAGCGCTGGATTTACGACCTGAGGACCATCGCGGAGGTGGAAGGTTCGGGAGTGAAAGCCTGGAAACATGCAGAATGGAAGGAGCAGATCCTCGTTCCGGCACTGCCTCAGTCCATTCTGCAGGGCTGTAGCCTCATACATATCGACTACTACATCCAAGTGAGTACCTCGATGCTCCTGGGGAGCTCCAATGGGCTGCCTTCTGAGCAACTTCTGTGCTCTCTTCTGGGTTGAGCTCGATCGCTGAACTCCCTAGCTGTGTGGTGAGGGTGACCCTCACATCAGGTGAACCTTCCCAGTGCAATGTATAATGAAGAGGATGCCACTGTTTTTCCTTCTCTTCCAGGTTTCCCTCAAGTCGCCAGAGGTTTCGGTCACTCTCCCCATTTATATTGGTAACATTGCTGTGAACAGGCTGCCCCTGAGCCCCTCCCGGTCCATCCAGCACATACCATCTGCAGTGGTACCCAGTGCCCCCCCGGAGGAAGAGGAGGCTGCCAGCGGTTACCACCCGATGGACAATGTCTTGATCCCCACCAAAAGCCATTCCCAGCAGCAGCCGTTTAGCTACGCCCCAGGACTGAGCTTCCAGGAGATAAGGGTGGACTCAGAACAGACGGGCTCCCCAAACCATCCCACGCTCTGCCTGTCGACGGGAGCCACTGTCCCATACTACGCTGAGGGGAACGTGGTGCCTGTCCCCACGGCCAGCTCCCTCATTTTGCCTCCGGAGTACAGCACGTGGGGCTACCCATATGGTGAGCATCCTGAGATCTACACAGACTGGCAGCGTGGTAGTAAATGTCTCCTCCTACAAGACTCTCTTTGCTGGCTGCAAACTGGGTGGCAATATAGGGATGTCATCCTGCTGGGGGCTGTTGTCAGAGGGGATCATGAGATCTCTCTGCCTGCTTTAGCCTCCGGAGGAGTCCCCTTTCCAGTTGTAAAAGCTGGCTGTCCGTTCCCATGTCCGCGCCTGCCCTGGGCTTGTTGTGAGAGGATCTCCCTGTTCTTAAACGAGCTTTCAGCCTCCCACTGATAGAAAAACTTCTTGGCTTGTGGTGAGGCTGGTGGGATCAGAGCCAGGAAAATGATGTAACTGAAATCTTCCGTCTGACTTGGAGTGGGCCTGCAGCTGGGCTGGAGACACAAGCTGTGGGGGCGGGAGCTGAGAGACTGTCCAGAGTGGAAAAGCTTGGGGAAATCCCAGCACGTTGGATTCCTGGAGCCATGCTCATCCCAGGCGGCTGGGGTGGCAGGGACCAGCGGTGTCTGTTAGCGCAGACAGACTGTTAGCACAGTTCTACCCAAATAAACCCATCTGTGGCACCAGGGTAACGAGACATTCGATGTGTCACTTCAGCCCTGGCTTGGGGCACATGGAGCACAGGTCACCTGTGATCTGGGGGTGTTGGAGTACATGAGGATGCTTGTGAAAGAAGGAGAGGAACAGAACAGGACTTTGAGGTGCTGATTTTAACCCCTGTAGGCAGCAGGACAGGGATGGGACTGGTTGGCTCAAATTCTGCGTGTGCACGTGCAATCCCCGTATATTTCAGCGGGGCAGGTTGTAGGGTCCTGTAGAGAGAGTCCCTGCGTGCATGCCACGTGGACGCGCTAGCAGTTTGCTTTACTTCACCGAGTTACATAGGCTGGGGTGAAGGGAACCTCCCAAACACCCACCGTAACCGCTCTTATTCTTTCTTTCCCCCGCAGAGGCGCCTCCATCCTACGAGCAGAGCTGCAGCAGTGCCAACTCCAGCATCAGCAACGGCAACTAGCGTCCCCTGCTTGGAGCCCCGCTGGCGCTGCCCACCCCCAGGCGCCATGGCTCACCTGCCTACTGCGAAGTCTGGTACAGCACAAGGCGTCTTTTTATCTCTCTGGCTGCTTGGGGGGGTAAATGGCACATCCCAGCCTGGGCTTTTTAAGTCTCTTTCTAGGGAGGGGGAAAAAAACCAAAACGGGCAGACAGAGCAGCCTGTGCGTGTGTGTAGGAGAGGTCTGGGAAACTGAACCAACCGTCTCCTCCTGCTTCACCAAGTGCTGGAGAACTGGTTTTGCCCCAGGGATGCCCTCTGCAGCAGCCTGTGTTTAAAGTACTGTAGTCAACACTAACTGCTTTACTATCAAAGCACCTGCGATGCCTTATCTGAAATGCTCCTGACTTGGCATGTCTCCACTGTAGGCAAAGGCTGGGCTGTGTGGACTTTCTCTTCTCTTTTAGGGGCCGTGTGCTCTCCAGAAATGGTTTTGACAGCCCTTCCTCCTTGTCCTCGTAGGTCCTAAGGGTAGCTGAAACAAGAGGTTTCTTGGAGTAGGCAGGTTCGGAAGGTCAGGGACTCTTAAAAAGCCAAAAGCACAAGCCCTCGCTATACCTGTGTTGTGGGGTGAGTGACCGGCAGCCTCTGGCCCTCTCGCAGGGGGCTGCACCGCTGCCTGCGTGTGGAGAGAGGAGAGCGGGCTCTGGCAGCAGGGAGCTCGCTGGGGCACTTGCTTA
Organism: Fratercula arctica; assembly: GCA_947846985.1. Lineage (NCBI taxonomy): Eukaryota > Metazoa > Chordata > Aves > Charadriiformes > Alcidae > Fratercula > Fratercula arctica. The sequence goes on from CANTUZ010000016.1 coordinate 9,506,249, forward strand.
TAACCCAGGAGGCCCTGGTGAGCTGCGAGGGAGAGCCCGGTGCTCCCGGGGGTGCCCAGCAGCAGCTTCTGGCCTTTTTCAGCAAGGGCGACTTTTCTCTGAAAAGCCCCATAGGAGACAGTCAGTCCATCCTTGCTCGCTGCTGGACTGTGGCGCCCGGGATGAAGAGCACTCACCGGTCTGCAACGGGGGGGGACCATGTGCCCCCTGTCCCATCTCCCACCCCTGCAGGGTGCTCCCTCCATCCCAGCTGCTGCTGCCTCCGGCAGGCCAGAATTACATGACAATCAAGTTACAAAAGTCTGTCCGATGCTACCTCTGAGTCTGCCCAAGGACCCGGTCCGTGGAAGCCCTTCCCTGTGGGATGACCCTCCCTCCAGGCTCGGCCAGGTGTCTCCACACCACCCGGGCAGCGTGCGAGGTGCTTGGCCTGGGACTGCTCTCTCTGGTACTGGTTTACCGCTTGTGTCCTGAGCCGCCCCTCGAGCCATGGCGGGATGCGAAAATGAGTGAGCGGGAACACAAACTGCTCCGCCTCATTTGCAGCCTCCGCTGGACCTGGCAGGTCGGGGGAAGAAGCTGGTAGATATAAAACAACATTTTTCTTTTGCGCTTTTCCCCCGCCTCCCCGTCTTCTTGTTTAGCTTTTTTAGTATCGACTGCCCAAGCTGAGGAAACCACAAACCAGATACTTTAGAGCTGCGGGCATCCAGCCACAGCTGAAATTGTGGAGTGGAGACCTTTGGCACCTCTGAGAGTTGGTCTCCGCACTGCCTCTCGCTGGGCGGGCGGTATCTACCAAACCTGTGAGGAGCACGACGGCCCCTGCCCCCTCACCTGGGCCCGCCTCTGCACACCCCTGGCAGGCAGCTGGGGACAAGCCCTGCTTTGCACTCTTTCTTTGCAAATGCTTTTTATTTTCTTTTTTATTATTTTTTTTTTTTTTAAGTATTGAACCGCTTTAAAGATAGCATAGAGAAGGTGCCGTTCTGAGCAGTGCTGGCACAACATGCACCAATGTTAATAGAATGATTGTCATTGTCCCTGAAAATATATATATATATATATGAGGTGAAGTTTTGTTTTTAATGATTGAATTCATAAATACAAATTTTAATGCTGTATTTAATAAATTATTCTAAGAGAAATGCTGTGCTTTTTCATCCATTTCTGATGCTTATCCATGTGCCTGTTCATGCCAAATCCAGGAATGCACCTTGCTGATTTCTTGCCAAATGAAGCAAGTTTTTTTGCTCTCCCCGGGAAGGATGAGGATGTCGGGGGCAGCTTGGGGAGAAGACGCGCGGTGCAGCCTGACCGTGGCACTGGCCTCCTGGTTCCAGGTGGTTGGAGGGAGTTTGGCACCATGTGGGCTGGGCTCTGGAGAGAGCAGCCACCGCACTGCTGCTTCCCCTGGCCCTGTGTCCCCGAGCCGTGGCTTGTCCAGGTGGCCCGTGGGTCTCTGCTGTCTGACTGAAGAGGTGGCCAGTGGGGAGGGAGGGGAGAGTGGAGGAGGATGGAGATGGAACAGCCAAGGTCTGGCTGGAAGGGCTGGAGACCATCATTTCACTAAGTTTTGGAATAAACTTACTAAAAATGGAAGAAGGCTCCTCCCTGCACCCACAGTTTGGTGTTACCATGGCTGAAGCATGTAGGTGTTGCCCAGATGTTGTCATTGCGAGTAGCCTGAGGTGTGTCTCAGACGTGAGGATCCTTCTTCGCCCTCTGCTCAACTTATGCTTCTGCCCAGCTTTTATTATTTCGGACTCTCCCCTTTGCCTGGTGGCCTGTCCCTGCCATGAAAAGCATTCTTGATATGCAGGGAGTCAAAGGCAGGTGCTTGTTTGTTCTTAATGGTATGTCTCTTCCCCAGTGCTCTTCCTCTTCCTCCCAGTTAGTGAACCTGTTTTGCCTGGCTCAGCCCGTAGCTCCTCTGGCCTTCCTTGCTGTCGGCAGTACGTATCCCTCCTTTCAGCCTCAACTCAAATCCCTTCCACGCCTCTGGAGAAATTCCTGTGAGCTGTCAGTGCTTCTGGATGTGCTGGGTTGGGCTCCTGACCCAGCTGGGGCCTGGGAGAGGCAGCTTGTGCTGGGACTGGGTTCCCAGTTCCTTGTTCCCCATCGCTGAAGCCACGCTGCTGGTGATGTGTCCAGCCCATGTTCCTTGGCTGGAAAACTTGAATGTTTGGATACTGTGGCCAGAGCCACTGGGATGCCCTTCTAGACCCCCAGACAGTGTCTGTCCTCCTCGTTTAACCTTTAGAGTTGGGGATGCACCATTCATGGTGGGGACCATGGAGAGGAGAGGCCAGCTGTATCTCACACAGCTCCTCTGCTGTGCCCCACGTCTCTGCAGTGCTCCCGTGCACCCGAGGAGCTTCCTCACCTGAATTATATTTGCTACAAACTGGTCCTTCAGCACCTCTTGCTGTACGTGGTGTCCCCTTTGCAAAGGAAAGAGCAAGTGGGCATGCTCCGCCGGTGAGGAGTGTCCATTTTCAGTGTCCATCTCCGCAGGTTGCTGTGGAGGGAGAAGGAAGGATGAGAGCTGGACCTCATGGTGGTCCTCGTTCTTGTGGATGCTGGGGCTGGGCATGCACAGCTCCTGCAGGGAGAGGCTTCTCGGAGACCATGGAGGCGGCTCTGGCCAGGGTGCAGCAGGTTGGCACCCTCCGCTTGCCTCTGAGCAACCTGGTGGTTGTCCAAGCGGGCAGGAATAACTGGCAAAGCGCTGTGGTTGTGGTTGCCAGCGTCCCCCAGCGCTGCGGCAGGGAGCTGAAGCCCGACAGAAAGAGCCTCGCTCACGTTTCAGGGACCGCTTTGAAACGGCCCGGGACTGCAGGATGGAGGAGTTAGTCCAGCTCTTCTTAAACCTACCCGCAGCTGTGGCCTCAGGGCGCAGTGACAGCGAGGTCCTCGGGGTAAAGGAGTACTTTGGAGGAGCATGATGGGGCTAAAACCCATGTTTGGGTGTGAGCGTGTTCCCCTCTGGAGAGGACAAGCGGACAAATCCCTCTGTGCTCTGCCTCGCTGCTCCCTCTTCTCCCCAGCCTCTCCGGCTTCAACCTCTTGAAGTTCTGGGGAGCTCCTCTAGGCCCCGGGTCATCCCTCTCTCCTCTTTTCAGAACTTTGGAATAAAGAGGAAAAAAAAAAACTTTTTTTTTTTTTTTTTTTTTTCCCCCCAAACCCAGCTCTGGGTAAAAAAACTTCAGCGCGCAGGAATTCATTCCCATTCCTGGCTCAAATTTGTGAGCAATTGTTTTTCGGTTGTGTTTGAAATGGGGAGGGGAAGCGGTGGGGCGCGAGTGAAGCTTGTGAGCTAATTGTTTCCAAACTCAGCATTCAATGGAAAATACCAAAAATATCATCTGTCCTGGGTTTTTTTTGTTGTTGTTGTTGTTTCTGTTGTGTGGGGGTTTTTTTCTGCTGCTTCTTCTTTGTCCTTCATGGCTTTGTTCTTGTCCTGCTCTCCACATGTGCCGCCTCCATATTTTTGGGTTTTTCCATGTTGTTCGTGTCCTACCAGACTCCACTTGGGCACCTGCCATCCCGCTGCCTGCAGGAGATGGGGAACGGGAAGACAGGGGGTGCGAAGGCTCTTCTTTTTGCTGGATGGTGATTCTTTTTTAGCTTTCCACTAAACCTTAAGTAGTTTTCTAAGTATTTCCTGCTAGGAAGTTTTCCTGTTGAGCCAGCACAAGAGAGAAGATAAAGGGTGTTCTGGGGTCTGTTTGGTTTTTATTCTGTATTTTAAAGTATTTCCAACTATCTGCAACAGGAACGTCCCATCCCTCCTCCCCAAGCGGGACCGGTGGGGTAAAATTCTCAAAACTTGTGCCCTTTCTTGTACCAATACTCGTGGCTGTAATTCTTTATTCCTGTGGTTCTCTTTACAGATTTTGGGGTTTTATACGACAATATTTGTGATGGCTCTGTGCAATCTAAGACTTCTGCGCAATTTATTACTGGGTTTTAAAAGGCAAACTAGCAGTTTTACATGTTTCCCACGGCTACTTCTGGGGAGTATTTTTTTTTTTTTGTCCTGGGTTTTAAACCACCAAATGTAAAGAACTGAAAAAAATGTCAATAAAGCTTTTCTTTTTTTAAGACCGTGGGTGCTTTTGCTGGGGGTGAGTGTGTGACGAGCGCCGTCTCTACGCCAATACCTGCCGGGAGGGCAAGAAGCGGCTGCTGGCTGTCGGAAGAGGCATCCACGTCTACGGCAGAAGCTCCAGAGCTGATTTATGGCTGACGCTAAAGCAAAGCCACGTCTCCTCCAATTTACTGGGGAGCCGCCGGGGTGGGCAGAGGTGCGTGGGCTGATCTAAAGCCTCCCTCGCTGCGGTGATGGAGGAAGGTGCAACTGGAAAGACCCCCTCTCCCAGGCGGAGGAAGCACCGGGGCGGTTGGGTCGTTCTCTTCCTGCGGGCAGGAATCCCGGGATGTGGCGGTGGGTCCCTGCTGGCCCCGCTCGGTGCGGGAGAGGGCGATGTCCGCCCGGCTGCAGGGACGGCCATGGAGCCGCCATGGCCAAGCCCTTTGCTGGCTCCATGCTGGCCCAGGCTCGCAGCAGCCGCTTCAGGGAAACGGGGAGTTGGTTGTCAAACCGATCTTCTCACCCCGCTCACATCAATTAGCAGACCAGGCTCAAGCGGGGGAGCTGCGGGGCTCGAGGTGGGCCGAGAGCCATGGCAGGCTGCGAGGGCTCTGTGCGTTCCCGGTTATTTTTGCTTCTTGCGGGAGCCTCTTCCTTTCCCCACAGACCAGGGAGGTTCATCCCCGTGGCCACGGCGTCCCTGGCTCCAGCTGAGAAGGATGGAGCCCCAGCAAAGGCTGGTGCCACCAGACCCTGATCGCCCGTCTTGCCCCACCAGTGTCCCTCGCCCCTGTCCCAGAGGCTGGCGCGAGGGTGCCGTGGGTGCTGGGAGCTGGGTGCGAGGTGGTTCGCAGGAGCAGGTGATTCCCTCCATGGCCGCCTCCTGTGCCAAGCTGAGCATCCCCCGCGGCGGGTGGGATGGTGGTGACATTCCAGGGTGACGCTGGAGCTTTCCTGAGGCGCCGTTTCCAGGTGCTGGTGGTCCTGCTTTGTGCGGGGAGCCCTCGCTCCATCCCGGGGCGGGGGGCGGAGGGGGAAGGACACCTATCCCCGCCACCACCCTCCTGGGCTGGCTCAGGGGGCCACGGACCCCCGCAGCCCCCCCGGGTCCCCGAAGAGCGGGAGGCACCGGAGGGGTTGGGGGGGGGGGAAGCCCGGGGGACTGTCGTTGGGGCGGGGTGGATTAATTAATAAATGAGCTGCTGCTAAATTGGTGTGGGGGCCGCTCTGGCGGGAGGAGGCGGCGGGTCCCGCCTCAGGCCCGGGGACTCTTATTTTGACCGCGGCGCGGCCGGGCGGGGGCAGCAGCCGCCACCGCCACCGGGCCGGGCCCTGGGGCCGGGCGGGGCCTCCCCTCGGCCTCCTCTGCCTTCCCCTGCGCTGCCGGCGGCCCCCAGCGTCCCTCGCTGTGCCTTGGGGCGTCCCCTGAGGCGCTGAGGGGGCTTCTGGGGTCCGTCCCCTCCCGGGCGCGGCGGTCCCCACAGGGATCGGGCCCGGGCCGGGAGTGGCCGAGGGCTGGGCTCAACGGAGGAGCCACCATGGCCCGTCTCCCCGGTGCCTGGGGCTACCAAGGTCACTTTGTTGTCAAAAGTTGGGCCAAATCCCGAGTTGCCCGGGTCTGCGCGGTGGCACCGCTGCGCACCCCACGCCCCCCTGTGCTGAATCCTCCCAGTTCCATGAAACGCATCTCCTGATGCAGCCATGGCCGCCCGTGGGCACTCACGGAGCCGGGCGAGGGGAGCACCCATGCTGCGGCGGTGCTGGAACCCCCAGTGTGACCCCGGCACCGGGACAGGGCTCCTGGAGAAGGTCTCCAGAAGCAGATGGTGGCCACGGCCCCTCACCCCCGTGGCCTGTGCCGCTCGCAGCGCTGGAGGATGAGAGTCTCGCTGCAGAGTGAACCCACCCCCATGGCCACCTGCCCCCAGAGAGGAGTGAGGGGTCAGTGAGGAGCGAGGTCTCCTCATGGAGCCAGGGGTCAGCGAGGAGCAGGGTCTCATCATGGAGTGAGGTCTCGTCATGGAGCTAGGGGTTGGTGAGGAGCGAGGTCTCCTCATGGAGTGAGGTCTCCTCATGGAGCGAGGGGTCGGCGAGGAGCAAGGTCTCATCATGGAGCGAGGTCTCGTCATGGAGCGAGGTCTCATCATGGAGCTAGGGGTTGGCGAGGAGCAAGGTCTCATCATGGAGCAAGGTCTCATTATGGAGCGAGGGGTCGGCGAGGAGCAAGGTCTCATCATGGAGCGAGGTCTCGTCATGGAGCGAGGTCTCATCATGGAGCTAGGGGTTGGCGAGGAGCAAGGTCTCATCATGGAGCAAGGTCTCGTCATGGAGCGAGGGGTCAGCGAGGAGCAAGGTCTCATCATGGAGCGAGGTCTCGTCATGGAGCTAGGGGTTGGCGAGGAGCAAGGTCTCATCATGGAGCAAGGTCTCGTCATGGAGCTAGGGGTTGGCGAGGAGCAAGGTCTCGTCACGGAGCTAGGGGTTGGCGAGGAGCAAGGTCTCATCATGGAGCGAGGTCTCATCATGGTGCTAGGGGTTGGTGAGGGGCTGCGGGAGCTCAGCCATGGACCAAGGGAGGGGACGTTGTTCCTCCCAAGAGCTGATAATAAATGTATTAACTGACATCAGGGCACTCGAAGGCTCCCATTTCCCTCCAAGAATCAAGTGTTCCCCATGAGGGACTGCCTGTCCCTGTGTCCCCCCGGTGCCAGCGTCATTTCCCCAGGTGACGCCAGCAGCAGCTGTGGGGCCGAGGAGCCCTCAGAGGTGTTTATCTCCCCCCTGTGCGGTATCTCGTGCTTTACTCAGGAGCTGTAAAAGAGCTAATTGTTTTGCAATCATGGATTTACAGGCCTGGGCATTAGCAGGGGCCCAGCGGGACTGGGGAGGCGGGAAGCAGCTACCGAGGGTGTGGGAAGGGAGCGAGGGGGACGGAGGGCACCCGTCCCCGGGGTGCTCCGGGGCCAGACTGGGGCGAGCTGCTCCCTCTTCCTCCCCGTCCGTCCTGGGCACCTCAGACCTTGCACATGCCGGGCTGAAAATAACACAAAAGTGGGAGCAGCTGCAAAAGAAGATGATTTTTAAAGGATAATTTTTTTTTGGCAGGAGGATGGAGGGACTTTGTGACTCTTTCTGGGGGATCTTGCACGGATTTTCTTTAGGTTTTTTGGGCAAGTGCTGGATACCGTCATGGCGGGGCATTCATGAGAGTTTGGGAAACTCAATTAGGAACGGCTGGTGCTCCCCTCCCCCGCCGTGGGCGGTGGGATAAAACCCGCGGTGCGAGGGGCCGGGGCCGCCGTCTCGGTACAAACAGTAAGGAATCCGTGGTCTGGGGATGTCGGTGGGGCCGAGGGGCCCCGTTCCCACCCTTGTCCCTGTCCCCGTCCCACCCCTGTCCCCGTCTCACCCCGTCCCCATCCCACCCCCCCGCCCGGCTCCAGCTGTACGGCAGCCTCCTGATGGGCGCCGCCATGACGCCGTACGGCAGCAGGAGCCCCTAGCGGGGGCCGCCATGCTGCGAAGCGCATGCGCGGTGGCCGGCGGAGCGTCTCCATTGAGAAGAATGAGGGGAAAGGGGCGGAGCCAAGGCGTGAGGAGCCGCCGAGGGGGCGGGGCTACGCTCCGGGGCTCCGGCCATGGCCACAGTGGATGCCGAGGTGAGTGAGAGCGGCGGCGTCCATCTGCCCGGGCGGGGGGAAGGAAGATGGGGGAGCGTGGAGTGGTATCGCCCAGGGCCAGGCGGGTTCTGTCGGAGGCCGGGAGGGGGGCCGTGCCCCCGCCGCCCCATGGTTCAGTCCAACTCCTCTGAGGGGAAGAATGTGGGAGCTGCTGCCATTGTGTGTAGCGGGGCCCGGGACTCTGTATAAGTAACACCCCTCCACGGTGAGTCAGTGGTATGGGCCATACAGGTTCTGGGGTTCCCCCCCAATGGGAGCGAGTGCGTGTGGCGGAGGTGGGGGGTGACATCCATGTTCCGGGGCCTCCCATGCGGCGGGCGGTGCTGGCGCGGCTCCATCCAGAGTCCAGGGCCGGCCGGGCGCGGCGGTGGCGGGCGGGCCGCCGCTATGAGCCATGCAGGGTCCCGGGCGGCGGGCAGGCGCCCGCGCGGGGGCAGGCATGAGGCATGCAGGGCCCCGGGCCCCCGCCGCGGCAGCGGGGCGGCCCCGGCCCGGCCCCTGGCCCGCCCCCGGCCCCGGCTCGGCGCACCGGCAGCAGCGGGCAGCCCGGCTCCGCCGCCCGCGGGGGAGGCAGGAGTCCTCCGCGCTGCCCTCGGAGGCCCGGCGAGCGGGAAGCGTCGGTCAGGCGGGCCGTGCCGGCGGCCGCAGCCTCGGGCTTTCGAGGGAAGAGGGGCCGAGGCGGGGCCAAGTCGCTTTTGAGAAGAAAACTCTTGAGTTTTTCCTCAGAAAATTGAGTTTTGCCTCAGAAAACTCTTAATTTTTTCTTCAGAAAACTCTCCGAGTTTCCTTACAGGGCGGGCGGCCCGGGACAGCAGCCCGGTTCCCCTGGGCGGCCTCTCCTCCGCCCTTCCCTCGGTGCTGCCCACCAAAGGGGGCCCGGACACCGGCCCTGGGCATCGGGCAGGCCGAAAGGGTGGCCCAGGTTGGAGGAGCGAGGGAGGAAGGCTGCGGCGAGCCCCGGAGGGGCAGCAGCCCCTCGGCAGCGTGAGGGACCGGCCTCGTCCACACAGGTCCTGTTCCCCTTAGCGGGAGAGTGGTTTGAAAGGCCCCGAGCGTGAGGCTTGAGGAAATACCGGAATCGCATCCAAAATCCCCAAAGAAAACGAAGTTTGCCATGTAATGACAATTAGCCGTAATTAGCCAGATCTGTAAACGTCTCCAAAGAGTACAGCACACAGCTCAACCGCCCCATACAATTATGCGAGTGGGACACAGCGCTGAAACGCTTATTGCACTTGCTGTGTTTCTTTATGCCAGACTGAAACTTTTTCCCTGGTTTTGTTAGAGAATATGAACTCTTTTTATAAGTCTTTTTGCCCTCAGATAAACACTGGATTGCAGAGTGCTGGCTGCTGAGCCTTCACAGGGACAAAGAGAGCAACGAGATAACACAGGCGGACATTCCTGTATGAACTAAGTAAGAGCTGGAGATGAGCGGATGCTCCGGAACTGTAGCCAGATGCAGTTATGGATCGGCATCTCCCAGTGGCTGGGTCACACCTTGCCGTTCAGGTGTGACGGGGGGTGCTGCAGCTTCTCTCTGAAACACTGCGCTCAGAGGGCTGTGCTGCAGCAGGGAACTTCTGCCCTGTGTGGGATAAAGTCTGTAGCACGGCCATGCAGCTGGCAACAGCAGTTCTTTGCGAAGCACTGCAAAGACAGCTCAAACTTATTACTCAGACAAGATTCCCATCATCTTCAGTGTTGAGTTTTGTCCAAGGCTTTCCTCATGCTTTCTGTTTCATCACAACTGCATCTTGAGGCCTGATCCTGCTGCCTGCCCTTTGTGCTTTTGAAGAGGATAAGGTGTTAATCTTGCCCTGTGATAGAGAAATCAGCCCTCAGGTGCTTCTGTGACTCTGTGGTCTGGTTTTGCCTTTGGCTGCCTGGGTGTGATTGCTTTCAGGAGGATGGCTTGGCTGTAACCGGGGCAGGAGTTGGCTTGTAACTCATCACCTCTCAAGGTACAGGTCAGTCTCAACGCTACAGATGCACACTTTTTATTTTGGGAAGCATCTCCCAGGAGTCCTGGCTGGGTCTGCTCTCTACGTAGACCATTAAGAAACATTGCTCTTAGAGTCAGACTTAATATCCACAGATGTTGCTGTGGATTATGGGGAGGGAACGGTGACTCATTTGGAGTTTAATTTCTCCCCTCTCCCATAAACTCAGTCAAATCTGAGGCCAGATATGCCTTTGCTTACACCCCTCTGAGGCTAGAGGGGAGGAAGTTGGCATAAATGAGGCTGGAATTTAGAGAAGAGAGGAGATGCTCTTTGCTTCCCCAGGGCTCGTAGGGTAGAGTGAGGACTAACACCCACAACCGTGGTGTTCTGCCATGTGCAAGATGGAGCAGAAATGAGGGATTATTTCACTTGGTCAAGAGAGGTGCAGAGGTGTGTTCCTGGGAGGAGATATTTGCTCCGAGCAAAGAGCAGGGTGGGAGCCTGCGGGCTGGAAGAGGGCTGTCTGTGTGTCTCCAGGGAGTGTCCACACCACCTCTACAAACAAAGTTGTTGGCAGTCAGTTAACTCAAGACTAAAAGCTTCCAGTATAGAATAGCTTCTTGCCAAATCTGAGTGTTGATGCATGACAGAGAATCTCTCTGAACACTAAGTTCTTTCTAAGTCCTGAGCTGTAAACTTTGGTGGGTATTCTCCTCTGGCTGCCCCAAGCAATCTCTGTGCTTTGGGAAATGGTTGAGCTGCCAGGTAAGTAGCCATTAAGTGCCATAACCACATTGCTGCAGAGAAGCCTGGTTTTGCTGTTGGTTTTCTTTAGCAGGTGTCTTACATCCAGCCTGGTTTGGGGCTTTTATGTATTTTAGATCTACTGCGAATGCAGCACTAAAGATTAAAGTTTAAGGAATTGAGTTTGTCTTGCTCAGCCAGTTCTATGATAGTGCAGGTTCATTGAATTTGATGCTGCTACTCCAGTTTGCATCAGTTTAGTGAAGAGAATCAGCTGACCTTGTGTTTCTGTGTTTCCTAAAATGATCGTTTGCTGTGAGCTTGAAAAGGAAGGTTTCAAGCCACGATGTTTTTCCTCAGGCTCGTGCTAACCTCGGGAAGGCTGGTGCCTGCATGCTAAGCAGGAAGTAAGGTGTGTGTGTGGCTTTGAATGAAGTGGTTCTCTTCAGAAGTCACACTGCATTTTTCATCATTTTTTTTTTTCCTCCTATCTGTTCTGATCTGTAACATCTTTTTTCTGGAGATGCAGCTTTGATCTTTAAAGTGAAGAGACGGCGTGCAAGCCACATAGAGGACAGATTTCCCCACTGCTCAGCACCCTCAGCTGAGGCTGCGTCTCCAACGAGTTCAGCACCCAGCAGCTCCCTGCGGTTTTAAAGGCAAGGACTCAACAGGCTGAGCAGTTTTGCAAACCAGGCTCGCGGTGCTGAGGCTTTGCCCTGGCTTTGATCCTTGCTCTCATCCCCTCCGCCAGCTGGTGCCGGGAGCTCTATAGGCAGCCCTCCGCCTGTTCAATGAACTCCCTACTGGATTAAGGGGCAACATTCACTCATGTCAAAGCGCTTCCTATTCACGGGTCCCTGGCTGGAAAGAGGTTGCTGTAATAGGCCACCGAGTGCAGGAGTGATAATAGGAAAAGCCAGGACCTAATGAGCAGTGCCTTTGAGCTGTGAGCGCGTAGATGATTTCTTCAGTTTCCCACTTTCTGTTTTGCAGGTGATGCGAAATCCAGTGCTTCTTTCAGGCCTGCCCTGCCCTTCCTCCTCTCTCATTTACTCCTGCCAGCTGGTATCGCAAGTGAGGAGAGGGCTTTGCTTTCCCAGGGCTGTTGCTTTTAATATGGAGTCTCTTTCAGTAAGCTACATCTGGAAAACTTGGTGCATTTTAAAGCCCATCATCTTTCCTCTTTTGTGAGCTGTCTGGAAGCATGCATGTTTTGATGGCTGCAGGACAACTGTTTTCCTCAGTCTCCTTAGCGCAGTGAGGGATGTTGATACTACTTTGACATGAACGCAGGAAAAAGATGCGTGTTTCCAGTTGTTGTGTGAGATTTCTTCTGGGGTACCAGCCTTAACATAGTTTGCAACATTTTAGCTGTATCTTTGTATGAAGAAAGGAGATTTTTCTCCCTTCTCTGATACTGAACACCTAGTAAAGAGAGTTTATAACTGTGTCGGTTAGGGGCTTTCGCACAAGGGTTACTTTATTAACATGATAAAATTGCACACTGCCCTGTCCACGACAGAATTTTACCCCCCGTCAAATGGATGCTAACATTTACTTTCCTAACGTGCCTTCTCATATGCTGAGCAAAGCTATGGGCTAGCAAAGGCTGTTTGGGAACTCATCCATTTATTCCATGAAGACAAACTTTGAATAATAATAGAATGGGCAAATATGACTTCTGAACATTTAAGAAAGCCTTAAAAGTGCCCTTCAGTTGTGTTAAGCTAACATGGCTGAAGTGAGAAAGCATCTGAAGAACGTTTTGTCAGTCAAGGCAGAATCAAAGGCCTGGTTTATACTTTAAAAAAAGCTCCTCCAATATAATTATGCTGACTGGCGAGGATGATTTTTTCATTTTTCCTTCCTGAAATAGTCACACTAATAAAAGTCCTTGCTGTGGATGTAGCTGTATTAGTTTAGAGGTGATTTTAGACCAGGGTAGCTTATTTTTTTTGCTTCCCAAAGCAGAGGCTTGGTCTACATTTGAGAAGTTTTGCCGACTTAAGTTATCTGTCCACGAATGCAAAGAAATTGCTCTCCCTTCCACCATAGCTGTGTCAGCAGAAGTCCTGGTAGAGATGCAACTACCAGCAAAAACCCCAACAACAAGAAGAAAACCAACCAACCAACCAAACAGCTCCTCCACGGAGGGAACTGACTCTTAGCTGTGCTGGCAGGTAGAGCTGGACGGACGCTCACCTCGCAAGCAGCTGTGCCAGCTGACGGAGGCATCAGCATCCCTTAGCGGTTCATTGCTGCTAGCAGGGAGCGATGTACCAGTTGGTACCCTGGGGTATCACGCTTCCAAATGTGCATGAGAGCAGCTGATATCGAAATGATAAGGGACTGATACTGTTGTGTTGCCACTGATCTGAAATGCTAGTCTGGAGCCTTGCTTTTTATCAGCTTGCCTAGCATTTTGTGACCTGTCTGTTCCCCTCCTGAAGCCAGGGCAATGCCGCCTGCATGGCCTCTCTTCTCCAGAAGCTGTGGAGGGGATGACAGCAGGCTGTGCTCTTCTTGCTTTTCCCTGGCAAAGTGCTTGGAGCAGAGCACAGCTGGTGCCTGTGGTTTGGGTCAATGGGCCTCAGAAAAGGAGGAGGTGAAAGAGGGTTACATGTATTTATGCACAACATGTGCAGGACTGAGAGGTTCAAGGGGTCCATTTGAGTGCTTCAAGACAAATTTTGCTGGAGGTTTTCCCCTCCTTGACTGCCGTGGGAGCCAAAGGTCACTGGTGAAGAGCTCACCTTGCTGTCTGTGTCTCAGGCGAATCAGGGAGAAGTTGTGCGAGTCCATCCTCCCTCAGTGTGTGGGCAGGCAGTTGGTGATGGCTGGTGACTGGTTGAAGTGGTAAAGTAAATCCGACAGGGAGTGAAAGTTTGCTGTAGCCCTGCTGACTTAGCTTGGCTGCCAAACTCTGTGAAATGCATATAAACCCAGAATAAACCGTACTTATAAAAGCGCTTGATTCTGGCATTGCTGCGTCTAAAATAGAAAGGCTTTCCTGCTTTTAATTAAAAATTTCTAGCATAGGCAAAGTATCAAGGACACCCAGCATATCCTCTTTTCAAGTAGGAAATGTTCTTCCAGGAGGATTCCTGTTTCCATAATGCCCTGCCTGATCCCTGCCATTGTCTTGCCTCCATACCAGCTCGTTTTGCCTGAGTTTACGTTTAAGATACTTTGGCTCCACGCTCAAACATGCTGCCTGACATTAACTGCAGACAGCTGCTGAGCAAGGTGAGCCAACGCGGTGTAGGGCTGAGCTGCTCGTGTGTACATGGGACTGACTTTGAGGGTGAAGGTGAGCTATTAAATATTAAATCCATCCTTTTCAGTGTCATATCCCCTTCTCAAGGGAGAGCTCTCGGAGGCAGTGGTGAGCAGTGTCAGTTTAGGACAGGGAGACGGTGAGTGGGATGGACTGGCAGAGCAGAAAATTCAGGTCCATTTCTGTTTGCATACGGCTAATCATCCTGCAGAGACAGCACATGGGAGAGGGAGGAGATTTGCAGGTGGCGCAGCTGGGGAGGAAGTAAATACAGAGCAAGATAACCAGGCTGACATGGATAAACTCAAAATAAAGCCAGGTAAGTGACTTACCCCGTTTGTTACAGGGAAATGTGAAATTATGCAAACAGGGATAAAAATAACCAAAGCAATTATAGCTGCTTGGGTCAGCTAGGCCAGTCCATGAACCAGGAGATGGTTTTGAGCTTGCCGTGGCTACAGCATTCAGAACCAACAGCGGAGAACTGGGAATCTGAGCAAATTGAGGTGGGTGGAGATAATAGTGGTGCCCAAAGACTACACAGCAGGCCTGTTACCTGGGATTTGGGGCAAAGTGCTTGAGCCAAGTCCAGGAGGCTTATGATGCTGCAGAAAAATGTGCCTGCTTGTGCCTGTCTCGTTGCTAAAAAGAGGAGGAACGTGGTGCTTATTCCTTCTGAGGATGGAGGACAGCCAGGATGAACCTGATGGCTTGGGCCATCTGTGGAGCCCAAGGGAGCACAGCACGAGAGCATGGGCACCTCCGTGGAGCGAGAATTGCAGTGCAGGTGTCCGAATTGAAATATGCCGTGCTTTGGCCTTGGTTAGGTTAAGAGAAAAAGTCTATGTGTTGTTCAGAGTCCTACTTCAGATTTTTAATTAATTTTAGAACTCAAGTGTAGATGTGGACAGATGTATTGTAGCATGTTAACTGTCAAAAGGGAACCCTGGTCTCCCCAGGACTATTTATTGGCCGTGACCTGCTGATGCGTTTGAATACAGCCCTGAGTGCAGTGAAATACATTTTATTTTTTTTTCCCCCTCCTTCTTTTCCTTTTTAAGCCTGAGCTCCTGGATTCCTGAGAATCTCAGCTACCTTCTTCGTCTCCAGCCAAACATTTCTAGTCCTTGCAGTTTCAGAGGAAGTTTTAATAGGTAATTTCTCCCAAAGGCTCAAAGCCAGAAGGCAAATTACCCAAATGTTTTATCCAGCTTCAGTGGTAACTGGGGATGTTTCATACTGCTGACCCAGAGCATTCAGAAGCTATACTTAGGTTCTCTCAAAAATCATAATATTGTTTCAAGAAGTGGGAAATTAAACATGCACGTGGTGGAAGACTTAGAAAGGATTAATGGGTTTCAAAATTACATGCTTCATCCAGCTGTTGATTTGGGAATTGAAAGTACGCCTGTCGCAGTATCAGGAGGTAGTTATTGAAACGTGACGTTTGGCCGTGTGTCTAGTGAATGCAAATGCCTGAAGGCCTTTGACTTCAAAGCTGTGCCCTACCTCCAAACTGACTGGAGTTTTTGATGGTGCATTAGCTCAGCCCAGGTGTGAGCAGCTGGGCAGTGAAACCGTATGTATTTTTTACTCTTTCTTCCCTGTAGTTTAATTTATCCTCTCCTGATTGTCTCGGTTCCTGGGGTCTTACCCAAGGCACGTTTTTATGCTGCCCTTGACTGGAGTTCATTCCCGGTGAGTTTTGCTTTCGGCAGGAGGGAAGGGGTTTGCGGGACGGCGCTGGAGGCTGGCAGTGCTGTGCAGCTCCTGTGGCTCTGCACACCCTGCGCATCGCCAGCTACGGCCGTGCTGGGGATTTGGGGGCTGGAGAGGCAGCACCTGAGGTGCTCATCAGGTGCTAAATAGGAGATGGCCCTTTAAGTCACTTGCGTTTTTAGGACCTGAGAAGTTAACTTCATTTTTTTGATGCATTTCTTATAACCCAGGGGGTAGGTAGCAAACTTACACCCTGTCAAATGTGGTTTTATCAGTGTAAAGAAGAGGGTTATCAGTATTCGGGAGATGAAAGCATTATCAATCAGGCTGTGAGCTGGTTTTTACGAGTCCATCTAGTATCTTGTTGGCCTGCAAGTCTGAACATAAACCTCCAGATGATAATGTAAAGCATGAGTCTAAATATTTTATTAATTGAGGAGCATTATTAATATTTGATAGATTAAATCAACATCCAGAAGGTTTTGCAAAAAGCACCACTGCTGAACTGGTGACCAAGACATTAGGTGTTTTTAATTGCAAACTTGTTTGTAATAGCTTTTTCCAACTCTGTGTTAAATGTTAAAGATCGGTGAATTCCATACATTAGAAATCCTTTTGTTCTTTGAATTAGGAAGGGTATTTTTTAGTATTGCTAGGATGCATTTTTTCAGATTGGTGATTTAATACCTCCTTAATATGCAAAGATGATTGTTTATAAGCAAGTGTCCTAAGGGACCTGGAGATGACATCTGGAATATTTAATCTTTTTTGCCACGCTTTGAGGAGAAACAACGAATGTGCCTTCAAAGATGGCCTTCGGATGAGATGTAATATTTACTTTTGCGATAGTGCCAGATCCTGTAGCTTTCAGAGCGCGTGTGGAGAGGGGAGGTGAGGAGCCATGCTGGCTTTTAATCAACATCCCCCTGTACCAGGGAGACGCCACCGGTGAGCAAACAAACTGCTACTGAGCACATTTGCTGAAGATTCGTCTGATTTGACTTCTGAGAATTGCCGTGGGCAGAGGTTAGCACAGCCCCTCTGGCTTGCATCCTTTGAAAAGGCCAGCGAGGGGGGATCATATTCTGTCCTGGTTATTTCCACTTTGTTTTCTAGTCGCTGCAAAGTTGTATTTCCCATCTTTTTTTAAGATTTAGACCAGGTGTTTATCACAAATGGTTTACTCCGTGCCTAACTCCCACATTTTTCGGATTTCTCTGTGAGTTTTATATTCTCCTTCCCTATTGAAAGTACCCTTCGTGCTGGTGATATGCTTACGCTCTTGGGTTTCTAAAGCTTAGCACCTTTTCTCATGCAGCTCCATTTTGATAGCACATTGGTCTTAATAATTTCTGGCTTTTATTAAAAACTGATTGGTTTGATGTCTTCTCAAATCCACACCTCTAGACTATCCTCATGGAAGCTGTTTTATAGATGTAGTTTATCTTCTGCCCCTTTGTGACAGCAGACTAAATTTTTACCTACCACTGCGGATGCAAATGCTGGTGCTTTATGCAATTATGAGATGCACGTTATATTGCTGTTTGTCCCGGAGTCGTGGCTCGAGGCTGCCGTCAGCAATGACGTGCGACACAAAGATCCTCCTTGCCGCCAGCCAGCGTGCAGGCTTAAATACAGGTCCCGGTGTGATCCCGGAGGCAGCCCAGCCACGGAGGAGAAGGTCGGGAGGTGATGAGGAATGAGGGTGATTTGTCAGGTCTGAGGCTTGGCTTGTGCTCGGAAGTTTTACCAGCCAACTTGCCTTTCTTCACTGGGGCCTTTGTTTCCAGCCATGCTTCTGATGAAAGGCAGGAACGGCAGCTCCTCCATTGGCTGCGGGAAACCACCTCCCCATGCGGCACAAGCCCTTGACGAACATGCGCCGCGGCCGAGTGCCAGTGTGGATGCACGCCGGTGGTGGGGCTGTGCTGGCAGCTGCCAGCCCCGGGCTCTTACTCATGGGGTGCTGGCTCCTGCCAAAACAGCTTCCTGGGACAAGGGGGGAGGCAGCATGGAGGAAAAACAGCTGGGAGAGGGGATTTCCATTATCTGCCTTGAAATGCACCTAACCGAGGCAGCTGGCAGCTCAGCGGTTTGAGTCTTTGGTCAGCAAGGGCAGGCGAGTCCCAAGGGAAGGGCTCGGACATTCTCAGCAAGCTCCCAGGAATAGGGAGGTTTGATATGGTTCCCCCCGCAACGTGCTTGTGACCCAGCAGCACGGTTGTGTCAGCAGCTTGAAGCCGATGCAGAGACGCATATTTCGCAGCTGTGGCCAAAGAGCTGATTGCAGGAGGCCCCCATCTATGTGTATTTATACATTGGATGCCCAGGGATGTTCTAAATTGTTCTTTAAATGACCAAAATCTCCACAAGTGGAAGTTGGCGTGGAGCTGCCAAGAGCTGCTCCTGATGCAACAGTGTCTGCTTTTAAAGAGAAATGTAAATGGTGACACGAGGCCCCGTGGTTCCTGCGCGCGTTCCCTGATGAGTCAGATATCTCCGCTTGCACTGGGATGGTAATGCTGATGCAGTTGCTGATTGCTGCCAAAGCAAGGAATCCACACAAGGAGATTAGACAGCAGTCCTTTTCCCTGCTGGGTGCTCATTAACATTTTCTTGCTGATGTATTATTAATTAAGCTAATTTTTATTGCCCTGTAAGTATAGATGGTGCTGCTTTGCAAGCACAAAACATAACCTGCTTGTTTCCCAGAGCGTCTGAAGTGTGTTGTGCCATGTGCAAAAATGAGAGTACTGGAAAAACTGACAGTGTGGCTGAATATTGAAGCAAGGTAAATCTCTGGGTTTTGTTTTCTTTTTTCCCCTCTTACTTAGCAGAGGCCCCGCTTTGTGGCTGACTGGGGCTGCTGAATGTAGAGCTCTATGAAGGGAGAGCTAAGGACCTACAAATGCCCTGTATGCAGAATTAGTGCAGACAGATAATAGGACTTAAGTGCAAGGAGAGTTTGCAGCATTGACCCTCCATAAGACAGAAGATTACATAGACTAAAGTAGAGTATTACATTAAAAAGGGTCTTGGGACCTGATCTAAAAACACAGGGAAGGGGGAGGGCTTTGCCATCAGCTTCAGTGAGAGCGGCTTGCTCGCAGTGTACCCAAGCGGTGGGGCAGTCAGCAATTTAAACAAAAGAATTGAAAGTACTGTCCAAGCAAGGCTGGTTGGTGGAGTCTGATTATGAGATTTAGAATTTTTCCCTGATGAAAAGCCGCTGTGCCCAAGACGACTTGTAGTCTCATTAAATGCCAATGAATTGAGATTCTGCTAATTGGCCTGGCACCGCCATTGTGGTGCTTTGTCTACCGTGAATGCGGTGGCCTTGCTGTCAGCAGCCTGCATGCTGTAACGGTGCAGCCATGCGCTGCCGCTGCCAGCGTATCCGCAGGGGAAAGGCTGCACTGCCATCTCTGAATTTGCTATTTCACATCAGTTTGGGATCTGTGTGTTTGGAAGTCCCTTGAGTCTGATGAGATTAGGTGCGTGCATCTGTATGGGTTGCTCTCCTGGGAGTGAGGTCTGCCGGGTGGTCTCTTTACCCTAACATGTCCCTCGGTCCCTTTTGTGCCAGTCACGTCCCCCAGGATGAGCAGAGGCTCCCTCCCCTGAGTGTCCTCGTTGAACACGGTGGCTGGGTTCTGCAGCCTGTGCTGCTCTCCAGGCTTTGTCCCTGGGACAGGTTGGTTGATGTTTTGTTCCCTGTGGTGCTTTTTCCATCTGTAAAATTGAGGAAATATTTTTACAGAGTTATAAGGCTTGACTTGTTGTTAGAAGCCTTTAACTGGAAGTAGTGTAGAAATGTAGCATGTTAATTTTTAAAGGTACAGGTTATCCTCACTGGGTAGGAGACGGCAAGTTACTTAAGTCAAAATGTTCACTATTTTATGTGCTCTGATTTATGTTCTCTAGTTTCTGGCTTCATTCCTTGAGAACATACGTGGATCTGATTAAAAGAAATAGGAAACTTCTAGAAGCACTTTGTAACATCTGAACTATTTGTGATCAAAGACAGTATGACTCCAAATGTCCAGCACATCTTTCTGATAGCAACATTGGACTTTATCTTGAAAATCTGATCTGTAGTCTTTCACGTTCTCTTATTCCATGCTTAAATTAGGCTAATGTATCCTGTTCCAGCCTATGCAATTATTAACAAACCTATGTAATTATGGCATCTACTGTACGGTCATTCTGTGCCCCTTGCTAGGAAAGATCCACTTTTAATAAACAAATCTGCTTTTACCACCTGTCACTGACTTTTCTAAAGCAAAACGTTGGGTAGAAAAGTGTCACTTTGGTGAACTCTCCCATTTGTTTGTTTACATCTGGATTTTTTACCTGGTTTTGCAAGGGTGTAGCAGTTGCAGCTGGAGGTTGAGGCCTAGTTTTGCAGTGCAGGTAAGTGGGGGAGAGCAGAGAGGGGGCTGAGAGGGCTGGAGCCCCCCAGGAGCATCCTCTGCCGTGGGCGGTGTCACGGCCCGGCAGCCCGGGAGCACCCGGTGCAGGTTCCTCCCGGCCACAGTCTGGCTGCAGCTGCCTCTGACCTTGCAGAAGCACTGGGAAAAGCTCTGCTCTGTTGGTCGATTCAGCCGTTTGTTGTTTGTTTGGTTTTTTATTTGAATGAGAAAAAGCCCTTCATATTTTGGCATGAATTCACGATGCTTTCTTTTATTCTATGCATGACAAAACCATGTGCTTACAGTCCCTTGCTCAGCCTGAGTAGGATCCACTCCATGGACCACCATCAGGAATTCAAGGCATATCTTAAATCCTACTTAAACCTCACTCTCCAGCAGATCCACTTCATTTGGCTCTGGGCACAAGAGCGGGAAGGAGTGTGTTATATTGAGTACTAGAAGTTAAACTGCATGGAAGGAAAATCAACCAGTATTGGTTTTTAGCTCCGTTGTCAGAGCTTTGGGAAGGTTTGGCCAATGTAGGCTACAGTTTCTGTTAACTGTAAATATCTCTGTGTGTTGCATCACCAGAGGAGCAGAGGAAGGAGGAGAAATGACATTACCTGTCCTTTGGGTTTTCAGCCCCACGTGTCTCAGCATACTGATCCTTCAGCATTGTTGTCTGGGGATTGTTAGACATAGGCCACCTCTGCAAATGAACTTCCAGGAATACAGTCATTTCCCTGTTTCTTTCTACAGGAAAACTTGAATCAAAATTTTTGTTATTCTCTGTGTGAATTCAGGGGCTGTTTTCCCCAGCTTAGTTGTAGAGCTAATCTTCATGCAGACGCTGCCATTACCTTGGTGATGTGTCTCCTCCCCTTAACTCACCAGCTGCACTGTGGCATTAAGCATGGCCGTCCCTCTTGACCTGAGAATGCTGTATCGCAGCGTCGCTGCCTGCTGGGCTGGGCAGCATATGGGAGGACTAGTTCAAATCTCTCTCTTTTCTACTAGATCCTATGAGTTGCTTATGTGACAGCATCAGCTTCTCCAGGGGTGAGGTGCCCAAAGTCATCACACAAAACCCCCTTCCTGTCCCAACAGCCCCCCATGAACGTGCCAAGTGCTCTACCCGTGGCATAGGTTATTTATATGAAAGCAGCTGGACATGGGAATGACCCCATGGAGCCTCTTGTAATGGTACATTGTAGATCCACATCAGACAGAAGAGGAGCACAACTGTGCGCTGACGAGTGCTCCGCTCTATAATTACATAGCGCGGCTAGACAGGTAGGTTTTGATCTTGTGAACATTTACACATCTGAGTAATAATTACTAATATGCCGTAATATTCAGCGTTACAGGGAGAGCCGTTCATCGGTGACATAATGGCTCGGGTGCTGGCTGCGCTGTGGATGTAGGGTTGCAGGTCTAAGCCCTAGATGTGTGGGCAGGCGTGAGCCGTGCCTCCATCTTGGAATGCTTCCTTGGGAAGGCTGTGCAGGTGTCTTGTACTGGTTGAGTGTGGATGCAGTTTTGCTGGCAAAATAAGCCCTCCTGAGTGAAGGAAGATACTTCCATGGCATGAAGCCCTCCTGGCTAGGGGCTCCTGCAGTCCTCAGCAGAGCAGAGAAGTCAGGAGCGGGAGGTGATGGTGAGGTCTTTTAGACAGCAGCTGCAGGTTTTCAGCCGTGAGCCATTCATTGGATTTGTAGAAATAACCGTTGACAGGATGATCATGGCAGTTCCTTTGCATGTTGAAAGCTATGACTATTAATTAAGACTGTGCTGTGAGAGCTCATTTACATACAGCTTTTAGCATATACAGACTGAACATCTACAAATCCCAATTAACATATAGTTAAAGTTAGCACTTTGTACTGGTGTAGCTAATTCGTGTGAAGACACAGGGCTTAGCCATGTCGGTATAAGCACATTTATGCTGGTGTAAATGTGGCCGTGCTGCACGTCATGCAAGTGTGTTGGCCCAAGTGATGTTGATCGAAGCGTGTTTATGTTGGTATAACTTTGAATATGCTTTGAATTGTCTCAACAGAGCTATCATGCTATAAAGGATGCTTCTACCAGGGATAGCTAAAAAGATGCAAAAGTTGTGGATGGACCAGTAATCAGGTCCTTGAATTAATTTACTTTTTTTTACATTATATTATTTCAGTGTTTGTCATTCCATGTGTTTGTATTTCTCTGTGTTTGGTTTTTGGTTTTGGTTTTTTTTTTTTTGTTTTTTTTTTTTTTAAATGGGTCAGATGGGAAATGGGGAATGAGCTATTTTGGAAACACACAAGTGAAAAGCTGGAATGTTGATGCCAGTGGAGGTGAGGCTGGACCATATCCCACTGCTCGTTTGCTTTGCATGCCGTGTGAAAGGTATGTTGCTGAGCAAAACAGGAAGGCTCAGAGTGTGGAGGAGGCAGTGATTCTCCCAGAGTTGTGAGCAGGCTCACTAGGAGGCATCTGAGCATTCATACCCGACTTGTTTGGAAGGTTGCAGTTACAATCTTGGTCTGTCAGGGCCTTTGGATTAAATTGCAGTAAAATCCTTCAGTTTTCCTGAGGTCTGGATTCTCACCGTGCGTTACGGCAGGCTTGAGAGCGTGGGGCTTGGCCATCTGTTCCCAGAGCAAGGCAGTCTCCCGGTGCTGTGATCCTCAGCAGCTCTTGTAACTTCTCAACCTTTGAATTTTAATCCAGAAAGTGGAGAAATAATGTTCATCCTCTTCACTGCTTGGTTTGTAACCTCTATAGGTGTTACAAGCCGGAGGTGAGGCCAGCACAGCCAGGCTTTGAGCCTTGCTTCCTTGAAGCTGGTACTGCCTTTGCTAGCCATCATGCTCATTTTCATAAGCCACCATGAGATTTTTTTCTTGTTGTCAGCTTCACTAAACCATTTGCTTAAGCTTTGAAAAAAACATTTTTTTTTTTTTTTTTTTGACTTTCATGTGTAAAGCCAGATGCCTCCAGGACTTCCTCTCTGTTACTTCTGCTTACTTTGTGTGAGTGGTTTTTAATCCCATGCCAGCAGGGTGTAAATGTCTGTATAGCAAACATGACTAGTGCAAGTGGCTGGCTTTTCTTAGGTACCTCTCAGAGCCTTCTGGAAGGGTGTAGTTGGTAGGCCGAAGGTTGAAAGCCACTGGTGTGGGTGATAGGAAGACCAGGCACAGAGGGACAGTTCCTGCTAAATGAAAAAGGACGCCCTTAAGCAGTGTTTGTTTATCTTAAGAGACAAAGCAGAGTTAGTTGGATCCTCGTGACCAGCGTGGGGCAAAAGGAATCCGTGTGTGTGTGAAGTATGAGGATCTTCTGAGCTCTTGCAAAGTTCTCCAGTATCGAACCTGGTGCTTCAGACAGCATGATGCAGGGAGCACAAACCACCACAGACGGATCTTGACAGTGGGCTGCAGTCACCCAGAAGCCTGCAGTTTACCATCTTCCCCCTCCCCACACTCCACTGGGTCATATTTACAACTGGGGCACTGTGCACACGTCTTTGTAGTGTCTGCGCTGAAGGTGCTAGAAGGACCAAAGGAAAGACCCTTAATCAGTCTGCTTTGAGGATTATTTTCTAAAGCATCCATATTCATTGCAACCACGAGACCCCATTAAGAGACTAATTTTGTCTGCCCTGCCCCAATGAACTTCTGGAATTTAACCTAAATTGGATTTGTCCAGTGAGAGATACTCTGACCACATCTCCTTCTGCAAAAACAACCTGCTAGACATGCAAGCAGGGATTTACTTTGCTTTTACGGAGAACTCTGTCCCCTAGTTCCTGCTGTGAGGTCTTGGACTGCAATGGCATGTTTGTGCTGGGCATGGAATGCTGGACTGTGAGGAGGAGCAATGCCTCGGTCAGTCATGGGGCTCCTGATAAGAAGGAGACATGGGGCTGAGTTGCTGTAATTTCTTACTGAGATGATGGACTTTCTAAATTATCATTCTACCCGTTGGAGATGGCACTTCCCTGCTCTGAGAGAGGTGTCTTGGGCCCATTTTACATTCTTGCCATCTCCTTGATAGATAGCATCCTTGGTGGGGCTGTGGAGCCCTTTTGTTCTCTGGTCCAGTTTCTAGCATTTGCTGCTCCAGCAACACTTTCAGACCCAAAGCAGCGGGATCCTGGTGCTAACACAACACTGCGGTTTGAAAGAAGGAAGCAGAGCACAACAGGTGACCACCAGCTTTTGGATGAAATGGTCACACCTTGAGATGGGAAGGATGAATGGCAGGTTGTGATATCTCGTAGTCTTGTGACTGGCGTTGTTTTCATCATAAAAGATGAGAAACAGTCTTGTGTTACCGCCGCATTTATGGTTTGTAATGTTGCTGGGTTATTTTCCTTTTGTGGAGTACGACAGTGCAGGTTAGACTGCAGCCGTGTATCCGTTGAAGTCAGGGCAATAGCAGGCAGCATGGCTGCTCTCCTTTGTGAGGAAATGTGTCACTATTTCAGTGGTCAGCAACTCCTGCAGTTTTGCAGGCTCCTCTTTAGGGCTGTGCTGCCACTGGACTCTCCTTATAGCCTGGATGCCATTCAGCTGTACGTTTGGAGGGGAGAGAAAAGGGCACCATATTTTATACCAGAAAAATGCAGGTATTGTGTGAAAATCATTCTGGTAGGCTGCAAAACTCAGGAGCCTGCTGCTGCTCTGCAATGCGGTTTGTGGGATCCTGTCAGCTGGTTTGGCATTTTGTGGCATTACTATAAATGGTGATAGTGATACAGTATTATGTGTTAACACTCTTTTTTTCCTCCTGAATGCTCTTCCATGCTTTGCCACGATGTTGCAGACTAGATTAACAGTGCAAAAGCCACCTGTAGGTGCTCTGTGGGTAAGAAGGAGAGGAGAAATCCTTTTCATATTTTGGGCATACATTCCCACAGCTTCCTGCTCTCCCAGGCACTGATGAAACGAAGACCCAAGTGCACTGTCTGTAGCTAGAGGTGAAAACCTCAGTAGGCTGCTCCACGAGAAGTCCGACCCAACTGGCAAGTACGATTGCAGTAACTCATTATCTGCTGCCTTTCGCCTGAGCATCCCTCCTGGACCTCTGAAAGCTGTTGAAGACTGAGGACATTTTGACCACATCCTCAGATGCCTGTGTTTGGTGGCGAATGGAGTGTGAAGAGTGAGTACCAGCCATGGGCTTGATCTTGCTTCCAGCGGGTCACCTCTTTTTGTTTAGATATCAGGCTTGAAATCTTGGTTTTTTTCAAGCTAGTGTGATTGGAGATGCTCAGTCTGCAAGATTTGGTCATCATTATACAAATATGTTTCTTCCTGGAACTAGTGATCATGTCAAATGAAGCAAGAAGCCTCCATGCCCTGTGTTTGTTGGGAGCTGCTGGTCCCCCATACTTTCCTAAGTCATGCTGCCTTCTTCTCTTGGCTTTCTTCTGTATTTGGTATTGTTTAGACCCCTGGCAGCCTGCCTAGCTGGGGTCACAGCCACACTGCAGTGCATTGGTGGAGCTGCCCCAAGCTTGATAAATCTGCAGCGTGTGTAGAAAACATCATGGGCTCCAAGGGTCTTGGATTTACTGTGCTTCTGCAGCTCGTTGGTACCATGTGTACCTCCTTCTGTGCCAGTGGCTGACACTTGATGTGGAGGATACAGCATCCTGTAGGCCACCTACCTCCTCTAGCAGCAGAAGCAGAATTATTTATTCAAGTATTGCTCTGTTCTTTTGGTACTTCCAGGCTGTTGTGAGAACCCATGGATGAGCAGTGCAGGTACTGGAGTTTCTAGTTTCTGCAGTACTAGATAGAAGGTTGCCACTGCACTAGGCTTGCATTCCAGCTGCGTGGTCTCCTGCAAATTTCTCTTTTCATACAAATGAGTCTTTAAAGGGAGTCTGCACTGAGGACGTAAAATGCCTCCATGAGTTTTCGGCAAGGCTGATTTTCCTCTGTTGCGCTGTGTTGGCACCACTGGACTTA
Source organism: Fratercula arctica (assembly GCA_947846985.1). Classification (NCBI taxonomy): domain Eukaryota; kingdom Metazoa; phylum Chordata; class Aves; order Charadriiformes; family Alcidae; genus Fratercula; species Fratercula arctica. Next base: position 9,532,092 of record CANTUZ010000016.1, read on the forward strand.
ACAGCGTCACCTCTGGGTCACAGTGAAATGCACAAGAAGAGCCTTTGGCTCACATACTTGCATCGTGTTTAGTCCATGAAAGAGCAAATAAGTGCATTTCCTAGGATGAAATGATTAATTGTATACACAGGGTGTAGAGGTTCTAATACCCACAGGAGGGATATTAGAAAGGTGCCATCAATTTGCTGCCACGGCGTTGTTAAACACTCTTTGGTTGGTATTTCTGAGGAGGTCAGCAAACAGCGAGGCGGGTCAGAGCGAGCCAGCCAGGAACGGTGAGCATTTAAGGAAGGCTGCCCCGCTCTGCTTCTTCCCTACGAGTGATTGTTTGAAGGAGAAGGGTTTTGCTTCCTCCTTTCTCTCTCACCATCTTCATCCAGCTGCAACTTTCATGCTACTCATGACAAATGAGGAGTGTCAGAGGTGGATTTCACCACGTCACATACTGTCTCCTGTTTGGTGAATTAGTAATACGCCACCATACTCTTCTGGGGGAATCTCTCTGTCCTGGCTGCTTTTTCAGCCAGGTTGAAGGCTGGGTGGGTTTTTAAAAGATGATATTTTAAAATTTGAGAACAGCTTTGATTTATTGACCTGCTACCTCTATGACTCGAGCTGTCTGGGCTGGCATCTGGAGATAAGAGACTGTCGAGTAATTGCTTATTATTGACTGATTGCCAGCTTGGGCTGTTTGCTTGAAGAAGAATCAATAGCAGTCAATCTTCAAAGTCTAAACTCTCAGGGACTATGACTGGTTTCCAAATTGGGAATGACAGGTCAGGATAACTCCATATCTGATATCCCAACTTCATGTTTGGGTGTAATCCTGCAATGGAGGAGGAAGTGCAGGACATGATCTTCCTGCATCAAGGCTTTCACGCATCTGCCTGCTCTAAAGCCTGGGATTTTTCTTTGCAGGGATTTTCAGGGACAGATCCCACCCTCGCTCCAAACCTTCCTCCGGGAGAGAAGTTGGAGCAGCCTCAGCACCACCTGAGATAGTGGGAGGCGAGGGCAGGATGAGTGCTGGCATCGTTCAGTGAGTCCCCAAAGGATGGAGCAGGGAGGGGTGGATGAACAGCCTGTGCTATGACACATCCAAACCAACCAGTTTGGATGCTTTATAAATAAAACAAAGCGTCTATTTTAATGCATGGTAACAGAGATTTCCTTTCTGTGGGTGATTCTATTTAGGTGACAACAGAACAAAATATCCAGTGTCACCATACGTTTTATCATTCCTTATGGAGACTGTCGCTATGGTGAGCGTTCATTTTAAAAAGCAGACATAGCCCTTATTTAACACTATCATGCCATGTTGCCTTTTTTTGTGGATTCACGTGTAGGGCTTAAAACATAAAAGGGGCTTCACAGCATCAAAGGCATTCAAGACTTCTTTTTAAAAAAAAAAAAAAAAAATGTTTGGATGTTTGTAATGGCTGGGGTGAAGTCTGGCGACTGGATTTGTGAAGCAGTCTCACACCTTCGGCTGCAGCCCACTCCGGATTTTCCCCAGCGCTGAGGGGTTGCAGCCTGGTCTCCATGTGTCCTAGACTCAAGCAGGGTTTAAAACTTGAAATAAGAGCCTTTCGGGGGGGAGGGGAAGGCTGGATCTCTATCAGCTACAAAGAGCAATTAAGCAACAGGACATAAAATAGATAAATGGGAAGGGGAACGGCAGTACCCCGGTAATATGGGAAGATGAAAATGGAAGAGTCTATTTCTAAAGTATAAATATTTGTCCTTAATTTTGGAGCTTTATTTTCACCGGGAAAGCTCTGACTTAAGGTTGCATCATTTGGGGTGAGGGAGAAATACCTCAAATAGAGCAGTTTCATCTACAGTGGTCTAGGAGAGAGTGGACAAGATTACTTGAACAGCCTTGTTTAGATACTGGATTTGTTGTCTACTAGCAAATCCTCATTTGCATGGGTGCTTAATCTGTGGAGTTAAATGTGTCTCAGGATCTGTTATCTACTGTGCTGCAGAGTTGAGAACTAGATTTTTAAAGCTGTTCCTTTTTACTTGAATGTTCCCCCTCCCCCCCCCCGCACCCTAAATTATCTTCCTGATTTTTTTAAAAGCAAAGATGAGCCAACAAGTGATACAAAAGAAAAATCTGCCAGTGAGAAGAAGCTGTTTTGGACGTAAGATTCAGTGGATGAACTGTCCACCAGCTTGTAGAGAAAAGCCAAGATCAGACATTTAAAACGTGTGTCGCAGGGAAACCACTAGCCCCCCCTCTTCCTGAAAGGGCACATTAACGTGAAATCTTTAAACCTTGTTGGAGGTGGAGGGTTGGGCAGGGATCCTTTCTAGAGCTCAAGGAAGGGCTTAGCCTTTATTCTGGGGGCTGTTTCACTTTGCCTGTAGTCCTGAAATGGCATTTCCTCATGTCTGCAGCAGCCCTCACTTCATGAAATGGATGCAACTGCTGAAAAAAGATCTCGCGTGAGCATGCTCACTGGAAGATTAATCCTTTAGAGGGAGTTGGAGAGTTAAGCTACTGTAATTTCTCTGCAGTTGGCTGCAGTAAACAACTGCTCTAAAGACACGAGGAAAAAAATTGACGGAGGTATATGGGATTAATGTACATATCTTTTTGTGTTTCTACTTTAAGGTTGAGGGTTTGATAAAGGTTTTTCTCTTAAGAGCTGGGGAAGAGGGATCTGTGTAATGATTTTATGGGTGACCTTCATGTTGTGGTTTCTTTTTCTTCTCCAGGCCAAAGTAATCCTATTTCTGTGCAAGGCCATACTGAGGCACGGGCTGACTTTCTAGAGCTGGGGTAGAGCACCAGGGTGACTTCGTGTTGAGTTAAATGCTTGTACGAGGTGAGGCCTGCTGCACGTTGGGCTTTGTTGGCAGAAGGGAGCTGAAAACACCTAGTCCTGTTTAGTTGTGATCAGAACCCAGTGGGACTCGATATATCATGCTTATGTTGGAAAGAAAAACGTATAAAGGGATTAGCTTTGCCTACAGAATAATAGTCTGGTTTTTTTAATTATTATTTTGCTCCCCCTTCTCCCCATGCCTGAGGAGCTGCAAACCTGTGTCAGATGGGGGAAGGAAAATACTCGTTGAGATATTTTGGTTTTGCTTTAAAGGATGATCACTTCTCGCGTGTTGAGGAGGGAATGCCTTGCCAGCGAGGTAAGTGTTGCAGGCACACGGATTGCGTCAAGGGGAACCCGAGCTCCTTCCTTCCCAGTCGCTGCTGTGGGGTGCATCCTGGAGGAAGGAAAACCTCTGTTAGTTCCCAGTGAGTGAACAGTGTTTTATCTGCTCACCTCCAGAAAGTGTGGGTGAAGGAAGATGTGATTTACCGCCCTTGATGCTTTATATCAGCTCCCTCCGAATACTTACAGCACAAGTGATGGAGGGCCAAGCTGGGGGCTCCCAGGGCATCAAGCAGAAATACCTGGGTGGCTTGATTTGTCTCAGGCTGCTTCAGCAGAGCGCGTGAGCTGGGAGAGGCAGTGCTCACTAACCACGGCTTGCGTCTTTACCTCTTAAAAACATCTAGCTAATCCTTCTGAATGATGAGGAAATGGAGGTGAACTGTCAGCAAAACTTGCCTGGCTTGGGGTGGGGGGGTGGCGAAGGGCATCGTTTTGAGTGTTATTTGCCTAACTGGGAATAAATGGCTCCCCTTGAGCTCGTGTTGTTAGAGATCAGTCCTCAGTGAGTCCCCGGGACTGTGTACGAGTGGAAGAAGGCACACCCTTCCTCCTTCGAGGAGTGAATAATAACAGATGCAACTCTGCCTGTGCCACTGAAAATCCATGTGTTGCATGGCTATGAAAGTAGTCCTGGCATTACCCGGTGTTAAATTTATGTCCAACAGCAGCAGGATCTGTTTGCGATGTTGTGTATTGGAAAATGGCTTTGTATTTCCTTGGAGTGGTGTGAGGAAGGGAATAATGATTCAATAATTTTGCAAATATCAGTGGCTCCCACTAGATTCGTCCTGTGGTAGCTGTCAGCTTACATGCGATACACAGGTGGACGCTAATGCTGTCGGATGAGTTCAGAAGGGCAATTCTATTACAGACTTGGCTGACCTCGAGATGCTGCCTATTTGAAGAATATTTTGCCACCCCAATATTGAGGTTTTCTGCTTAGTCCATGTTTTTCCCCTCCTTTCCAGAAGCTCTGGCTAGCACAGATTGTCGGTTCTGTGGATGGTTTTAGGGAACATTGATGGCTGTGTGCGTAGGGGGAATAATTAGCTACCAAATGCAAATAGATTGTTTCTTGCTGTTTCAAAATCATTGTAATTTCTGTTGAGGGATGGGTTAATTATATCTTCATTTTGATGGGTGTAAGGAAAATGATAGAGATATGGCAATATAAATCTATACAGGGAGGGACGTTGTTTTCAGAACACTGTTTCGGAAATCGTGAGAACAAAGATTTGTCCCTTGGAGGACTGTGGTTCTGTCGGGATCCAGCGGTGTTGCATGTTTTTCAGCGGTGGATGAGTGTTTTCTATTTCAAATCTTTATCTTATGCCAGTGATGTATCTGTCACCACGACAAAAGGTTTTCAGTTCGGAGGAAGATGATGACATTCTGGTGAAAGTGCATTTAGTTGAAGGGCTGAAGTGTTTTGGAAAGCAAGAAAGTTAAAGTATACCTTAAAATTTATTTCTGATCAGGGTGTAACAAAAATATATCTTTAACTTAAAGTGCGTGGATGAGGGGCTGTTTTACCAGTACAGGACCTAGAGGTCCTTTGGCACCAGGACTGGTCCATACGCTGAGACAAGGTGCTTGTCCCTGGCTCTGCCCCAGTGCAGGTCATCGCTGTCTCTCCCTTTTGCAGTGGGTGACGTTAGGGAGCCTGGATCCATCACCTCATTCTTTATTGCAACCTCACTGGGAAAGGGAGTCAATTTCATCCCTAAAACGGCTTGAACCAGCTTTAAACTTTTTCCTTTGGTCTCCAGTACCAGGGTGGGCATCTCTGGCACCAGAGAACAGGCGAAAGGCTCAGCAAAAGGACAAAGGTGACACTGTTTCCTTAGTGCCATGCCTTTTGGCTTGAAGCCAAAGAGTAAAGCCCTCCTCCTCTTCTTGTTTGAGAGTAAAATGGGGAAAATGAGATATTTTCAGTGGCTGAGGAGAGCCCCTAGCATGGAGCGCCAAGCTTCAGCCTTACCGAGCCTTTGGTGGCCTGTGGACTTTGTGCCTCTGGACCGGAGCAGCTTTTGCAAGAGCCTCAGCCCACGGCCACTTCCCTCCTGCACAGGGCGGCTCGTCACCACCAAGAAGGTGTTCAGCTCCTCTCCAACAAGACCCGGAACTGATAAGTCTGAAAGGGGAAAAAAAAATAGCTACATCCAAATTTAATTTCTGTTTGGTTTAAAGTTTGTGGATGTGTTCTCAGGCTCTGCCGAAGGAGCTCTGCAGATCCCTGATGGAGAAAACCTTACCTGGGGTGTTTCACTTGCGTGTCCCTCGGGTCAGCACGGATGGGGCTGTGCGGATGGCAGTGTGTGCAGGGAATGCAGCGCATGGGACCCCTGGAGGCATGTATTGAGATGGGTAGTGTGGGCTTTCCAGGAAGATTCGTTGCCTGTATTTGCAGGCTCCTATCTTAAGATTTCTGTGACAAATTCTGACCATGTGGCCAGTTTTGTCTATTTCTCCGTCAGCATAACTTTGTTCAGTGGAAGAACTGAAACCTGAGTTTGGGACTTACTCACCTCTTTGGTATCGTAGCAGCCAAGGACTGTGTTCAAAACAGAAAGAACAAAATGGAACTGAATCTTACAGGTGTATCTAAAACCTTATGCAACCCTGGCAATCACAGGGAGGAGAAAGTTACTGTGCTGGGTAATATATTGCATCAAAGTCCTAGTCTTTAATAATCAAGTGATGACCACTTCAAAGCCTGGTGTCTTTGCTTCTCTCCTTTCTAACTGCTTCAGCCAACCTTTAGTCAATTGGCAATGACTTTAAAACCAGACATTATGATATAAGCCTTGTAATTATTTGCTGTGATGAATCCTCTTTCTGCTGTGAAGCTGTGCGGAAGGGTTTTCTGTAACGCGCAGCATTTCTCCACCTTCATGCCTTACTGAGGCTCACTTCAGAGGGGAAATTTTCTCTCCTGCTCTCCTGCCTTCCAGGCCGTTTTGAAACCCAGTTTATGGCTGCATTTCAGCTTCCTTAACACCTCGAACCAGCTCCTTGCTGCTGCAGCCTTGCTTTGTGCCCTTTCGTGGTGCTCTCCCTCTGCCCTGAGCCTGGCTGCCGGGTCTTCTGCTCATCCTGGGTGAAGCAGGGAAGGTCCTTGCGGCACCTCCCCAGCAGATCCCTTGGGAGCCCTGTGTCCTGGGATGCTGGTGGAGCCCCGCTCTGAGAGGGGAGATAAGGAGAGGAGTATTGAGAGGAGCAAGCCTGAAAGCAGCCGCTGGCAAAGGGGACTCCCTTCCTCCCCTTCACCCTCAGCATTATTAAGTGAAGTTACGGGCACGGGGGAAGGAGCTGGATTTTTTAACCTGGCAGTGAAATTAGTAGGATAAGTACATTCCCCATGGTGGATGAGGCTTAATGAATTGATCTTCTTGGAGGGCATACATTTGGGCTTCTGAGCGTTAGAGAAACAATACAGTGCAGTACGTTATGCTTGGAAAAACATGGTCTGTGGTGAAAGGGAAGATGGAAGAAAAATCCTGCTTTAAAGACCTGCATCCACCTGCAGGGGAAAGATGGAATTAAACAGAGCAGGGAGAGAGCAGAGACGCAGGAGACAGGGCTGTGAGCATGGCAGTCAGAGGAGAAGAGGATCGGAGGGATGGATGGGGCTGGTTTTGAAGGTGGTAAAGTGACTTGGTGGATCCTTGAAAAAAAAACAAAAAAAAGAGGAAATGAACTGCAGGTGATTCTTCAAGCGCCATCTAGTCCGTGACCTACTTGCTGCCACAGTGATTTGCAGCTAGAGAAGCAAACAGAAGAAATGGCTGTTCCCTGTGGGAAGGGCCGGGGTGCCGGCACGGGCGGGAGCTCTTTCTGGTGGTGTGGCTGCGGCTGGGCGCCTGGAGGTTGTAGAGCCACTGCCGGAGAAAGCAAAGGGCGCAGCTTTGAGCCATGCATTTCCCTCTGGTGTCACCGCCGTGGAGGGAGACAGTGCCGCATCCTGGAACCAGGCTCAGATTTATGAGCTGGCTTAAACACTCCTCGATGCAGGAGCGAGCTCCTTCCCCGGGAGGGCTGCGGAGCACTGTGTGACTGCCCTGGCTGGGGACACGGCTCACCAGCACATGGTACCAACGATAGAAATTATTCATCCCTAACCTCCTTAATAATCCACTGCAAACTAAAACTCTGCTTTCTCCCGCTTCTGCTCCTTCAGGAGCCCCCACTAACCTGATCATTCTTAATCTCATCTTATTTTCCAGATCATCAATTTGATTTCTCAGTACTTTTACAGTCCTTAGTGTTCCCGGGAATCAGTGCCTCCATCAATTATCTCTCTTTTTCGAGGCTGTAGCAACCTTGAACTACAGTTCCCATACTATTTTTATCACACATGCTTATTAGAGGAGTCCTTCAGAAATAACGGTACAGTTCTTACCAACATATCCCCGAATTTTCTCAGTAAATAGTAAATTCATCTCTTGCTTATGTGAACTTGAATGCTCTCCTTTTCCTCTTGTTCACTTTTCCCGCTGGGTTTTGGGAAGTAAATGCCTTACCTTTAACTTAATTTATACATGTAGGTATACATGCATGTCGCAGTGTATCGGATACTCCTCTAACCATATTAATCACAATGCTGAGCATCTAGTTCTATGGACTGGCGTCAAGTAGTGGCACTGATCAAACAGTTGCTCTTCTCCGCATTCACCAGCAAGCATTAGAATATAACCTTGCTTTGCTTGACTTTTGAAACTGGTTCCAATATCTTCTACAGTGCTTGAAATCCAGATAAATTCAGTAATCCCAACAGACTCAATGTGTATTTACTGGGGGCAGAGGCTTGGATGGGGAGGGGACCCTAAAAAAGCAGTGCCCTGCTGTTGTCTGTGCCAGTGTTGTGCCTTTCCCACTCGGACTGGGGCTGTGTGTAGCCTGGGGCTGCTTCAGGTTCACTTCTGTACAGGATGAAATTGGAAAGTGGCCTTTGTATCTTTGCTTTTTTGGGAGTTCTAAGTTGCTATATTAAAAAAATAATGAAAAGTGGCTCTGAGAGTGCCTGAAATGGCAGCCTTCCTCCTGTTGATGGCATATAGGGAGTTATTTGTGAGTTAGCAGTCCAAGGTTATTTAACTCCAAAACTTCTGCGCTTGCCTTGCAAACTCCATCCAAGAAAACCTGTTCTTTGGAAAGAAATATGAAAAAAAAGTCCTCTGTTTTTCATAAGTTGTGAATTGTGCTCTTGTCTAAGCTGATTATTTTATTTATTCCAATAATCCTCTCTTCTAGAATAAAGCAAAATTAATTGTCTTCCTATTTCCATAATGATTTGCCCTTCAGACAGTTGCCAGGCAAAGTGCTTAAAACCTGAAATGAAAAGATGGTGAATGTTTAAAATCATTGAGCTACTGTAGGAACATGTTTGTATTTTAATAGGGTGCATTCAAGTAGTCCCAGAGAGTGCTATTTGCTCTGTGTTCTGTAGGATTATGAGCGATGGGTTTTTTTAATTCTGCATATGAAAATGGGGTCAAGCCTGCTGTGGTAGATAGTGCAAGTCTTATGTAGGATTTCGCTAGCAATATGGACTGCCTGCAATTGAAGCCCTAAAATTAGCCGGCATTAATGGGGAGCGTTGTCCTTGGGCTTCGTTGTGTTTTGTTTGGTTGCTGGGAAGGTGGTTTTGCTGCATTTCGGTGCCTGGCGATGGGCAAGGACCTCGTTCCTTACAGGTGTCCCTGCAGGAGCTTTTCACTGACACCTACCTGGCTCTTGGCTATTTTTAACTTCGTCTGACTGAGAAAGCAAAAAAAAAAAAAAAAAAAAGTTACCAGATTAATTTGGGAAAATGCTGGAGTGCTTCCTTAAAAGGCTCAGAAGTGATGTAATATTCAGTGATGAATCTCACAGCTAAATTAGAGATTTTTGTGGGTGCGTTGGTTGAGGAAGGGAGTTTCATATTTTATCAGCTAACACATTTATTTTTTATACCAGGCTAGGCGTTCAGGGCCCCTGGTTAGCTGGGCACGCTGGCGAAGCTGCTGTGGAAGCCGTGACACAGCTCCAGATCTCAGCCAGAGTCAAGAGGGTGGTGAATCTGCCCTCCACTTTGCTTCCCAATTTTATTCCAACAAGCTTTGGGAAATAAATAAAAACTTGGAGATGGGGATGGCCTTACTTCTGATGGTGGATTATGCTGAGGGCGGGTGAAGAGAAAAGGCACAATGTGTTAAAAACAAGAGTCTTGCGTAACGAAAAGGGTTTGTTGCCCAGTCATTCGCATCCCTGTAAGCATTGCACATCCAGGTGTGGGCTCCCAGGCGGAGGGACAGGGGAGGTGGAGCTCATCTCCACTACGTTCAGGTAAAAGGTGCTGGCACCAGTCCTGGATGTGGCCCTGGCTCTTTCCTCATCTCGCAGTATGCCTGGAGGCATTGGGGACAGTTTCAGTGGTGTGTTTCAACACAAGAAACCACATGGCAATAAATTCCTCATATCTGTCGTATGTTTCCCCCTTCCCTTACCTGAAATTGCTCCAAAGGAGCAGGGTGTAATCCATCATGGAAGAGAGAAGGATAGAGAGTTAATTCATTTTCATGATCTTTCCATAGCATTTAGTCCAGCTAATAGTAATTTGTCTTACTTGGCTGCTGCAGTAATCCCATAAGGGACCCACTGGGAGAAGGCTCGGCACAAAGGACCCGTGGCCCCCGGGTATTTCCATTAGCTGAAGAGCACACGTGATCATCTGTTGCGTTTACAGCCAGAGTTTTGTGCTGCCATCTGAAGCAGAAGAACAATGGAGGTACTTTATATACCACCCAACTGCAGGAGACCATCGTAGCCAGGTGAGATAGCGGCTCATGGCCCAAATGTCCCTTAGCACAGGGGAGGGAGGGAGCCCTCCTGGTTAGGGAACATAAACCCAGGTGTGTGAATATGTTCCTCAGGTCTCACCTGCTGTGCCATGCATACAACAGCCTTTTGTTTTCTGTTAAACATCATAAACCTGGCAGGGGAATTCATTAACACGAGTCCCGACAGACTTTGATTTTGCCAAAGATTGATTTGGAATCACTCTCCCTCCTCTTAATAGCAGCGAGCTCTCTCCCCTCCCTGTTCAGCAGGCCCGGGGGGGTGTAGGTGCAGGCTGCAGCGTAGAACCACCCAGTTCTGCTCGTTCTCTAGCTGGTATGGATCACTATTGCTTGCTGTTGGTGCACCTGGCTTGTTGCGCAAAGCATAGAAGAAGTTATCCCAGACAGAGAAGACTCAGGTGGCAACCTCCCATCTGTCGAAAGCTGCTCTTGATTTCAGTATTTTGAGCTCAGTCTCTTAGATCACAGATGGAGCTGTATTTCCAGCTAGTGCAAACCCGTACAGTTCACTGAAGTAGGTGAAAATACTCTTAATTTACAGCGTATATGGTCCTGATCCGTAGGCAGTGTACGCTACATGTGCATGATGGGGAGGGAGAAGCCTGAATTTATCAGTCACGCAGAGTCTTGTGTAAAATAGCTCCCTGCTTGCTGGTGTGGTTGCCAGAAGGGCTTTTGTAATGGCAAAGGTTGTGAAATCATGGCAAGGAAGGGGAGAGGAGGGGAGCTGGGCTGGAGGAGGACTTGTGCCCCTTCAGCTGGAAAAGTAGGTGTTAATGGCTGTGTTTTGCAAGGCACCTTCCTCATGCTCCAGGCATTTGGTGTGCCAGGCAGTGACCTGTAGGCCTTTTTCAAATGAGAAGTGTTTTACAGAGGTAGTCTTTTCCCCTGATCTTTTGACGGCTCTTTGCAGGAGTAACTGTGTTTGTTCGCTGGGGGCTGCTACTAGTCCCGTGAGACAATACTGCTTTTGAAAATGACTATTTTTATTTTAGTCACTACCACTATACTGATAATCTTGTCCTGTTCCCCGAGGGAGTTTTTGCCCTTCCTGGATCTCATCCTGATCCCTGCTTGCGAAAACAAATCCCGGGTTGCTGATGAAATCGGTTGTCTGATGCACTGCATCATCTATGATTGTGCCGGGAGGGAAAGAGCCGGTGCCCTGCCAGAACAGCAGTGTTTTAAACATTTCGCTTTGGCTAAGGGCATCCAGTCTTCCTTTCTCTGCACTCCCTGTCTAGCTGAAGTATGAGAAGTTTATCATATTTGAATACTCAAGAGTATTTTCTCTTCGTCTTGTGGTTAGGATTGATTATTGCATGGCATCAACAGCCTTTCCTTCCTCTCCTCTCGCAGCACATCAGGTTATATACTACATATGCACAGGAGGTAGACTGAAGGAGCTAACTGATCTCCATCGGTAACGAGGAGCCTGCAAATGAATGTTTAGTGCTGGCAGTATCACTGTGTGATCTGGTCTTTCATCCCCTGGAGCTCATGGAGAAGACCATCATGAGAAGCAGGCGATGGTAGGTGCTGCCTCTCCAGCTCTGCCTGGGGAGCAGCTCCCCAAGAAACACCCCTGTAGCCCCCTGCCTTTTGGTGGGAACAGCTTGTTTTGACCATCCTCGATGTGAAGCGGCCTGGGCTGACTGTTTTTTTCTGTTGGGCACCTCTGTGATGAGCTGGCGTTCCCGGGATGGCAGCTCCAAAGGCATCGCGAGGTCTCAGGTGTCAACTTCAGGTGGAAGAGGAATTCACAGTGATCGTGTGTCTAGTAGGCTGCCTCTGTGTAAAAAGTGTAGCTTTTTATCTTATTTTTCTAAGGTCAGTAGTATTGTTTGCTTTGAATGTTTTATTTTGCTTTTTGTGGTTGCGTTTTCTTTGTCTCCGCGCACCTGTAACGTCACAGCGCCGAGCAAGAGTGGTAACTATAAAATTGGAGCCATCTGGGAGGTCTGGGACGGGGGGTGGGGAGGAAGGGCCGGCATCGCTTCCAAAAATCTGGTTAAAAACCAAACTGCTGGATTTTGAGTGACAGTTCAGTAGTAGCTGGTTGTCTCTGATTACGTTTCCTGGGGATTTGGAAGCTCGCAGAGGCCCTGTAGCTGCAGTACGGACGGACAGGTAAATTTCCCGGGAGTTTCACTGTCGGGCTGGGGTACATCCGGAGCGCTCATCTCTCGGCACTGCGCATTTGTTGCTTTCCCCACAGAGCTATTGTCTGAAGAGACACCAATAGACGTTTGCTATTGATTCGTTGTCTGGAGAGAGAACTGGAGTAATATATACATATATATATCTCTCTCAGATTGACTGAACAAACTTTCCTCTTTCTGAGTCACTGCTGCATTTTGAAGCAGGTGGAAGAGTTGCCATGGCCGAGATGATGCTTATTGGGACTTTTGAGGTTTCCAGGGGTCAGAGAAAAAAAATGAGGAATGGATGATTTAGATTTCGGGGGAACAACAACAACAAAATCCCCAAGCAAGAAAAAAAAAAAAGTCTTTATCACGTTTCAAATCTTCCTTCTCCCCCCACTTCCAAATGTGTCTTTCAAAGAGTTACAAATGCCTGTTGGCATAGAAACTACAGAATCGGAGGGAAGCATGCAAATGTAAAAGGAGCCATTCTGCCTGAGCAGCATGGACTGAGCCTCTGCAAAGCTGGCTAAAATCTTTTACGAGGCAAAGAAAATTGTCCAGATGTTGCTCGAATTATAATGGCACTAAATATTTAGGTTTTTCAATTTGCACTTAAATCCAAAAAAGCTGGAAATGTAGGGAATGCGGATCCATTACCAGTGGGCTTTCTCTTCTTCTGAAAGAAATTGTAGTCCAAAAATATTGCTAAAATCTGTTTGGCTCCAAGTAGCGCCAATTCCTCATTAAAACATGTGGATATTTCTGTGGTTTAATCTGTTAGAAATGCATTCAGGATCCAGTAATGTTAAATTAAGCAACAATATTGGCCTGGTTGTTGTTTGAAATATTAAATGTGGCAGTCGGAACACCAAGGAAAATGTTTGCACATTTTAATCGTTCGATGAGTAATTTTTATTTATTTATTTTTTAAATTTTATTCTGAGGAATGATCAAGAATGCTTAAAAACTGTCCCTGCTCTCCTCGATTCGCCTCCTTTCCCCCTGCCAGGCTCCAGGAGCAGCGCAGCATCCCGGCTCCTTGCTTCCCCTTCTAGCGCGGGGCCGTGATGGGATGGAGCCGGGGAGGATGCTGCTCCCTTTGAGCATCCTGCTCGCCACCTCCCGCGGTCCGAAATCCTTGACGGGAATCTAAAAAGCCATCACGGCCAAACAGAGAGGTATGCATCACGCCAGGCTTTCCTTAAGAGGTTTTTACTCCTGATTCTTCACTCTGTTGGGGTTGCCTAAAGATTCCCTCGGACAAAATGCCTCTAAACTTAAATGGCTCAGCAGCATGTAGCAGCGGGTTGTCTCCTGGGTAGTTTATCCCCCGGCAGCATGGAGCTTTTATTTATTTATTTATTTTTAAATTCCCCAATTTTGAATTGCCTTGTGGTAAGGCAGGCCCTCTTTTTTCCACTTGAAATGCAGCTGTGCCAAGGAAGGGCTTCGCCGTTGTGAATGTCGGAGCGGATGGGAAAGGGAGCCGTGAAACTGCTTGCGGTCTGCGGTGCCTTGGGACACATTCATAATACATGGCCCGGAGAAAACATCACTGCTGGCCGGGTTTTTAATTGGGGGGGGGGAACGCTGCTTGTTTTTAAATTTGACAAAATTGCAAAAGTAGTTCTATATTGGTGCCTTGTTCGTTGTGTTAAGGTTAAAAATGAGGGTAGTCAGCTTTATTAGCACTTTTTTCTACAGCCTTTTGTTTTGGGGCCTTTTTTAATTGCATGGCAGCTTGCGTTGTATTAAAAGGCGCACCTGGCTGGAAAGTGGTACAAAGCGGGATCGTGTTGCCTGTACCTGTGTGTGACTTGATAGCGTTCACGCCTCCTTGTTGTCAGACCTGAAAAGGGCATTGGAGAAGGTTGGTGGGCTCAAAATTCAACCATGCTTTACTTGCTCTTTTGTTTTCCTCTTTACTACAAAGTGCATACTTTTCTGTGGGATAGTTTGAGTTTTTTTATAAAAAAAAACCCAAAACCCCAAACTGAAGCTTCAGTGCAATTTCCTTTATTACTTTAATTTAAATTAAAGAAGAATAACTGTAGGATGATAAATGGGGGTTGTTACTGATTTATGATGGAGGAAAGCAAGTGAAAATATATGGCATAATGGAATGGAGGTCATTGCTGTAAATGTCCTCTGCAAAAGCAAATGGGCGTGCTGGGGAGGCGGAGGTCTGGAGTCAGAAGAGAAATCGGCATCAGCCCTTCTCTTGGCTAGTTTCTGTGGCTGCAAAATGCACCACGTGGAAGGTCCAAGCCCCAACGAGGTCCCTGAGAGCACACCCGATGGCTCTGTCATCGCTTGCTTGTTTGATGGCTCATCCCGCTGTCCCTCTCTTGGCTTTCTCAGCTTTGCTGTAGGGACTCCGCAGCGCAAATTCTCTTCAAGCAGGTCCTTAATTTATTTAAGCAGGATTTTTTTTATGCTTAAAATGTGTGGCTAACTTGGACCGAAGTGCCTTGCAGCTCGCAGAGTCAAGGCTACGATAGGCAGGAGAAGCTGAGAGGCACGCTCGTCCCAATGTGTCTGCCTTGCACAGACCTTCACGTACAGGGTCCTCGCTTTTTCAGAATAATTATGAACTTTGGGGGGGTTGATTAAGCAGAAAAGCCTGGGTTACCTGCAGTGATGGGTGTTGTGTGAGAAGGGAGGGATCTGATATTGCCCGAGCCTTTGGCAGGATGGGCAGCCAGGGCTCCCAGTGGGCTGTGGGGAGCGAGGGGAGGCTTGAGGTCCACCACTTGTTTCACCCACCAATTTTATTGGCAAAGGGATGTTTTTCTTCGTTGTTGGACTGTGTTTATGTTTTTGCTCCACTAATACTTGCTTAACAGTTCACCTTATGAGTAGGATAGGAGCACCTGCTTAAAACCTGGATTTTCGGATAGGATCCCATATGCATTTAATAGAGCAGCATTAGCTGGGCAGGACAAGGTAGGCCAAGCTTGTAGAAAAATCTTAAATATTAAGGACAGAGAAGCAAGAAAACTCTTGCTTGTATTTCCACATACATGGATGTGTGCACATATATGCTCAGAGTTATACACATTATCACTTTCCATTGGTCAGGCATTAATGGGGAGGAGTATTTAGATTTATCCTTGGGTTGTATTAGGAGACCAGAGACCGTTCCTGCAGCAGCAGAACCTTCCTATCTGTTGGGTGAGTTAAGTGGATATCTATCTTTGGAGTGAATTTGGTGGGTTTCTAGACTAGAGCAGGGATCTTGGCGGGGTTTTGGTTGTTTCCATGTGGGTTCGCTCACTTTAAAGTCTGCAGAATAAAGCAGTAAAGCCTCGTTGCTGCCTGCACCTCGAGGCGAGCGGCAGCAGGATCTTTGTTTTAAAACCTGCCCCGAGAGGACAGTGAGAAAGGATTAGAAAGACAAAAGTGGGATGGAGAGAATAAATTAGAAATGTAGGAGAAGAAAATACAGGAATTAAAAATAGGGGAAGAGAGTTCAAAACAGAAGAGAAAAAATGGCATGGACGATAAAGCTTTGCAATGTGAGGGACTGGGCGTCTGTGCCTGTGAACGACTGCAAACAGAAAAAACTCTGACCCAGAAGAAAACTCTGATGCCTACATAACCTACCTGGATGTGTAGGATATGTGGGCAGGAAGATGGGAAGCAGGTGAAGATGGCCAACAAAATGAGGGACTGGGAGGGAAGTGCTGATCATTGTCTCTGCAGCAGGCTGCAGAGTATTTGCTTTGTTTGTATTTTATACCCGTGACAAAAAAAGTGATACAAAAAAGTCTCTCGGGCCCTGAATACTGATGGAGTGATGAATGGGAAGGACTGACCCTTCCCTTCTCCACAGAGAGCATCTCAGAGGGTCTTCAGTTCCCATCCTTTAGGGGAGGCTGGAGAAGGCGGTGCTCTACCAGGCCGAGAATCCTTCTGGTTTTGAAGGTCTCCCACAAAACCCCCGAGTGGTTGAAGGGAGAGCAGATCGAGCACAGCTGAAGAAATCGCGTTAAGTCACATTTCCCGCATCTGTCTCACAGTTGTGTCACAGTCTCTCACTGTCCGCAATGCCGAAAGCGCCGTGTTCGCATCGGGACAGGTGACAGCTTCAGCGCTGCAGCTCAGTGCAGACAAAGCGCAGGATTTTTTGACCTCTACAGCTAGTTAAAGTTAATTTGCAATTTTGTCCTATGTATCCTTACTAGCAAAGGCAAGGTAATATAATTTTAGCCTTCATGTAACCTGTTTTCAAGTAGCCCTTTTAACACAGACATGCATTGGTTTTTGCAGTGGAGATAGATCCTCCATTTAATTATCAGTTGCATGGAGAGAAAGCAATTAATTGTGTCACTGATAGACACTGCAAGTCTGAAAAGTGTGAGCTTGGTGAAGTTTGCTTCTTACCGAGAAGTTTGGCTTTCACCTCTAGAAGTGCGCTATATCTACCTGACAAAATATTTGGTGAGTTTTTATGATGAAATACAGGCTGAGTTGACCTTAATTCTGTAAGGAGCTGCTTGTAACGCAGCTGTGCAAATCAACACAGCTGCATCCTTTGGGATGTAGCTCTTCAAAACACAGCGATGGCAGCAACCTTCCTTCTTCCCAAGCAGATTGACAGACTCCTGCAGGTGAAGATAACTGATGAGCACGAGGCAGCGTTATAGGGATTAGAAATGAGGTACAAGAACCCGGTAAAAATAAATGGATAAGAATCCCCCAAATTACTGGACTTGGTTGCTTTCTATACACCTTGGTGTCCTCCCTCCATCACTTAGATCTGAACAGAAGGTCCCATTTACCAGCATCCCTCCCTGCTGTTAGTCCTGCTGTATAAATAGGGGAGGCTGGCTTTTATTTAAACTGGGGTGTATGAACTACACTGTTGCAGGAAAATTTTTATGACATTTCTCTTCTTATTTTTGTTTGCTTGTGCGTTGCAGTGGATGCAGCCTCTTCTTGAGTGTTTAAAGTCAAACTTTGATTTATGACATCCATTCAATCCCCTTGGGAATGGGGGCATATTTAGGTTAGCAGTGGGATATGCAGGGCTATAAAGGAACTTCTACAATGCTTTTTTTTTTTTTTTTCCCCAGTACGGAGAGGTAGAAGAGTGTTAAATGCAGTTGGCACTGACAGGCATTGTGGGTTGCTTTACAACTGATCCTTTACTCTGTTCCTTCTAAAGAAGGATTTAGAAAAAAATATTGGTGCTCCAGGCATGTCACAGCATATTGACCTGTAAATATCCACCCTTGCAGGTTTTCACGCTAACTTCTAAGGTGTGTCAGGAAAGGGGAATATAAAAAAAATACTATTGTGATGGTGGCAGTACCCAAGGGATGTTCCCATTATAACCATCTGGGCTAATGTCAGTTATTATCATGATCTGAGTGAGCCTTCCTTAAAGGTGTGTGGGGGAAAGCCACTGAGCAATCCTCCTGCTGGGATGAGAATATTGTCTACCCCGAGTCAAGGCTTAGAGGCATTTGTGTTTGTATCGGGTGTCTGCTGGTCTGGCGAGAAGACGGGACAGCTGTCTCCAAGGCAGGCTGCAGACTGATGGTGCTCCGCACTGGCTGGGAAGGTCCCGCTCTTGCAGGGTTGGGACCTGGCTTGAAGTCATAGAATCATGGAATGGTTCGGGTTGGAAGGGACCTTAAAGATCATCTCGTTCCATCCCCCTGCCCTGGGCAGGGACACCTCCCACTACACCAGGTTGCTCCAAGCCCCGTCCAGCCTGGCCTTGAGCACTTCCACGTCTGTATTGTTTGGGCTGTAGTTATACTGTGAGCAGAAGAATGGTGCAGGGTACGTATCCATGCAAAAGACTGCAAAGGATTTTACTTCCTCTCAGGGCTTTTGCTTTGAACCGATATATCACTAGGCCTAAAGGAGGGCACATTAATTCTGAAGCAGTCCCATGCATTTCAATAGGAACTGTTTTGGAGGTCGGGTGTCGGGAGCGAGCCCCATACCTGCGGCTCCTGGGTGCTTTGCCGGGCCAGAGCCACAGCTCCCACGTTGATGGTCTGTCGCGAGAGCTGAACGTGCCAAGGAGGCAATAAAAAAAGCTCAGTGATGTTTGCCAGGTGATGCAGCAGCTCTTTGCTTGACTCTTAGCCGTCTGGGGAAGGAAGGATCATCCCACAGCCTGTGCGAGGCGTAGGAGCATGCCATGGTAACGCTGAGCAGCACCCTCCCTCCGCTGACGGTGTCTGGCTGCATACTGTCAGCTGCTGACTAGCAGGGAATCCTGGAAATCTTTATTGGAGGACCATATTCTGCCTGGCTGGCTGTTTTTTTCTTGGCTTGTGCATGAAAACAATGCCGAAATTCAGTTCCCCAAGTGCAGGAGGAGTCATTAATCAAAGGCACACGGGAACGAGCTGTCTTGGTGCGATGCTCTGGTTCTGGGGTTTGAAGTCAGTGACAGGGATGATCCAGTGGCTAATAAGTTTCACGTGAAACTCCAGAGCTTTCAGCCACCAAGCAAATGTCTTACAAAACTGCTTGAGGAAAGTAAGCTGACTTTGGCGGTCCTTGAGTTTAATTGAAGCCCGAGAGTGATGAAGCAGCTGCTGAAGGCCGGCATTTGGCTCCCTGTTGCAGAAGAAAAAAACTGAGGATTTTTTATTTTTTTTCTATTACCTGTGCACTTTTATTTTATTTTGCTTTTGGTACTGTTACTGAACCAGAACCAACCATTTTTGCTTGCTTTTTCTCTGGGGTAAGGCTGCATGAGAGCGAAGGAGAAGCTTCCAAAGGTCTCGATGCTTTTGATGCACGTTTGAATTCAGGAGATCAGCGCTGGGAGGGAGAGTCTGGGCTCTGCACAGAGCACTGGGAGGGGTGAAGCCCTTTCCCATTCCTTGTATAATAAAAATAGAGCAAATGGTATTTTTTCAGTGTGCCAAACTTCTCCCCCACCTTCCCTTGTTTTGCCTCCAAAAGAGATTTTGGTTGCTGTGGCCAAGAGCCGGGGAAGGAGGAGAGGGGCTGCTGGGCTCAGTGGCAGGCGCTTTGCAAGGTTCTGAGTGTTGGTCACGTTATTGCAGCTTGTTGTGATTTGTTTGGGGTTTTTTTGCTGGTTGTTTTTTGTCCCTAGTGTTTTGTTGCATTTTGAGTCCTTCAGTTTAAAATATAAACAAAATTAAGATCTATGCCTCCTTGCAAGGCAAGTAAGTGGGTATTATACACAGGGGGTGGGGAAAGGTGGGAGAATTTGAGGGAAGTTTTTTTGAAAGAGTGGTTTAATTTTTGATGTGAAACCGATGTTTAATTTTTGAGCGTACTGACCGTTTGCATCCTGCTGTAGTGTCTCTACATCTCTAGGAGATGCAGGTTCTCAGCAGGTTTGAAAAACTCTGTCTGAGCCGGCCAACCAAAATCAACACGTGACTCTTGATTTGAATCCTTAAAATTTTCTTAATTTTTTCTACAGAGCTTTCATGTGGGGAACGCATCAGAACGAGCTCATCAGTCTTAGACCTGAGCTCCTAGTACCATCCTCGCGTTTGTCCTGTGTAATGCAGCAAGTCTTTAGCATTGTAGCTCTGGAAACCCCAGCAAATAGGATGGTTTAGCGATTTGGGCATTAAAATAAATCCCATGGCTATCACCCCAAATCTAACCTGCGTTCAGTAGTCTCCAGACACACGTGGGGCTCATGGCATCCGTCAGCTCTTTGTTCCTCTGATGTCTGCAAGCAGCACGCTGGAGCAGCCGCTGGGCTGGAGGGGGAAGAGAAAGGGAAGCAATAGTTAAATTTGTTAGTAAGTGGTGTAATCTCACTCTACTTCCACATTTGCTTTTGTTTTTATACAATATTTTCACCTGAGTGTTTGCCAGGTGTTTAATGCATCTGCATTAAACCACCATAACGGAGCTCATTGCCCTTGCCCCAAGGGCTTTGACTCGCAGCCCAGTTACCCGACAGAAAATGTCTCAGTAACTTCGCTGAATTGCTTGCTCCTGTTGGCAGATCCAGATGTGACGGCCTTGTGTGAGCCCGGGCTGTGTTCTGGTGTCACAGATTCACCCACGTGGCATCTGCCCACTTCCAAACTTGGCAATGGGTGTAAAAAGCTCCCTAGGGCTTGCAGGCTTGCTGGTTTGGGTAAATATTTCCCCTTCCCTCCAAAACCATGTTAGTTACAGGCAATATTATACAGAGGGAGAAAATACTGATATATTTGTTGTGTACATCGATGTGTTTGGGGGTTTTTTGGTTGTTTTTAAATAATGGAGGATAAGGGTTGGTGGGGTTTTGGTTGGTTTTTTTTTTTTTTTGGTTTTTGTTTTTTTTTTTTTCCCAAGGGAGCTCAAAATGCTCAAACTTCCCTGAGATGCCAAGCTGAGTCATCCCAAAAGGGCTGTCCCAACACATTCTTTGCTGCCCCAGCTTGGCCAGCCGGGTGACTCAGTCAGTCACCAGTGAGCATGACTTCGCGTTTAGGTCTTCTCCTGTATCATGTTCCTCTGCTCCATACGTTTGTGAAGGACCGCTCCAGAAATTTTTGGCAGTTAATTCTCCAAGCCTTGATTTTTCCCATCTGTAAAATGGAGACATAAATATTACCTGCTATTCCCATCTCTTATTATAAATGGCTTTATAAAAAGTCCTAAGCATTTTTATTGTTACAATGCATTTAAGCAAACCACAATGTATCTGTCTCGTTCTTTTTTACATGGTGATGTTCAGATGTTTTTTTTCAGTATTTGCTCTGCCTTTGATCGGGAAGAACTAGATTGTTTTCCTTGCTCTTCCCGCAGAATTCATGGTGGCTAAAACAGTCTCCAAAACTCCCGAAGACCGTGGCATGGGTTCGAATAAAACTAAATAATGACAATACTTGGTAAAGGGTGCACACCACTGCAGAGTGTGGGCTGGGGGGTTTGCTTCCAGGATTACTTGATTGCAGCAGGAATGGAAACCTGCATTACTCCAGTCGAATGCTCTTCAGCCACATCTGCAAAGTCAGTGTACTGAAAAGAGATTAATTTTTCAAGCTGTAGGGTGAGACCTTCTAGCAGTTCTGCTGGACATTCACAGCATTTGGGGATTTTTTTGGTGCTTCTTGTTGACAGTTTACCCTCCAGGTGACTGCGTTGGTCCTAGTGTTAGCACGTTCAAGAGGACAGTGAGGCTGCTCTGTTGGTAAAGTGGCACTTGCACGCTCTGAACCTCGTTGGGAGTCCAAGGCCTGACTTTCACGAGCGCGAAGCATCCGGGTTCACATCAGCTTTAGTGCTGGGCACCAGCTCTGGGGTTCTCTCAGCTTTGTCCTTTATGTGGAGGAAGAAGGCTCTTCTTGCTCCTGTCAGCTTCTGTTCGTGCAGCTCCCTTGGCTTTTCGTAATGTGGCAGTGCAAATAGGAACAAGGGAAGTTTGGGGCTCTGCTCCCATAGATCTGAAGGAAATCTTCTCAAGTAGAGACTGCAACCCGGCCTCAGCCCAAGCGTGTTGGGAAGTGAGCTCTGCTGAGTCAGCCTCCGGTAGGGCGCATTTAAAGAGCCATAATTTTATTTGCTGTTCTCATGTGTGTCCATTTTACGCCATATCTGACAGATTTTTGAAAGGTGCTGAGCTCTTCTAATTCCCGATGAAGGCTCTGCAGGGTGGAGGTACTGATTGCCCTTGCAAATGAGGCTGTAGATAACTCGGCTCTGACACTTTCTGCCCTCCCTCCCTCTTCCTTGCCCTCGCAGAGAGCTTGTGTGTCGTCACCGTAGGATTTACTGCCTTCAGCGTGAGGACCTTTGATGTGAGCAGGCTCTAGAGAAGAGTTACGGCCGCGTAGAAAAGCTGGCTTCCCACTTACGCCCTACTGCACACCCTCCATGGGAAAAAGTTGGGTGTAAAACTGGCAAAACAGATCTAGAAGACGTTATCGCTTTCTTTTTGATTAACCTTGTGTTGACTTTTCAGCCTGTGTTGCGAGCAGGTGTATTTGGGCAGTACCAGTGTATCTTTTGGAGTGATGTAGGAGCAATACAGGATTTCCCTCTTAGATTGTTCCTCCCCTGGAACCAGCGTACCTAGCCTAGGGTAAGCAAATGACTCTGGCTTTGCCTTTTTTATTTTTTTTTTTTGCTACCTGTCCCCAAGGAAACAATAGAAATGCCATGCCTCCAGTGTGTGCCTATTGAGGGAAAACGGGATTTTTAAATAGTGATGAACTGTGGTTTTCCCTTAGTGCAGAAAGCCAATTGTTCATTAGCAAAATATATTAATAATTCTCTTATGAACCTGGCTGGTAAGTGAATCTGCTTTAATTCCGTTTATCAACACGAGCTGCAGGTATGTATGTCTTCATTACATTAAAAAAAAATAAAAAAGGAAGAAAGCAATGCTTGCAAATTGGTCTTTGTTTCCAAGGAAACAAACTTGACATGCTCGAGCTGTGCGAGATGCAAACACTGCTAGATTCAGCAGACATGCCTCGGGATTATATGGTCTGAATATTATTTTTAAACTACCTCCAATTTAAAGGCAAGGGAGAGGACGAGAATAGAATTTGTCGGCAGGGTTTACCAATCTGCGCTTAATGAAAGCACTGTGCGGTATCTTAGAGTTGCCTAAGGCGGTGGAGAGAGAATTGCGTCCTGCGCTGAAAACGGAGGTCGCTAACGATGGTCCCCGGAGAAGGGGCAGCCTGGGGCCGCACGGCGACCGCAGGGCACTGCGCCTGGCCCTTCCTTCTCTGAGATCCTTCCGTGGAAATAGAGGTCTAAGCACCCGCTCTCTGTGCCAAATTAGCATGGTTTATCCTGGGTCACTTTACCAAACGTTTTGTGCTCTAAAAATATTTTAGTAGAATGCAACTCGCCAGCGCTTGGCGCGAATGGCCGCCTGGCGTTCAGAAGTCAGATGCGAATACCGTCCCAAATAATTTGCTAAAAAGCCGTAGCTTGGTGTTGAGGACTGGGCTGGATTGGTCACGGAAGAGATGAGAGAGCAACGTTATGAGTTGTTTGCATAGTGCCTCTGACATGAATGTGGTGCGGACTGATGAAAATCTTGGCTTTATCTTGGTTTGTTGCACTGTGCAGAAAGTCTCTTAGTATTTTTGTGATTCCCTTGGAAGTTTGGTTCAGGAAAAAAAGCTGGGTTTTGGCATTTGTCTGTCACCCTGATTTTTTTTCTGAAATTCTGTGTTGATAAAGTAACTTGATTTTTTAATTTATTTATTTTTTTTTTTTTAAAATCTTCTTTTGAAGGATCAAAACTTCAGTGTTGCAGCAGACACCGTACGTACATGGCAGCAGTATCAGCCATGCGTGCACGGGAAGCCGGCATCGCTCGGCAGAGCGCACACACAATTAACGGATTTGAATATCCAGAGGTTTTTTTTGGCCTGGGCCCAACATGAGGAATAGGGTATACATTAAAACTTTGCTGGGATTAAATAACCTATTTTTGTCCTGGCCTGCAAAGCTTTACCTCTGCAACAGCCATGTTTGCTTTCTGGAGTAGTTCTGAGAGCTGGTAGGGATCTGTAGGAGATATGCAAAGGATATATAGGGAAATACAAGTTTTTAAGGAACAGTCAAGATTCGCGTGCAGATAATTCACAGTGTGCAGGGCTGTCGTCCTCTGGCAGTGAAAATGCCCACTGGACTTCAGTGTTGTGTGTCTTTGCATGTTTTGTTGTTTGGAAAACTGGAAAGGATAAAAAAAAATCCTCTATTAATTCTTCTTTGAAATGGTCTTATTGCATTGAGGAGACAAGGTAACGATGGAGTGATTTCAGGGCTGACTAGTGAAAAACAAACCTCTCATAAAATTCAGGTCCTTAGGAAAATATAGCATGGAATGTCTTGTACTGTAGTCTCTTTTCTCCCCCCTTCCATCCTGCTTTTTAACTTTCTTGCAAATGGAGTTAAAATAACCTTCAAGGTGATAGAGGGTAGACTGGGGTGGGTTTAGCTTTAAGATGGATGGGAAGCTCTATTTGCATTGCGGGCTAAAAGCCTCAGTTGAAGCCCGTCGGGGGAAAAAAAAATAATATTAATGGCATTTCATGAAAATATTGCAATTTGTGGGAGGCCTAGAGTGAAAAATCTGCTGGTTTGAGTGTCACTGGGAAAGGCTCCTTTTTGCACAAGGCTTGCCTGAGACAGGATTTTCCTTGCTTTTGTTCTAAAATGAGATGCTCGCTGCCTAAAAATGCCTGCCATCCCTGCAGCAAGAGCTTCACCTCCTTGACAGAGGATGGGAACAGGAAGGTTGGTTGGATCGGGATGAATCCTGCACCTTTTTTTTTTTTTTTTTTTTTCTTTTTTGCTAATGACACTTCCTTATGCTTACATTTCATTAAAGCTCTGAGATGGCTGAGGCTCGGCCCGTTCTGAGCATGCTCCAGGGTGGAGGCTGCACCCATGGAGCACGATGGATTTGTGGCTGGAGGAGCGATAGATAGGCCTGGAGTCGGGAGCTGGACGGAGCCGGCGGCTCCCTGCGGACGGGATGGAGGTAGGACAAATCCGGCCGAGTCCTTCCTGTGCCCCCGGGGCCGGGGGAGCCAGGAGACCGGATGGAGTAAAAACTGTTGGAATCGATTCAAAAGCAGCAGAGTTAACCACTGACACGAGATGGCTTCAAACCGCTTCCTGCGGATCAGCGGGGAGGGGTTGTAAAATACTGACCTTTCCCGACTGGCGGACCTATATAAAGAACGGACCTGTCTCATGTCAGGGTGGTGACATAAAGTGACAGCAGGCAGGGGCTGGCAGCGAGGGCTGCGGGGACTTGCTGGGTTGTGCCTTCATATTGGAAGGCATGTGATCGCGTCTCCGTCGTGGGCTGCGCGGCTCGGTGGCTAATTATTATTAATGGGAAGCCTTGCAGGGTGCAGACCTGCTCTGCAGTTTAAATCTAGATCCATCCGTGATTGTGGGAGGGTGAAAGAATGTCAAACTCTAACTCCCTTTTTTTTTTTTTCTTTTGGGCTTATTTTGCATTCCAAGGATTGCAAACAAACCTTGCCACATCAGGCCCTCCAAACTGGCAAGGAGAGGAGGGAATTGAGATATGTTTATTCCTTTGGCTGAGAGATTTTCTGTGCTTCTTGCAGGGGTTTAAGGTGTTGGCGAGTGGGTTGGGGGAAAGGAAAGGGACTCTCAGAGTTGTGCTATGTTGGGCTTTTGGATTCGGTCTGTCGTTGCCAGCTTCTTACACGGAATGTGTAAGCACCAGCAGGTATGTGCTGCATGAGCCGATTGACTCCAGTTGTTGTACAAGCAAGCGGCGTGGTAAAGTGCCAATAAAACATTTACATTGGCTCTCGCTGTTTGTATTAGTGAGGTGTAGGGACGATCTGACTTTGTGTGGAGCAGGGGGGGATGTCGGCCGCGAGCCGCAGCCCTCGCAGACCCTGTCTCCTACGGGAGGTGTGTTACGGGGTGTCCACGCTGGTTTGAGCCTGGCTGTAAGGAAAGGTAAGGCAAAAGGTTTGCTCTTCTTAGGGCACTGTGAAGACGTTGGTATGACAAAGTTATTGTGTTTTATTAACAGAAATCTCTGTGGTCATGGTCTATCTTTAGCCTGCATGCAGTAGGATAGACCGGCTCTTTCTTCAGCACAACTCTGGCTGCTCTTCATAGCGAGTTCAGGGGGCGACTGGTAGAGAGCAAAACATAAATTTTTATTTTATTGCTTCGTCCCAGGTGACGGTCTCACGCAGTTGGGGTCAATCTGCATGATGAGTCACTTTATAACCTAAAGTAACTTGCCTGTTTATTGCCTGGTTCCGCATTTCTTGCGTACCCAATGCTTCCTCGGCATTTTCTGAGCCTGTTTGCTGTGCCAGCCCTGCACTAAGCTGGTGACCATCTTGCTCACTGGTGCTGCTTTTGTGGTCCCTGCATAAAAATGTGCCGGAGCCCTGGCTCGCTGGCCATGCAGAACTTCCTTTACTCTTTAATGGACGCTGCCTTGTTTATGGTTGGATGAATGCACAAAGAAAAGCATTTCTGTAAAATAAATGGCATTGTGATTGTACACAGAAAGGAAAAAGGGTTTGATTTTCTTTGGCTCAGATGGGGGCTGCCTTTATGGCTTTTTCTCCTCGTGTGACACTGGTGTTGAGGTGATCTCAGCCCCAAGTTTTCACGTATGATCTGGCTCCCTTGATAAGGAAATTTGCCTTAAACAGTTTCAGATGCTGGAAAACCACTGGGGTGATAATTTCCTATTGTGCTTGTGTGAAAGGTGTAAGGTAGCCTTAAAGACCCACTGCCACCTTATGGCAGTTGCTGAAAAGCAGCCTCTTTAGAGCCAATTCTGTACACACATCATGCTTGCTTTATTTCTCCCCTCTTCTTAACTAGTGATATTTGCATGGAGGCAGGAGCTTTGTGTTTTTAAAGAGTTCATCTGCTCCTTCTGTTCCTTGCAAAAATTTTATGTCAGCGGAATTGCTTGTAGAGCCATCAACTGCGATATTTCATAGGCGAGCTCATGATGTGGGGAGAGCCATAAAAGCATCGTGAAGCACTGCTTCTCCTCCAGTGAAGAGCTTGCTTATTTTCACGTGAATGCCCTAACTAATCCTTAAAAAAAAAATAAATAAAATAAAATAGGTGTGAGGTTAAAGAACGGGGACACGTTGCGCACGTGAGGCTGGTCGGCAGGATCTACACGCCGAGCGTTAGAGCAAAGCGTTGCAGCAGAAGCCAGAGGGAACGTGAGCAGCCATTTTTACAGCCGGCTTTGCTGGCAGAAGGCTACTAATAAGCAGGGTGGCTTTGCGCTGCCACGGGGCCAGTCCCCACCCCATCTACCGTCCCCTAAATCAAACAATAAAATATTTGCCTGTGGAGCAAATGGTGAGCGCGGGGAAAGCGATGAGCTTGCAGTTACTGAGATGGGATATGCAAAGGATGCTGAATTTAGGACCCTTCTCGAGCTGTGTTTGTACAGTAGAAGCTGTTGATAGGCGATAGCTGAATGAAGGGGAGAAATGGTGCTTTTAGATTTCCAAAATAGAAGGAGCCGTGGTTACTATAAGTTAAAGCTGAAGGAGTTTATAATTAGGAACTGTTAGGAATACAGTATGTTCTAAATTACAGCTGTCTGGCCAATATGCTTCTAAATAAAGTCCTAGGATTGCCCTGTAAATGAAATACTCAACGCATATTCTTATCAAAACATAGCAACATCTCCCAGAGAGCTTGCATCTCAACATCTGTCGCAACAGCATCTTTTTTCTTTTCTTTTTTTCCTTTTCCTTGGGGTATGTGTGTGTGTGTGATGTACTCAATGCAGCATCCCAGGGAACATTTCATGTTTTCTATTAACTAAAAGCAGTTTTCAACTTCACTGGGGAAAAAGGGGGAGGGAGGGAGGGAGATGGCTTGGAAACTTTGAGGGGAAAAAACCCAGGTTTTGAAAGGTGGAGAAAGCTGTGATGCCAGAAGCGTGCAGTAACGACTGCATGCTCCTTCAAGGCTGTTCCCTGAGCCTGGAGGTGGACATTTGGGCTCCCTCGGAGGATGCTGAGAACACTCAGTGTGTCCTGGGAACGGGCAATTCTGGTTAGGAAATATCATATGTAACAGCTGAGGAGGGAAGGAGGCATTTTAACAGCTTGTGGCGGAGCTGGGGAGCGGTTCTTAGCAGCGCAGAAGCAAACCAGGATTCCAGCAGAAACGCTCATCTTGTATTGAAAGTCCCTTCAGCTTCTTGTGCTTTTGGGATCGTTTCTGAGGAGGCTGGGAAGGAGCTTCAGATTTGAGCAACTGGAGGGTCTGGAAGAAGAGGAGCCTGATGGAAATAAGGAAAAAAAACCTGTATTGTGCAGAGCTAAATATTGTTCTTCCTATAGAAAGAAAAATCTCTGCTTGCCTCCCACTTGTGCTTCCTCTGGAAGGGAGCTGTGAAAATGCCATACGTAATGGTGTAATTAAGCAAAAGCCCCGAGGAACCCAGTGTCCTTTGTGAAGGGAGGTTGTTGTGCTGCTGCCTTCCTCCTGAAAATGTGAGCTTTCTGAAAGGGATATTTGAGCCTGGAATCGGAGAACGGAGGCCCAAGAGCCCCAGAAGAAAATACCTTGTAGTTTTATGGTCCTTGGTAGAAGATGTTTTGAAAAGGGGGGAGCTGTGCTGTCTCGGCTTGGTGGGGAAACTGCTGGGGAGTACTTGGGTTAGATAAAGGTGAAACTTCACGGGGCATGGGCTTGTTCTTATCCTACATAGTTAGAAAAACTGCAGCCTACCTCTGCAAAATGGGGGAGAGACGTGGGCCCAGGGCAGGACGCACCGCTCCGACCCCCCCGGGCCCTGCTCGGGCGCAGCAGTGCCTGTGCCCTGGAAGCTGCTTTCTCCTTTTGGATGGTATAAATTTAAGGTCTTATTAATCAACACACAAGCATCCCCCGCGAATGCGGTGCCGTGCAGAGACGCTGGTACGATGCCCATCGATCGCTTTGCTCAAGTTGGTGGTTGAAGCATCTGCAATACCCTCATCAGCTTTGCTTTTTATTATTTTTTTTTTTTTTTCTTAAACAATGTTTAGTGCTTTCAAGGATGTCCGTGAGATGTGCAAAGCGTCTCTGGTAGCTTCTGCTCTCAGCGTCTGTTTAACCTGAGCAGTAAAACTACGTCTCGTGTTGAGATGCAGTGGGGAGCACTGCCCTTCTGTGTGCATGGAAGGCTGCGGCTGCGGCGTGGTTCTCCCTCATTTTCTCTCTGAAAGGGGATGTTGAGTGGGGTAGTTCATTGCCGCTGCCTTTGTTGACATCTTTGTTTCTATTTCTGGGGTTTTAATGAAAGCTTGGTAATTTCATGCTGCAAGGAAGGGCAACGCGTCAACTGTTTCAAAGCCATCTTTGGTTTGAACTACAGTAATCTTTTGATGCGGTGGATAATACAACTTCTGACTGTGTAGTTGGGTTTTGTTGCTTTTGTTTGGGGATTTTTGAGTTTGCCTTAAATGAGTTACCTCTACACCTCTCAGCGACTGATAAAGGCCAGGAAAATCTCATTTTGTGTATATTAAAATTTTAAGATTTACATCAAACAACAACCCAGTGGGTGAAAGAGAGATCCTTGCTTTATACTGTCACCTCAGATATTCCTTCCGTATGAATTTCAGTCATCTCAACTTAGCCTTGTGTGTTTTAACTGTTTAGTACTGAAACTTCTCCAGAGTGCGGAGAGAAAAACAACATCCTTGGAGCCGAGGCAGATCCATAGCAGGCTCCTCTGCTTTTAACTATTGCTGCTTAGTGAATGCGCCCGGACACGGTGGTGAATTAGCTGCTTGGGACGGAGAAAATGTGGCCGGTGGATGTTTCCAAGCTACGAGAAAGCAATGGCAGGACGTGCTCCTGTGACGCTCGGCAGAGGAGGGGACGGGGAGAGCAGAGCAGGCCATGGCTTCCTGCTCCTGCTGAAGCCCTGAATTTGCACCCTGCCTTTGGTGCACGGTGAACGAAATCCTTGGGTTCCTCTAAACCTCCCTATGAATTTTGATGGCTTTTTTTCCTCACTATGGCGCAGGCTTCTCCCTGCCCCCCCCCTCCCCCCCAGCCCACCATAACACATTACACTCAGCTCGCCTTCATATTATTTTTTTATATATAATTTCTTCTGTGCTCTGTTTTTTTGGAAAACTGTTGTTTTCCTTTGGCCGAGGAGAAGCGGGTGGTGCCACAGTCCATTTCTGAGTTTCCTCTTCCTTCTGGCCTCTTCCCCAGGGCTGCGGCCGCCCTCCCCCTGCGTGGTGGGAGGTTCTCGGACGCGACACCCGGCTCCAGCCGCCTCCTGCTCCTGCCTCCCATAAATGCCCGTCTTGCGCTTGAATCCCTTCCAGCCCAGCTCTGCTTACAGATGTTCCTGCGACTTGCTCCGGCAGTTTTACTGGGAGCCGGAGCAGATATGAAGGTTGCCAAGAGTTTATGCCTAATTGTTAAGTGGAACAGAGACAAACTACTTTTATTTTGAAGCTAAAATTTCTTCTTTTATCTTGCTGGCTGGGCCAGCTGTATCCTATGGTTTGGCATAGGCTGAGCTCAGAGCTCCTGCACCTCGTAGTGCACTGTCCCTTCATTAGGGTTTTCCCCCCTCATTACATTTTTCCCTCCCCTCTTCTTAATGACTCCATTTGTGATACCCTTTTAAGGTTGGTTGTACCAGGTCAGGTTGTCTTATTAATCCCCAAAGTGAAACCCAGCTCCCCTCCAGCTCAGCAGATCGGATCTCGAATGCACTTGCAGTTGGTCACTGCACACTGAACCAGTTTAACCGTGTGCCCTCATCCCAGCACTTCGTTAAGCAGGACAAAATCATCACGGGAGCATCCCTGAGCCACGCAGCATCCCTCCCTGTCCCTCCACCTCTCCTCCTCCTGCGGGCAAGGGCTACTCTTGAAGGCCACCGAGACAGAACACCTCGCCCTATGGTTTAAAAGGCTTTTTTTTTTTTCAGGCGAGCGATCAGTTTTGAGGCCTGGCACCCTGTCAGAAAGTTGACAGATGATCTGCATTACCGGTGCGTCCCCGGGATGCCCGGGATAATCGCGCTCCAATGGACGCCCTGGAGCCGGCAGGTTCTCTGTGAAATGGCTGCAGCTTGGAGGGAGCAGTGAAATGGTCTCCTCTGGGCATGCTCACTCTGTAGAGGGAGCTTTTATCACATGAGCAGAAACTGAATCACTGCTCATGAGGATCTGGAATATGCAACTCTTTGAGTCTTCACCAGAAGAAGACAACAGATGTCTGCAGGTACAGCAGGGTCCACCTGCCATGCCTCGCTCCCCGCTGGCCCTGTCCGCAGGCGGGCTGGCTCCTGCTGGGGTAGGAGAAGCCTCGGAGAGGAGGAAGGCAGTTTTGGGGAATCATGGCTGGGGATTATTTATTTATTTGTCTCTCTATACATTTATTTTCCTGCCCCGTGGGGCAGGTGGGGTGGGCTGGGAGCAGGCTGGAGGAGGCTGGCCGGGCTCTCTCTGTGTTGGGGTGGTCCTCGCCTCGCGCTGTGCCATGGGCTGTGCCATGGGCAGGCACTTCTGCATCTGACCTCGCCGGGCTCTGGGAGAGCTCAGGCTTTGTCTCCTTGCACCCGGGTGGTTTTTTATTTGTCTTCTGGGGTGGGGAGGCTTGTTTGGGGGTTGGCTTTGGGGTTTTTTTTTGTTTGTTTGGTGGGTTTTTTGGTGATATTTTTTTTTTAAAATTTTTAAAGTGTGAAGTTTCTGGAAAATTTGATTCTCCCAGGAGCCCTCCTTGCTTGCAGCTCCTGTAAGCAAGAGGAGCAAAGCCTGGGGTGTCCGAGCTGCTCGAAGACTGAACTTCCAAAGGGGAGGAGAGGGCCTGTGGCCACATGGCACCTTCTTACCAGGTCTCTTTTGACAGCCTCTGCATCCAGCTCGCATCAAGCGAGCCTACAGCTCACTTCTTCGGGTGCAAGCAAGAGCAAACATTATTTTACCAGGAAGAAGCAGTCCTGTTTATTTTGGGGTGGCTTCCTCCCTTCTCCTTTTCTTTTCTTTTCTTCCCCCCCCCTCCCCCCCCCCAATAGTAGCTTGCAATCCAAGGGAACAGCTGATTAGAATGAAACATCCGTGGTTGATTTCATGGCAGGAGGTGCATATCTGCAGCTTATTTTAAAAGTTGCCTAAAATTCAGACCCCTGGCCCTGTGTTGCTCTTGGGTTGTTGTTTCGGCTGTCGTTTGTGTTACATGCAGACAGCTCTGTTGGCTGCTACAGACTTTGGTGGGACTTGGGGCTGACACAGAAGGTCCCAGGGCTGTGGGGGGTCTGGGCAGCTAGCCGGCGCTTGCTGGGCTCGAGGGAGACCCCTGAAGCTGCCATGCAGACCTGATACTGCATTTTCAATCGAGGATTGAAACATGAAGATGGCATTTAAAAGATTAGGGAGCTTACAGGACTGTCTGCGATACCTAATCTAAATATCTATCGTGTCTCCGCTGGACTATAAATATGCTCATTATTCGTCATCTAGAAGACGTGTGCAGGAAAAGGCATCAGAAGAAGTCATGGGGAGAGAAATGAGATTTCTTTTTAACAGTGAAGAGCAGAGGCCTTGACGTGCTGCCTGATCGGCTCCCATCCAGGGGAAAAAATGTGCTTTGGGTTTGATGAAGGCTGAGAAAACAAGCAACCAGAAAGAATGCTGATGCGTGCAACGTGTGCTCCTGTGTGGTGGTGACCACCATGACACCGATGTGACAGACGGCTGAAAACACCTAATGCTCTGTCCCTGCTGGCTGATGCCCATTGAAAAAGCATCTGCAGAGAGACGCTGAAAAGCCTGACCTACTTTGGAGGGAAGAGAGAAACCCGGGGTCTGCACTTGGTGCTGCTTTCCAGCAAGGGTTAAGAGCTCCAAACTGGGGCCTTGGGGTCTTCAGCTTTTTCCCCTTCGCGTATTTAACTGACACTTAAGTGCCAGCACGAGCTCTTCCCAAGAACACGTTTGGACAGAACTAGGCTCTGTGGCACACGTGGGGCATATTTTCTGCGGATCCTGCCTTCATCAGACAACCCCATGGCCTGGCAGCAGAGGTGCGGTGGGCAGGATCAGGCCCCAGACCTGGGGACTTGGGCTGTGTCTGTGGCCATCATCCTGGGGCTCCCTCTGCCCATGCTGGAGCCCCGTTTCCCTGACCTCTCCCATGCCGTGCCATCTCCTAACGAAAGAGGATCATGTGCATCTTGTGCAATGGCAGGGAGCTATTTTATTCGGGTAAACAAGGAGTTTTAAGGAGCTTCACCCTCCTGGCCAGCTGGTTTGGGGGATTGATTCCTGCTGCTCCTCTTTGTTGTCCTTCTGCTGCTTTTCCCTTAAGTTTTTCCTTTTCCCCTTCCCGCTCCTGGAGCAGAGAGCGGTCGAGGAATCGCCACGGCAGGAGAGCTAGCTGACTTTTGGCTTAGCCGAAAGGCTCAGGGCTCTGGAGCGTGCTCCCTGCTTGCCAGGCTCGGAGGACCATATGTTCCTGCAGTGACATGTAATGTCAGTGAGTTGTAAACCAATCTGGAATTTATAACCCTTAACGACCATTTCCAGCCAGTTATTTTTGACTCCTGTGAATTCAGAGTTTTGACACCAACCCCTCTTTGCAGAGGTAGACCCCTATGTCCCCTGGTGTTTCCCTTGGTCCTGTGGGATCTGTCCCTCCCCGTGTCTGTGCGAGCTCCTTGGTCGCTTGGGTGGAGGAGGAAATGTCTGGCGTTGCTGTACGGTGGCGTTGGTCCTGGAGGGGGGCAGAGGAGGAGAACGGGCAGCACTGCCTGCCAGGATTTACAGTCAGGCAAGCAGCCGGAGCGAAGCTTGCGCACTGTACGAGCTAATTGGAAAGTGTCCTTAAAAAAGAAAAAAAAAATCAGAGGGGAAAAAATGTAGAGCAAGCTTTTTAAAAGAACATTCTGGGATCCAACACACCTGTTTTGGGGGAAGCAAGCTGTTAATTTATTTATTTTCTTCCTTCAGCCCCCATCAGGAGGGGGAAGGCTGGTGGACGTGGTGGGGGTTAAGAAGATCTGAGGTGCAAGCGTCTTCCCTGCAACGCTGCCATACTGTGTCGGAGCAGCACCGTTCCTCTCGCAAAGGAAGCTTTTCACAACTTGTCCTTGTTCCAAGGATGAGGAAACCTCCAGCTCTTCTGGCATTTTCTCTCCGTCATAAGTCAGAGCTGCTTTCACCTGTAAAGTATGATCAGCACGGACGGGGAGAGGACTGGAACGGAGAGGGGCTTGGAGCAACCTTGCAAGGCTTTTCATGGAGCTCTTGGTGTTAAATGAGGAACTTTGTCCCCTCCTCCTCTCCTCATTTTCCTGTCTGCCTGCAAAAATACTCTGG
Source organism: Fratercula arctica (assembly GCA_947846985.1). Lineage (NCBI taxonomy): Eukaryota > Metazoa > Chordata > Aves > Charadriiformes > Alcidae > Fratercula > Fratercula arctica. Next base: position 9,566,069 of record CANTUZ010000016.1, read on the forward strand.
TTTGCATTTAAAGGAGAAAACTGTATGTGCTGGGACTAAGCCAACTTGTTTATTCAAGGGAAATACCATCTTTCCAACCCTTTCTCTCGCAGAGGAAGGCTTGACAGAGGATGGCAGGCTGGGCTGGGTATTATATTTTTAGGTGACATCGAAGCACAGTTGTGATCTGAAGGAGCTAAAAATCATGGCTGGCATTTTGCATTGCGCTCTGTGAGACCTCTCCTCCCCTCTCCCCCCAGCCCCCAAAGGGGTTAACTTCTCCCTCCAAAAACAGGTGGATTTTGACCTAACTCAAGGAGGGAAAAGGAAAAAAATTAAAAAACCAAAACAAAACAACCCAAAACACAACAATAAGAAAACCAACAAACCCACCACTACAAACCCACAGCCTGCTGCTTCCCACGCTTTTGCAATTTCCCTCCTCGGAAGCGGATTTTTTTATGGCGAGGGGCTGGGGGGCGGCGAAGGCCCCGCTCCTCTCCTCCTGTCAAAAAATGGCAGGTCAGGCTGTGTCTGTAAACAATGCCGTTATGAAATGGCAGCGCCAGGCCGAGCTGAGCATGCTCGGGAGCTGCCTGTAGGGGGAGGTGAGCCGAGAAAGATGATCTAATTCCGTGCAATTCTTGGGATTGAAGGAAAAGACCAGGCTCCACTCTTAATGACAGAGCAGAAAAAAAAGGCCCCACGCCGGGGACGAAGCCTGTAGGCCATGGAGGAGAGGGTGTGAGGATCTCCCGCCTCCGGGACTCCGGGTGCTGGGCAGCCCTGTGTCGCTTTCTCACCCTCCAGGAGAGTAAAGCCTTGGTGAGGTTTTGCTGTAGTTATTAGAGGGACAGGCCTGAGGGTGCAAGTTTTATTATTAGTATTATTTTTGTCTTCTTTTTTTTTTGTTTGTTTTGTTCATTTGTTTTCTTCCCTTCCCTTTTCCCCTCTCCGCTTTCCTGGCTCGCAGGCGTTGCTCTCGTGCTGCTGGCCTCTGGATGGCTGGAGGTGGCCCAGACGGAGGTGGTGCGGGCAGCCCAGCCAGGTCCTCCAGGTCCCCAGGGAAGCCCATGGGGGGCTTTTCCCCCCTCTGCCGTCCCAAGGAGCCCTCCTGGGGACGGGCAGGGGAGAAGGGGGCTGCTCTGCCGGCCGCGGTGCTTTGGGGGTGGGAGGAAGAGGAGCGCGGAGGATGAAGAGGTGCCTGGGCCCCGTTGATGGGGGCAAGCTGCCTTCCCCCTGTGACCTGCTTGGTCCAGGCTCCTCTTGGCGCTACGGTTTTGTCCTGGCCGAGCCTTTCCTGGGGGAGTGGGTGTTTCTGAAGTGGTTGGTTTGCTTTTGCTAGAGGTAGTGATGAATCTTGGTCTCCATTTTAGGGTTTTCTTCCCCCCCCTTCCCCTCGCAGGCGCTAGGGGAAGGCAGGCAGCAGCTGTACTCCTTGCTAACCCTGGCCCGGGGAAGGAGATGCCTTTGTCTGCTCTGGATTTACACTTGCCTGCACATACAAGTTGCCCTGGCTTTAACTCTACTGGGACACAGCGAGATGGGTACGACGCTTCCCAGCGTGGAAGCAGCAAGGAGGCGTAAATCCCTCTTCCCTTTACAGGAGGGCACGGGCTCTGCAAACCCCCCTCGCCTGAAGCCTGCACGCCATTGTGGATCGCGTTGGCTGACAAGAAGTCACTTTAAGTCCTGTTGTGTTTCATGCACGTGTCTCCTTGTTCCCAGCTGTTGCATGCAGGGACTTGCGCCTCGTTTCTACCCTTCCCCCTGTTTCGGGAGTTGATTTGTGCGGCTGGAATAGGAGAGAGGACATGGGGGTAGAGGAGGAAATGCTTCTTTTCTCTTAGGAAGAGTCTGGATGAAAGGAATTCAGGAGACAAAAGAATTGCAAAGAATTTGATTTGGGGACAAACTTCAGGCTGAGGGCAGTGCTTGTGAGCTGCAGATAAAATTCCATGTTCACATGATTGCACGAGGCTTATAAGGAAGTGGCCTTAACCTGAGAAAAAGGAGCTTTGAGACTGGTGAGTGCTTTGTAGGCCAGGTACGCTGGTGGTTACATTTCCTTCCTTCTCCAGATCAAATGCGGCTGCTGCTGCTTCTAATGACAGGCCCGTGGTCAGCGTCCCCATGAGCGGTGATCCCAGACCTTGCCCGTGCACAGCAGGACCCGAGCAGCGCCGAGATCTGAAATGAGCAGCCTTCACGTGCCTGCAAAAGAAACACTCTCTTTCTACAAGAGTTTTCTTAATCATCACTTCCTGTATAATTAAGTAGAAAATGTTTGTCTTCTCTTTGAGGCAAAGGTTATGATGAGCAAGCTGGCTTGGGTTGTGTTATTTATTTTTTTAGGAGAAAAAGGGAGGAAAAAAAATGAGTGAATGAGAATTTGCTGCTCCTGGGGTTGCATCATTTGTTGAGAGCTCTGCCTTGCTAACAGTACGTGTTGCAGACCTCCCCGCCGCCTTCCGCAGGAGGTGAAATCCTGCTTTGCCGGGGTCCTGGCCTTGGGGCACCTGCCCCAGCCGCTCGTGGGGAGCTGTGCCCGGTGGTGTCACCTCCGAGGGGCTGGTGTCCACCTCCCGGCTGGGGGCTTGGCAGGATCGGTCCTGCCTGTCCTGCATGCAGATGTGCTGCTGCAGCCGCTGCCCCGCATGGGAGCGAGAAGAGTTTCAGAGGGGTCCTCCTGCGCCCAGCCCTCTTTCAGATCGACCTGCTTCAGCTGCAGGAATAACGCTGCTGCAAAGCCTCAGGTTCCAAGACGGTTGATGTTTAAGACAAAAAAAAAAAAAAAAAAAGACCCTGGTGAAGGTAGACATCTTAGCACATCAGCCTCCGCTCCTTCCTGCTCTGCCTGGAGAGAGCTCTGGTCCATGATGTAACTCACTGGTCTCGTGGGCTTGGTAAGCTGCGATATGATGGAGTTTTGCTGTGCATGCATTGTCTTTGCCTATAAAACCGGTTTGGACCTTTGTGAAGGGCACCCGGATGGCTGATGAAAATGCCAAGGAGGAGGCTGAGAAAGCTCTTTCTGTGCTTCCCAGCTTTGCTCTTTTTCTCTTCTTTTTTTTTTTTGGTTTTTTTTTTTTTTTTTTTTTGTTTTAAAGGCACCACTGTAGTTGCTAGACATCTCTTTGGAGATGCGGCAGAGCCTTTCCTTGGCCGGTCTGACCTGTCTTCCATCCCCTCCAAAGACCTCGCGGAGGAGAGGAAGCCTGTTTTCTTGTAAACAGAGGTGGAGAGGAAAAACTAAACCAGCACCAGCTCCTCTGCTTGGGTCCTCGTGGCTTTTAAAACCCTTTCAAGGACTTCATCGGTCTTTCTTAACATGCAAGAATTTTTCCTTCCCCTTGAAACCTAAAAATTAAAGGCTTGGGGAGGGGGATAATGCTTCATTGCTGGTGGTGTGTACTCTTTATGGAGGCTCTCCATCCACGGAAGGTTAATAATCAGTCTGGGGTCGGCGAGGGGAGCGGAGGCGAACGGCTGCGGGAAAGGGGGGAAGGAGGGGAGGAAAAGAAAAAAAAAAAAAAGGAATAATGGAGAGAGTGAGACTTTTATTGTGAAGCAGCCTGTGCTTGGCAGTTGGCTTTTGTTGGGACTGCTGCAAGAGCAGACATTTCTCGGCGGGGAGGGAGGGTATAGGATTTCCCTGCCAATCGGGAGCCGGCGGATTGGGCATGGGGAGTGTGAGCAGCGAGGGAAGTTTGCTCTGAAGCTAAGGGAGGGGAGGTGGGGAAAAAAACCCCCAAACCAGCCCACCACAAACACACACACATTAAAAAAAAAAATGGAGGTATTGACACTTGCGGTGAAGTTGCTGTGAAGTTGGCTGGGCGGAGCCGTGGGGCGGTGGGAATGAATGGGGGGTGCCCGGCTGGCGGTGGGTGCCCCTCGGTGCTGGGTCTGCTGCATCTGCCGGGGGGTGATGGAGCACGGAGGGGAGAGCGCTGGCCTGGGGGGAAGAGGCTTCGAGCGCTTCCTGTAGCTTCCTTTTGATCCAGATGCTTCAAAATTCACAGCTGTGGGTTTGGTGGTGTTTTTAAGTTATTAATATATTTTCTACCTTGATGCTGAGTTTTGTTTGTTTCAGAGCAAGGCATGGAAGTTGTACAGCTGCCTCTGATGTGTCTCTGAGATAGGGACAAGGAGAGCCCCTCAGGTGCCACCTCGGTTAGCCTTGCCTTGGCACCAAACTTTTTTATTCTCTCAGGAAAAAAGCTGTGATTTCTCTCTGGCCTCTCTTGGCGTTGGAAAATCTACTTGGAGAGCTTCCGCCACTGGCCGGGACCCAGGGCAGCCCCCAGCTCCTGGTAATTGCAGCGAGGAGGGAGGGTGGTCGTTAACTGCTGAGGTCTGATTGACTCCAGGGTTCCTGCCGTGGCTTTTCTTCAGCAGCAGCAACACCTCTGCAGAAGGGAAAGCGTGGATGATTTGTGGAGTGGGGTTGCTGCTTATAAAATAAAGAAAAACTGGGAATCGAATGGGTAAAAATGATCTGCTAGAAATCCTGGGACTTCCAGCATGAGTCACTTTGATAGCAGGAATATCAACAAAGGTTGGGAGAACAAGCTGGTCCCTGTTAGACTGAGGTTCCTTATCTGCTGCCGGTGTCTGTGGTGGGAGCCTGGTTTCCCCTTCCCATGGTGGGAGCCGTGGGGCTGCGCTTGAGCCCCTGCTCTCTGCAGTTCTCTTTGCGTTAGTGTTGCAGCAGGGTAAGTCCGTGAGAAACATTAAGTTATTCCCAGTTTACAAGAAGTCCAGGTAGAGGAGAGGTAGGGCTTACAAGCAGATGTTTGTGGGAAGGATATATATTATTAGGTTAGCAAGTAAATGCATAAAGAAAGCTGATCAATGCTCAAACTTTGGGCTGTGCTTTTATGCTTGTTTCTTGATGGAAACTGTGGGCCAGTGTCTGCTGGGGGTATGTTCTGTTTCAGGCTGTCTGATCGGTTGGCTGAGCTGAGGTTTCAAATGCATGTGGCTTGCTTTTTGGTGTGTCTGAAAATTGGAAGGTGGTGCGCGTGGGGCACAGGTTCCCTCTTGCTGAGAGCATCCAGATGTGGCCGTGTTTGGTGTCTGCTTGCGCTCGGGGACAGGCAGCCACCCACCCACAACCACCTTCCTCCTCCTCACTAGAGGAGCAATCCTTGAAGGTGCCCTTAGCTCCACGCGGGCAGGAGGCGGAGGCTTTCCCAAGCGCCCTGCACCCAGCCAGCGTCCCTTAAGTTTCCTCCTTCCCATCGGCTCTGTCTTGCTTTGCAGATGGTGGCATTTAGGTGCAGGGCAGGGTGGTCCCGCAGGCACCCCAGGGGCAGGGACGTGGTGCTGGATGAGCCCTCCCTGGTCTGCACAGAGCAGGGGGCTGCTGAGGTCGGGGGGAAGGAAGGAAGACCCCGCACTGCAATACCTGGCATTGCAGCTGAGCTCACTCCGAAATGAAAATGAGAAGGTGGCTGGTAATAGCAATAGCAGCACCAGAGCTCATCTCTCCCACTAGCTTTGGACAGAAACCGATGTGGGGAAGGGTGAGCTACTGCTGGGAATGGTTTTGGAGCTGATACACCAGGCTTCATGTGTGTGTCTTACCTCTGTTTGCTTGCTTTATGGGAGATGGGCAGGTTGGCTTTTTTTCTTTCTTTATCACTCAGCGCACTTGAAACCTTGCGATTTGCATGGCTGCAGGCACCATCTGCTCCTTGTGCTGGCCTGCAGCGGTTGGCGTGACCTGGGCTTATTCTTCGCCTGCGTGGCAGGCAGCAAAGTGAACCCTTCACCCGGCTGAAGGTGGACATCGCTGCCTCCCCCACCACACCGCAGCTTTGCAAGGCGGTCGCCATCTTTACCTTTCAGACCAGCTCATCCCGTTAAACACAGAGCTGTGTCAAAGGACCCCTTCTCTTCTCTGTGTGTTTGGGGTTTTTTAATACCTTTTTCCTTTTGTTTTTGGTAGCTTTTGTTTTTTTGTGTGTCTTGCCACTTCAAAAAAAGAAGAGAGAAGGTATTAGGGCTGCAAACCTGATCTAGCATCGTGACTCCAGGCGTGTGAAAGGCAGGAGATGAGCAGATGTTCCCTTTTTACAAAGAAAATATAAAAAAAAAAAGAGGGGAAAAAAGAAAAATTGCTTTCTATAGAATTAAAAATAGAGCTCATTAACTTTAATAAACGTGGATGTTATGAATGATGAGTTCGCTGTTGCTCACTGATGGCTTGCATTTTATAAGTTACATTTGAATGAACTACAAAAAACACCCAAAACCACCAAAACCGTACCTGGGCTGCAAATGTCGGTAAATGGTGTGTAATGAGAAGTCTGGTAGATCTACCTCCCCCCACCCAAAACCTAAGAAGTTTTGGGGGAATAGGGTCACCTTCTTGAGATGCCTTTCATGACCATTTTAAACCACGCCTGTCCAGATGTACTCAGCTGGGTTCCCAAGCATGTTACGCTCGGAAAAACTGGCTGCATCTTAACCGAAGATGTATGAGGTCTCGGGAGCAGCTCGGACCCCTCTGCTTCTCCTGCGAGACGGGCCGGCAGCTGGGGCAAGAATTGCTGTTTTTTATCTTTGACCTGTGCCTTGGTGGCAGTTTCCTGGCAGCATTATTTTGCAGAATGAAGTTTGACCATGATGTAAACAGGATGCGTCCATGATTGTCTCTTGTTTTAAATGCAACGTCTGTATGAATATTGAGCTAAACCATGATTTCTTTTTATTATTTTTTTTTCCCCCATCCCTTCTCTCCCCACCCCTAGCGAACAGTGCTGAGTAAGGGAGAGACAAGGAAAGACGCCTGCATGAAGACTGAGCTGCTGAAAGATATCACCAACAACAAAGAAGAAGGTGAGCACCTGCCTCGATTGAGGGCCAGACCTTGCTCATGAGGTCGGCACGTGATGGGAACAAAACTGGGGGCCTGGAGATGTGCTCTGTCCCCCGAGGGTCTCAGGTGTGCTCCCACAAACAGAGTGGCTCCTTTCTCCTGTGTTTATTCTGAGCAGGGCTCTTCCTCAGAAGATGCAAATTTGCTTTTCAGTCCATCCATCGCCACCCACCTAAAGAATGATATCTAATTTTCACTTCTGCTTTGGTGTGGCTGTGAAGCACAAAGGAGTTACTTTGAACCTCCTCTGTGTGCCTGGTTTTAACTGAACTCTGATCCCCGCCACGCGATGACCCAGCCCTTTTCCTCCCTCTATTAAAGTTAACTTTCTGTTTTCCTGTGAGTTTCTCTGTTGCTCCAAAACAGGCACTGGTCGCTGCAGGATGGCTGGTGGGGTTAGACACTACGCATCTTGTGCCCTTGTGGGATGCTTCGTGGCTTCTGCACTGTTTCTGCTTGGTTTTACTTTGCAGGATGCAGCACACTTGTTAATTTGATGAAGTCTTTCCTGCGTGGTTGCCTGTGAGTTGTATGCACACAAATCTGAGGGCTTGATAAATGTGTCGGTGGGATTAGGGAAAAAAACCCAAACCACTACACTTTATCTTCCCCAACTCTTCCCCCTTTTCTTTCCATGGCTTTATTATTCCTTGACTAGTTACTTCTCATAGCTCTGCAGGGATTTGGTGTATTTTTGTTCTTCTTTCCATGGTAAGAGTATTAGAAAAGTACTGAACTGGCCCGATCAAAATACCTAATCTTAGCTAGAAATAAAATTTTGGACTTAATTCAGACACATGTGAGTACAGCATTGCTTTTTCTTTCTCTTCTGTCCAGCATAATGTTCTGTTAAGCTGCTCTAGTTAGACAGTAAAGCTCAGAACAGGCAAAATATTGAATGCTGCATCAGATGTGGCCACGGTGCTTGCATATTAACTGGGAGCACGTGAGTGCTGCTGCTGACGCTGGTTGCGTGTGGACCTCTGGTCTGGGCAAAGCAGAGATGAAGTCTGAGATGTCGGTGGGAGGTTGTGTTGCTCTGGGAGGAGACTCTCGCTTTGATCCCTTGCCTTGCTTGGCTCAGGCGTTTAAAGCTATAGCTCTTGGTTGATCTTAAGGTAAGTGTCAAGAGTCTGTGGAGGTACAAATACAGAAGGAGGGTGGGAAGAGAGACATCTCTGCGCCTTGTGTGTCTCAGCTGATTTTGACTTAAAGCAAATGCTGCATATCAGAACGAAGCTGAGAACCCTCCCTGTGAAGGAGCAGTCTTGAGGCTTTGTATTGCACCCACTTCAGCTTATTGTCCAGTTCTGTAACTGGGGAAAGAAAGGTCCTAAAAAGTGAACTGCAGAGTCTCCGTTCTTGTTCAGATTGTATCCTTCTCTTCCCAAGCATACCATGTGTGTGAAAGACAATGGTTTGCATGGTTGTTGTGCTATATGTGCTGTTCTTCTCTGACCTTCATTACCCAACTGTGATTGTCATAGGAGTTCGATTAGTTAATGTCCCTAAATCCTGTTAATAACAGTGTTTAGTGTTGACAAAGAATTTACATTTTTGAGTGTTGCATGAACATGAATCATTACAGCAGACTTGCAAGATGATATGAAATAGTTTCCTGACTCAGGGATGGGTGGAAACATACGGAGCTGGGATGCGTGGACTGGAAAAGCACCCTGAAGCCTGAGATTTCTCTCTTAGGTTTACTTGAACAGTTGTTTTCCTTTAGCGAGGGGGTTGGGACCAGTATTGTTTAGTATCTTCACTAACACCATAGTGGGGTTGAGTGCACCCTCAGCAAGTTTGCGGATGACACCAAGCTGTGTGGTGCAGTGACACACCTGAGGGACGGAATGCCACCTAGAGGGACCTGGACAGGCTTGAGAAGTGGGCTCATGTCAACCTCATGAGGTTCAACACGGCCAAGTGCAAGGATCCAGCACCTGATTTGGGGCAACCCCTGGTATCAGCACAGGCTGAGGATGAAGGGATGGAGAGCAGCCCTGCCGAGGGTGACTTGGAGGTACTGGTGGGGGAAAAGCTGGCCATGAGCTGGCAATGTGCACTGGCAGCCCAGAAAGCCCCCTCATCCCGGGCTGCATCCCCAGCAGCGTGGGCAGCAGGGCGAGGGGCCAGATTCTGCCCCTCTGCTCCGCTCTGTGAGACCCCCCTGCAGCTCTGCCTCCAGCTCTGGAGCACCAACAGCAGAAGGACATGGAGCTGTTGGAGCGGGGCCAGAGGAGGCCCCGGAGATGCTGGGAGGGCTGGAGCCCCTCTGCTGTGAGGACAGGCCGAGAGAGCTGGGGGGGTTCAGCCTGGAGAAGAGAAGGCTCCGGGGAGACCTTAGAGCAGCCTTCCAGTGCCTAAAGAGGGCTTATAAGACAGATGAGGAGAGACTTTTTAGCAGGGCCTGTTGAGATAGGACAAGGGGTAATGACTTTAAAGTAAAAGAGGGAAGATTTAGACTACGTAGAAGGAAGAAATTTTTTACACTGAGGGTGGTGAGACACTGGCCCAGGTTGTGCAGAGAGGTGGCAGATGCCCCATCCCTGGAAATGTTCCCGGTCAGGTTGGATGGGGCTCTGAGCAACCTGATCTAGTTAAGATGTCCCTGCAGGGGACAGGCAGGGGCTTGGACTAGGTGGTCTTCAAAGGTACCTTCCCACCCAAACCATTCTATGATGCATGGGAATGGGAATCTGCACAAGTCTGCTGGTGCTTCTGGATTCTAGTTTAGGCTGAGCTGCTGCAGCGAACTGGTCGTGTGTTTGATGGGAGCCACGGACTGTAATAGAAGACAGTTACATTCAAGGGGAAAATCCCCTTGGCAGGTTATCTCTGAATATTGAACCTGGGATCTAAAACTTTCAGAGGCTTGAACTTGCAGGTCCAAAGACTGATTTAAAGGTGATGTTTAGGCTAAAGACTCAGTGTGGATTACTGTGTTTTCCCCTCCTTTCACTCCCCCTTGACTCAGAAGGGTACAGATACAAGGGTCAGCATCAGATCCCCATTTGAATGCATACATGTTAGCATGTACCATAGCTCTGCTGCTGCCTCTCTGAATGGCCTGTTACGAGTTACACCTCTGTGTACAAACTTATGCTTTCCTTGTGTCCAAGATGAGCCAGGAAATTCAGGTAGCTTGCAGCCTTGAATGAGATTTAGGGGTCCGTCCCCCAAACAAGGTGCATCAGCACTGCTGCAGTAGTGCCTGACACCGCTGTCTGGCCCCACCACTGATGAAGACCATCGTGTTGGACATCTCCATGCAGATCTCCTACTGCGTGGAAGGCTCATACTCTTGTGGGAGCAACAGCTGAGCTGCCCAGTTTATAATCTGCTGTTTTGAGGCAGTGCATCGCAGTTCTTTGTTGTCCTCTGTGTGCCAGCCTCAGCAGCTGCTGCCCCAGGGGACGAGTTGTGGGGCTGGGGCAGGGAGCTGGGCGGGTGCTCTCAGGGAGCAGCCTGGAGGTAGGGAGGTCCTTGGGTGGGCAGTTGCGGTGTTTTGTTCTTTGTTCCTCAAGTGGAAGGTGTTGCAGAAATGCATTGTTGTTACAGGCCGGGATGTCCTCTTCTGGCTTCGTCGTGGCACTGGTAAAGAGAAATAATTGAACTATAAGTTTAACATACATCTGCAGGAACAAGATCTTTGCATGTTCCAGCAAGTGCTTTAATTTCCAGTTCTAGGGTTGAGTCCCAGCCTGCGTAAAGGCCCGTGTAAGTAGTTTGCTAGACTCAGTGTCCCCTTCTGCATACAATTGCTCAATACAGATAGAAAAAAAGCTGTGGATGAGACTGTGTTTTGTTGTCCATGGGGAAATGTTCCCGTTCGGTTTTACATGTGGGTGTGAGTTTAGGTCCATCTTTCCCTTTGACGGGGAGGGGAAAGGGGCAGGGAGATGGAAGAGATGGGCGGAAAAAAGTTGCTCTCCTGTTTTAGTAGGCCATATTGTCTTTACTCTGACTCAGAAACTAATTAAAAAGTGGTTTCCTTGCAAGAACTGCAAGTGATTTCAGTTCATCTCCTAATGTACACAGCTCCTGACTCCGTGCTGCATCTCACTTGACCTTTCAAGGCAAACCACTCCTTTTCTGATTCCTCAGCCCCAGAGATGGAAAGTTCCACTAAGGCAGCAGCACAGAGGAGCAGGGAGGGGAGTTGGTAACAAAGTTCTCCATTAGCCTCGGTGTTTCTGAGACTTCACCCGAGGCAGCTGTTTTACAAGAGCAATGGTGCTGGAGCCTAGTGCTGCATGAGACGTGCACAGTCACTTTGCTCTCAAATAAACTTCACACTGCTTTTAGAGAGTGCCAGGGTTTTAGGTTCCTGGAGGGGCCTTTTTTCTCTATTTTTTTTGTTTCTTTTTTTTTTTTTTCCCCACCTTCTTATTGCAGATAGGAAGTTGCCATGAGTGAGAAAGGTGCTGCTTTCCACTGAGCAGCCACAACCTTTGCATTCCCAGGTGCAGAGATGGCTGCTTTAAAAGGAGAAAAAGAGTAATCTCCTCGCCTCACTGTACTCGGCACTGGGCTCCCCTGCTGAGACTGACGGCCAGGAGACCAGACAGAGCAGAATGATGCTTAGGTACTTTAGATGTTCACCCAGATGTCTGCCCAGGTGCTCCCTGTGTGCGAGAGCCCTGCTCCGGGGAGCTGCGCCCTGCGGCAGACAGGCTGCACCACCAGAAAAAACGTGCTCGGAGCCTGGCAGCCCTGGAGCAGGAGCATCCCTCGGTCACGGACGGGCTCAGGGCCTCGTGGCCAGCGCTGTAACACCGTGGACCTGATCGCATGGCAAAGGAATGAATTAACTTCATGCAGGCTGTTAAACTGCTTTGAGTCTCCGCCGGCATTCACAGGCAGCCCACCGGCGAGACGCTGAATCCCGTTTACCCAACCTGTCCGATCTCAGTATCGAGCATTCACAGCAGAAGTTCTTCTTGGTTTTTCTTTTCTCTTTTTCTTTCTTTTCCTCTTCTGACTCTTGGCGTGTCTGATGGGAGATGGGAAGCGGTGACACTGCGGCAGGGTGGCAGTGCTCCAGGGCACTGTGAGGAGTGGCACTTATGTTTTGGAAATACAGGGCCAGGCTCTTGGATGGACATCACCCAGCTTCATAGATTTAAAAGGGTGGGGGGGAGAAAAGACCATCAATGACTCACCCCGGAGAGGAACTTTGGCCTGAAACATGTAATTCTCTTCATTTCTTAGCTTGAAAATGTTCTGCTTTTTTGACTTGAGCGATAGAGGTGGTGCTTTCCCTTCCAATGGATACAGGATCTCCAGCCACCGGCTCTCCCTGGTCTGTACACTTTCAGCCCCCATCTCTTTGTCATCCTTTTTTTTGTCAGCTGGGCTTCTCTCTGCTTTATGATTTTCTTTTTTTTGACTTGGAGGAGGAAGGGGGGAGGGAACTGTTGTAACATAAGGATTATAAGCAGGTGCATTTCTCGCTTTTAAAAGTTTATGCAGCAGGACAATTGGGTATCGCATAAATGAGTGGTATCTGTGGTGTTTTATAGATGAACTGCAAAGTGCTCAAGGTAAAACATTTGTGAAATGGATGTATATATAAATATAAATGTATGCAGTACTTGTACTGCACTTCAAAATGGGGAGTTTTTCATTTAAGCGCTGTCTTTGCTTAGTTCAGAGCTTGACGTTTCTCTTGCAGCAGCTGAAGCTCGTGTCTCTGCTGAAGGCGCAGAGCTGCCCAGTGCTCTGTGCTGGGGGCACTGGGAATGCATGGAAAATATCGTGCGGGACATGGGCACTGGGCTGTCTCACCTCTACCAGTGCTCAGTACCAAGATGTTCAGAAAAACATGTAAAAGCTCCAGATCAGATAATAGTGTGTTTGCTTGTAGGATTTATTTTTTTTTTTTTTTAATTTTTTCCCCCTCAGACCTAGCGATGATTGAATTTTGGCCTGGAGCATAAGGGCTCATAACGCATGCATGTTTTTCTTGTCTCCCTGAGCAGTGAGATCTGAATTTAAAAAAATATATATATATATTTAAGACTTTATTTTTTTCAGAGCTGTCTCAAAGTAATACAGAGTTTTGAGCTGATCATCTGGCTGCTTACATACGGAAAGTTTCTGGTGGCTGCTTGTCCCCTTTAGTCTCTGCAGAGGCGATTCGGTTCCCTCTGGCTGTGGCCGGGGCGGCTGGTGGGGACCGTAGCACATCTGTTGGACAGGCTCTGCCCGTGGGCAGGTTCTGCCAGGCTGGACCGAGCTCCAGGACAGAACTGGAGCCACATCTGGCTCTGCAGGCAGGGCTGGAAACCCGACAGGCAAAGGCAGTGGAGAGGAACCAGCATTGCAGGAGTCTGGGCTGGGAGAGCAGAGGTGGGTTTCGTTTTGCCTAATTTAGGGGTTTTTTTTGAAGTTGTCATTCTAATTCTGAACTAGTCCAGCTCACTTCTGCTTACATGTGGCAGGCATGTCCAAGCAGTGATCAGTTTATCCAAAGATAGATGTCTAAAGTCAGACCGTGCTTTTTGAGCTGTCGTCTTCTTTCTGTTGGTTGCAGTGGTGGCTTTGGGGCACCCTGGAGTCAGAGGTGTCTTTTAGACACCTAAAGTGAGATGAGGTGCCCTCATCCTGTCTGACTGAGCTTCTCCCCTCCTTCCCTAAGATTCTCTTCTCTTCATGGCAATTTTAATTCACTTTTGAATGGCAGTGTTTGATATTGAGACTGAAACTTCTGCAGGGGGTCTGCCTGAGCCTGGGGAGAGGTGGGAGGGCTGAGAACTCTTCCTTGCTCTCAATGATTCAGAGAAGCGATTTTAAATCTATTACTGATTATTCTTTGTCATGTGGAGTCGCAGGAATAATGTATCTGCATAATTTTCTGAGTCTTAAATTCCTTATGTTACTAAAATGCAGCCAGCTCCTAGAAGATAATACCTTTACTAAAGTTTCTTTCAACTTGGTATCAACTTCAGATACCCACCTGGGATAACAAATGCCATAATAGAAAATAAATCTCTTGGGCAAGTTACTCGTCCTACATGATACTGGATTTTAATAGTGAATGCTTGGATCAGGATGCAGGCAGCGTTGTGGTCAATGTGACAAGCTTTTACCACTGCATGTGGCGTAGGGGATGCATAAGGGCGCTCTGAAAATAGTAGGATGCTTCTAGTAAATGAGGTTACACTTCCATGGACATAGGCTATGTCTTTCTACCTTTCTTTTTTGTTTTTTTAATTAAAGAATGGTTGTAGATTAGACAACAGTGAGGGACTTGGACAGGAAAGTAAATACAGAAGAAACATAGTTTTGCTCTATTTAGAAAGAATGAATACTGTCAAGTTGTAAAGTTTTAGAGAAGTACTGATTTTAGGTTTTTATTCGCTTGCATGTACAGAGCAGAAAAGCTGTTGAAATGCATTTTCAAGAAGAGAACTCATTGCCATGAAGTGTATTTGAAATCAAGATTTTAGGAGGTTTGCGGTGAAACTTTTTTTTTTTTTTTTAAATAATGGAAAAGGTCATGTCAGGAACAAGTGTTTACCTGTCTGGTGGTGTTGAAGAGCTTCCCTAGGCTGTTTTCTTCAGTATTTCTCCATTGTGAGGTTCCTGCTGTCTGTAGTTTGTGTTCCCATCCCCATCTACAGGCCGTATTTCAGCAAAAGTGTACATATCTATTGAATTATGTCGTTCAGCAATGCTTGTAAGTGTGCGCTTAGTGTAGCTGAGACTTGTTGAAGGTGGCCAGACTTGCCGACGTGTCCTATTACACGAGGCTGGAACACCAATTTGGAGGCAGAGCATCATGGCAAGTGGAGCAGTGGCTTAGCCTGGGATGTTGATGACTCTCTTCCTGTTACCAGACCAGGTATTTTGGTTGTGAAAATCAGACTAGCTTACTTGGGTTACCACATCTTACGGAGCAACGTAGCTCCTGACAGAAGCTAGTTCTTCATGGGTGTCTCTTTAATTTGATATTCAGGTAGGACCCTTGGGTGACGAGCTCCTGCAGCCAGTGGGTTGGCCATGGTGCTTCTTGTGGGAGCCCTGTGTGCTGTACAGGAACTCAGTTTGTAGAAAACAGTGCTGTTCTAAAGCATTTGTGAATTTGGTTTAGTGCTGCCAGAAAAGGGAGCAAGAGGATGGAGATGATCTCTCCCCAAAGAAGCCCATCCCAGCAGCTCAGGACAGCATTGCCTTGGTGTCTCAGACCCATCGGAGACAGGAGAAGGGAGGTAGTGTCTCTTCCTGTTCAGTCCTTGGCCTCTGCTGACTCTTGCCAACCAGCAAGCCAGTGATGCCAGTTGCCATAACAGCTTTTGTCGTGTGGGTGCGTCTCCATTTGGCACTGAATTGTGACACTTGGCCCGCTGAGCAGTGGCAGCTCTGATGGTTGGGGCTGGAGCTGGAAGCTGTAGGACCTTGCTTTGCCCTGCAACATGTGCAGTTGTTGACGGCAGGGCAGAGTGGGTGCCTAATCCTGTTAAATCAAAACCATACCCCTGACGACTGCTGTCAAGTTCTCCAGTTCTGTGCAACTTCTGGGACTATGAAATTTCATCTTTTTGTTTTGTCAAATCTCCAGTCATACGGATTTGGAAGTCAGGTGCCTGTTTATAGGGGATTGATGGCACTTCCACACTCAATCAGATTGCATTTTGCACACTTAATCAGAGTGCGTGGGGTGGGGCGGGGGGGGAAGACTGTATGTGGGATTTTCATTTTAGCTTCATGGATTTTTCATAAAGTCCATGACGCTTTCTGGAGTAACGCAGTTATTCTTTCCCCTAGGGCAGTGCTCTAGTTTACCTTGTTTTGGTTGCCTTCATGGCAGGTAGAGCAATTCTTGCCCTCTGCTTATTCAGTTTATCTAATAGTCAGCCACTGAAGTTATTTGACTGTTCTGCTGGGAGTGCGCAGTATTTAAATCAACAAATACTGAAGGCTTCATTCGGCCAGGTGCCTAGTGCTGAGCTCTAGAAACCGCCATCTGTGGTTAGGGAGCTCATTTTTTGTTTTCTTCTGGCTCCTACTTTGCTGAAATAATTGCTTAAATGGCCACAGCACAGACACCAAATGCAGAAAGAGAAACAAGGATTGAAAGAATAAGGGCAGAGCTGTTGGCTTGCTCTGCCCAAGACTTTTCAAATAGTTAAATAACAGTGAAAAAACTAGCACTTCATTGTCTCCCAGAGTTGTTGCTATTCAAAACAAAGCCTTGTGTGTCTTATCAGAGCTTTCAGTACATAGAAGGTGGTCTGGGTGGCGTGAGAGGGCAGCAGATGAAGGTGACAACTTAGAATCTGCTTGGAGAGCCACTCAATTACTGCCTACTGGAGGTGGGGGTTCTGCCTCTGCCCCTCTGCGTGCACTCCAGCAAGCACCGGTGAGCTCTTTTTGGAGCTTTTGGAGCTCTTTGGAGGGTCTGAGCCAGCAGAGTCCATGTGGGAGGCAATCGCAGGCTGAGCTGTCTGGGTTTTGGGGGGAATGGACCACTTAGTGCAGATGTCTCATCAGGAAAGATGACCAGAGTCGAACCCCAGGGAAGAGTTACCACTTGGCATCGGGGTTTGAAGATGCTTCCCAGTAAGGTGCTTAGTGCCCAGCATCTGTGGCTTTCAGTTGGAAATACGGAGCAGGACTAGGACTGTCCCCCTTGCAATTTATGGGTAGGACTAGGCTGGACCAGGTCCCACCTGGGCAGAGCCCTGGCCACCCTGGTTGGAATTCAGTGTTGACCACGCTTGAAGCCAGAGGCTGGATTCGAAGCCAGAGGTTGGATGGTCAAAGTGTATTGGCCAGTGCTAAGATGGCTTTCATTTTGATGCTGGAAACATTTCCCTTTAAATCTCAGATAAGCACAAAAACCCAGGAAGTTTGGGGAATAATACAGCTGTTTTAGGTATTGGAATGCATTGCTTGTAGAGCCTAGATCTGCAAGTGCTGTTTGTGCAGAAATATGTGCCAAAATCTTTTATATCAGCCCAATGGTAAGGAGATGGACTGAATGAATACATTAAAAAGGGATAGAAAGAAGCGGGTGGGTGGGCCCTCAAATAGTTGGGGAGAGATTTATTTTTTTTTTTTCCCCAGTTACCACTAACTGCAAAGGGAATTTGGTGCGTTTTGGGAAGCGCTGTTTGGGTGAGCTGTGCAGTGCTGCCGAGGTTGGCACTGAGCTGCCAGTGCCTGGGGGCGTGCGGAAAGCCCTGCAGAGCTCGGCTTTGAACAGTCAGCCCAGGTATATTGGGCTTGACGTCCTGGGATCCAGGATCTTGGTGATTCTTCATGCTTTGCCAGGTCAGCAGAGACATTCAGAATATTCTTTTCCTTGAGTGCTTGGGCTTCAAAAGCAGTATGAAACAAGACCAGCGTGCTGGTCTGGCTTGCAGAGTTGTCCTCCAGTTTGACTCTGCGCTCTTCTGAATACTGTAGGCAAAAATTGCTTTGATTTGAGCTGGTTGTAAATCAGTCCTACCTGCTTTGACAGCCCACTTGGACAAAGCTTTTGCTGGTACTTGTGATGCGTTTCATAACTGTCTGGCCTCTGGAAGGGAAACAATACAAGGAATCCCTAACAGCAGGTTGATTTAATCATTTTACTGAACGTGCCAGTGAATTGTTATCACTCCTGGTTGCCTGGGGAGTTGCTAGGTTGTCATGTTGGAAACCTTTCTGCAAGTACGTGGCGCTCATACTTGGATTTTTTCAGCTCAGGTCTGATGCGCGGCTCTGATGGGACAAATTCATTGATGGGGGAGCATGGAAATGCTTGGAAGGGAGGGGAAAAAAAGCTTTTTACATGCACACCCCTGTTTTATCTGTGCATGAGCTTTTAGTCAGTCTGCAAAAATGTCGCTGCATTTGAATCATGTAATTATTTCAGTCTAAAATTGCATTTAATGTGCTTCACCCCGTGTTTACTCCGGCTGTTGCCTCTGAAATGACACTGTGAATCCTGCTCCTGTGCTGCTTCATTCCAGTGAAGGAGCCGGTCTCCACTGGATGCCATTCCCAGGAGAGCCGTGATTGCCAGGGAGTTACTTCTTGTGATGTTTCTTGTTGCAGCAGAGCCCTGATGTAGACATTTGATTGCTGAGCTATGTCTGTGACACAAAAGCTCACCCGTGCAGCCCCACCAGCAAGCTCTTCTTGTGTCATTCTGGCACTGTGAAGGGCTTTGCCAGAGATCTAAGTGCAAGATTGGGCAGTGTTTTGTTTGACGTGCGAGGTGTTGACATATGGTCCAATAAATGTAGTTATTGGAAAAGCTAAAGATAATATTTACCTTGAAAAATCCATAGTTGGGAATAAATGGCCACATCTGCAGCTGAGGCAAGTGAGAATGAGTGCGCTGCTTTCAACTGAGCCACCCACCCCAGTTTGCACCATCTGAGGATCCGGGCAAGCCGGTCAGGTAGGTGAGTGAGCAGCCTAAATGGGTGTCTGTTTATACAGCAAGCAGTTTTCTGGGGGAGAGGTTTGCTCTTCATTAGCCACTAAGTAGCTGTACCTTCTCTTTGGAGTTTTGCTACCACTTGTGACCCTTTTCTTTCTCCTCTCTTCCTCCTTATCCTCCCTCTTTCTCCAGGGTTTAATGCCATGGCTGCAGATGAAAGTGCTACGGAAAAGCAAGCGGGGGAACCAAAAATGGCAGTAGACGGTGAAACCAACGGTTCCTGTGAGCACAGCGAAGCTGGTAGCCACCCAAACCCAGCTAAAAACACTCAGGACAATACGAAAGCGAGCCAGCAGGACTCTAGTACTAAATTAAATAGGATAGCAGAAAATGGCATTTCTGAACGAGATGGCGAGACTGGGAAGCAGAACCATATGAAAGCTAATGACTTCACACAGACTTCTGTAACGGGGAGCAATGGATATATTCTAACCAAGCAGATGGCACAGGAGCAACCTCTAAGGACTACCAGCACCTTTGCTTCTCTCACCGGCCATGCTGCAAAAACCCTTCCAGGAGGAGCAAGCAAAGGGAGAACTGTGGGCTCCTTTTCTCAGATGCAAGCCACGATGCCAACCAAGCTCGGGGAGGGCAGTAAGGACATGGATGCTAAAAGAGCCACCGCTGCTAACGCTGAAGTCAAGGTCCACAGAGCACGGAAGACAATGCCTAAACCCACCCCTAGCCTGGTAATGTATATGCCCAGCAGTCGGTGCTGCTGCTGAGATTGCTCTTGGCTGTCTTTGAGCGTGTGAGAGGGATACCTTACTGCACGGGAACACGCCTAATTCGGAGGTGTCCCACTGAGTAGACTGATATTTTTTTTTAATATATATATTTATTTAGTTTTATTTTTTATCTTCCTACAGAGATACAGAGGTGTTAGAATAGAATCACGTGGCCACCATCACCTCTCTTCCCCAATGTGTTTCTAAATATATAATTGATCAATTACCTTCTCCAACAGATCTGTGCGAGACACTAAACGGCCTTTCTCTCTTGGCTGTATTGCTCATCAGCTGTCTGCTGAAATCCAGAGCTGCTTGTGAAACAAATTAGATTTCTTCTAAGTTCGACCCAAAGGAAATTAAGCATAGCATGTTAACTTGAGGCTTCTCCTAAGCTTGGAAGCTGTCAAGAAGCTGATATATTAGGCAACTTGATTGCATTGTCGTACCTTTATAGCAGTAAACAAGATGATGTTTTCACTCTCTCTCTCTGTGTTGCCTGCAGTAACGCGACTTGTTCAGAAATCTTCACTCCAGAATCCTTAGGGGTGGATTTACCATCACTTAACAGAGCTCTGTGGTGGTTTGGTTTTTTTTTTACAGGCAAAAGCAGATGTGAAGTCATCTGGTGTGTTCATGTTATAGTGGGGTGAACAGAGATGGGCCTTTCTTTGTCATTGGCCGAACTTGGTTCTTTTGGTTATTTTTCTTGATTCTTTTGCCAAAGGTAGGGAATAGGTACTGGAATAGGCAGATCTCCACTATGAGTGCTTGGTCTCCAGCCCTGTGACGATTTCTGTTTAGCTACAATGAGGTAGATCCTCTCATTGTGCTGTGTCTAATGATGGAGAGAGACTGGCCTTTAGGTGTCCTGCACCTCGGTCAAGGAAAGGATTGCAAGTGTGAGTGACACCCAGAGATAAATGAGAAGCTGCTGCAGCTTTGTAAAGGTTGGTGCCACGGGTTGCTGTTAGCGACCAGCGTATTACGGACCAGAAAAGGTAAAAAAGTGATCCTCAGATGTCGCCCACCTGTTGCAGCACAGCAGTAATATGATGTGAAGGTCTCAAAGCTGTGAATCGCTGTGGTCTGGAGCAGGGGAAGAGAGGAAAAAAGAAAATTAAAAAAAGATGGGTGGCAGCTAGCCAGCCCCAGATGGGGAGAGGTGCCCTTGGCTGCGGCACCACCTGCGCCTCCGGAAGCAGGTGGGAGTCCAAAGAGCACATCAAGATTAGAATCCTCATGGGCACCCAGCCTCAATAGCGGGGCAGAAACCACACCTGCCATGATTTCCCGACCCTTCTCCTAAACCACTAATTTCCCCTCTGTCTTCCCCTGATTGCATTTGAATTCTCTCGCAGCCCTGCTGGGTTTTTTGGCTAGCAAGCGGGAGAAGCCCAGATGCAATACATGCAGCCTGATGAAAATCTCGCATGAGGCTGTCTCTTGCCCAAACAAGGCTTTTTGCAACCGAAACTGCCTCGCAGCTTTGCTCCAGCAGCCTCTTGTGCACTTAAATGAGGCTGAGCAAACCCCCAGACCCTTATGGAATTTGACAGGGAAAGATCCCTTGGGGCTGAGCAATTGAAAGAGGCAATTCCCTTCTAAAACACAACTGCGAGGTTAGGAGGGAGTGTTTGCCTCGTTCATATTTTATGATACATCAAAAGAATATTTTTACGCAACCCCTTTGGGCTTCAATGTTTGTCTCTAGAAAGCTGCGTGCAGCGTTTGGGAATGCTTGCAGGGCTCGGACAGGAGTTGCTGTGATGGTGCTGTTGATCGTTATTTGCTCACATGATAACAGGGGCTCCAGAAACGGAAGCCTGCAGTAGGTGTTGGGCCACTCGAGAAAGCGCGTAGCCTGTCCTCAGCCCCTCTGGCCATTTCCCTCGGGCTTAAAATAGAGAAAAACCAAAATTCACAAGAAGGGTGGTAAGAAGAGGCCGTTCCCATGGTCTCTGCTCAAGGCTGTGCATCTGAATGGGAACCCAAGATCTGATCTCATTTCTGCAAGACAATAAAACATCTGTTTTGTTCAGCCTTCCTGATAATTACTACCTAATTCTTCCCCATTGTCTTTCAAATTTACATGCTATTTTCTTTTGAGTAGTGGAGTCCTTGCTAGTTGTCATTTTTCTGTCCTGATTATTTCTTTGTTGGGCTGTGTATAAGAGGCTCATCAGCACAGCCTTGCAGTAACTTGTCATGCACCAGCCTCCACCTTCACACCTTTTCCCCTTCAAAACCACGGTGATAGCAGGTGCTGGATTCCAGGAGATAAATTGTGGGAATACACACAGCCGTTGATGTTACAGGACACGCTAGTTTTCTTTGCTAATATTTTTTTAGACCATTGTTATTTTTCTGGGTAGACTGTTCTTGCGAACCTGTGCTGCCTGGGAGGAGCTGGGGAAGGTATTTTGTTGCCTGCAACGTGTAAACATTTGTTCCCCCCGGCTTCTGCAGAAACCCACTGGGGCCAAAAAATTATTTTCCGTAATCCAATAGCTGTCAGGGGACCTTGGTAGCCTTTTCTTGCATGTGTGGATTGTTCTTTGAAAGGAAGAAAATAATTTTCTCACAAATTTAACCAGCTTTTTCTCTGTTTAGGAGTTGCTTCCTGAATTGGGATCGAAGCTGAATCTGAAACAGGTGACAATTTTAATCGATGTTGTCGCATGTTAAGGTGGTTTTCGAACAGACGCTCAGAAGAGTTGCTGACAGCGTCATTTCTACTCCCCTTCTGAATAGCGCAGTAACACAGGCATTGCACCTGGAAGGAAAGGATCTTCCTTTCCTTCCTAATCCATTTACAACCCTATTGAGAACCCAAAAGTTTCCAGGGCCAGACCACAAATAGACTGAAAAGCAAGCGTGTGTGTGTGTGTGTGTCCTGTGCTTGAAGGAGGCCCCTCCTGCTCGGAAACTGCTGTTTCTGAGCTTGACATCACTAAGATGTGTCTGGAAGGGATAAAGGATGGTAAAGGTAGTGAAAACATCCCGTAGTTATCTCTCGAGATAGGAGAAGCAGATGACTGAATTGGGAATCCCAAGTTATGTTTCCGTTCATGACTCGGTGACCGTGAGGCTGTAGTTTGAGGTGTGTGTCTCTGGTGGTATTTTTTTATGCCATGCAGAGGAGCAGGTCAGGGGAACTGAACTGTCAAAGAAATGGTGCAGAAATCTGTGAGAATTAGTATCTCAGCCTGCGTCACACGGTGAGCCCAAAACGTAGGGTACCAATATTAACTGAGGGAGACAAAGCCTGGGCAGGAAGGAGGAGCTTGGAGCAGGAGACCCTTTGCTTATGTTGGTGTTTCTACCAATATACATTAAACTATACCTTTAAGCAGCGTTGCCACTAAATATCTCATCCCGGGACTGGTAAGCTGCTTTCTTTCTGTGTGCACACAGGTGTTGCTGTTGCTGTAAAGTATTCTTTTCTGTGTCGGTGCCCAGCAGCACCGCGGCGGTGTGCTGACGTGGTGTGTGGCTTGCTCTGCAGGAGCTCCTGGTCTAAGAACGTCTTGTGTTCATCTCCCGGGGCCAGGCAGGTGGCACTTGGTGGTTTGCAAAGCGTCTGGGATTGCTCAGCAGGCTCAGACCCTCCAATATGCAGAAAACTCAAAACAAAGAGCAGGTCCTAATGTAGATGGTGATGGGGATATTGTCTCCTTGGGCCGGGGGGGGCGATAAAAAAAAGAGTATAGACCGTAGTGAAATAGAGCTCTCCATCTGATTGCAAGTGCTGCTGTCAGCTTGTCTGAACCTAGAAGGTGCACCCATGGAGGACCCTCTCCAGAGCGGTACCCAGATGTGCAGGTGGACGACTGGAAGTGTGAAGTCCGTGTGTGCGAGCTTGGCCACAGTTAAATATCCCCTATGGGAAATGTCCTTCAGGAGTGACGAGGCCATAGGCTGCCACTGGGCTTCTTACATAAAGGTTTTGCTTTAGAGGGAGGTAGAAAGTGAATGTATGTTGTGCAATACTTTTAATTTCGTATTTGACTGGTGGTGCTTGCACTGCTGACAGGGCTGCGCCGGCTGAAGGCGGCTGCCGCGGCGGCCGACCACAGCCCGCAGAAACAACCCTCCCAGCTCCCCAGCAGGACCTGTTTCTGTCCTGAGGTTTGCTATGGGACCTGCTCTGAGCTGCCCTGCTCTGACTGGTGTGTGACGCTCCCTCCCCTCCACCTGCTGGCTCTGGGAGGGGACAGGGACGGGGAGTGGGGTCAGCATCCACACCTCTGGGTGACGCTGGTTTCAAACCCACTAAGCGCAGGTTTGTGGCTTGATTTAGCACAGTCTGCCTGACAGCCTGAACCCCTATGATTTCGTGCGGATACCTGACCACACGCAAATCAGTGCAATTGTAATCAGGAGTCGCTCTTCTAAATGGGCATATGTTAATCTGCAGATAAAAGAGCCTTAATAGGTGGATCAGCCTTGTGGCTTGTGTGATCTGGTTTAAGACCAAAGCCCTGCAGGTTTCCTTTTGTTGCTCCAAGGTAAGGCTTAGGCAGGGGTCAGGATCCCCTGCCACCTGCAATGAAATTCAGTAGTAAAAACTGTAATTCTGCAGCAGTGAAGGAAAGGGAGAGTAGTACCACTGCAGCTCCTACGGGCACTCTCATCTGCTTGTGATAAATTTTTTATAGCAGCCTGATATTTCTTGCTTAAATATCATTCACCAGTTGTTAGAGGCAGATACCCCTGGGAGCTGCTGCTTTGTGCTGTTCAAAGGCAGCGCCTTGGTACAAATCTCGTTACCCCTCCGCATCCAGCTGATGGATGGAGAGAAGAGGGCTGCTCCGTGACAGCTGCCGTGTTGCCCGGTGGCAGTGGCGGTTAGTTTAGTCCTCTTGGCTCACTGGCTTCAGTTTCAACCTCGTCAGAGATGAAAGTCCGTAAAAGAAAAGAAACAAGACAGCTCGTATGTCTGAGCTGGAGATGGTGTCAGGTCTTGAGAGCCATTGTCAGTCCTTCTGTGGTGCTCTTCCAAGCTGCCCTGCTCCGAAGCAGGACCTGCAGGACCTTTCCCAGTGTCCTTGCACCAGCACATGGATGGAGTTCTGGTCTGGTTTCTCTTTGGTTGTTGCTAGCTTGCTTGCTTTGGTAACAAAAGACCTCTTAATTGCCGGGCTGTGGGAAGAATGCCTTGTGCGGTCTGTCGAACCAGCGTGGGGTTTAATTAGTAAGGTTTGTTTGTTCTGTATTTTTGCTTTTGGGAGAAAAAAAAAAAAAGATATTCTGTCTTTTGCCATTTCCAGTAACTTCTCCCTGCTGCTGCAGGGGACTTCTGTGCCAATAATAGAAACATGGTTGATCCCGTTAAAATGTAGAAAGTACTTGAGTTTAATTTTTATAAACACAGAAAATACTGTGGTTTTGTCCCAATCTAAGCAGTTTTTTGACTATTTTTCTCACAATGGTGTCGGATATAGTTGTGGTCCCCACAGGCATCTCTGGAAACATTGGCGTGAGCCTTAGAATAGCCGTGACTGGTCCTTCCAATGCCCACCATGAAATAGTGACTTTACAGCTGATACCACATGAGAAGCTGCAAGAAATGAAGACATTAGTGATACAGTTTCTTTCTCTATCATTTTTGGTCCTTTCTTGGCCGCCAGTGGCCCACACGTGTGGTGGCTAGGACAACATGTAAACACAGGAAGCGCAAACTGCGTCCTGGAGTCTCTTTTGCACGGGGTTCTCCTCACCATAGTTCTCTAAAACAGTAGATAAAAGTTATGCTTGACTGCTGAATATAAGTATAATTGGGGAAAGAAGAAAAAGAGCACAGCTGTTTTGGACAGGGATAACACACAGCAATGGAGTTTACTTATTTAGGGTCAGGAATAGTTCTTCTTGCCTCTAATTTTGCTGTTAGCAGTGGAGTCGACGTAGGTGTTACATGAAAGCACCTCTGCTCTCTTAAATGTGTGTTGGTTTAAGTGAAGGAGGATGATCTTCGTCCAATTTCTGAGCGTAGGAGCCTGCTTAGTTAAAAATATGGGCGACTCAAAGTGCGTGTACCCTCGTTAGTGTTCTTAGCAGATCAGTCCAAGCCCAACAGATCACTGCACGCTGTGCATCGCTTTCCTGCCATGGTCACTTCTGCTCCGGTGTTGCCAGTCTGGTGTTTTCCACCTTTAGCAGAGGACTCTTGAGTCTTCAGGAAACGAAGCAGGAACATGTTAGGGTTTGTCACAGCAAGTTGGGTGAGTAGATGTTGAGTGAGCAGCTCCGTTGGGTTCGTTGAAGCGCCTGCTGTTTGCGGCCCCCTTTGTTTGTGCTTTGCTAGCACGAGTGTCCTCTGCTGGGAGGAGGTACGAAGCCAGGAAGCAGGAGTTTGCTTGGATGGATGCTGGGCTGCAAGCCGTTTTCTAGATACCTGCTTGGAGCTGTGCCCTGTGCTCAGAACAGGGAGGGCAGGAGGAACCCGTCCATCACAAAACTGGAAGAAGGTGGCACATGACAGAAGCATTAATTGCTATCAGCTGTGCCAGTGTAGCCCACGGAGGTGGCTTCAAGCTGTCTCCTACCAACCCCGGGCTGGGGCATGGGGTGGCAGGACTGAAGGTAGCTGCTCTGCCTGTTCTGTAGGAGAAACCTTCGTCTTTGGTTTTCCTTGGACAGCCTTTTCCCTAACAGGAGACTCGCTGGAGCTAAATGGATGTGCATTTAGCATTTTGAGAAGTCCTCTGATGGTGCTGGGAGCTTGCAGGTGGATCTATGAGCTTTGGCTTTAAATGGAGCACTGTAATTTTTTGTTTCTGTTTTGCTTTGATGGGAGTCTGGTGTGCCCTAAAAGGGTCTAGCACCCACTTGCCTCACTCCCGAATATGTAGTTCATCTTTTGCCTTTGATTCTTTTATTTGAACCTGCCCACTCTCCTCTGCTGAGAGGTGTCACGTGCCGGTTGTGACCTGGGCAGCGAAAGATGGAGAATATGGGTGGGGGGAAGGGCTCAGGTGTGCCTGAACCAGCTTTTGGCCAGCATGATCCTGTGTCCAGATACTGTGGCCTGGATACTGGGTCCAGTTTTGGGCTCCCCGGTTCAAGAAGGACAGGGAACTGCTGGAGAGGGGACAGCAAAGGGCTACCAAGATGCTGAGGGGACTGGAACACCTCTCTGATGAAGAAAGGCTGAGGGACTTGGGTCTCTTCAGTCTGGAAAAAAGACGGCTGAGGGGGATCTTATCAACGCTTATAAATACTGAAAGGGGGGGTGTCAGGAGGATGGGGCCAGCCTCTTCTCAGTGGTGCCCGGTGACAGGACAAGGGGTAACAGGCACAAACTTGAGCATGGGAAGTTCCACCTAAATATGAGGAGGAACTTCTTTGCTGTGAGGGTGGCAGAGCCCTGGCACAGGCTGCCCAGAGAGGTGGGGGAGTCTCCGTCTCTGGAGACATTCCAACCCCGCCTGGACGCGTTCCTGTGCCACCTGCTCTGGGTGACCCTGCTCTGGCAGGGGGTTGGACTGGGTGATCTCCAGAGGTCCCTGCCAACCCCCACCATTCTCTGATTCTGTGATGATGGGATTCAAAGGAAGAAGAAGTTTCCCAGCAGACCGATGTACTAGATTAGCAAAGCCTCTTTTCTGGGATTGTTTAAATTTGGAGCAGACAGAGCAATAAAAGCTCCGTGCAGGAGACCAGGATGGGCTGTACCTACAGGCTGGAGTTAAGGAACTGGCAGAATTCAGAGACATTAGGAATGGGAAAAGAATAAAGTTTCATCCACTTGCTGGAAGAGTAAAATTTAATAAGAACAGCAAAGATGTAACTGGTTTATCTAGTTAAGAATGAAGATGGATGGTGAGAAAACTGAGTGTAAGTGCTTTCAAATCTTTGCTGATTCTTTTTATTACAATCCTTAGATTTAGTATTTTTTATATATATACACACACGTGTATGAGAGAGAGAGATCTTTTACTGCTGGTCTGCTCAGCTTCCCGTGCCATCAGGCTTCCTGAGAGATCTGGTCACCTCTCTGCGGGAATTCTTGTTCTTTAGCATTGCTGTATATGCCTCCAAGTAATAATCCAGATCTCACAAGGCTTAATTTGATTTTAAAAACTATTTTACTGGAATTGCCATGAAAAACTCATATTTAACAGTTGTCATGCAGCCCTATTGAAGATTTTTAATTTATTTCCATATTGTAATTACAGGGGGAGAGAAAAACCCCAAGCTAATACCGTACTACTTATTCATTTAAAATTTGATTATGTTCTTCCAAACAGTCTGGCATGGTCTGAATCTGAATTCTTGATGTTTGGGAGTAACAGCACGTTTTATCAGAGACCGATTGTAAGAACCTGCACTTAAAGGACAAAAAGCGCAGCCCTTACGTACACTTGCTGAAGGCAGCTCTTTGTCTGACCTGCCTCTCCCAAGCTCATTTTTCTAATTTTAAGTTAAAAATGGAAAGAAATGGATGTTCTAAGGGACTTGGGAATTCTCAGAATAATCTCGTAGCCAAGAGTTACTGTTAACCTTTTGATCTATAAACTAGGGACTTTTAAGAGGTATAAATAGTATTGTTGGGACTATTATTGGCATGCTGTGCCCAGCACTCCTGACGTACATTTTTTAAGGGGTAGAAAAACTGGGAGCAGTCTCAGGAGTGATCCAATGTCCAGAAAATGATCCTGTGCACACTTAATTTGCTCATTCTATTAAACTTATTGAAGAGAAAATTAAAAAAAAAAAAAAACTACAAAGTTGACCATAGTCTGTAAGTATCTACTTGGAGTGAGAGTTTCTGATGATACAGGGCTTTTTAATTTAGTTGAAAAAGCATAATGCATTTAATTATTTGACAGTGAGAGCAATGAAGCGTTGGAACAACATATCAAAGGTTGTGGTAGATTTGTCGTCTTTGAAATCGTTAATCCAAGACTAGATGCCTTTTAAGAAAAGCTGCGGCAATTCAGCCATAAGTTATGGGCTTGATGCAGGAATCATTGGCAATTTGATGGCCTTTTTATGCAGGTCATTTTTGATTATCATTACAGCTTTTCTGCCTGTGCCCGAGTCCTCGCTTTCTGCCGGCAGCGGGCACATGGCAGAGCCATAATTAGGAGAATCAGTCGCTTCCCGGTTTGTTCACAAGGTCACATCACTAGAAAACAGTGTCTAAGAGTGCCTCTCTGAACCTGGACTTTAAAAAGTGTTTTTATTGCTTGCTGCTTTTTATTCCTTTCTTTCTTTTGTCTGGATTCCTCTTTCTGTTTTGGTATTTCAGCTGTTGCTTCAGAAGTCCCATAAGAAGTGTTTTCCTGCAAGTGGAGCAGCACTAAAGCATTGCCACCGCAGAATTTGTGATCTGCTAACTGTGCTCCTGGTTTTCTGGAGCATCTCTGCCAAACCTGCCTCCTACTTGGCAGTTGAGTGGACAGATGTATGGAGAAGCGTGGATGCAGCTAGGTTAAATACATGAGAGGGCAAATCCGGTGTAAAATGTCAAATCAGAGCGGCAGCATTTACCTCGTGCGCTGTTAATACAGTGGTTGCTGCAGGAGGTGCAGCGCTGGGGGACGTGGAGCTGTGGGAACCCCGCTGAATGAGACTTTTAATTGAGTTCCAGCTTGGATCAGAGCAGGTGCGAGCAGTGTTGGGGCCTGGGAGCCTGGCTCCAGTGACGGGGAGTGCAATAGCGGCCACAAAACTCTCTTGGTTTTCAGTGGGAGGTTGTAGCCTGCCCTGTGTTTGGTGCTGCAGCAGCCAGATGGGGAGAACCTGCGCTGCCTGGTTTAGGGTAGGCTTGGGCAGGTCTTTGCTGCGGCAGTGGCAGCACTGTAGAGGAACCTGCAGTGTCAGGTAAATAACTTCTTTGCCCGTGTTTTGGTGTGTGCTATGCTAGGGGTGGGAGCCTTCGCTAAGACCTGATTGTGCCAAATGCTGTCCGAAAGGAAGGATCCCTTCCCCGTGCTGCCAGCTCTTCTGAATTGTCTCTGCAACACTCTTCTCGTGCATGCTTTGTGTGACAGCCATGCTCAAGGCGTGTTTCAGGGAATAGGTGCATTTGCTGCATTCATTCGTCTTTCCAGAGCCAAGCAAATGCCTGTGTAAATAGTGTCTGATCCTTTTCATTATGTGCCGTTGCTCAGGATCTGCCGTCTCTGCCGCTGCGAGGTAGCCTTTCCCCTTCAAAGGCAACGGCCGTACTGCAAGTGAAGGAGCAGCAGGCTGGGGCTGCTCTGCAGTCTTTAGGTGAAGTGACACTCTGCTAGAGGAGGGGCTGTCAGCTTTTGCTTTGAACGTGTGGTTCTATCTGCAAATGATGGTGACTGTGCTTGAGAGAAAGGAATTAAGTTTATTCTCTTAATTATATTTTTTTTTCCTTTTAAATACGGAGGCTCAATTTAACTGCATTTTTTTTTCCAGCATGCAAGTAAAGACCCCAAAGATGGGAGAGACAGCAGAGATCAAAAAGAATCCAAGGAGGAAGGCAACAAAAACATCCTGGAGTTTGGGAAGCCGTTGCCGTTGCCCTCTCTCCCGGGCCTTCACCAGTCACTACCTCAGAACCAGAGCTATGTGGCCACCACGAAGTCGCAGACGGGTAAAAAGGGCAGAGTTAAAATTCCTAGTAGCACCCACCTCCCAGATGTGTGTGTATGTGGGAGATGAGGCAGGTTGACGAGGACTGAAACCTCAGTTAGTACCTTTTTCCCACTGAATCTCCTTCGGGGCCTCTGTTCCTGCTGGCATCAGTAGTGCTGCTGCTGCAGACCTTGTTTGACAGATGCCGTTTCATGTAGCCACTTCTCTGCAAGCGTGATGCTTGTGTCCTCCAGACTCCCTTCTGGTCACCTGTGGATAGTGTAGAGGGTACGTTCTTGCAGTCCCCCGTTAAAGGAGCTTCCCAAGTGAAGTCCACCGGTTTTCCGCTCTGCAGGGCGCAGGTCCGTCCCAGGCGGCGTGGGCAGGTGGATGTGCTCCATCAGGCACCGCTACATTGAGGATCACTCTTCTGCTCAGACTTGTTATCAGAGAAAACACGTTCATCCCATCTTCCTATGTGATATTCTGAAGATGTTTCTATCAATTGTGAGGGACTCTGTATATCACCGTAAACTACATCCTTGTAAATGAATTTAATTGGGTTAACAGATTTTTGGAGAGGTCTCTTCTTAGAATTTTTGGTAAAATTTCGTCTTAGTGGGAGATGAAGAAATGCTTTCAAGGAACAAGCCGTACAGCTGCAAATGATAACACTGGTGCTGAAGCTGGCTGTTCCCTGCTGTACAGTATTCTTAAAAGAGCCTGCACTAAGCATCCTTCTGATGTGAATTCACCAAAGACAGCATCAGGCAGTGAGATGTGATGACTGATTTGATTAGAAGGCCAGGAGGGAGACTTAGCAAATTAAGACCCAATCAAAGTAGTGAAAGGAATCAAATACACTTCCATAGCAGGTGTGAAATGAGGTTAAATGGCAAATGGCTCTTTATTTAAGGTACCTTTTCCCCGTGTGTTCTTCAGTTATTGTACGTTTGCTTTCATTGTAAGTCGGTATTATTGGCCTTCCAGTATCTATTTGAGCAAGTTGGTTTCTATTCAGCCTCCTACAGTATCAGCAGCACTGCCAAATGTGGGCTAATTTAAGGGTTTGATATTATATATGGTGATGGAGAGGATACTCAGAATTTGGGTGGGTTTGCAGCACTGGCAGAAAGCTCTTCGTGCCTTTGCATGTATGTGTGTCTCATCTTTTGGTTGACTTGTAAATAAATCGGAGCGGGAAGCCTTTCTCTGAGATCGTGCCCTCACATGTGGTTTCCCCCAGTACAGCCTCTGCTCTCTATCCCTTCTTCTTTTCATTCCCGAGCAAACTTTGAATTTCTTTTGCTTCTCTTTTCCAGCTGCTGCAGTATCTCGGAAGAAAAAACGGAGAATGGGAACCTATAGCCTGGTTCCCAAGAAAAAGACCAAAGTGTTAAAACAGAGAACAATGATTGAGATGTTTAAGAGCATAACTCATTCCTCTGCGGGTGCCAAGGTGAGGGGAGCACTGAGCCCACTGGACATGTTTGTTGTCACCATAGACATCCCTTGTCCTGGCACACCAACCCCACGTATAGGCGCAGGAATGTGCTGGCTTGTTACCGTCAGCACCTTCCATTCTGAGTCTACGTCTTCTCTCTGGTGGCAGCATCCTGCCCGTAGCAGCCTTGCTGCTTTGCAAATGACTCTTTGAGGGTGGCTGTGCAGATACCAACTCTTAAACAAACGTTTTCCAGTAAATGTTCCCCTTCTGTCCCATGAGTCCTGTGGAACTGGAGAGATTTCAAGCATACCCCATGTGGCAGCCTTTTTTTTTCAGAGTCCTCAAGGTCACTGTCTAATGTTGCTGCCTGAGGCTGTACGGCAAAACAACCAAGTTTTAACAGGGACTTCTTTCTAGTCAAATTCTGCTTTTGCTGCAATGCATGCCCTGAAGTTTTGGTCTTTGAATTCAAGGAAAACTGTGCTAGGCTTTAATGGAATGGAGTGAAAATCCCTCTCTCTGATTTAACTTCCCTTTCCGTTCCCTAGAAACCTTCTTGCAGCCTGTGTATGCCACGGTGGAGCTGCCCTTCCGTGTTTGAATTAGACTGCAGGGCTCTGTCTGAAGGCTCCTGCCCAGCAGCCCTCCTCCCCTTAGTGCCTGGTACAACCAGGAGTCTGGAATGGCTCCTCATGGCTCCTCGTTCCCCAGGTCAACAGGGTTTGGTGACACATGGCAGGCTCTCAGGCTGGCTTTGCTGGCAGCATTGAAGAGCTCTGGAGGGACATGTAGCCAGCCCCTGGCAGCTTTAAGGCTCTTAGCACAGCGGCGGTTGGGGATGGATTCAGCTGCTCTGTCCTATGAATTGATGTTGTCTCTGTGGCTCGTGTGGTGGGACGACTTTCAGAGTGAAAAGGACCTGGGTGATGCCAGCCCTCACGTGAATGGGGAAAGCATAGATGTAGACTCTGAAGAGGAGGACTCTGATGAGTTGGAAGAGGAGGATGATCATGGAGCAGAACAGGCAGCTGTGTTTCCTGCAGATGATAACAGGACCTCTAAAGACAGTGCATCTGATGCAGACAACACCAGAAAGGTATTCACATGCCCTGTGCAGGACTTGAAGGAGCGGGATGGGATGTTGCTTGTATGCAAGGGGTAGGAGCGGCATGAGTTGAGGCAATTTCTAGGTTTTCTTAGGCATGGCAGAAAGCACAGCAGTGGAAGTGAGGGTTTTTGATGACCTTTTCCTGCTCCCCATTGCGCCTGTGAGAATCTCGCCATCTTCCCCCCAGCTTCAGCCTCGCTAATTAAGTCTGTGGTCCACTCTACATGCAGAACCCCCACCACATCTGGTTATGGGATTCACTGAACCTGTAAGAGATTCTTCCTAATCTTGCTTGTAATGGGTTTGTAAAGCACTAAGATTGGCTTAGATCATTTTTTCCCAAATTATGATACATAGTGTAGACATGAGGCTGGTTTTGGATGGTCACGGAAGTTAAGATTTGCTCGGAAGACTTTCTTCTGGGTTCAATTTATGCTTTTTTCCCCTGTCCCATCCCTATGGGTGTACAGTGATGTGCATTAAGAGTCTTGTAGTTCTTGTCCTGGAGAGGAAATTCTGTTAGTGCATGTGCAGGCTGGAGCTGGGCACAGCAGGATGGTGGGGGGATGCCCTGCCGGGCGGGGGACACAGCAGGATGGTGGGGGGATGCCCTGCCAGGTGGGGGACACAGCAGGGTGATGGGGGGATGCCCTGCTTTGAGAGACCCAACCTGTCTAACTCTTTCTGTTCTTGGGCAAATGGTGGCTGCAGATCGATGATGTCGAGTCTGAGGAGGAACAGGAGTCTGGAGATTCTGTGGAGGAGGAGGAAGATGGAGATGAGTCTGACTTGGTAAGCCTGGCTGCTAAATGCATCTTTCAGCCTTTTGTCCTGTTGATAATAATTTCCCCTTTGCACTGCTGCCAGAAAGAGAGAGAGCGAGAGCGAGCGGCGTAGTTTCAGGTCTCTTTGACAAAACTCACTCTCTGAAACCACCCACACACAGAGTATTGTTTTCCACAAGGTGCTTAACCCTGATCTGTGATAAAATTAATTGCTTTCTGCTGCTAATTAATGGGCTTTTGTTTGTTGTTTTCAACAAGGTGTTGACTGCTTTTAATCATTTGAATGTTGGTAGAAATATTTAAGGGTGATTAAGTTCTTTAGATGCAGACTTGGAGTGGTAGGAGCCATCAATGTTTTCTTGACAACCTGAAGCTCAGTGCGCCGTTTTGGAGCCGAGGTGGAGTTGTTCACAAATCCAGTGGCCCAGCCCACAGCCTAAATTCACATTGATTTGACGTGCAACCTCCCAGTACCAGAGGAGCCAGCAGCTCTTATCAGGGAGACGTACAAAGAGCACACAGACAGACAGACACCGCCCCTAGGAGGGTGTCTGTGTAGTGCTACGGCCAGACTTTCGCCAGCTGGTGGTGATTTTTAGATGGCTGGTGAAGAGAACCTGATTTTTATTTAAATTGTTGTTCGTTGATTGTTCCCCACCCTCCACTTTAAAATTTTACTCCCTTTCCACAGCACCACAAGTTGAGGAGCCAGCATTTAAGGCACCCCAACTCTTCAGTCACCTTGAGAAAATTCTTGGCTTCATTTTCTTGGTGTTTTGAGCTGAAGGTAGAAATGACTATACCAAGTGAGTCATTGAAGCTCTTAAGGGTCACATTCCTTGTGCTCTGACACAACAGGAGCTAGAGAGGACCAAGCAGCAGGGGCTGTGTAGCCTCCCCCTTCCTTTGGGTAGCTGAGGCCGGTCTGTAGCGTTGGCTCAAACCAAGGGTTGAGCTTGCAGTCAAGACCAAACTCCCAAGTCATATCTCCACGTCCTAGACGTGGCTTTTGCTCTGCTCGTATCTGGTGAGTCAGTCTGTTCCCCCGACAGGGACTGGCTCAAACGCAGACTTCTCCCCCACACGCGGTGTGCTGCAATTGGTGTGAGCCACGTGGCGGGGCACAACTGGGCCCACGCTCGGGGACGGTTATCGGGGCAGCGTAGACACACCATAGAGCTGCCCCGGAGAGCCACGGCTCAGCCCCACCTTTGCCCGGCTTCGCTCACTGTGATAAGAGGGCATGGTGCAGCATCGGCTTCCTCTCAAGGTAGGCCATGAAGGTAGGGCCTGATCCCGCCACTGTTAACGGTAGCAGGAGGTTTTCCGTAGGCGTTGGTGGGAGATGGATAAGCATCAGGAGCTGGCAGTTTCAGTTCGAACATGAACTTTATGATTGATGCATTGAAGGCTGCCTTACAGGGATGGGGTGCCCAATTCCCCATTCCGATGTTGACTTTGAAAACCCACCCGACAGCTGTATTTTTTAAACCAAAACCCAAACCCTGTTTAGATTCATATATGTGTCTGACTGTTTGCTGCATGACTGGTCCGTGCTGATGTACCTTGCCCCGGGAGGGGGCTGATCTGCTGCTGTAGAGTTCAGTTCCCCTGGGTCCATCCCAACCCTGCAAGGTGGCTCTTTAGGTGCAAGGCAGGTTTTTATTGGCAATTTCTAGCACGACTGCGGAGCAATGTGAATATTTTAGTTTGAGAAAAACACCATTTTCCTGGGGAGAAGCTAAAAGCGTGCGTGTGCCTGCATTGCTGCGCGAGGTGCTCAGCTACTACTGCGATGAGTGTGGTGTAAGAGCCTACATGGAAGAGAAAGTGAAGCATGCACTATTGAAATGACAGGAAGTACACCCACACGTGTGCTTCTATTTCCTTTTCCGTGCTGTAAAGACAACTTAGCACCACTTGATTTCAAACCCCCAGTCCTTAAGGCCTTTTTGCACAACTCAAGCTGTGAGAAGGCTCTCTCGCACGGGCGCGAAGGACTGCTGGGATGCTGATACCAACATGCCTTACATGCACGTGGCCTCTCTGGTTATTCAGAGCTCAGAGTCCAGCATCAAGAAGAAGCTGCTGAAGAGGAAAGGAAAGACGGACAGTCCATGGCTGAAACCTACCCGCAAGAGGAGACGGAGGAATAAAAAGAAACAAGCCAGTGTGCTAGGTAACTAATTGTGTTTCGTTCCTTAACTACACAGAGATTAATTTTCCAGGTGGAGGGGTGAGGGCCTGAGGCCCGTGGGGCAGTGGCTGTCTGCTGAGCTCACTCTTCCTTTACAAGGATGATAAACCAGGGTGTGAACTTGCGTCTCACTGGCAGTAACTGGTGGTGTGCACACAAAGAGCAGGATAAATATGAGGTGATTTTATGCCTGACGTGCTGGAGGAACACTTTTTTGTTCATGAACTGCCTTTATTTTAGAGTATCCAAGAAAGACCCCATGGGCTCATGTCCATGTGGAGTGTGGTTAGATGCAGAAGGGAAAGGAAGAACCACCCCAGGGGGATGCTCAGTTGCTTTTGTACGGATGTTTGTCCAGCTGAATGGAATGTGCAGGTTGTCTTTGCTTATACTGAACACTCCACAGTGTTTATAATGAGCCACTTCTGGGCCAACTCAGTGGGGATGTCCTTCAGGTGGTCGTTCTTTTTTGACCGAAGTTACCCAGCACTCAAAAGGAGGTTTCGTTGGCCTTTGTCTTCTGAAAGCTGTGGGGTGGGGAGAGCCAGGAGTATAGGCTGTGTGTGATACTTCTTCAGGAAAGGTAACAACATGGGTAAAAAAAAGTGGATAGTCTCTGAAGTGAAGCTGTGCCTTCAGCTTTGTTAATAAGGTTTCACACATCTGCTGCCATCAAAGGGTTTATTCATCTGTGTTTGCTAATTCTTTGCAAACAGGTCATTTTTTTTAATCAGCAGATTTGTGGCTGCTTCTGAGCTAAATGAGCATGTTTCAGCCTCTGGTCTGTGCCTGGGGTTTGTCAGTCATCTGGCTTGCTCCTCTTCCTCCCCGGCGGCCCCTTTCTCAAGAAGAAG
Source organism: Fratercula arctica (assembly GCA_947846985.1). Classification (NCBI taxonomy): domain Eukaryota; kingdom Metazoa; phylum Chordata; class Aves; order Charadriiformes; family Alcidae; genus Fratercula; species Fratercula arctica. Next base: position 9,602,053 of record CANTUZ010000016.1, read on the forward strand.
TGAGGGCCATTGATCCCTTTCAGAGCAAATAGCTAATTCTTCGTTTCTGGTGCAGACTGGTTTTCCACCCCTTCAGTAATGGTGGTAGCCAGTCCTTCAGACTAATGCAAGTCTCTTGGCCAAGCCCGAGTGGGAGAAGCAAACCAGGAGAGAAAGCGAAGCCAAGGGAGTGCGAAGAGATTGACAATTCCCACGAGGACTCCGAGGGGTCCCCATGCAGTCTCTTCCCAGCGAGGGTTCCCCCATGCAATCTCTTCCCAGCAGCAGCTTTGTTAGAGCCAGAACTTGGCTTTTATGTTTTCCTCCTCCCATTAAGCCAAATGTCCCCTGTCCTGTCCTCTTCGTGACACCCATGGTGAGCCGTCTCGCTCTGCCTGGCCGGAGTGTACCTGGAGCCCTTTGCAGCAGGTCAGAGACAGGAGGACGCGCTGAGCCCCGGATTCATCCCTTCCTTGTGCCATTTCAGCTTCTGCTGCCAGTGCAGTACGGCAGCAGGCAGATGTGCCTTTCAGAGGCAGAACTTGCTCTTTTTCTTTTTTTTTTAAGTTGTTACCTACCTAAGTGGAAAATCTGTCTGATCAAGACAGGGGAGGAAATAAGAGATCAATCATGCCATATATGCCCAGATGTTACATTTTCATAATTCTATGTGCATCTGTAGTCATGGCCTCTGAGGAGCCTGCATACAGCCTGCTGGCTTAAATATGGCCCTTACGCTCCCACGTCCTTGCATGCAATTTATTTATTTTATTATTATCATTTTTTTTTAGCTGTGTGAATACTCGTGTGTTTCCATCTAGGTGCCGAAGCCTATAAACCATCGTTGGGAGGCCGAGAGGGCCCCGGCCAGGAGAACAGCATGGAGTACATGGAGGTGTCCCTGGATTCCCTGGATCTGCGGGTGAAGGGGCTCCTCTCCCCGCCGGCGGGAGGTGAGCGGGGGTGGCCGGGACGAGCCCGGACGGGGACAGGGACAGGGACGGAACCGGAACCGGGACCGGGAGCGGGCCGGGGCTTTGTTCGCCGGGCGCAGGCGGGGCGGCGGCGGGGGCCAGGCTGCCCCCTGGCGGCGGCGGGGACCACCCGGCTGCGGAGCGCCGGGACCGCCGGGGACCGGGATGGGGACGGGAATGGATGGGTTTGGGGACAGGGATGGGCATAGGAATGGAGATGGGATGGGGACAGGGTCCCCAGCTCAGGTGGAGCAGGGTGGCTCGGGAAGACACCCAGCAAGGGGTCCCAGCCCTCCTGTCCCAGCCCTCCCGTCCCAGCCCTCCTGTCCCGCTCAGCAGCTCCCCTCCATTCCTTGAAGGATGCTAATTCAGTCTCTCCCCAGTGCCTCCCCTCAAGAGCCTCTTGTCCCTCCTCTTCCCGGGGCTCAACAAGCCACGGTTCCTGGGTGCTCGCCCCCGGCCATTGTTCCCAGTGCTGAACTTGCCTCTGATCCAGCCGCTCCTGGCTGACCTGATCCATCAGTCTGTCCCCCATCGCTCTTTCGCTTTCAAAAGTTGTCTGGCTTTTTGATAGAGGCACATCAAAGAGCAGGTGGGAGTGTTCACCACCAAGGGAGGGTCAGGATGGGCGAGGGATGCTTTCATGGGAGCCTCTGGATGTCAAAAAGATTATGAAAGTGACAGCTGGGAAGGCGAGGAATGAGCTTTGTGATTTGTGGTGCTAGAAAAAGCTCTTAAACCCTTAAGATCTTGACAGGATTTTAAATGAAAACTGCAAGGACTTTCCCTCTGCTTGTATGTCTTGAAATACCCCCATCCCTTCTCTAGGCCTGGTCTTGCAACTTGTCGGCTAAAGGAAACTCCTTGCAAGATGAAAGGGGCTAGTGCTCAGCTGGTGGGGTCACAGCCATGGGCAGGGTGCTGCGGGGGGAGTGCTGCCATTGCCAGGGCAGCTAAAAGGGAATCTCCCTCAGGAATGAAGTTCATCTTTGAAAATTTGCAGCAAAATACCTCTCAATTCAAAAGTTTAAAAAATAGCGACAGGCTTCCTTCTCCCTGGGAGTCAGTCTCATAGCAGGCTTGGGTAGGGAGAGCTTGGGACACTTGAGGGTTAACCAGTCCAAAGGCAAATGTTTGAGGGCTTGCTGCTGTAGTGAAAACATTGCCAAGAGACATTACAACTGTGTAGGGTTAGAACAGGAGCGTAGGACTAAAAGCAACCCCTTTATCATTAGGCCAGTGTTTTGCAATCATGGGTGACCTAGTGATTGAGTTGAATCCAGAGGAGCCACAAGAACATTCACGCTGTGCCCCCATACCTGGCGGTGAGCCCCCTCAATAGCCATTATCCACCTTTAAATAGTTTTGAAAATGTTCAAAATCTGGAAGACGTGAGAAGGCAAGAACGTCTGAGCATCTTGCTGCTTTCTTTTCCCTGGTTTGTTGTCTTTCCAAAATAAATAATTCTTGGTTGGCTGAGACCAAATAGTGCCAGGAATTTTGTTTTCCTATCTGTATAATAAGCCTCTGCAAAGAGAAGTTTGTGCCTTCCTGATCTTCTCTATTTATCACTCCACTAACTATTCAAATTTCCAACTCTGAGGAGTTTCCTATGAATTTTCTGGTGCCAGACCACAGTGTTTTGGGGCAGGTGGGGAGTAGAAACCGGCTGATAGAAGTCTGTACCTCATTGTTGCTTTTCCTTAGGTTTCCTGAGCTTTTCTCAGAGTAAACTGTTCTTCACTGTTTATTCTTGATTTCAGCACAGTCATCTGTAGTGTGGCTGGACTTAGAACAGTACAGGATGCTTTTGCAAACTCCAGCTGATGTAACAAAGGGATATTTTTTACAGGGTTTAGATAATGCCTTGAAAGTTTTTCAGGACATGGAACGGGAGGATGCCAGAGGATGGGTGGTGTTGGACTGATCCTTTCTCCTGGAAGAGTATTTCAGAGTTGACTTACTGGTCTTCTGTACTCCAGGTCTTTCCAATGGTCCTGAAACAATGGAAGTAGATGGTCTCCAGGAAGTCCCCCTCTGTAGCTGTCGAATGGAAACCCCCAAAAGCAGAGAGATCACCACGCTAGCCAACAACCAGTGCATGGCCACGGAGAGTGTGGATAATGAGGTAGGAGCCTGTCTTTCAGCTTCTCGCAGACTTTTCTGCCGAGGACAGAGACATAAAGAATAAAAAGCTGTGCCGGGAACATGTTGTGGGGTCACGCAGGGGCTCTGCAGCCTGATAGACTGGGAACCCACTGGTGTGCGGGAATGGCAGGGCAAACATCTCGCTCGCTAAGCTGAGGGCTCCAGCGCTCTACATGTATCACACAGTTGGGTTGAAGCCACTGGGAAGGGAGGAGACGGTGCGGTCTGCAGTTGGAGAGGCGCTGGGTGGATCTCTCCTGCTTGTCCTGGCCTGTGCCGCTGGATCAACTTGATGTAACAGACACACTTCGGGCCAAGTGGGCTAAAATACATTAGCATGCATCAAAGTGAGAAAATCCAATCAGAGGAAGCTTGGAGCTGGTTTCCCTTGACTACGAAGCAGCTGATGCAAACCTTTCCGTAGCCAGCTCTTGAGTTTCGGGAACTTGGCATGCCCTCCGCCGGCTCAGCCTGCCCCAGTCTTCCTCTTTCCTCCTCCCCCAGGAGGCTTCTGTTACAAAGCTTCTTATGTCCTGGCAACCCTGCGCAGCCTCCAGGTCTGACTGACTGAAAACGATTGCACTCGATGTCTTCCAGTCGATCACAGCTGGGCTAGTTGGGCTCTACTGGTTCCAGAAGTGTGGAAATAAATGGCAGAAGTGACTCCCTCCCAGAGCCTGGAAAGTGAGACTGCAGGACAGGAACGCACTCGGTAGATCCTCCTTTTACTGGGAGGCGCTTGGGTTTCTTCTAAGCTTCGACTGAGCTGCAGTCACACTGCAGTGCTCTGATTCTTGCTGGTGGTAGGACAAGGAGTGAGAATATCCCTGGTTCTTCTGTAGGATCCCAGGAGAAAGATGAATGGAGGGAGAAAGGCATAATCAGGTTTGCAGCCCAGCTGTGCTTCTGTTAGTACATGCTGGTACCTGTGCAGAAGTGCATTTCCAAAGCATGGCAAAATTGATTAATTAAAGAGAGAATGGCCTGGAGACTTATAGGAGAGAGGGGGACCCCAGGGTTTCTAAATAAACAGAAGGTATATGAAAGAGTTCCTTCTTGTGTATGTGCTGGTTTGACAGTTCTGTCCCTGGATAAATCAGAGAGAGGAATAGCAAAGGCCATGCTTTATCTCAGATTCTTTTTCATAATGGGATAAGTGACTCATAGATGTTAATAAGAATAAGAATACGTGTGAATAGTGGGTTCTCCAGACTGTCATGTCCTTGGAGAATGTTATAAATAGTTATGAGCACCCCACTGCACTCTGTGATGGTTGGAAAATAGCAATTAATCATTTCGTACTTCTTTAGAGTTTCTAACAAATAATATAGTGTGACATAATAATGCAGGGACTTTCTCAGACGAACAGTGCAGCTTTTCATGTGTTAATCAGATTTCCTCGGCTCATAAGTAAAAAAAAATCAATGCAAGGGTCCTCTCCTGCCACCCCCTGCAGCCCCTGGGGTCTGTGTGTTAACAGTGACCAGTCTAGCCAGGGTGTCACAACCACAGGTAGACTTCGCAGATGGAATTAGGGTAAGTTGCATCAGAGATGCTAGGGGAGAGTGATGAGCCTAGGTTCAAATCCATTCTCTTTTTCTGTAGGGATGTTGATTCTGCAGGAGAAGTGGAATTTAAAAAAAAATCAGAGTGAAAGTCTAGTTTTGTTGAGGAAAAAGCAGCAAATCAAACCTCAGCTAGACCAGAGGGACAGGCTGTTGGTGATGAGCAGGCACCGTGTTCCCAACTGACTCCCCTGCTCATGGTGGCAGCGCACAGTAAACGGTGCACAGATTTCGGTAGGGATGTTCCCTCCTAGCAGCCTTTCACGTTTGTATTTCTCGTTTATAAACGTCCTTTGCCAAGCATCTGGGGAAAGCGAGGTTATTATCATGAGGAACTTGCAGAACCCAAACAGTGTCACGTCATGTTGGCAGGTGGCAACGGGGAAGTGAAAATGTCGTAGATGTTTGAATGGGGGCAGCAGAAGGAAGCGCTGATCCTTCTGACGCAGCAGAGCGAGTAACACCGGTTGGGAAAAGTGAACCCCAATTACGGAGCCTGCTGTCATTAACAACAAGGTGGTGCACGAGAAGACAGCTTTTTAAGCCCAGAGCTGTACATTGGTGAAATCCTTCGGGAAACATGCTCCAAATGTGACTTTAGCTGAGCTCTCATGAAAGCCTGGCTGTTCATCCCTGTGGTCTGGCAGGGGCCAGTGCTGGAAGCAGTAGAGACGATAACTTTGCTGTCAACGAAGAGCGATTATTTTTCCCTTTATCTTCCTGTGACTTATACTTTTTTGAACGTTAACAAGGTTTAGTGCGTATGGTCTTGTTCTCTCGGTCACCGACACCCGCTCTTCCTGGCAAAAGGAGAGTGTATGTTGTGTGAGTCAGGCCCATGGGACTGCCCCTTCTGCCGCTGCTTGGCTGTTGCGTATTTCCAGTTACCGTTTGTTTTGTTTTTTTTTTTTTTTTTTTTTTTTCCTTGCAAGGAACAAACAACCCAGGGTCCACATGCATGTTAGTTAGTAAATGATGCATTCCTTCCTGTGAGAGCAGCTTTCACAGCTTCCTGCTGCACTGCTAATGCTATCTGGCACACATCGGAATTACTGTGAAAAAGCCAGGGCTCATCAAGGCAGTGTGCAAAATCTTCCTCCGCACAAGCACAGAGAGTGTTTTGGTCTCCAGTAATTTCATTTCCTTTAATTTCTCCTGTTCCAGCTGGGCCGATGCACAAACAGTGTGGTTAAGTATGAACTGATGCGCCCGTCTAACAAAGTCCAGCTTTTGGTGCTGTGTGAGGACCATAGAGGGAGGATGGTGAAACACCAGTGTTGCCCTGGCTGTGGATACTTTTGCACTGCAGTAAGTCCGTGCTCTCAATCTAGGGAAGGGGGTACCTATCACAGTAGCTGGAAGAGCTGAAGGTGGAGATGGTACCTAAAGGGATTTACTGACTTCCCGGCATCAGCTCCACCTCGTTCCACAGCATGTCAGGTGGTGTTCTCAACAGAAATGTGTGTGAGGGTAGCTGCAATCGTTACCTTTATCTTCCTGGAGACCCCAAGGGGTGTTACTGAAGGGTTTTCACTGGGATTTCACACAGTGGAAGTCTCGCCTTAGGAATTTCTTTGGAACAAGGGGTTTTTTTCTTTTTCTGTACAGATCGATCACCTCAAAAATTGTATTAGCTTGGTTTGTAAATGAATCTGTGTACACAGGAATGATTCTGTCCCCCTGCCTGCTCATGAGGGCTTAGATGAGCAACCTGAGTGATGGCACTGGAACAAGGCAGTGTTTGAGATCTCCTGCTGCTTCTGCCACCGAGGCTTTTAATAGCATTGGTCCAGTCCTTTGTCATCAGCGTCCTTCCTTTAAGTCATCAGCGTCCTAGTTTCCTTGTTGGTAAAGCTGAAAAACACCAGTTGAGGGCCCCACAGGGTGATGGGGAGCCTTAATTATCTGATGCTAGTGTTCTTCAAGATGACTCAATGAAGGATGCTACAGTAGTCTCAAGCATTATTGTAATTGTAATAAACGGAGCCATCCTGGGTTTTCATGCTGAGTCAAAGATCATTTAAAAGATAAAATCCTCACAACCTTTATTATATGCATTTTGCAAAGCTGAAATAGAGTTAATTAGATTGCTTGGGAGGACCGTGAATTCAGGAGAAGAATGGGTTTTCAGTAGCCTTTCCTTACACACTCGTACATCTCTGAGGAACGTGTCGTAGTTGATACAGGTGAGGCTGGGAGTGTTTGAACTATCAGTCACTAATAACACAGAGCACAGTAGGGCTTCAGGTAGCACTAATATCGCAGGGCAGTGAATTCTGGGTACCTACAGTTCAGTTCAGAGGACTTTGCTGGAAAGGGAAAATAATTTTAAGAAAAGTTGCCCAAATCTGTTGAGTGAGCAGTCAGCCACATTATTGGGGTTAAACAGGATATGGGGCTGGTCCAAGCAGAGAATTCTCATGCTTTAGGTTACATTGGGGTTAACAGCTGATTTAATTAGGTCCTTGAATGGTTTGTGCGCAGCTTTGTTAGGTAGTTTTAATGCTGGCTTAGCACACAGGTCTGAAGTTTTCTTTTCCAGTTTTGGGGGCATCCTTACAGTACACTGGCACTTCTAGAAACATAAGCAAGAACTTCAAGCGTTAGAGGAAAGAGCTGGAAATTGGGACTTCTTGGTTCTGTTTCTCAAGCGCAATTAAAAAACTTGCTTTGCAGTCCCTAACCAAGTGAGTTTTTTCCCCTTTACCTTGGTTTTGTTCTCTTCTAAAGAAGTGGCAGTGCTTGCTTACTGTATTGGAAGCGCCAGGGACAAGAGTGGTGATGAATGAAGTATTTAAGAGATCTGCGGATGAAGCATGTAGAAGGGGTAAGGCACGTAGTGACCAAGGTGTGAGTTTCTTCTCTGTGGTTTTTTTAGGGCACTTTCATGGAGTGTCAGCCGGAGAGCAGCATCTCCCACCGTTTCCACAAGAACTGTGCCTCCCAGGTCAACGACATGAGCTACTGCCCACACTGCGGGGAAGAAGCCTCCAAGGCAAAGGAGGTGACAATAGCAAAAGCAGACACAACCTCGACGGTGTCGCTGACCTACGAGCAGCAGAAACCAGCGGCTGTGGAGGGGAGGGCCGACACCACGACGGGGAGGTGAGCTTGGGAGCATGTGGCGATCTCAAACCTCATGCCCGACTGTGCTTCGCATTTGAACGCTTGTGCTCCTCCTGATGGAGCAAGGTGTTCTCTGGTGCTGCTCTGACAAGCCAAACTCGGCTGCAGGAACCTGCAAGCGTGTTTTGTGTTGCTCGCTGTGTCGGGGAGAACGTGATGACCACAGGGTGAGCTGGAGCAGAAGCTATGACGATAGGAGGGGTTCAGGAGTTAAAGCCATTCCTTCCTCTTATTGTTAGGAATGGAATCAGTGGAACAAGTTGGTGTTGCGAGGTCTGCTAAGGGGTGGGGAAATTCATGTGGTACCTAGCTGTCGCACCAATGGGAACAAGTATAAAGAGAGGATGAAAAAGCAGAGGAGAACACAAATCAAGCCATCCCTGCATTGAACAGTGCTCCAACTTACCATCTGATCTTCTTCTGGTGGCATTTGTGACTTGCCTCACGTTCCTGGGTTTCCTATAGCACAAAGTACATCAAAATGTAATCATAGGGCAGAGCAACTCCTTTTTGGGGCAAGTTCTTCTCGAAAAGGCTGTAAAATGTATTGGTTTGTGTGTCGATTTCACTTACATGTATCTGTATTCAAAATCCATTTCTTTTCCTTCTTCGGTATAAGATACACACTGCTGTGTATTTTTAATGACTTTGCTTTGGCTGTCTCTCATTTTTTCTCTTCAGTGGCACTGGGACACGGTTGTCAGAGGAAGACAAGCCAGAAAGTTCAGCTGCTGAGGGGTTTGACATGGCTGGGTCTTCAGTTTTTCCAAAGCCTACTACTAGCCTGGCCCAGGGACCAGTTAAAGAAACTCTGGAAAGTGCCCTGATTGCCCTGGACTCTGAAAAGTAAGAAAAAGACCGCTGGGTCGCTCTGGTTCCTAGGAAAGTTGCTTAACCTAGAGAAAACTGAGATATAGCTTCTCTGGATTTTGGCCTCACTCAGACCTTTTTCTGTTGACTTCAGTTATTTTTCACCCCCAACAGATTACAGATTCAAGAAAACAGTTATCTCTCTAAATGTCTTATTGATTTATCTGGAGGATTTAGTTTTTCACTGTCCCTCCAACTGCAGCTGTAACTACTAGGAGTTCCCATTTACGGTAGTAAAACCCAGAATTTGTTGATGGGCAGCACCGAATAGGTACGGCCCTCACTGGAGCAAGGCTGGCTGGGGTTGGAGCTGGACGTTTGAAGATCTGCTTCTGGAGAGTTGTTGTTCTTGTGTTTCGCTGGCACTCTTGAGCTGTACCGTAGGAACAGGCTTTGTCAAGCACATGGGGTAGCAGTGGGGTGGGGTGAAATGCTGGGAGTGTTCTTCAGCGAGTATTAATTACGCCTCTTTTCCCCACTCCTGCAGACCCAAGAAGTTACGGTTCCATCCAAAGCAGTTGTACTTCTCTGCGAGGCAAGGAGAGCTGCAAAAAGTCCTGCTTATGTTGGGTAGGTGGCTCCTTCCCAGGACATTGCGTGTCTGGCAGTACTCCCAGCTCCTGCCAGGCAGCTGCTAGAGTCCAGTTCCCAGCATGGCAGCACGTCATATTCCCCACTGCCCCCTGTGAGCCGTGTTGGAGGAGAAAGCCACTTTTGCAAGTGATGTGTCATTGGAAATGGCTTCATCTTTCTGTGAAATGTGGACCTGCTCCCAACTTGTTTCTGCGTTTGGGCATGGTTTTATCTAGAGAAGCTGTTTCTGTCCCCGAATGACCTACACGTGATTTTTCCAGTCCGACAGAACTTTTCCTCCCCATGCAATGGGATAGTTGGGTATTTGCATCCAGTCAAGAGGTAAAAAGATGGGAGTCAGCTTATGCTGAGACCCATCAGCAAGAAAGTAGAAACGAGGAGCCCGTCAATACGCAGGGTTTCTTTTGGGGGTACATAGTTGTCTGTCACCAGGTGACTTTGAGCTGCTGAGCTTGTTTTTACCAACAAATACTCCCAAATAATATCCCCCTTTGAAGGACACAATGTTTCCTTTGGATCATTTCCTTTCCACTCCAGTACTTTGCAGTACATTTTTGGACACTTGCTGTTCTTTTCATTTATCAGATTCTTCTTTTTTCTTCTAGCAAGTGTTAGCTTCATTGTTCGTGTCTTCAATAGCACAAAAATGTTATTCATTGATATTTAACTACGGCCTCATCATATGCAACATGTTATCATGCCCAGACATCTTTGTCTGGCCGTCATCATCATCTGTCAGTCTTTGCACAGCTGTGAGAGTCTCTGGACAGATCCCGAGCTCGTGTTAGTTGGAGACGCTCTATCCATTTTATAGCCCCGTGTTTGCAGTGACGCAACAAGGATCACTAAGACTAATAGCAGTTAACAGTGGTGAGACAAAAAGGCCAGGCAGTAATGAGACTCTGTTGTTTCCAACTTCTGTGTTGCCTTAAACAAAGCACCATTTTTTTTTTCCTTTTTATCCTTGTGTAGTGTTGGTTGGTTTTGTGGCATTGAGAGGTGAGGAGTTGTGAATCTGAGGGAGATGGCCTGTGTAGGAATTGTAATGCCTTAAAGGTATTAAATTCCATGGTATTCCTGAAGCTCTTGGTTTGAGGGCTGTTAGATATCCCATGTCCATGGGACTACCCTAAAAATGTGTAGTGAGTCATAGGAAGGGCTGAGGATGGACTGGGAACCCGTCCCTTAAAAGCTTTTAGCTGAGACCTGGTTCTCCTGTTACACTTTTCTCTAGTCTCTGAATCGTGGTTGAAAGCATCTCTGCTCTGTTTTTCAGTGGATGGAATTGACCCTAATTTTAAAATGGAGCATCAGAGTAAGAGAACCCCTCTCCATGCTGCCGCCGAGTCTGGCCACGTGGACATCTGCCATATGCTGATTCAGGTCTGTCTCTGCTTACGTTCTTCTGCTCAAGTAATTTTCTGTGGTTTTTGGTCTCCTGCCCCACATGGCTAATGCATACTCAGAAATCAGCACTGAAATGTCCCTCCTATAAAACCCTCCTTATTCCCAGGGTTTGTTGAGGGTGGAGAGGTGGAGAGTAGCGTGAGGGCTTGGAGAACATGACTGAAGCTGTCTTTCTAGGCTGTTCTCCAAGCAAGCTTCACTGCCCGGGCAGCGAGCACGTGAAGCTTTGGTGTAGGGCAGTGCGGAGCATGTGGCAACCTGTTTGCTTAAACGCAGCCAGCAGAGCAGCGCAGTGCCAGATGTGCCAGCGCAGGTGACCACGGGCAGGCTGTGGGTGACCTGCAAGCTGCTGCCAAGTTGCTCTTTGTCATGAAGGCAGGTAGGCTCTGGAGCCCACAGACTAGCAGGCTCTTGTCTTCCCTTCTGTCAAAACCTGAGTAACTCCAGCACCATTTGCCTCTGTGGTGTAAATGTGCCACATGTGAAGAGAAGGACAGGCTGAGAGAGCTGGGGGGGTTCAGCCTGGAGAAGAGAAGGCTCCAGAGAGGCCTTAGAGCCCCTTCCAGTCCCTGAAGGGGGCTCCAGGAAAGCTGGGGAGGGGCTGTTTGCAAGGGCATGTAGTGACAGGACGAGGGGCAATGGTTTAAACTAGAGCAGGGCAGGTTTAGATGAGACATGAGGAAGAAGTTCTTTACACTGAGGGTGGTGAGACACTGGCCCAGGTTGCCCAGAGAGGGGGTGGAGGCCCCATCCCTGGAGACATCCAAGGCCAGGCTGGAGGAGGCTCTGAGCAACCTGATCTAGTTGAAGATGTTGGACTAGATGACCTTTAGAGGTCCCTTCCAGCCCAACACATTCTATGAGTCTATGATTCTATGAAAGATGCAAGTTTGGCTTGTTGTCTGAGATTTGGATTCTGACTGAGAGAAGATGGCCAAAGGCATAGGGGTGCTCTTGTTGAACCCGCTTTGAAATGATGTGAAGAAAAGAGGAGGATTAAAAAAGTTAATAGTTTTTTCTGTTTTGCACTGGCGTACACTGCCTGGAGTGACTGGAAGTATGTTTTGTTTACCCTGTGTGTCTGGGAAACCTTAAAGGGCTTTTGAGAAAGCAGCGATGCCGTCCATGTCTTGGCAAATGAGCCTGCTGAGATGTTGTGTTTCAGCATCTGGAGTCAGAGGCTTTCAAAGTGCTGGTTGAAGATGCAGCCACGGGCCTGCCCTGCTGCTCTCGCTCACTTCAGTTACTGCACGTGAAGACTTGTATGAGTAAAAGGAGCAAAATTTGCAAGATATTACAAACAATGTGAAACGAGTATCAGTAGGCTTGGTTTGTTTCCCAAATCCTTCATCTCCTCATCTCTTCCCTGATGTCTTGCTACTGCAGTAGCACAGTATTTGGCTGGGAATGTCCCCCACTTGTTAAACTTGAAATGCCTCTTCTCTGGTCTGGTTTCAATAGCTGTAGCTGTTTAAAAGTAATCCAAACAAATGCATTCAGTGGGAGGCACCTGGAAGCAACGGGGCCAACTCCTTGTGCCAGGTGAACCTGAGTCAGAGTGTCGTGCTGTAAACAGGTCTGTGCTTCACGTGCGTATGTGCATGTGTGGCCTGCCAAGAATTGTGCTGTCTCTGAGATTTTGGTTTAAAATTGGATGGGTTACTGAGCTAAGCCAAAGGGCTAAAGCAGGTGAGATACGTGGCACAGGAGCGTTTTGGAAAAGGCTAAGGTTTTGGTCGAAGGCACTCTGTGTTGAACTGAACCCATGCTCAGAGACCTCTGTAGAAGTGTTACTATTGACTTCAAGAGGAATAGTTAGCCAGTCTCCAGAGTTTGTTTTTTTTTTACAGCTCCTACCTCGTTGCAATCAGCAAGTTATTCCTGCTGCTGGTGACATTGGGAAGAGCTGGTTGTTTTGTTCATTGCGTCCATAGAAATGATAGACCTGGAACAAAGCTGCTGGAAAAAGGAGGCAGCTGATTTTTCTGATTTGTTATACAAACAGGATCCAGAAAGTAGCAGTACAAAATGCCTTAATAGCAAGAGTTATTTAATACCAGCTGTTGGCTTCCTTATGCCCCAGTTACTGGCTGCAGGAGGGAGGGCAGGCAGTGTGCGCTGCTTTCCAAAACAGGTGAAGTTGGACTGCCTTCAAAGCTTGCTGCTAAATCTCTACTGCCACATCTTCCTCTGCTAACCAGTGATGGTTGTAATTGTCCTTGTGTTTCCTTGGCCTCTTAACAGGCTGGTGCTAATATAGACACCTGCTCTGAAGACCAGAGGACCCCACTGATGGAAGCAGCAGAAAACAACCATCTGGAAACTGTGAAATACCTTATCAAGGCTGGAGCACTAGTAGATCCTAAGGTAGCAGTTTGTTCCTTATCTTTTTTTCTCCTGAAGAAGCCTCTGTCCACCATTTCATTTTTGATACATCCTAAGCCTTGGGTGGAATTGCACAGGCAGAGGGGAAATGGACTCGCTTGTCTTGAGCGCGAAGGCTTGGCAAGGCCATGGTTGTTGGTGGTGTCATTTTAATGATGCAGTGTGCTGGCTGTGAGCAGCGCAGGGCAGGTGCTGCCGCTTGCTACGTTAATTTGTGGCACCAAATGTAGAGGGTATTTGATTTCATATGGGGCCACGAAGTATTAGTGTCACAAATCCATTGCAGTGTATTGGGAGTTTGATTTCAGAGTTTACTTCTCTATAGACTCTAATAATGAGCTTTTGGGGTGACATTTTAAAATGGGCTGGTGCTTGCCAAGCCAGCAAAAATGACAGAGGAAGCTTTGCTTTCCAAAGGCCTGATGTGTGGTTTCTTGCAATCATGCTGCAGTGGCAAAATTGGACCCTGTCTTTAAACCCTACCCTTTAATTTAAACAAATACAATAAAATGCAGCTGTCTGTTTGCCTTTAGCGTGCTCTGGTTGCTTTGCAATCTTGGAAAATATACAGATCGTTTATTAGTCCCATAAATCAGATGCTATTTGGAGCACAGGAACCCTCCCCACGTGAACTTCTTATTGTTACAACCTGCTGCTGTTGGCGCGCTCCTCTGCTGTTGCTGGGGAGGACGGCGGGGCCGGGATGCTCTTTTTGCGAAGGAGCTGGCAGGGCCAGGACGATTGCACAAAGATACCAAGTGCTGCCCACCCTGAGCCTTAAACGCATCCTTGGGAGCCTGGTTCTGAGCCGGGAAGGGGGAAAGGGCAGGACAGGATGTGTGGGTTCATGCTGGCCGCTGTCCGAGCATCTTGGAGTAATCCAGACATCTCTCACCTGATTTATTCCTGTGGGAGATGAGAGGGGTGTTTTTTTCGCTTCTAAAGGTAAAGGGAAGGAAAAAAATTCCTGAGCTTGCAAAAGCAAATTAGAAGCCTGAGATCACGTCTGAAGTCTAGACTAGTTTATTATGTTAATTCGTTTCTTGCACTAAATTAGTCATCTTTTTGAAAGCAGCATCATTGCAGTTTAAAATCAACTCCAGCCATTTCAATGAGAAATGGGGACGTTAACTGCTGCGGGTGTGTGCCCGGCCGGGCAGGACTGCGGGTGCAGGGGATGCTGAGGACGGTGCGGAGCGGTGCTGGGGGCGCTTCTCAGAGCCAGGACGAAGCTGTCTCTCCTCTTAATAGGATGTAAAAGCCCCGCTCAAAACTTGCAGAAACTTTATGTTAAGTTATAATAATGCCCTCCATAGGGTTGAGAAGCTGCACTTGGCTCATGCTAATCTAAGGGGAAAGCTATGTTAGGCACTTAAGGGGTGCAGAAACCCCTTCTTTACCCTACAAAGTCCACACAGTGTAATCCCTGACCTGAAATGTCCCATCCTTGCTCGGGGAGGTTGCTCCCTAACCCCGTGCTGTGCTTTACGCTTGGCTCCATTCCAAAGCTCTTCCCTCCGATGTTGCTTCCAGGGGCTTAGCAGGAAGGAGTTGCTTTGGTTTTTCAGTCTTTCATTTCCTCCTCCTTATTTCCTGGTCTCTGGGCCTTGCTATGTGCTAAGCTCTTGGGATATAAACGCTTGATAAAAATCAGGCTCCAGCCGCCGAGATCTTTGGTGTTAGTGTGGGAGTGTCTCCGTCATGACTCACAGCCTGTCCATCTCCACCAGACCCTCTATTCTCAGCTCCCAAAGGCGTTTTTCCTTTCAGCCTTCACGGTTGTTCTTTATCTTCTGTCTTGGCAGATGGCTGCGAGCACTCTGGGGACTCGGTCTCTCGGGAGGCTCCTGGCCCCTGTGGAGGACACTCTTTGCCCCTCTGCCAGGTGCTGGGATAAGGCCTTGTGCTAATAAAACACAGCAAAAACCCTATATAAATGGAGCATTTCAGGTTGAGACAAGGCTACTTTTCTGATGTAAAATACAAGCTCTGCCTCTGTAAGGGATTTCTGCCTCCCCTCGGCTCTCCAGCACATGGAGAAGCGTTGGAGAGGGTCTGTTGGGAAACAGGAGCATCAATCTGCCAGAGTTTGGGGCTGGTACCTTCCCTAGGCTTTGCAAAGGCGTCTCTTCCCATATTCTTTGTACTCTCAGCCTCCTGCTCTGCACCGGTTGCACCTCTGAGCATTGTGGGAAACTCCCTCTGCTCCGTAATGGTGTTGGTTGCTGCTGTGCTCTCCCCTCCTGGCAGCAGGCTGAGGGCTTTTGGAGTCCTCCGTCTGTGAACTTCTCTGTTGTTCCTAAGTGTCACTGGTGTCACGCAGACATGGGAGATGTTAAGAAGGGATGTCCCCTGAGTGCTTGTTCTGTGGTTGTGTCCAGGACGCGGAGGGCTCCACGTGTCTGCACTTGGCTGCCAAGAAGGGGCACTACGATGTCGTTCAGTACCTCCTCTCCAACGGGAAGATGGATGTCAACTGCCAGGTGAGGCCTTTCTGCGAGGGGCAGAAGCTGCTTTTCTCAGGTCAGGGACCCAGGTCTCACCAGCGTGTCTGCGCTGTGCTTACTCAAACACAGTCCTGCTGCTGGGGGGCACCTGAAAAATATTATAGGGTGACAGTGCCGTGGGCATCCCGGTCTGTCAGAGAAGGCAGTCCCCTCCGCTGACCTCATGGAAGCTTACTTGCCTTCTCTTTGCGTTTGCAGTTTCTCCTTGAGCCTGAATTTGCTGGTGGAGCATGTTGCTCAAGGGTGTCCCTGTGCTCCTCCTAGCAGGGGGGTGGTGGGATCATGGACATGCTGTGGGATGGGTCAAACCTGGCACGTGCTGTCACCAAACTTATCCATTCCCTTGGGTGAGGCAGCGCGGGACTGGGGTTCGTTCTGGGGCATGGCCGGCTCCCTCAAGCTCCTCAGGGCGCTTTGTAAGAGCTTTTACACGTGCTGAGTGTTTGTTGTGCCTTTTGGACAGTCAGCTGTGTTTGAACACCCTGGAGATCCATTGCCAGTGTGCTGAGCTGCAAATAAACTCCATCCTGCTGAGGCATCTTGGATGGAATCACCCTGGGGCTGCAGGACCCTGGGGGACCTCTCCCTGCAGCAGCGTAGGCCAAAGGAGAATGATAAGACAGATGTGGGGAGGGAAGGGGTCTGTGGCTCCCAGGCAAGGTGCACCCTGCTGTGGCTGCCAAGGGGCCTGTGAAGCCAGCAGGAACCGTCCTGCCCGTTCTGTGTGTCTCACCCTTTCCTTTCCCTCCTCAGGACGATGGAGGCTGGACGCCGATGATCTGGGCCACCGAGTACAAGCATATTGAGCTGGTGAAGCTGCTGCTTGCGAAGGGGTCGGACATCAACATCCGTGACAATGTGAGGTTCTTCCTGCAGTCCGTTTCAGAAATTAGCCACAATCTCTGTTCAAAAACCAAACAAGCCCAAGGAGGCAGATTTTTGGGGCTCAGTGCAGGGAGGTGCAGTGGTCCTTTGACTCAGCTGCTTTGGGGCAGTGAGTGAATGGTGTCTGGTGGGAGAACTTTGAGTGAATGGTGTCTGGTGGGAGAACTTTCCTCCATATTCTAGGAAGAAGTTTACAAGCTGGCAAAAAGTCCTTTTCCTTCAGCTCTTCTGACGTAGCTCATGAGGCTGCAGTCTGTCATGCTGCAGGCTGTAGTCAGCTCTGTGCCTCGCTGCTTCTAATCCACCCGGGTCCACCGTGCTGCCACTCGGACGCTGCGCCAGGCAGGTTCCCCTCGAGTCCAGCCTTACCAGCTCCACATTGGTCACGGGCCAGCGTGCACTGGTCGTGGGTTAGGGTTAGGGACATCCTGTGTGCCTTTTGAGGGGTATAAGCTTGTACGTGTGTTTTCTGGATGGATTGGGCAGACACTGCCAGCAAGTATCACAAGCCTGGCTTTTCCTAGGCATAACAGGCACGTAGCCACCAACATGGACAGAGTGTGCCCAGGCTGGCAGCTCAGCGTGCTGGAGGTGGCTCTTGGCCTGCTCTTCACCTCCATAAATCCTGCTCGAGTGGGATGTACTCCCTGCTTGAGTCCCTGGGAGCTCCATGGGACCGGCAGTGCTGCGTGTCGGGCTGTGCCAGATGGTTTCACAGGGATTTTCAGGTAAACAGAGGAGATGCCATCTCCTTTTTTCCCCAGTCATCCAAGTTTCTGTTCAAGAGACTCATTCTATCAGCACTACTCCTCTTCTTTTATTCTTAATAGTATGTTTCTCATTTTTTGCTTTTTGTCTCTAAGGATATTGAAACCCCTGAAGTACCTGCAAGGCAAGCTTGGGTGTGAACCAGGGTGTGATGAGCTACTCCAGGCTTTGGCTGGTAGACACGAGATAGTTTGATAAATGAAGGGTTTCTGCTCTGTGCACAGAGTTGTACCTACCCCACCATTAGTTCACACTCTGTCATGCCTCGTGGCAGTGTATTTTCTTATCTGAGGCTCCTAGTGCTTTTTGAATCCAAGGGATATAAGCAGCTGGTTTGTATTTGTCTCTCTAAATGCTTTGTTTTGCGTCTTGGGTGCTAGCAGGGGTAGGTGTTGGCACGTTTGTCTTGTGGGACTCGGAAACTCAGCTGTTCCTGAGGAGTTGCTGTCTCCAGTCTGAAAGCCCCTTCTTGGTAGGAGCCTCTATTTCCTTGGTAGCTTTGATAATTCCCAGGCAGGTCCGGATCTGATACTGTTCCTAAAAGCAAAAGTCAAGGGGAGAGAGGGGGCTTTTTGGGTTGTTGCATTGCTTCAGAGCCCCGGTGCTGACTCTGAACAAAACTGACTTGTTTGATCTGTCACAGAAGCCTTTTGGCTACCAGTTACAAGATCGCACATTAAACGATGAAAATCAAATCAGCTCAGTCAACAATGTACTTGAAAGAAAAATATCCTCTTAGCAGATGTACGTATGGCATATCTGTTACTGTACCTACGTTCGGTGGCTGCTGATTGCAGTCATTAAGAAGCAATGTCACTTCTGCTGGGAAACATCATACTCCAGGAGAAATGCTTTTGATTGTAATTATGCTGCTGTTCGGCAGTGGCCAATGCAAGGCAAAGTAGCGAGTCTGGGTGTCTGTAACCTGTCTGAGCAGCAGCACGTGCTGTGCCATCGACAGGACTAATTTTTTCTGTAGATTGGTATGTGATGCTGATTAGGGATTTTTTTTCTAGATGTTCACATAGTGGGAGGCAGAAGCCATATAGAAAGAGGTCTCCCCACTCCCTGGTGTATATTAGTAGCCTCCCCATTTAAGGAAGGATGTAAGTTAAGTTGCGATGACTAAAAGATATGCTTTATTTCTGCTTAAAAACAAAAAAAGAGAGAAAAGTTAGGTGATCATTACTGTCATTGCAGTGGTGTAATTGACATCTTTAGAGCTTGTCATGGGGAAGGGTTCGCAGTGAGCTGCAGATTGCGCTGTAACAGAAAACAGAGTATCATCGCTTAAAATATCTCCATCAAAAAGATGAGTGTCCAGCTATTTCTAGTGCTGCTAGTGAGGGATGAGTACATACAGTATTTAAGAGATGCCTGAAGTCAGATTGATTGCTTTCCCTGTGGCTCATGGTTTGCTTTCCTAGCACCTTCATACAGCCTATAGCTTGTGCTCTGCTCTTTTTCTCTTTCATTTTGTAGCACTGGGAGACACGCTGCTTCCCTGTCTGGCTGGGCTGGGGAAGCTCAGCTTCTAGCCTTTTCTGGCATGTTTGTTCATGTCTGTCACCTCTCTCGTGGATTGATCCAGATTGTTTTGTGGCTTAGAGACAGACGATTTGCCTGCGTGTATAAGGCAGGCGATGGACGGCGTTGCGTGCAGCCTCCCCGTCTTCGGTGCGCGGAGGCGGCTGGAGTGAGAACTCCCTGCTTGTCTGCGCAGAGATTTCCCTGCCCGCCCTGCTAGTCCCAGCCAGAAGGAGCAATGCAGAGAAGGAGACTGCAAGCCACATGTTGAATGCTGCAGGTGTCGAGCTAAGGATGGTGAAGTCCCAAAGCGATAGGGTTTTAATGCACTAAACAGCTTCTACTCTTCTTTTCTTTCCCTCCAGGAGGAAAATATTTGTTTGCACTGGGCTGCTTTTTCTGGCTGTGTTGACATAGCGGAGATACTGCTGGCTGCTAAGTGTGATTTACACGCAGTGAATATTCACGGGGACTCCCCCCTGCATATTGCAGCCAGAGAGAACCGCTACGAGTGTGTGGTGTAAGTACGGCTCCAGCCCTGCCGCTTCCCTCCCTTCCCCTGCTCACTCCTCTCTGCCTGGATGCTGGCCGGCAAGCTCGGGAGATCCTTTGGAATGCCTTTGGCATTTAAGCACAAAACAAAATTGGGATGGAGAGTTTGTTTCTCCATTGCCCCCGCTCCTGGGGGCGGTGGGTCTGAAATACTTGCTGCTGCCAGAGCTGCTGTAAAAAATGATCAGAAAAGGTGGAGTGATCCTGGAGTCTTGGGCAGAGAGCTTGAGGGGCTGTGCTCAGCCTGGGCTCCTCAGCACAAAGGCATCGGGCATCCTTCCTTCATTAAAGCTCTTTCTTTTGCAATTATATTGCATAATACCGTAACAGGGCTTTTCCTTTGCTTCATCATTGGTATGAATAAAGTCATCATGTCTACTCACCAAAAGCTGGTGAGTATAAACAAGGGCCAAGTCCAATACCAGTTTCCCGTGGCGTGTTTCCATTTCCAGCCTACTCTTCCCCCCCATATCTTTCCCTGCCAGAGAGTTTGAAGCCTGTCTGAAGTTAGGCTGGTACCAGCAAGGTACTTGTCATGCCCTGAAGCAAGGCGAGGTTTGCCCAGAGCTCTCATGAGTGCCTAGAGCTCCAGTCTGTGGCTTCTGCCAGCGCCTTCACATAGAAGGATTCACTGCACCATGCTTAATAAAGAAAACTCAGGTGATTATTCACTACTACAGATTCTTCCTTGCCCCTTAAGGGCTGGCTGGAGGATGTGATTCAGCTCATTTTCCCCTTGTGTGGTTTCTCCTGGGCGATGCTTATCCTTTCTTGCTGTTTTGCAGTCTCTTTCTTTCCCGTGGCTCGGATGTCACTTTAAAGAACAAGGAGGGTGAGACTCCACTCCAGTGCTCCAGCCTTAACTCTCAGGTCTGGGTGGCCCTACAGATGAACAAGACTCTCAAAGAATCATCTACTGACAAGCCTGCCCAGATAGAGAAGGTCGTGAGCAGGTGAGAATACGGCTGGCTTTGCTTCTGGGTCCCCCCCTTGCATGGGGGAGGCTGGGGACCTGGTTTAAGAAAGGACTGTAAGTGCACGATTAGCTTTTTAAACTGGTGTGAAGGTCAGTTTGAGCTTAGCAAGAATTAAGCACATGCTGATTCAGACCGTGGTTTGTAAATTCATCCTCCAAATGGAAATATTCGCAGGCACAAAGAACAATCTGCAAGGCAGGGTGGAAAAAAATAAACTCTGTTCTAGTCTGAATTGCTTTCGGACTTCGAACGCTCAGTGATCAAAGACAGTAATTCTGCCCCAGGATGGCATTTGAATGGCCCCTTGTTCGGGGGAGCTTTTCTTCTGTGACAGTTTTCTTTCTCCCACTGACAGAGACATTGCCCGGGGTTATGAGCGGATCCCGATTCCCTGCGTCAATTCAGTGGACAGCGAGCCTTGTCCTAGCAACTACAAATATGTTTCACAGAACTGCGTCACCTCCCCGATGGACATTGATAGAAACATCACTCATTTACAGGTGAGGGAACGTGTGTATCCGCGTGTTTTTTCCTATCCTGGTGTGTGCATTCAGAGCTGTTGCAGTGCACTGCACCTCAGAACGGGCTTTGCATGCAAAATGGGAATGCAAATCCTAATATTGCCGTCAAATTCCAGCTAAGGCTGTAGTCTTAAACTCCAGCTCTTGCTCTAGGAGGTGGGATTCTGCTTTTCTTCCTTTCTGAGACTTAAGCTAACCTTCATATTGAGCTGTGTGCTGTAGCATCAGCCATCTGGTGCTGGCTGGTGTGTTTCCCATTTATCCTTTTCCTCTGTATGTGGAGGGTTAGTGAGTTGCTGGGAGACCTTCCTCATGCTGTCTCCCTGCTGCCTGCAGCATCCAGGCCGAGGGCTTCATTGTGATACTGGAAGTCCTTGAAGGGCTGGGCTGTGAAAGCAGAGGTGGGGAAGTGTAGGGTGAAGGTGACCCACAGCTCTGAGATGGCTGAGGTGAACTTCCCATGCCCATGTGTGGCAGCTGGTGGCGGGATTTGGGGAGTGCTGGGGAAGCAGCCAGCTGGAGCACCCGTGTGGGAAGAAGCGAGCAGCAGGGGAGGACTGAGACATCGTGTTGCATCATCTCCCAGCTCGGGTTCCTCCTTGGAGCCTTCCATGTCCTCAAGCGTGGAGTACAGCTCATAGGGCATGGAGGAAGGTTACTTAACACAAGGGATGTCCTCCTATGAGCAATGAGGATGGCTCAGTATGGGATCCTTTCCTGCAAGCCGGAGTACTTTGACATTCATTGGACACAGAAATAAATAATGGAGTAAAAATGCTACTGAGCCGATGAGGCTGGTTATCTTTCTGGCTAATGAGCTGCAGCAGGAGAAGGTGAAGACTTGTGGTTTCCTCTCTGACCCGTCACAGAAGTTGCTCTTTCAGTTCTGTGTGAGTGGCGTGGAGTTAACCCCTTCTCTTCTCTTCCAGTATTGCGTGTGTATAGACGACTGCTCCTCCAGTAACTGCATGTGTGGCCAACTCAGTATGCGCTGCTGGTATGATAAGGTGAGGACGCAGAACCTCATGGTGGGTTAGTTTTGAGAAGTATGTGATAATAACAAAATGCATACTGAGGGAAGCTTTTCTGTGTTATTTATTTGTGTTACTGTCATGCCAACTGAGCCATTAATTATACCCATGTGATAGAGAGCATTTAATAATCCATGCGTGAAATCATCTTCCATTTCAGAGCAACATAGAAAATGCTGTAATATGTAAACAAGGGGAGGGCAGTAGAGAGATTTTTTTCCTAGCTTTTATTTATTGTGATCCTTCTGGATGAAGGCAAAGTAAAGATGTTTTAACTGCACCATTGCCAGGAGCCTGGTTTGTTTTGGGTAAGGATGCTTCAGCCCTCCAGGGAGGTTTTGAGGTTAATATTTGGACAGGTTCTGCTAAGATCAAAAGTTCTGTATATTTCTGCAAGTTTCTCCCAGGGGGAATATTGGCATCTTTCTTTGCTTTGTAGCCATTTTATGTACACGTTCATAGGTGATTACATCTTTCAAGCCTTAAAAGCCAAATTTGTTAAATATGATGAACTGCGCCTATCGCTTCCTTAATCCTATATGGTTGATAAATAATTGAATTGTAGCTTTTTTGGGAGTGTGATTTGGGAAGATAATGTGGTTCACAGAATTTGGGTGTACTGGCCTTGTAATCTGGAAGTTTAGGCTCTATTCCAGAGCCAGACCGAGCATCTGCTTCTGCCCTCCAGCACTGCAAAATGATAATAATGATGATGCACACCGCTTTTTTGCACAGCACTGTAAGATTATTTTTTTTGGTGGTGAGTAGGGAGATGGCAGGCAGCAAAAATCTAGATGGTCTCTTGCTGTTTGTCAGCTGCCGGTGGTTGTGGCGTCTGTGCCACTGTCGGGGTCGAGCAAAACCCAGAAGTTGAGGTCTGCCGCTGGTTTTGGGGAGGTCGGGGCATGCCTCCACCTTGGGGTTCTCTGGCCTGTTTTTACACTCAGGGGAATTTCTGCTCTTGGCCTGTCTCTGGTTTGGAGGGGTCACAAGAACAGACAACTAACCCAGTCTTGAACGCCTCTCCTCTTCAGGATGGCCGACTCCTGCCTGAATTCAACATGGCTGAGCCGCCGCTGATCTTTGAGTGTAACCACGCGTGCTCGTGCTGGCGGACCTGTAGGAACCGAGTGGTGCAGAATGGGCTCAGGTGAGCAGGAGCGTCCAACCATAGCTTGTCTTGGCAAGACCAACACCAAACTCCTGAGCTTTCTGGTTCTCTAGTCTCAGCTCACCCATAACGCCCCCAAACCCAGGACTTCCTGAGATGAGACAGAAGTTGGGGCAGGTGCCACCACACAGTGGTGGGGTGCAAATGGGTTCCTGTGTGCTGCTGGTGGGAATGAAGCAGCAGTGGGTTGATGAGCTCAATTGGTATTTGCACCTTGCCCCTGTTGCTGTCACGTGGAACTGCGGCATTCTTTCATCAGCCTGACCATCAAACACATAAATGGCTTGTGGGTCTGCATCAACAGCCTGGATATAACTTTTCAGGTGAAGATCTGTGAAGGAAATAACAGCAACTGAAACTGCAAAACCTTCATTTAGAAGATCTTGTAAGTTAGCAGTCTATATTAGGAATATAGGTCAGCATGCCCAGGCTTGGCTGCTTAAAATTTCCAAGTTATTGGCATGACTCCCCCTGAATTGGATACCTGAATACCTGTTGGCCTCGGTGCTGCAGATTAGGCTGCTAGGACTTTGGTGCCAGGCTAAAAATGTAAATGTTCTGTTGTGGACTTGTGCTGTGGAGAAGTTTGTCACCACATTAAGCTCAAAGAAATCCCATTGGAAAAAAAGACTTTTGCAAATTTTTTGTAGTACTGACAACACTTTTTTTTTTGCAAGCTTTGTAGTTTCAATGACATTTTGCAACATTAAAAATAAGTAAGGAAAAAGCTCGATGCATTTCCACAGAACTTTACCCCCTCTGTTTTTCCCTGCCAAGCTCCAGAGCTTCGGTGTCTACGTGGGTGTTTATTTAGGAGCTGTACAGCTCGAGCTGTTTCTTTTGCATTTTTTGCCTTGCTAAAGTATTTTTCTGAAAGATGGGAAGGGTTGAAAACCCAACCAGGAGCCTGGGAGAGCAGCTCTTTGGGAAGCTGGGGATGAGGTCAGGTGCTTGGCAGAGCTGTGCTGGGGGTCCCTGGGGAGACCATGGAGGAAACCTCCTGCGTTTGGGCCGCAGCGTGACACATGGGTGCTCCTGCTTCATTTTCGCTGCTTCCTTTATCAGATTTCCTCCAAATTAACTCCACTCGGCAGCGCACACGTTTCCATCTGGCAGGCTGACCCGGCTCAGCTGGGAAGCGGAGGTGGGAGCTGCGGTCCTGCAGAGCCTGAACCTGAGCGTGGCTCTCTGCTCTGCGGTGATGGACGCAGCGAAACATGGGGGAGCTTTCCTGAAGCCTGAAATACAGCATTATAATGGGTTTATCTGAGAGCGATTGTTCTCACAAGGTCACGTTTTGCCCTGGTGAAGGCTCCAGGAGCTGTGGGCAAATATGAGAACATGCACAGCCCCTGGTTTGAGCTGACAGTGCAAGGAGGGAATGGGGGGGTGAAGAGGAGAGAAGTACTGGAAAAAGCAACAGGGTGAAGTTAAGGTGAGCATCGCATTTCTCTTTATTCCGATAACAGTGTTGCTGAGAGTGGATTTTAGTTCCCTTGGGGACAGAGTGAGTCTTCCCTAGCCCTGGAGACTGTTCATCCTGCACTTAACTCAAGTTCTGGCTGAGCAGGAGGCAGAATGACTTACAGGATTGTTTCTCTGCCTATGAACTCCATCAGTAAAATTCCACAGAGCGGCTATTACACCAAGAAGTTTCAAGTTGCAGCGTTTCTTCCTTGTCTTTCAGCCAGGGAGCTGGATATGATGGAGTTGCTAAATGCACTGGCCTCAGCAGAGGGCAAAGGGATCAGAGCACTTAGCTCAAGGTGTTCTTAATTCAGCGTAAGCTCCTGCCTTCCCCTCGCAGCCCCCTTCCTGCAGAGCTGCGCTGCCTTGAGTCCCCTTCCACCTTCCCTGCCTTCCCTCAAGTCCATGTGGGGAAGGGAAGAGAAATGCTGGTGGTGGGATACTGGTGTCCCATAGAATGGTTTGGGTGGGAAGGGACCTTAAAGCCCACCCAGTGCCACCCCTGCCCTGGGCAGGGACACCTCCCACCAGCCCAGGTTGCTCCAAGCCCCGTCCAACCTGGCCTTGAACCCCTCCAGGGATGGGGCAGCCACAGCTTCTCTGGGCAACCTGGGCCAGGGGCTCACCACCCTCACAGCAAAGAATTTCATCCCAATATCCAATCTAAATCTCCCCTCTACCCACGTGTAAGTCAACAGCATAACCACGCAGAGCATCCAGTCCCATATGCTCTTCCCTGGTCCCTAGGTGTGCACCTTGTGAGGTGCAGCTGGGCAGGGAGAAGGGGTTGGTGGGTGCCTGTCCCTTGTCCCCCGGCATTTCCCATCCCAGCATCTGCCCGCAGGCTCAGAGCGGTGGTGGGATGGAGCGTACTCACAGTGGTGCCAGCGTGAGAACTGGAGGGGTTGAATATCGAAGTCGTCATTGGGTTTGTGCTGGTGGAAGGCTGCTGGTTTTTTTTTTGCTCATCTCTGTGAAAATTTGTTGTGTTCCTGCAGAGTGCTGCAGTTAACGTGGCTTCCTCTTTTCTAGGACTCGATTGCAGCTTTATCGGACACAAAAGATGGGCTGGGGTGTGCGAACAATGCAAGACATTCCACTGGGAACCTTTGTGTGCGAGTAAGTTACTCAGCTTTCAGTAGCTCAGGCAAACGCAGTGCTTCCCGCGGGCCGGGATGGTTTGCTCCTCTTTAAGGAGAGGTTTTCACGCAAATCAGATTGGCATCGAGCCGAGCTGCTGGCCCTCAGTCACAGGTTTCCTGACTCTGTTTCCTGGTCTGTTTGTCCTTTTCCTCATAGCGTGGAGCTTTCTCCACCCTCTCTGTCTTGCTGTGATCTGTGCTCCGCTCTCGGACCCCTCTGAAACACAAGCGATGGGGGAAAAACGTTTGGGTTGTGCTGCAAATGTGCTCAACTCGCGTGTTCACCCTGGATATAGGACATTTAAGGCCAAGGCGATTCGGAATGACTTTTTTATATCGGATCATTTTCTTTTTCAATACTCACTTCTCAAGAGGTTTTCCAGTGTCACGGCTCTGGCTTTAGTCTGATTCAGCAAAACAGTAAAGCACTTGGCGTTGAGCACATGTTTCGGCCCTGATTCAACAGAGTACTTAAGAACAAAAATGTTCGGATTTATGTCAAATGAAAAAACTGCTGTCGAACCCCACAGTTTTTAGGCTTTAAAGTGGTATGTATATTTTTAAAATATTTTGGAAAGTATTTGGAAAACGATTAAGACTTTAATAAGGCTGGACTCATGCTCTTCATGGAAGTAGGTGCTAGGGTTTTTTTGGAACTAGTTATTGATGTTTTATAGAATTGGGGCGGGGAGTTGAGGAAGATTATTGCAGAATTAAAAAAAAGAGGGGGGGGGGCGGGGGGGGATAAAAATCTGCAGGGAATCAGCCAAGTATTTCTTCCAGGCGATAAAATGTTTTTTTCAGAGGTAAAGGTTAAAATTGCTGGTTTTGGGGAGTGTCTCAGGTCTGTCTTCAGGTGGAGCTTCCTGTTAAGTACCAAAAGTCTCTGTGTCCTGGTTCAGGGCCCAGAGATGAGCCAGAGCCTGTGAGCAAATGAGTCCCAAACAAAAAAGGCAGAGACTTTACCAAATCCTACTGGAATGCTAATATTTGAGAGAAATAAGCAGTGGTAAACGGGCAGCCCAAGGAAACGGGGCAGCCCTGTGTGATGGTGTAATTACCAGAGAAGGGCGCGTTGTGCAGTGCGTCAGAGATGACGGGGTGCAGATACCGCAACCATGCTTAACTCTTCCTCCGCCCTTGCCAGGAGCTGCTGACACTGTTTCCGTGGTAGGTGCTATCTTCTTCATCATCTAAATGAGCTCCATACTAAAAAACTGAGCTAATTTATGTCTTGCCCATGCAGGATCCTCCTTGTCCCATCACTCTCACACACACACGTTATTTACTCGGCTCACCAGCTCCAGTCCTTCTCTCCTCCTCAAGCCAGCTGCACTGGTTTCCTTCCTGTGAGTCTTTGTGCAGCCTACGGACTTGAGTTCTTCTTTTCCTCATCTCTGGCAAAGTGCTTGGGGGCTGCTTGCGCACAGCAGCTCCCGGGATCGGCTCCTGAGGAAGAGCATTTTGCATTAACCCTCAGGGTTAGAGCCCTGAGCGGGTATTTGCTCTGTACGGGGGTTATTACTCTGCTTTGGAAGGATGATAATTGTATCAGTGTAAGGGTGGCTTTTATTCCACAATTTTTCACGTATGCCTGTATGGGAGGCAAATCTGGAATAGTTCTCACAACACTTTTATTTTGCAAAACTTGCCTGGTCCCAACTGTTTCTGTGTGTAAATGCCTTTCTTACGCACATGCTGCTTTTCAGCCTGCTCCGTACTTCAGGTACCTTTCAGCTTTTCTCTGTAATCACTCCAGAAATGGTTTCCCTTTCCCTTTCTGCTTACACGCAGGCTGTCCCTCTGGCAGCCCGCAGCAGCTTCCGTAGGGAGCGTTGAACAGTGCTCGGAGCAGTTTGGCAGCTGGGAGCACGGCTCCGCCAGCGCGGTGGCCAGCCAGCCCTCCCGCCGTCGTCTCCAGGGCTCCTCCAACCCTTCAGCAGCTCCAGACCCTCCTACTAACGGTCTCCAGTACCTTCAGTGCCATCCTGGAAGGAGCAGCGTAGCAGGGGGAGATGCAGCAGTGCCATCCTCCCTGCCCCGCTGGGCTCCCATGGAGATTTTAGGCTCATCCTGTAGATGCTCGGGAGGGTGCTCATGTGCAGGTTTCTCCCTGACCTCCGAATTTCTCAGAGCTCAGACGTTGCCGTTGCTTGCCCTGTTGCTGTGGGTTTTTTTGGATCTGTTCTGTTCGTGCTTGGTTGTCAGATGGTGTGACTGCTCGTTCTGGAAACGGCGCAGCTGGTTAAGAACTGTTACTGGAGGGGCCTTGAATTAGTGGGATGCAGAAACCAGAGGTTTGTGAGGATCTGCCTTTCGGTGCATGTCCATTATGTGGTTTCCAAATATTTAATTTCTGTGATGCTGTAATAAGATACCATCTGCATCCAGCCAGGTATTTTAGCCATACCTTGAGCCAGAGAAGCCCTAGACATCCTGTCTCCCCCATCCATGGAAACTGCTGGAGCCGGTGCTAGGGACAGCTTGTTGCTCTTGATTTTTGCATGGAGTGTGCTCTGATCTTGCGGTGATGAGTGGCACTGTAAAGCTCTGAGATGTAGTTACTTGCCATCAGCGTGCTGAACATCTTGCTGAGAAGAAAGATACTGGCTTGACTTCAGGAGTTTTTAAATCATAGAATCACAGAATGGTTTGGGTTGGGAGGGACCTTAAAGCCCACCCAGTGCCACCCCCTGCCCTGGGCAGGGACACCTCCCACCAGCCCAGGTTGCTCCAAGCCCCGTCCAACCTGGCCTTGAACCCCTCCAGGGATGGGGCAGCCACAACTGAAGGGACTGATGCTCCTGCTCTTTTTTTGGGTAGAAACATGTACCTCTTGCACATCCTTCCATAATTTTGCATCTGGGCAAGTAGGGAACCGTTTATATCAGGAAGCAGTCCTGGAAAGGAAATGAGTTACAGGAATAGTCTTTAAAGGAATATCAAAACAACAGTTTTTAATTAGATTGTGGGGTTTTGTTTCACTGGGTAGTAAATGTGAAGTGACTGTCCCTGAGCAGAGTGTCTCTTCATGCAGCGTTATTCAGCTGTTTCTCAGCTGCTGCTGGCTACTGTGCCGTGCTACAGCAGTTCCTCTCCCTCGCTGGCCATCATCTTTCTGTTGCTTTAGGTCACCAACGAGCGTGTGATTGCCAGTAACGCCGCAGCCTTACGGGAGCGCTTAATAAATAACAAGATGGGGTGGGAGCAAACAGGCGGATCACATGCAGCGGCAGCCTCTTGCTCTGGCAGAGCAACTTGGCCGGATCGCTGGCGTTTGGGAACTGCAGCCAAACGATCCCTTGTCAGGGAGTGCGTGGGTCCTCTCCAGGTTGGTGTTCCGTGGCTCTCCTCTTCCCCAGCCCTAGAGTTAAATGCTGCCGTGAGCCACAGGGGGAAGTGGGTACGGTTGGTTAACGCTTCGAAAATGCCTTGCGAGCTGCAGAGGGATGCTGTTGTGATGGCTGCTGATCATGGAAGTCTCTGTTGATGCTGCGAAGAATATTTATTCGTATTGTGAATCCTTTGCTTATAATTAATTAACGTCACGTTAAACACTGGGAAGATTTACATATCAGAATCTACCGTGCTGTTGCTTCTCTCTCGTATCCTCCCTCCTGCTCGGCACCTCGCCTCTTGTGTCTCTTACTTCGATTGCAAGCAGGGCAGGGCAGGAAACGTTGAACCTTGACAGTCTAAAACTGTTTAACGTGGAGCTGGGGATACAAATGTGGGGATACCAGTGCAACGGGGACCCCTGCAAAGGGAGTTCCCAGCAAAACCAGCATCTCTCTGAGGTGTGGAAGGTGGTGTGTGTATTTAGTCCTTCTGGGCAAGCCCGGCCAAGCAGCACGTGCTTCGCAGTGCTCGGAGGACCTGGTTGTGATCTGCCTTGCACCAGTTTTACAACAAGGTGGTTGTTACTTGGATCACAGCTCTGATTTATTCAGGTTTGAAAGGAATTGAGAAAGAAGCCTAGATCCGGGCAGGTTAGGACCGGTTTTAGAGTTAAGACTTCTAAAACAAAACTTTTTAAGGTATGTAGCGAATGTAACTGGTCAAAGTACCCTGGAAAATATAGGAAGGACGGAAACAAACATTTTGCATTGGGTTGTAACCAGCATAAGCATTGCAGGGGTGTATGGGGGAGCCAGGACGTGACCAACTCTGCACCATGAACATAAGGAGAATTGGATTAATGGGTTGGTCTTGGCCAAGGAAGAGGTTTGCAAACAGAAACATAGTCCTCAGGAAAAGTGAATTTTGTTGGAAGACTCCATTTTTAATATTAAAATTGTTGCCCTGAAAAGACGGAGTTTGGAGCCAGATTTTAGCTGCTGTAAGTTGGCAAAGCTGAATTTGCCCGGGTGGCTTTGAGATGACCTGCGCTGCTCAGGCTGTGGGTTGCCGTCCGTAGCTGGGCTGTGTCCCTTTCTTTCCCTCTTCCCAGGAAGAGGTGTTAGACCCCAAGCTTGTGGTTGCACGAGCATCTTATTTCTGCCTTTCCTGTTTGTCCGCAGGTACGTTGGTGAGCTGATATCTGATTCTGAGGCAGACGTCCGTGAAGAGGACTCCTACCTCTTCGACCTTGACAACAAGGTACTGTATCGGAAGGTGTCTTAACGAGACAAACCCAAGGTCTTGCTTCTCCAAATAAGCAGAGACAGTATGTATCTCCATCTTGATGTGCAGCGCGATCTAAAAGGCCGCAAAGGGAAGGACCACAGCCTCACTGCGTTTTAATCAAAATATAGAGTGTTTGAGGTAAGGTTTAGGGCTTGTTAAAATGATAACAGAGTCCAGCAGTGCCGGGTCACCATGGTACGTGTTGCCCACACCAGTTTCGGTGCAAGATCCTCTTCTGTCAAAACCATTTGGACATCCTGAGTTCAGTTGTTCAGTTTTTGATGCAGACTTGCAGCTGCGTTGATTGGCAGCTCTGTAAGTTCTTCATAAAAAGATGAGCTGGAGGACTGAAAAACAAACCCAGCCCTGTTCACTTATAAAGGGATCCATCAGATACCCCGTCAGGGACTTGAGGCTTGTTCTGCTGGTAGTTTTCCTGCGCTGCTCTGCGGAGGGCTGTCTCAGAGCAGAAATCTTGCTTTGAAAAGTGCGATCTAAGGCTTTTCAGCGAGGCCATCACTTCAGACTTTCCTTGGGGGAGAAGAGGAGAAAGGTGAGCTGGGGACTCAGGGAAGCGGGGTGGCTTCCAAGGAAGGCTGTAAAACAGTCTCTGTCTTGTTTCTGTCATCAGCTAGCGACGATGAAGCTTTGCTTTATTTTTTTACTCTTTTTTTTTTTTTTTTTAAAGCAACAGACATTCAACAACTGAAAAAAGATAAGTGGTGAGTCTTGCAGTCAGTCTGAAAACAAGAGGGGTCAAACTGTAATTAAGAAGTTGAGAAGCAGCAGAGACTTCAGTCTCATTTGTGCATTTATGAGCGAGAGCTCGCCTGGGCCTTGCCTTGCCTTTAGGTTGGCCCCTGCCTGGCTGCCTTGAGGGAGAACCTCTGCGTTTGCTCGTGTCAAGCCTTCAGTGGAGACCTAAGTATGGGTGCAAACACGTCATCTTTTTTCATGATGTCTTCATAGTGGTGCATCTGTAGAAAACCCGGCACCAAGTCATGGAGCGATGGTTACGAGAAGTCCGTGGGGCTGGGTGGAGGAGGGCAGGGCAGGGCCAGCCACGTCCTGTGGCCTCCTGAGCGATGGGAAATTAAAGTTGTGAACCCCAACCCTGGGAGGGGCAGCCGTGGGGGCCTGGTGTGTCTTGAAGAAGTGGCCTGGGTGGGCTGGTGCTGTAGTGAGAGACAAGGGTGAGGATGTCACTTCTGATGTCCCTGTACCTTGAGTTGTCACACAAGGCCATGTGCATGGTGAACCCTTCAGCGTACCAGGTCCTGCAGTCACATCCCATTCCATGCCTGAAAGAGGGCAAATATCGAACAGCCAAAACTTAGCTGGGTTTCCAGGAGGAAGACACAGCACAAGAGATGCTCTTGGAGCTTCCACTGGTTAAAGGGATGGTTTTCTTGTCTCTGTACTAGAGAGCTGGAAGAAAACCCCATGCTTTCTGGGGAAGACGAGGTTGAGTTTTAGCTGCTGTGGTTGCTTTCTGGTCGTGTTAAGCCACCCCTTCCCCACACGCAGGCCCATCCTCTGCAGTCCTTGCTCGCGCGTGTGGCCCTGCTGCGCTCCATCGAGGAGCGGCAGCGGTGGGGGCTGCACGCTGCTGCATCCCTGTGCCCCCGCCTGCGGGCAAGAAGGGCTTTCTCTGGGCATCCTCCCTTCTAGGAAACCCTGGTGCCTTCCTACTCTTGAGGAGGAGACTCATCTCACCCCAGAGCAGGTTCATGATTTCTCTTCTTCCTCTCTGCTTGCCACCGTGTCACTCATGTTCCCGATACCCTCCTAGCAAGGTGGGAAGCAGTTCGCTTTGGGACTTGTCCTCCTCAGCAGCTTCGCAGTGAGGATGCTGCCTGTGCTGGTCAAGGCAGCAGGCTCCTTTCTCGAGAAACACATCTTGACTTGGGTGGTGGAGAGCTCAGGTCTCTCCAGGCTGGGCACTAGATGTGGCTGTGGGTGATGATGTCCTCACCAACCATGGCATTTCCATGGATGGCAGTGAGGGGGTGATGGGAATTACTTATAACTGAAACTAGAGCTGGTAACGATGTGTGTGATATGGGACCATGTGGGGTGACGCCTCCTCCAGTCGTTGGGACGTCTTCCCTGGGCTGCTGGACCAGGCGGGTGGTGTGATCTGGCACAGCTCGTCCATTAACGATTGCAAGGTGCTTGCCCGAAAGGGAGTTTGAGCACCACTAATGGATCCTTTTGCTTTTGGCCTCTTTGCAACTGAAATTAGCTTCTGTAATTAAAGTCTCTGCTTTGCACAGTCATTCTCTGCTGGAATAAAAAAGCCCTGAGGGGGGGTTCTTTTATTTTCAAGGAAAACAAAATGTTGCTTGTTCTCTGGAAAGGGAATTTCTGTGTTCTCACTTCTACTTTTATCTGCAAAAACCTGTGTTTTCTCGAGGCTCTGGCTTTGTGTTTCCTAGCTGTCATGTTCAATTAGAGGACTGAACAGATGCCGGTTCCCCTAATCCAGTGGCTTTTACCCGTAAGATGTTTGTCTGCACCAAACATCGATCCCACTACACCAAACTGGTGCTGTAGTGGAGCAGGGCTGGGGAGAGCTGATGTGCCAGCCAGTGCCAGGGGCATTTTAAAAGGTCTTTGAGCTTGTGGGGACAGAGGGACGTGCAGAAAATTGTATTTTTTGAGAGTACTGTTGAATATAAAAGTGTGTGTGTTTAGTTCTTCTAAACCCACGGTAGGTGTCCAGCCATGATGTGATGGTTCTTGAAGCTCTCCAGGGTTTTAGTGGAATGACCAAGAGTTTGGTCATTTGTTGTTTGTTTCTTTGTTTTTTTTTTTTTTTTAAAACAAGTAGCAGTAACACTATGAAACCTGACCTGGTCTAATGAAAGATGCGACGTTTCTCCTCTAGGATGGAGAGGTGTACTGCATAGATGCCCGTTTCTATGGCAACATCAGCCGCTTTATAAACCACCTCTGTGAGCCAAACCTCATCCCGGTGCGAGTCTTCATGTCGCATCAGGACCTCCGCTTCCCCAGGATCGCCTTCTTCAGCACCAGGCATATAGAAGCCGGAGAAGAAATCGGGTAGGTGCTGTCCCCGGGGAAGCGTGGAGTGCGGAGGGACGAAAGCTCTGCCGCTCCTGAGCTGGTTCACTCCATCCCTTCTCTCCCAGGGTCCCCCAGGGATCCTGCAAGCACGCTCCGTCCCTTGAAGCTTTGCAGAAACCCAGATGGCGGCAGCACCAAGGTTTGCTGAGCCTGGTGTGTTGCGCTGCTGCACGCTCCCTTTTACTCCTGCCTGCTGCGGCTTTGCAGTGACCCCCGTCTCTTGTCTCTCTCTTGGCAGCTTTGACTACGGAGACAGGTTCTGGGACATCAAAGGCAAATACTTCAGCTGTCAGTGCGGTTCACCCAAGTGCAAACACTCGAGCTCAGCGCTGGCCCAGCGGCAGGCGAGCACCTCGTCCCAGGACACGCAGGAAAACGGGCTCCCCGACACCAGCTCTGCCACGGCAGCCGGCCCCTTTTGAGGCTCCGCTCCCCAGAGACTGACTTGTTTTAACCCTAGAGATTCACATACTGTCTGAATTTCCATTTAAAGAGAAAAAAAAAAAAAAACAAAAAACTGAAAAGAAAAAAAAAAAACCCGCTCAAGGAAAGCCAGGGGTTTGTGACACTTAGGGCTGTGCCACCGACTGTTACTTGAGGAATAAGTAAAAGCGAATCCCGCCTCCGTGATGTTGTTCTCCCCTCCCCGGTCCTGGAAAGCTGCTGGTTTTCACAGTTGCGTGTGGAGGGGTGGCTGTTGCGTTTTTATTTTTTCCATGCGAGCTGTCCTGGCCTCCGTCTCTTAATGTGCTAAGTGTTGTCAGAGCCAAGGGAGAGCCGCCGTCCTCCGACTATTGTTAATTGAATGGATCGCTCATGCCAAGTCATCTCCAGTTCACTTGTAATAAACTTTGAATACTTGATGGGACTTTCTTTCTAAAAGCCTGGGGGAGCAGGGAGGGGGAGGGAGCTGCTGGCCTTTGGGTTTGCTCGGCACAGCCCCCGGGGCAGGTTCTGCTGGTTGGTTTTTGTTGGTTTGGTTGGTTTTTGGTTGTTTGGGGGTTTTTTGGTGTTTTTTTTTTTGGTTTTTTTTTTTTTTTTTAATCATGGATTTCTCCCACATCTCGCAGGACATTGCGGTGGGGCCTTTCCCTCCGAGCTAGAGGGCGTTTCTAACAAATAGCCTCCTTGTTCCCAAATCCACCGGCTTTTTTCTCTTCTGAGGAGAAGAAACCCACAGTCCTTAACAATCCCTTTGATCCCCGGCTCTCTCCCGAGCCCACCAGAGACGCTTCCCCCGAGACCCCGCTCCCTCCCGGGCTTTCTCCGTTACAAACCAGCTCTCGTCTGCGCCGCTCGGCCGCGTTTCTGTCTCAGTGTTCAGTTCGTCCATGGAAGGATTTCCCTCGCCCCGCTTTTAGAGAGGGAAGGTTGAAGGGGATTGTACAAGACACTAACTTCTTAAGAAAATCAGTTGGTTTTTTTTTCTCTTTTTTTTTTTTTTTTTTTTTTTTAAATAAAGCGAACGAGATATATATATTATAGAGAACCTCGACTCGCGTCCGCCGGCTGGGGCAAACAGCAGACGGGACACGTCCACGGCGAGAAGATCCTGGATGCCACCAGCTCGTCTGTTCCCATCACTTTTCTCAACGCTGGGCACCTTCGATTAATTTTTAAGCCACACGCTATGAGGTTTCAATAAACTGATTTATTTTTTACCATTACCGAAACATTGGGGACTAGCATTAAAAAAAAAAAAAAAAAAAAAAAAGAAAAAAAACCACAAACAAACAAACAAACAAACAAAAATGACAACAAAAAGAAACCACAAAACAAAACGGTGCTGATTCTGGTGTGATTTTTTGCTCACCACGTGAATATAAACTATCAATTGTATAAAAAGAACAAAGTGATTTTAGTATAAAAATGCAGGAAAAAAACAAAACTTTTTTTAAATTGTTAGTATTGTAGTGTGAATAAATTTGCCATCACCTTTTGTGTGGTGGCTGGGCAGGTCATTATCTTAATTTTTTTTTTTTTTTTGCATATATCTTTAAATACTGTAATTAGTGCAGTAACAGTTTTTTTTGTTCATCTCTTCTAGAACATTCATAATGCCGTCATGTTTATTATTATTATTATTTTTTTTTTCTGTTAATGTTTTTGACAGTTTTAAAGGAGCAGTCTTTGGGCTCTGATCATTTTCTTGTTCTGTTTTCAATGAAATCAATAAAAAAAAAAAAAGGAAAAAAAAAAAAAAGTGCTTTAAAAGGAGTTTGGCTTTTCTGTCTGCCGGGGGCGATGGCAGCGCGCGGGGCGGGGGCTGGTGCCAGGGTGAGTTTTTCTCATCCTTGGGATTGAAGGGAAAATGGAGAAAGAAAAAAAAAAAAACCAAACAACCCCACTCAGACCCTTGCGTGCTTTTAAGGAAGGAAAAAAGAAGCCTGATTCCATTTTCCTCTTGTTCAGGGGGGTTTGGTTTTTAAATTTTGCCTAATTTTTCTAATCTTAAATTCACCCTTTGCGGGCTCTGGCTGGGGTGGGGGGGGGCAGCGCCGGTGCCCACGGCTGGGCAGAGCTCGGCACAGCTTCCAGGGGTGCGTGATCCCCCCCAGCACCCACATGGGGGCGATTAAATAAAATAAAATCAAAAAGGCCGAGGAAAGGGGTGAGGGGGAGAAGCTCCTACTTGCCCGCAGCCCCCAGGAGCGTTTCCTATCCCAGGGGCTGGGGGGGGCTGGGGGGTTTGGGCTGGGTTTGGGGCTGCTGTGGGGGGTGAGTCGCAGGGGAGTGGGGCCAGGGTGGTGCCAGGGGGTCCCCGGGGTGCCAGGTCCCGTCTGGGTGACGAAGCACGGCCACCGCGCGCCCTCGCCCTCAACCCCCCACATCGGGGAAAACACGCACCACCCTGAGTCACTGCCAGTCGATCGCTCATAAAAATATTCATAAACGGTAGGAAAAGTCCATCCCGATGCCAGCTGGGGGGGCAGCAGGAGCAGGGAGGGCTTTGGCCACGGCCGCACATTCTCGCCCACCTGTTGCCCACCCAGCAGGAGCCTTCGTCACCTGCAGAGCCCCCGTGGTGCCCTCAGCATCCTCGTCCGTGGGTCGCTCCGGGACAGAGCTGCTCCCGGCTTCCAACTCCGCCCCACAGCTGGAGAACCTCACACGTCGTCCCCATCCCCGTCGCTGTTCCCATCCCCATCCCGCTGGCAGCTTTGGCAGCTCCCAGGTGGCTTTTCCCCATGCTGGGGACGTCCCTGCTGGCTTCAGCCTCACCCTGCTCCATCCCAGCCCCAGCTGGGCTCCGGGCTTAGAATCACAGAATGGTTTGGGTTGGAAAGGACCAATAAAGATCACGCAGTGCCACCCCCTGCCCTGGGCAGGGACACCTCCCACCAGCCCAGGTTGCTCCAAGCCCCGTCCAACCTGGCCTTGAACCCCTCCAGGGATGGGGCAGCCACAGCTTCTCTGGGCAACCTGGGCCAGGGGCTCACCCCCCTCACAGCAAACAATTTCTTCCTGACACCCAATCTAAATCTTCCCTCCTCCAGTTTGAAGCCATCACCCCTCATCCTATCACTACATGCCCTTGTAAAATGTCCCTCTCCTGTAGGGACACCCCCTTTCCTGTAGGCCCCCTTCAGATACCAGAAAGATACTGGAGCACTTGCTGCCATCCTCCTCCCTCTGGGCACTTTTGCTGCTGGTGGAGAAGGTGAGATCCCCCAAATCACCCACATCTGGCAGCTTGAGGTCAATAAAACACCACGTCTGTAGGTTGGTTCTGTTGGATGAGAAATGATGGGGTTTTGCTGCTGGAATTGGTGAAGGGTGCAGGCAGGAACAGCCAGAGCTGTCGGGGAAAGTCAGCAGGACCCTTGGAGACACCCACGTGCCCTCACACGTCGAGACCATTTAACTACGGGCTAATGCTAGTTATAATAATACATGCCAATATTGTATAATTAAGCATTATAATGAAAATAATATGCTTTAATTGAAGGTGAGAAGTGGAAAACCCCCAGAGAAATCTAATCTCTGAACGTAACTTTCCTGGAACCGGTTCTTTTCCTGGGGCTGAGGGTGGGAAACACCCGTGATTTCGGCGGTGTGGGGGGTCACGGGATGCTGGCCCTGGGCGCGCAGGGGGATTTGCTCCCGGTGGAGACGGGCAGAGGTTGAACATCACCGGCTCGCACAGAGTCACAGGTAACCCCCAGCCTTTGCTTTTCTGTGCAAATAACTGAAAATTAAATCTACATATTTAATACCTCACCACATTTCCACAGGTGAGGATGAGCCGGAGAAGGGCTGTCTGTTTAACAGGAATTTTTCACTCTGAGGGTGGTGTGAGAGATGCAAAGAAACCTTCAATCCTTCATTTGCCCTTTCCTGGGGATTTTGGCACTTGGCATGCGATGCTTTGGGACATCCCCATGGTCCCGCAGCTGTCCCGGGGAGCGGGACTGGGGGCTGGATGCTGGATTTGGGTGCTGAGCTCAGGTGGGGCATCTTCTGCATCCCGCAGCATCCCACCCCCATCCACATGGCTGGCAGGAGGGTAACGGGGCAAAAAACCTGATTTTACAGAGCTGGAGGAGATGCCACTCTCTTTCCATGCATGGAATAACCCTGCTCCCCTCCTTCTTCCCACTGGATCCCCCCCAGTGAATGTCGGGGACCCCTCAGGCCAAGGTTGAGGTGCACGGTGGGTCTGGACTGAGCTGGGTGCTGTGCCCAGCGCTGGCTCTGCGGGACGGGGTGCGATGGCCCTTTTTGGGGTGCTGCACTGTGCTCACACCTCGGGGCACGGAGTGTGTGTGTGGGGGGGGTTGTGCTAATTCACTACAGCAGCGGGGCCGGGTGATTCAGGGTCCCTTGTCGGGGGGGCCGGGCTGTGGCGCTGAGCCGGGATCCATCCTTCAACCCCTCCCGAGGGGCATCAGCCGCCTGTAGCTATAAGGAAGCATCGCACAGGGGCTGGTCGCCTGCTCTGGGGCCAGGGGGTGACACGTGGATGGATCAAACCCAGCCGCACGGGATGTCACAGCATTTCCCTGAGCCAGCCCTCCGTCACCGAGAGGTTGTGGAGCTGCTGAGCTTGTTTCTCCAGGGGGTGCCGGGGGGGGGGGGGGGGATGTTAGAAAGGCACCCGAAGGCAGCAGCCATGACCCTGCAGCTGAACTGGCCCAGGAAAGCCATAAAATGACCCTGAAATACCGGAGCTGACCCGGCTTCTGCTCTCTATAGACTCCGTCTGACAGCACTGACCTCCCTCGCCGAGGAAACGCCAGCGAGGACCATGGTTCTCCCGCAGCCCGGGAGCGGCAGGTAAGAGTTATAAAAGCTCTATAAATGTACGATTTCACCCCACGTCTCATTTCTGAGCCTTTGCCAGGGCTGGAAGAAATATTAGTTTATCTCACTGATAGCACAGAATGCTCCTTCATCTGCCGAAAGAGCTCCCTTATCACCCTTTTAATTTCCTTTCCAGTGTTACGGGGCAGGATGAAAAGCCAAGGGCGCTGGCGCTGCCGGCAGGGAAGGGCCTTGATATCCCGGCTGCTGGCCACGGGAGCCTCGCGTCAGGCTGAGGGTCAAGTTTAAAGCCTGCAGACGGGATGGGGGCGATGAAGCAGGCGAGGAGAGGGGTGTTGATGCCGGCGGAAGGTCGGGCTCAGCCCCCCCATCCCTTCCCCAGGCAACGGCACTAATGGAGTAAATGCCCAGAAAAAGAAAATATTACTTAACGCTGCCTGCGAGCGGAGGTGCGATGCTGCCATTTTAATTGGAAGGGGGAGGTCGACCAAGCTCAGCCTCACACCTGAGTTTTCCTGCTCGACTCAGCTTTTTAATTTCTATTTAACAGCCGCGAGAGTCGTTATAGAGGCCTCGGCACCTCCCGCCTCCGCTGAGCCTCTGCCGGGGCTGCCGCGTTGCTGGCGGCGCTGGGCGGGAGCTCGGGGGCGCGAGGTCTTGCTGGAGGGACCTGCGTGCCCAGGGAGGTGGCAGCGCCCGTCAGCCTTGCTGGGGCCAGGAGAAGCTGCAGCCACAAAACGGCACGGTTCTGGTGGCAGCTCTGGCGTGCGACGCGGCTCATCCCGCCTGGCCCTGGCTGCCCGGGGCTCCGTATCCAGCCTGGCGAGAGCCGCTTCCCCCGGAACTCGGGCAGAGCCCAACCCTTGTGTCGCCTCTGCTCTCACGGCAGTGACAAAGGGACCTCAACAGCCCTTGCAGCAAGGAAATGTCCCCGTGCCTGGAAATTTTCTATTTCATAGAATCGTCTAGGTTGGAAGGGACCTTCCAGATCATCGAGTCCAACCATCAACCCAACACTGCCAAACCCACCACTGAACCATGTCCCTCAGCACCGCGTCTGCCCGGCTTTTAAATACCTCCAGGGACGGTGACTCCAGCACTGCCCTGGGCAGCCTGTTCCAATGCTTGATGACCCTTTCGGTGAAGAAATTTTTCCTAATATCCATCATAAACCTCCCCTGGCGCAACTTGAGGCTGCTTTCTCTTGTCCTACGGCCTGTTCCTTGTGGGAAGAGACCAACCCCCCCCCGGCTACCCCCTCCTTTCAGGGAGCTGTAGGGAGCGAGAAGGTCTCCCCTCAGCCCCCTTTTTCTCCAGGCTGCACAACCCCAGCTCCCTCATAAGACTTGTTCTCTAAATTTTGTATTTATAATGAATAAATGCCCCCCCCAGCCCCTCTGGGGTGGGTGGGGAAGTGGAAGGAAGTAAACTCAGGCAACGAGAGAGTCCCGACCACGTTACACCCTGATCAGCACGTGCAGAGGTGGCCAGAACACCTGAGGTTTGTCAAGCAGCTCCTCGCCATCCTTTCTCTTGGAGACCTGAAGGGTTTACAGGTACCTAAGATGAAGGTCCTGGTCCTTGTCCCCTCCTTAGCCCCGCTGGGACCAGAGGGTTTGTGCCCAGGGCTGCCAATGCTCTCATTAAAGCTGTCACAGCCTGATGTTTGGCTGGGATTAAATTCATCATTACAGCAAACCTCCCCAGCAGACCTGGTAGGAGCAAGGCATCGGCGCAGTAAGCCAAGACGTTGTTTAAATACTTGGAGCTCTGCTATCTAACAAGAATGACAAGAGATTACATTAGGAAAAGGGCCGGCTATTTTAAGAGGGATCCATTTGCCAACTTCCCTGGCTGCAGAAGTCTTTAATGCTGCTGCAGGAATAGAAAGCGTTGGGCACACATGGATCCTACGCGCCCAGTGAACCACCGAGGGGGGTTTTGCAAAAGGCACAAAAAGCCCAGGCAGAGCATTTCGGGCTGAGTTAATTTTATGGAGGTGGCTGGGGAGCAGGGCAGGGACAGGCACCTGTGGGGACACCAGAGGAACCACAGCTGCATTTTGCATTTGGGATGCTCTTCCCTTCCCCAAGGAAAGGGGGAGAAGGGTAAGTGTTACCAGCTGACCCTCTTTAAAGGCAAATTAATTCCCATCCCACGCTGCCGGGGATGCTTTAAAACACCAGTGCTGGGAGCTGTGTGCTGGTGCCTGGGCTCTGCTGTATGAGTGTGGGGGTCAGTGGGATGCTCTGTAGCTGAATAAGCATGACTAGAGGTAAGATGAGGATTTGGGGTGTTGAGAAGGTAGAAAATATCAAGATGTTTGGGCCAGAATTTCTCTCTGCTTGGGTGTAGCTTACTGCAGTGTGCTCATCCCTTGAGAGCCCTGGAAGGTGGGTGTCTGGAGGCCACCGTGTTGAGGACATGAAGCACCTGATTATTGGTAGCTTCCCCGTCCTCTAGAGGGGCCTCCATCTGTGTTTTCAGAGTGAGTTTGATTTAAATGGTGATGTATTTGCCTGTGATTTGTAATGAGCTTAAAAAAACCCCAACTCAGCAATCCCTGTTTGAAAAGCAGAATGACATGCAAGAAATCATTGAGGGGTTTTTTCCTTCTTTCAGAAAGCGTAGCAGCAGTGAAATAGCAGTGATGGGTAAATAATAAAAGGCTTCTGTGTGGCTCGCTCATACCACATAAAGTACAAAGCCCCACTGATGTGGGGCTCGGGGTGGGCAGAAAATATTCCACCTGAGCAGCAGCAATTAGTGCACTTGGCTTTGTCTTTGTGCTCTGTAAATATAATTCTGAACGGCAGATAAGCTTTACCCAGATATAATAAGATGAATATCCTTTTCTTCTGCCTCTGCTGGGAAGAGAATTTCTCTCTAGTTGTGCAACTGTTGGAGGAAAACAGCTGGAATAAATTGCTTGGGAATTTGCGAACAGCAAACATGGCCTGCACCGTTAGCAAAAATAACTGCATAAATGGGTAAAAAAGGATTGGGGAGAACATCCTCATTTATATCATGAACATCCCTTTGATGCAGACTTGGGTTGGAAGAAGCTGAGGAAATCTTGTGGCGTGAAAGTGTTTTGTTTTGCTGAGGACGGTGCGTGTTTTCCCTCCTGCTCTGGCAGGGAGCTGCTCTTCTGCCTGTGGCGCAAATCTCCCGGAGCAGCCGCAGCTCCTCTGGGTCGAGCTCGGTACCGAGGGGATGCTGCAGCTGTGGAGCTCGGGGTGGAGAAAGAGCAGGAGCTGATGACTCGGGGGATGGATACGTGATGCTCAGCATCCGCACCCAGCGCAGGGACGGGAGTGGGGAAGTGCTGAGCTGCTGGTTGTTAAATGGGAGGCAAAAATGGGTTCAGGCAGGTCTGTGTTGATGCCCTTTGTGCCTAAGCTATCCCTGCACTTCATTTGGGTGTAAGTCCTCTTCTTGACCTCAAATGTGGCTAAATTGCTCAGCTGTGAGACCCGAATGTGCCCTGCTCTGCCCCGGGATCTGCTGTTTGGTGGTGGATGAGCAGTCCCCTGCCTTGCCTCTTGCTCCCCCTGCATCAAGGCTTTGTGCGTGGGTTAGGGGGCTTGCACGGTTTAACTAGATCCTCCTGCTCATCCCTCTATGCATCCCTCTGTCATTCCTCTACCTTCTCAGTAGCTGGAAGGTATCTCTTTGCCTCAGTTTCCCATCAGTAAAATGAGAACAGAACCTCCCGGTGGATTGGGTGGTCCTTTGCACTCCGGACTTGCCTACAGGGATTTGAAAACCTCCCCCCAGGTCATTACCAGCTAATGAGGTGCTGCTGTGCTGGGGCCTGTATGTGCCTGGGGGAGGAGACCCTCCTGCTCTTGTACCAAGACTAAGAGAAAGAGCGTGGCCAGCAGGTGGAGGGAGGTCATCCTCCCCCTCTGCTCTGCCCTGGGGAGGCCACACCTGGAGTACTGTGTCCAGTTCTGGGCTCCCCGGTTCCAGAAGGACAGGGAACTGCTGGAGAGGGTGCAGCAGAGGGCTACCAAGATGCTGAGGGGACTGGAACACCTCTCTTGTGAAGAAAGGCTGAGGGATTTGGGTCTCTTCAGTCTGGAAAAAAGACGGCTGAGGGGGGGATCTTATCAACGCTTATAAATACTGAAAGGGGGGGTGTCAGGAGGATGGGACCAGGCTCTTTTCAGTAGTCCCCGGTGACAGGACAAGAGGCAATGGGCACAAACTTGAGCACAAGAAGTTCCACCTAAACATGAGGAGGAACTTCTTTGCTGTGAGGGTGGCAGAGCCCTGGCACAGGCTGCCCAGAGAGGTGGGGGAGTCTCCGTCTCTGGAGACATTCCAACCCCGCCTGGACGCGTTCCTGTGCCACCTGCTCTGGGTGACCCTGCTCTGGCAGGGGGGTTGGACTGGGTGATCTCCAGAGGTCCCTTCCAACCCTATGGTTCTATGATTCTATGAAAGCCAGGGATCTGGGTCTGAACTTGTGAAGACATTGGGGGAGACAAAAAAAGAGTCTGGTATAATATTGTTTTTTAAGAGGACCAAGCTGCTTCTGCAAAACTAGCCTGGAAAAGATACTCAATTGTTTTGGCAGATATGTATATTTTTAGTTAATTTTTTTTTGTGGTGAAAGTATTGCAAACTTCATTAGTGCATTGCAAAGGAGGGAAAAGAAAACGAAATGACCTGCAAACTTTCCATCCTTGTCTCTCCATGCAGCGTATCTGCTGGTAAAGGTGGTGGCAACCCCCCGGGCTGGAGGTGCTCTGCATTCAGTGCTCTGGCTGCTGAATGGATGTGGCTCTGGGATGATGAGCAGCCTCCCGTGCTGCTGTGCTGGGCACGTCCCAGGACACAGAAACCTCCCAGTACGGCTCTCCAGCTCTCCCATGACAGGAGACCCAGGGCCTGCAACTACAGACGAACCATCTCCCCCAAACCAGCCACCTCTGCTT
The DNA here is from genome assembly GCA_947846985.1 of Fratercula arctica. Classification (NCBI taxonomy): domain Eukaryota; kingdom Metazoa; phylum Chordata; class Aves; order Charadriiformes; family Alcidae; genus Fratercula; species Fratercula arctica. Next base: position 9,645,576 of record CANTUZ010000016.1, read on the forward strand.
TGGGGCATAACGCTTTAAATGGTTTCTCTGCGCACGGTTTCAGCTTTATGCAGACTCCTGCGTCTCACTTTCCACAAGGGTTGTGTTTCTGTATGTCTGGAAGGTGACGGTCCCTGTGCCATCGCTGGGAGCTGCTTGCTGGTGTGGCAGCTCTGTTTCCTAGAAAAGCACTTGCCGGACCCTCTGCTGTTGCCTGAAGGCTGTTTGCTGCCTCTGCGTTTGCCCTGACTGTGTGTGGAAACCTCCCCTGTGGGTAAAAACACGCATTGGTTTGGACGGTGCCTGGACCTTGAGGTCTACTGGCCTGTGCAAGATCAGTTTTTCTCCAGTTATTTGCAAAGTCTCCGTAATTCTTCATAAGCTACATGCAGAGAAAAGACAAGGGATGCCTGGCTCGGTTCAGTGTAGGTTTCCCTGTCCTTCCAGCGTGGGATGGGAGATGCAGAGAAAAGACAAGGGATGCCTGGCTCGGTTCAGTGTAGGTTTCCCTGTCCTTCCAGCGTGGGATGGGAGATGCAGAGACAAGACAAGGGATGCCTGGCTCGGTTCAGTGTAGGTTTCCCTGTCCTTCCAGCGTGGGATGGGAGATGCAGCTGCCCAAGGGGAGCTCCTGGTGCTGAGCCCTCCTTGGGCCCGTGCTGCGCTGCCCAGGTGATCCCGGAGTCATCGCTGCCCCATGGACTCCGCGGTGCCCGGCTCCCGCTGATGGCGGGCAGGGGACGGGGACAGAAAAGGGGTCCCTGGGAGCTGCCGCCTCCCCAAGCTGCGGGGGTGGCCGTCAGCCAGACCTGAAACATTACATTTCTCTAGAACAACAGTTTTGCTGCATATTGGATTCTGTTAAAGGAATTCAATTTAGAAAACATTATGCCAGGGAGAGGAGGAGAAGGGCAAAACATTATGGCTAAATAATTTCAATTAACTATTCCAGACCTTTCTTGCTAATTCAGTTGAAATAAGTGCTGCCTGGTCTACAGATCTGCAGAACCAAGAGCTTCTCGCAGTATCAGCGAATGCAGCTTCAGCGATGTCTATGATGACTCCTTCCAGCTGAGGGTGGACCTAAGGACATGCTGTTTTGATGCTATTGAGCCTTAATTTTTGAAGCAAAACAGAGAAAGGAAAATCTGGATGGTGAAATAGAGCCCAGACCCCTCTTATGCAGCCAGGCCTTGCTGCCACTTAACTTGGCACATAGTACAATTTTCAAGCTAATTCTTAAATCAGTGTAAACATCCAAGTATGTCCTAGAACTAGGCGAATTATCTAACTCAATTCTGCTTTGGAAAAACAAGCCAGATCCAAATGTGAAGCTTTACCAGAAGTCTTTGGCCATCAACCATGCTTTTGAAAGCCAGCAGGTATTCATGCTAGAGAAAGTTAAATTCACTGTTTGGGTGATTGATTGTTCTTCATTGACCTTTTAAGTAGTTGCCCTTGGTATTAAGAGACCAAGGAGCGTCAGGCTGCTTTCCTTACCCAGCTGCACTCCAGGCCAATTCCCGGATTTGGATGACAGAAATATTTACTCGTGGTTGTGAGTGCTAGAAATTCCTGGGATTTCAGTTCAAAATCAAAGGGAGCTCAAAGGCACGGAGGTTGAGGAGTGCAGTAAAGCCCTGACCAGCCTGTCTGGGCTTTATCCTCACCATCTCTCTGCCAGCTCTGCAGGGAACATCATCCCTGAGCTTCCCAGCCAACTCTCATTCCTTCAGTTCCCTTCTTTGACATCCTAAAAAAAATGACAATTAAGAGTTGAAAACAGCTTTTTTTTTTTTCACCCCAAATGTTTACATTCCTCCCTTATTCACTTGTCTAAATATGTCTTCCCTCCAGTTGCTTTCCTTTCTTGTGCGAGGTCTTAATTTGGTTATGAATTCAGTGGGGCAAAGACCATGTGGCTGGGTAAGTTCGTGACCTGGGTGGTTACTGATGGAATGACCTCGGAGGACGCAGTATGAAACCTCGGACCTTTCGGTACCTGTCTTCTCTAGCATTGCGGAAAGTGCTGGTTTTCTCCTTGCTCTCCTCCATCTGTTGTCTTTCTGCTCTCTCCCATATTTTCATTCTCTAACCTGGTATTTGTCTGGCTCCTCTCACTGGTGAGGCTTTCTCCCATATCTGCTTATGGGGGGGGGGGACAAAAAAAACTTTGATTTTCCTCTTAACAGGAAAAGCAGCTCCCACACAGGGTGCCCTGACCTTGTGCTGCTCAGACTCTGCTGGGGCCCGGTGTTTAAGGACAAACTGTTGCTACTGTTTCATGAAAAAAAAAAAAAAAAGATCAACATGTGGCATTAGATCTAGGGATTTTTTGCTTTTCTGGCCCCTCTATCTCCCGTCACCTACCCCACGCTAGGTGTGCGAGGCTACCTGGAAGACGGGTTTCTTTACGGGCTGTGCAGAGGTTTTTCTTCTTCTCTTTCAAAAGAAGCAGAACTCTTGATGATGGTTCGTGCATCTTCCCTCCGCTGGAGCGATGCAGGCCTGCAAGCTGTCAAGGAGGCTCTTTCATGAGCGCTTTAAAGCAAAAAATGAAACTGGTGCCTGAAGAGTAGATAGGACTAATGAAATTGTTTTATCTTTTCCATTTGTATGTACACAGGGTAGGGGTGAGGGGAATCCTACAGTGTAGCAAACACATGTAGGGCGAAGCAGTTAATAGGACGAAAATGAAATCAATATCCAGGACTTAATTAAGAAGCTGATTTTATTCACATCCTGGGAGAAAGGCCCCCACATCAGAAATGCCAAACACTTGCTGGATTGCACTCTCGCGCAGGTTGCGTCCTGCAGGTCACTGACAACCCAGCAGCATTATTAAATGTTATTTTCTACCGTGTCTTCAGTAGATAACAAGAGGGGAACACAATGAGGGAAGAAACAAGGATGCTGTCTAATGCATCCGCATCTAAGCGTGGCCAGCAGGGCAGGGGAGGTGACTCTCCCCCTTCACCCCACTCTTATAAGACCCACCAGGAGTACAGTGTCCAGCTCTGGAGTCCTCAGCACAAGAATGGACCTGTTGGAACACATCCAGAGGAGGCCATAAAGATGTTCTGATGGCTGGAGCCCCTCTGCTGTGGGGACAGGCTGAGAGAGCTGGGGGGGTTCAGCCTGGAGAAGAGAAGGCTCCGGGGAGACCTTCCAGCCCCTTCCAGTCCCTAAAGGGGCTCCAGGAAAGCTGGGGAGGGACTCTGGAGCAGGGAGGGGAGCCATGGGACAAGGGGGTAACAGTTTTAAACTGCAAGAGGGGAGGTTTAGATGAGATCTGAGGCAGAAATTGTTTGCTGTGAGGGGGGTGAGCCCCTGGCCCAGGTTGCCCAGAGAAGCTGTGGCTGCCCCATCCCTGGAGAGGTTCAAGGCCAGGTTGGACGGGGCTTGGAGCAACCTGGGCTGGTGGGAGGTGTCCCTGCCCAGGGCAGGGGGTAGAATGGAATGATCTTTAAGGTCCCTTCAACCTAAACCATTCTGTGATTTTAATGGTCCTCCAGCTTTGGGAGCTGCTGCCTGGGGTTATACAGGTGTTTGGGGTTGGTCTGTGCAGCCCCCAAACTCCTGTATGTGTTTTTCTGCAGGGTTCATGCAGGGAGAAGATCCGCTTCTGAGCGAGGAGAGGGTTTATAGGCTCCAAGGTGAGACAAGGAGGGAATGCCAAGAGTGCATAACACTTCTCTTGGAAAGTATTGAGCTCTTTAGCTTTTATGCCACTTGCAAACCAAAATGAGCCTGATGTGTTTACTTCTCAGTGAAGTGAAAAATGCAGCTGTTCCCAAGAACTAATCCTTTATTAAACTGCCTGAAATAGGAACAGTAAAGATCTCAGTAAACAGAAATATTTGAAACAGTGAACTGGGTTGATCAGTTCTTGCCTGTTATCAAATGTTTTAGGACTAAAGCAAGTAACCAATTTCTAATTAAAATATTGAATTTTTGTCCTGGTTGTGTATAAAAGGAATGAGGTGCTTGGAAAGGTCAGAAAATGGATGGATGAAGACCAGGCCTGGCAGCACAAGCACAGTGCTGGACCTCCTGTTTGCAGGCTGACTTGGCAGAGGAGGCTGATGGGGCTGGGAGTAAACTGAAGAGAAGAGCAGAGCTGTACGGAGCTGCCCCGCGGGCCTGTTCCTCCATCCTGGCAGGGAGACGAGACCTCCAAGTGAGCAGAATAGTCGTCCTCCTTTCAGATTTTCTCTTCCCAGATAGTGTGAATCAGTCGCAGTTGTCGCGGGCGGAGTGACTAACTTCACTTGTAAGAGAGAAGTAGCGAAATATTTATTAACATAAACCAGTGATTTAACAAAGTTAGTAGTGAATGCGGCAGTGTTTTATGAGATTCGATGGAAAGGCACACTTGGTTATTTACTGCATAGAGGCTGGAGTCAGACAAGCTGTCGGGGACACCCTCCCCTTGAGTCCCGAGCTTCAGAAGGGACCCCCGGCTTTCTAAACTCCTCCTCAGAGAGGAGTCTGGGTGCGGGTGGATCCAATCCTAGTCCCAAACTTGGGCAACAGTTTATGTCTAAAGGATTTTATATGCACAATCAATCCTTTATATCACTCAGCTAAGACTTCAAAGTTTAGCATGACATTAGTCACTGAGAATCTGTTGCGGCAAGGAATCTCTCAACCTCGAGGAGCAGAACCTTAAGGGAGCATCCCCACTCAAGGGGGGATCCTGGCGTGCAGCCCCTGCTGTGCAGGAGAGCTCAAAGGGCTCTTGGGCTGCCCGCTATTTATGGAGTAAGACAATTGACCTATAGCTGTATTCCTGTGGGGAAAAAAACATCTAGGTCCCCACTCCAGACAGTTTTGTCTGTGGTGCCAGCCATCCCCCAAAGTCCAGGTGCAACTTGTAACACTCCTGCTGGTGGGTATGGCTTGAGCAGGAGCCGGGGGGTGGGAGGGGGAGGAAAGGGGAGAGCACACTGCCACAGGGGTGAGACTGGATGATTTAGATGTGATTTATTTTGCTTGTAACTTTTCCCCTGTTTGTGCCCTCTGCTGCTGTTAGAACCCGAGCAGAAAGCTGGTCTTTTATTAACACATCTCCTGGCTCTCCTTGCTTTTGAGAGCTGTTTCTACAAGGTGTACTGCTCCTCTGCATGTTTTTTAGGTAGAAGTGTCAACCTGTGTGGATATGGCTTGATGTGATCTACTCTTCCTCCCCAGAAATGGCTGGTGGACCTGTCCCTGCTGAGTTCAGGATGGTGGTTCAATGGGGCTCATCTGGGTGGTTGTCCCCTCCACCCCGCTGCCCATGATAGCTATTTAGAGCAGATGGTGGTCCTGACAGCTTTGTGAGCACAAGGATGTACCATTACTTTGTTCCCACTTAGCTCAGGCTACAAAAACAACTGGTGATCCTTTTGGGGATGCCTTGAAGCCACTGCCACAACCTTCCTGCCCATACAGGAGGTACCATCAACCTTGCTCAGCTCAAATACCCAACGAGCCAAGTCCTGCTCCCACAGCAGCTCCTGTTGCTCTTAACTCTGTCCTTATTGCTCAAAATAAAAGATCTGTCTACTCAACACCAAGCCCTTCTGGCCATTGACTGACTTGTGGTCCTGGTGATGTTGGTCTTTAGACCTTGGGGGGCTGCTCTGTAGTAGCTTCAAGTGAATAATCCCATGGAGAGGCAGAGTGGAAACGGTGCTGGGAGCTGAGCTGACCACCCTGCTCGCCGGCATTAGTGCATGTTTCTATTCCATCCAAGTGATGATCCCTCTAATTTTCATGTTCCGGGAGACGATGTCGAGTGGATACTGAATGCCCCATTCACTGGCAGAGAATTGTGTCCCTCCCCTGAATGCTTGCGAGTCGTAATTACTATATTTAACTTGTAGAGATGCCAGTATTTAAAAAGCTGGCTGTACATTTGTATTTTGCCAAGTAGTAACTTGAATAGTGAACACCATCATTTGACAGGAACGTGGGGACTCGCCTCTTCCTTGGGAGGGTGGGGGGAGAGAGCATCGCGTTGCTGTGCTCATGGAAGACAACTGACCCGGGGAGAGGAGCGCTCCTGGCTGCATCTGGTCTAAAGGTCCCAGTCAACTGGTGAAGCATTTGATCTGATGATCGTACGGGCTTCTTAAATGTTAAAGAAATCATCTAAGAGCTGCTCATGGAAGGCAGACTGCTCGTGCTGGATGGCCTTGCCTCCAGCCAGCCTGCCTTCCTCAGCTGGGCACTGAGTCCCAGTTGTCCCTGAGTTTTGTGGGTTTCTTTCTCCGTGAAAGGTCCCAGTCCACAGCAGACTGAGGCAGGGTAACTTCCAAGGAGAGCAAGACTGGGTTTTGGATTATTTTTTTCTTTGTTTCAGATCAATTCTCTGTACTTTTAAGAACATGGGCAATTTCTGTGATCCCAGAAAACCAAACAGTGGCACAGGAATGTTTTCTTGCTGGCAATAATGCAACCATGGCCTTGAATCAATTTTTTTAAAATACATGTGAATCCCCTCTGGATTCCCACAGGTTTTCTTAATGGCATTATTTTTTGTCTTGCAAAAAACTTTCACTGCAGTCAGGGGAAAAAAAAGACTTGGATCTTCACTTTAGTCTACGTGGTGAGCTCCTGGGGAAGGAAGCAACCAGCAGCCCTGTTCGAGGGGCTGTTGTCACCTCTGGGTGCTGTGTTGGGTATTTGGAGATGGGGCATCACCTTCTGGACTGCCCCAGCCTGGAAATAGCAGACATGTCTCCTGTGCAGGTTGGATGGGGCCCATCACTGCATCTTTGACGTCACCGTCCCTTTTGGGAACTACGGCAACACCAGCAGGCGTGTCCCACCACGCTTTTGGCTCCTCTGGGAGATGAAAAACACTTTGCAGTAAGTGCTGACTTCATCAGGAATCGGGTGCCTATTGGCGAGGTGCTTATGAGAATCCCACAGGGCTATAAACACTTTCTGAAATTTTGCTTTAAAATATTTTTTTTAAATGGAAATGCTTTAGAGATGTTTATGGTGTGCTTGTTTTCCAGAAGCTGGCAGTAGGTTTAGTGCTCGTGCGGAGCTGCCAGATACCTCTAGGGCCCCTCTTCTGACCACTGGACACCACTTGCTGCCAAAACTCAGGCAAGAAGATGGGCCTCTTGGTCCTAAATCTGCTTTGCTTTGCTTTATTTATTATTTTTAACCCCCATTCTTGCCAGTTCTTGTGATGTGAAAGTGTTAGCTGTGGTTTCTTCCTCTAGTGTCCCACTTTCTGGCATTGCTGGGCCTCTTCTGCAGCGCAACCCATCGAGACCCTTGCTCAGATTTGCTACATGTAGGTGGTTTCTCTCATTTATGGTTCAGCCCGTGCAGTTCAGGCGCACACAGCTGTATGCAGCAAGGGTTTGAAATACAAACTCTTCAGCCATCTGACTTCACTTGCGATAAATGCTTGGTAGTGGCATGTGCTCTGTTTGCTGATTAAAAATTATTTTCTCAGCAATAGAAGCTCTCAGTAGCTCCTCTAATGTGAGGAGGAATAATTAAGACGTCTTGGTAATGCAAATAAATAATGCCTTTGGAGAGCCCTGAGTGCATCATAAATCATCAGAGTTGTGTTCCTGAGGTGCCACCTCCTTGTGTCCTGATGCTGGGTGATTACAGCAGGGTTTTAGCATGCGTTCTATACTGATCACCCGCTGGTCCCTAATGCCGCCTGTAATGTCGCTGCCTGAAGAGTCTGGTGGTGCTACGGTGTCCCCGATGTCTGGCTGTGACCTGTTATTCTTTTATGTAACCCCTTTATAACAGGAATGAAGCATCTCGGGATTTTTGACTGTCACTCCTGCAGATAGCCCCACCATGGAGAAAAATGCTGCCATCCCTCCATCTGTACAGAGGTGGAAGCATGCAAGACCTGGCCTGACAGAACCCAGTGCTATGCTATAAACATATATGTACGTATTTATATTTATGTGTGCTTTTATATATATCTCCATGTATATAGAAATATTGGTGGTGGTGGTGGTGTTAGAGCTTTGGGAGCACATACTGAGCTTCTGGGCACCTGCCAGGTATAAGGGAAGAGGCAAGTGCCTAAGAAAGAGATTCCCAAAGGGCAACTGGGAGAAGTATCATGGGGAAAGGTGCGACTTTTCCACTGACTACCCAAAGGGACACAGCTGTTGGATTCTGAACCGTTTCTGTTGTGCTTATTCCTCAAGTCGAAGCTTGCATGCTCTCTACTTGAGGCTGGTCTTCTCAGAAGACTTTCTGGCTCGGAGGAGGCGGTGGCGCCTCTGTTATGCAGTATCCCAGTGATGAGAGCACCAGGAGCTTCAATTGGGATGCGTCCCATTAGAAGGGAAGTGCCTGACCCATGATGCTTGCTGGTTGTAAATGGGAGCGTGTGGGTTATTCACTTGGCATTGCAAGGGCTTTGGTAGTTTCGGGCATGACCAGAGGTGAGTGTTTAGAGATGAAGGAAAATTTTCTGGTGGAAACTTGGAGCTTTAAAGACTTAAGGTGCTCCCAAGTTTAGGGAGCAGCTGGGCAGGGGGTTTGCAGGTGTTGGTGGAGATGGTCACCTCTGCAACAGCACGGGGCAGAGCGGGTATCCCCGAGTAAGTGGCATTACACATATGCATTTCTGAAAGCTGTTCCAAAAAGAGCTAGACTCTTTCCTTAAAAAGTTTTAGAAATTACTAATTGTGCACATGATGTCCCAGTTACCTCCAACAGGTTCCAGTGCTGGAAACCAGGACATGGACAAAAGTACTTCCTTCATCCCTGCAAGTGACTGACTGGACCCACCATGGGGCAAAATCGTTGCTCTCCTCTTTTGAGAGGAAACCTCTCTCGTGCAGAGCGGGGTGACTTTGCTTTGGGAGGCTCGGCGGTAAGTTCTTCTGAATGAATGCTAGCAGCTTCCCTTCGCTGAGACAGACTGGCTTGTTTAGTCTGGCCCGCTTATGGAGTCTGGCATACGAGTGTGGAAAGGAGCTGCAGGAGTGGCTCTGTGCTATGGGGTCATCTGTCTGTCGTGCAGACCAACTTCTCACATTGCCTGACCCCAGGGAACCGGGAGAAGGGTTTCCCAGGTCGCAGTGGGGTAGCTGGACCCCTCTGCAGGGATGAGAGCCCTGGCGGGGGGGGGTCCAGCTTCCCTGAGACCAGCATCACGGGAGGAAGAGCTTGTGGTGGGCAGTGGGTGCTCTGCTCCTGCCTGCCCCCAGAGCTTGTGGGAATCAGCAAGGAGTGGCCAAGTATCTGTATAAATATCTGAAGCAGCCGCGTGTGCCCGTGCTGAGGATGGAGGAGATCTATAGCATGGCACTGGAGGCTGCTTAAAATCCAGTGCCAGCCCTGAGACCGTGTCTTGTGCTCCCGATGGAGCCATAAGCACAGCTCTCTGCAGAGATGCTCCAGATGCCTCGATGAGCTGATGTCCCTGGGCTGGGCAGGTGGTTGTAAACTTCCCCCAGCAAATTTCTTTGCAAATCATTAGTCTTTCAAAGTACTGTATAAACCAGTAACCTGCTTAATTTGTAAGGCCACCCTCCTGAGTGCCAGGAGCTGATGAGCATGGGGAGAGCCAAAGGCAGAGGTGACAATACCGGACTGCAGAGGTGCAGGAAGCCCGTGGGTGTGGGTCGGTGGTACCCACCGCTCCGTCTGCGATGTGATGCCGGATGAGAGGAGTTCCAGTTCTGTCCGTGCTGGAACAGAGGGCGCTGGAGCCCGAGAAAAATCCCGAGGCTGCAGCGAGTGGCTCCCGCATCCCTCGGCTCCCGCTGCCACCCACGCAAGGGCCGAGCGACCCCGCGGGAAGAGGAACCCAGGCGGTGCTGGCTTGGTCACTGCTGTCCCACGGCTGCAGGGTGGCTTTGGCAGGATCAATCTGCTCGTTGAGGTTTGTGGCGGTGAGGGGCTGGCTGTCACGGGTGACACCTGTCTCGGCAGCGCGGGGCTGGGCAGGGGAAGAAGCTGAGGCTGGAGGTGAATGGTTTTCCTCCCAGGCAGCTTCCCACCTTCCTCTCAGCAGCTCTGGGCAGCCTGAGGAGGCCAGACCCTGGCTGGGGTTTCTGTCCCTTGGCCGCCAGCTCAGGTGCAGTGTGTGCTGCAGTCCCTCCGTGGGGGCTCTTGCTCCATAGGGTTTACAGCCTCCCTTCCTTGGCATCCTCAATTAGCTCCAAACAGCCGGTACTTCTTGTCAAAGGGAGAAGCACCTTAAAATGCTGGTGATCACCTGGTTTTGTATTTGGGATTGACACCACTTTGCACCGTCTTAAACCCCTCTGTGCTGGCTCTATTACCTGAAGAAAATCTTCAGGTTGCTTATTTACCTCTTTAGTGCAGTCACCTTGTTCCAATGACTGTTTCTCCCCTGTTCTGTGACCCTGGGCGTTGATTTTTCAGGCTTTACCACATTTCTGTTTGGCTGCGCACTGTCATGTTCTCCTTCTCCCCCCTCCTTAATGGGGGGCTCTGACCCCTTCATACTCCCCCCATCTGCAGCAAGTGGAAGTGTAGCCCCTGTGTGCGCCTTGGGCTGCTGCTGCTCCTGGCAAGGACATGAGATCACAGAATCCCAGAATGGTTTGGGTTGGAAGGGACCTTAAAGACCATCTATTTCCAACCCCCTGCCCTGGGCAGGGACACCTCCCACTAGACCAGGCTGCTCAAAGCCTCATCCAGCCTGGCCTTGAAATGGGTCTTTCCAGGTGTCCCCTGCTGCCGTGGTCCATGGTCACCGTGCCTGGGACTGCAGCCATGGGAGATGGGGCTCGGAGGCTGTGCTGCCTGTAGGCCTGTGGCAAGGAGGAAGCCGTAGCCCTCTTAGCTCAGCACTTCTCAAGCCAACGCTGTAGCAGCCCTCTCCTTCCCATTTGCAAGGAGCAGGTCCCCGTGGGTTTTGCTTGGTCCCATCTGTAGGTGTGACGGGTCTCCTGGGAAATGAGCTAATGTCTGGAGTGGTTTTTGCTGGCTCAACTTAAATGTTCTCCCACCAGTGAGGGAAAGCAGCCCCCCCGTTTCATTTCGTGTTTGTGCAATGGGGATAAGGGAGACGCTTAAAGGATTAACTCCTCCTTTTCCTCAGCCTCTCTTCACTTTACCATGTAGGCCAACAGAGAGAGCGTGATAGAGATTGCTGTATCATGTGTGTGACCACAAGAGATTAATTAAACAGTAAGCCCTAATTACTGAGGCTAAGGCTGACCGACTTACTGTGCCTTGTAAAATAGCTGAATACTTAATTTACACTAGAATGTGGACATAACTTTCACCATTAGCTGAATAAACAATGAGCACCCAAGCTAAACGGATTGGTTGCCTAATAGGTGTGCCATTATACATGGAGCTATCTCCTGGCGCAGGCTTTGGCTCCCCTCTGCCTCGGCTCAGGCTGGCAAACAGATACAAAAGAGCATTTTTTTTGTAAGGGGAACCGCTTTACAATTCACCAACCTGCCTTAAGCCTGGGGGATTCCCTGCCTGTCAATATTATTCAGCTTTCAGGCTGCTTATCAAAGTCATCGTCATTTGCATTTCACTGCAGGTTGGGAAAAAAATAATGGGGAAGATATTGAAAGGCATAAAAGAAAACAAAACCCCAACTCCCAGGGCAAGGCAGTGGAAGTAGGACATCGAGCTCCTATTTCTGCCCTTCAATATCTTCCTTAATAACAATAATAGATTCTGAGAAGTTAAAGTTAATCTGTAGCTCCAGAGCTTTTTATTGTGTTTCTCCCTTTCTGTGTGCATTAACCTTTCAGATCTTAGAAGGCTGTGGAGTGTGCGTTGCTTTTTTATAATTCCTATTATTCTTGCTTGCTGCATGGTTCTTGATCTGCTCCTAGAGAGAGTAACGGCACATCCACCCATTAACTGTAGCTCATTGAGCACCTCATCAGACCTTCAGTCTTTCTCTTAAATTTATGTATTAGGTGGGTTGGAGGTCCCGAGTGGGTTCGAAGCTTTGCCGAGCTGAGCGCTCTGCCAGAGGAAAGAGCATCCTAGGACTGCGGAGATAATAACCGAAACAGGGAAAAGGTAAGCAAAGGATGTCTTGATGCCTCTTTCAGGATGGGGGGAATAGAGTGATTTAAAGGACTTCAATGTGTCCACGTACCAAAGATTATAGAAAAGCCTTGGTGGCACCCACGTCTCCTGGCTCTTGGGTCAGCACTTTGCCAGCAGACAATAAGGCTCACTGCGTGTTGGCCAAAATAACTCCTGCATCTGCAGGGCTTTGGGAAGGGGGAGAAGTTATCGCTGCACTGGCTTTGCCTCTGCCTGCGTATCTGACGTGTGGCTGAATATACAGCTGCAATCTAAAAGTCAGTCAAAATGAGTTAAATGCCCATTTTTTTAGATGGCTTTTGTCCACCTTTTTTTTTTTTTTTATATATGCTTTATCTCTTATTTTGTGCTGTTTGAGCTGAAGACCCACTATAGGAAACTAAACCTTGATTTCTGTCGTCTGACCGCATGTCACTAAAACCTATTACTTTTCCCAGGTTAAAAGGACTAAAACCATCTTGAAACTGGGAAGACTTGGGACATGCTGGTGAAAGGGCTAAAACGTACTTTGAGGAATATTTCCCTGCAACGGTGTTCTGCAAGAGGACGTGATGTGTGAGTGCTACTAACCTGGTTCTAGCTTTGTCAGGATTTCCTAGGTCTGTACCAAAGGATGAAGGTGAGCTCTCATTTATTGCAGCTGCAGCATTTTAGATGCTGTCTTTACTCCATATCCCTTCTCTGCTCCATAGTGATGCCTCCTGGGAGACAAGCTTGCCCAGACAGCTGTTTCCAGCTGTTCCAGAGGCTCTTATTTTTTTAGTGCATGAAAATCCTGTAGAGGTTATCTGTTCCCCTTTCCTGCCCTCCCTCAGACCTACTGCATATGAAAGTACCTAATTAATGATGCTGCATACACAAGTGCCAAATTTTTGCAAATGTTGGGTACAGAAACACCCACTGAAGCTGCAGGTATCCAGACATCAAAGCATCATCTTCCCTTAGTTTTAGAATATGAGCTGTCACAGCAACAGCCATCCTACAACTGAGGAAGAAGAGGGTTTTGCAGCGTGTTATTCTCGCTGTGTAATGCTGTTTTTCATAGAATCATAGAATCATAGAACCATAGGGTTGGAAGGGACCTCTGGAGATCACCCAGTCCAACCCCCCTGCCAGAGCAGGGTCACCCAGAGCAGGTGGCACAGGAACGCGTCCAGGCGGGGTTGGAATGTCTCCAGAGACGGAGACTCCCCCACCTCTCTGGGCAGCCTGTGCCAGGGCTCTGCCACCCTCACAGCAAAGAAGTTCCTCCTCATGTTAAGGTGGAACTTCTTATGCTCAAGTTTGTGCCCATTGCCCCTTGTCCTGTCCCCGGGCACTACTGAAAAGAGCCTGGTCCCATCCTCCTGACACCCACCCTTTCAGTATTTATAAGTGTTGATAAGATCCCCCCTCAGCCGTCTTTTTTCCAGACTGAAGAGACCCAAATCCCTCAGCCTTTCCTCATAAGAGAGGTCCTCAAGTTCTTTGAAACTTTAGAGGACCTTGGAAATCTGGGCCCTTCTACACCTTGTCGTTGGGCATCTCAACCCAGGACTTGGCTATTGTAAACAAGGACCCATTTCCCTGTATGTTCATTTCTCTGTATTTTCTCTCTTTATGCCTCAATAGCTTCTCTTGCCCGTCACTGAGAAGATGCCGAGCCCTTGCTCCTCAATCAATCTGTATTCAGTAATAAAGCTGGAAACAATCCAGGCAAAGTGTGATTCCTTTTGCAGTGTGATTTGACATGCACCCGATGCGCAGGGAGCTTTGCATAATACACAGGAGACGTCTGCGGGGGACAAGTACAGACACTGCTGGGTTTATGTGGAAGGGAACCTGGAAGCGGGCTGTCTTCCACGTGCCTTAACCTTTGGGCAAGTGACTGATGAAATTTCCAAACTTTTCTGACTTTCCTTTGCTAACCCATCCAGCTGCTGATCTGGACCAGAAAAGTCCTGGTGCTCTATCAGTTCTTATGATGCTTCTCACTCCTGGATTTTAAGAGCGATGCTCACTCAGGGCTAAGCCTATACTTCAGTTTGTCTAAAGTCAGATTTGAAAAGGTGTTTTGACATCTAGATGTTGAGAAGCATCTAGGTAGAATTTTAGAAGAGCCTAAGCAGAGGATAGACCTGAATCTTAATGAGGGAATCTTAATGAGGATTAGATGTCTAATTGTTTTTGCACCACAGACAGAGATGTACTGAAAGACAGGCTAAGAGTCACCCAGCTCCCCTTTCTGCTGATCAAGTCCTCGGTTGAATAGAGGTCCACAGCGCTGGAAGAGAAGGCGTGAACTTGTTGCCTTTCCTCCCTGGCTGGTCAGTTTTGGAGAGCGGTGGTGTAGATCCTGGAAATACCAAGGAGAGTAAAAGTATGAAGCCTGATGTAAAAATAGCACTTTTTATCCATCATCTCATTGCCGTTCCCCTGCCATGAGCACTGGGGGCGTGCAAGCAGGTGGCTTTTCCACAGGGCAAACACTGTTATGGTGTTGCTGGGGCTCGGGTACGGTACAGTAACACTGTAAGTGGGACACTGGGTGCCAGGCAGAAGGTTTCTTGTCTGTCTTCAACGCATGGACAGCCCTGCTTCACTGTGTCCTGTGATTTTGTAGTTATCTACAGCTGTGCGTTTTTTAGTGTGTTGTTGTTTTTTAGACTTTGGTCCTGCTTGTTGAAGTACTTTCTGAGCTGACTGCCCGGTTATTTAGCTATGTGGGACATGAAGCAAAGGTGCCAGCAGCCTTAATTCAGCTAACTTCTTCCACCATCAAGGAATGGCTGCTGGGTTTCATGTCACGGTCCATCTACAAGGGAATTAAGTTCAAGAGAAACAGAATGAGTGCAACCAATCCTGGGATTCGCTCAAGGTGGAGAGGTGATGCGGGGAAGATGCTGAACTGGGACTCGTGGTGCCTGATTTCCCTTCCTGACCTGCTCTGTGGCTGTGAGCGCCATGCCTCAGTTTCCCTTTCCTCCCATTTGACTGTTTAGACTAAGCTCTTGTAAATAGTAAGCTTGATCTGCTCTCCTGGGCTGGGGGAGCTGTGTGGTGCTGTGGGTTTGGGATGGCGCTAGCTTGGAGGTTTGTGCACCCCTTCGTGCGGAGCCAGAATTGCTGTGTCAGGCACATGCAACGCAGGGGCTTTGCCATCAATAGTCCCAGCCCAACCGATGAGCTCTCAGGGGCAGGGTCTCTCTTACTCTGCATTTGCTCGGCAGCTAATGGTAAGTGGCCCCAGTGGCTCCGGGTACTGTTCGTATTGCAGACGATACCACAAGCATGACACCTGCGTAAGAGGAGTCTCATGAGGCCTCTCTTTCCCTTTGTTCACTCTCGTATCCTTTTATTTGTGATAAAAGGATAACACAGCGCCTCTCCCACTGCCCTCCCCTCGCTGTCTTTTGCATAACGCCATTCTGCATCGTCTGGCAGACTGGAGCCTCCGTCTTTAACAATTTTCTCTACCTGCATCGCAGCAGGGTTTTCCTCTCGCACAGCTGGTGCAAAATGCACACCTGCACATGAAGAGAGCAGAAATCACTGGCCAGGAACACCTCAGGGAGCTGCTTTTCTTGGCCTGGAGCTGTGGACCTTCCTGTGGGCTGGAAGGTGATGTGCAGTCTGTGGTGTTTGTTTGTTTTTTAAAGGATATATGCGCTCTGTTTGGCAATAGTCTGGGTTCAGAGTTTCAAGATGTACGGGATTGAAGTAGCTACTCTCTTCCTCAACCCTGCGTGTTTTGAGAGGCAAATAACAGCTCTCTGAGCCCCGAGGTCACCTGGGCACGAGGTGTGCCAGGAAACCTTGGCCTTCCCTCTGAGCCGCTCAAGGTGTAGGCCAGGACCCCGGGGAGTCACAGCGTGGTGGGTGTCCCTGCCTCTCTTACAGCAAGAAATCTTTTACTTTCCTGCTGCTGTTTCTGCAAATATCTCCCTCCTAACCTGCTTGGTGGGGAACGACAGCCAAGGGGATGTTGGGGTTGTGGTCTTAATTTTTAACCACCGTCCCTTACATAGGACACGTGTGCTCATGTCTCTGGAGTAGCGCAAGCTGAAAGTCCATTTCCACGTGGTGCAACAAGAAACCCTTCCAGAGGTGGCTCCAGACTGTCCCGAGAGTCTCTGTGAGCTGTTTTGCCAGGGCAAATAAGTTAGTGCTCCTAGTGTTTGCCATGATCCGAGTGTCCCGGCAGTCTGACACACAAAGACCTGCAATATTGTACCATTTTTGTACCCATTGTACCATTTTTGTACCCATTGTACCCAGGGCAGGGGGGTTGGGACTAGATGATCTTTAAGGTCCCTTCCAACTCGAGCCATTCTGTGGTTCTATCATTTTCTCTGCCCGGTCTCAGCAAGGCAGGCTTCGCCTTTCCAGAGGGAAGTGCTGCTCCATTAAGCCCGGTCACCCGCCTTGGGCTCGGTGCTTGGGCTGGAGGTGAAGTCCAGGGAAATGCTGGGTGTCCTGGTGAGGAGGAGGAGGAGGAGGAAGGTTCCTTGCCAAAGGCAGGGACAGGCAGGGCTGGAGAGCAGCGTGATTCACCCATCTCTTGTCTTTGGGGCTTACGAGGAGGAGTCACTCATGACTGAATCCATTTTTAGAATTTGCCGTGAAATGCTCTTTGCCCTCCTGTAGTGGTAGATTATAGATGTCTGACCTGTTTCAGTGCTCTGAATTTTTTTTTACTTTCTCTAAACTCCACTGCTCTTTTCATAATCTTAAAAAGCCCAACTAAATCCTGATGCTTCCCCTCTCAAAGCTGAATAATCCTTGCAATTGCGATCTCTTTCTCGTGTTAAGGCTTTCGATGCTTAAGATCTGTGTGATCTTCCTTATGATTGCGGAAAAAAACCACCCACAAACAAAAAAACCCTGAGCATGCAGATTGAGAAAAGGGCAAGCTGTGGTTTAATAGAACATCCCCACCACATGCTCACGTCCCTTTCTCGCTGTCACAAACACCCCCACCACCCCGGCTGCTGGCTTCACTGCGGTGCCGTGCTGGGGAGTCTGTTCCTGGGAGAGACAGGGCGGTTTGGTGGCTCCGGGAGGAGAGAAGGGGAGGTGGGGGTCAGAGTTTTACCTGATTCTCAATAGCATCTGATGCAAGAGACAGCACTTTCCTATTTTTCTTTTTTTTTTTTTTTTTTTGACTTTTCAGAGCTGTTCCCCTCCCCCCGCCCATCTTGTTGTAAGCAGGGGAGGATGCAGACATGTGGATTTGTGGAAACCAATGTATTTTGCTTTTCCAGATGCTGATTTCCACCAGAAGAGGTGGGCGATTATTGGAAATGACATTTCCCCTTCTAGTGGCTACTGATAAAAAGAGCCAGATTTTTCCATTGACAAACATAAAACCCCAGAATGTATTAGATTTAGTGACCAGCAGCAGAGAAGTGAAAAAAATTTAGACAACTAAATAATAAATCAGCTGGGGGGAACTTGCTTTTCAGATGAAAAGATAAATTAATTACAGAAAAATTGCAGTGAGGATGAAAATTAAAATGTTTTTAGGGGAAACTTTAAAGAGAAAAGAGCATTCTCCTGCCCTGTTCAGCCCGTGGGCTGTGAGCTCCCTGCACCCTCCTCCTCCCTCCATAAAATAAAGAAACTGCTTCCCTAATGCCCCAGTTGTGTGGATCATCTCGGCAGGGGTGGGGGGAAGACTCAGAGGAGGAAATATTCTCATTTTTGTCTCTGCCCAGGGTCTGTCTGGGTGTAACAGGGATCCTGAGCCAGCGGGAGCTGGAGCAACCTGGTGGCAGCTGAAGTGGGAGATCTTTCCTGAAGGCTTCAGCTTCCTTCTCCAAGCAAAGTTTTTTCCCAATTAAACCAGCATTTGGTTTAATTTGCAAATTACCTAAAACTGGGGTTGGGGCAAAGTTCTCTTTTATCTACCAGCCGCCCTCATGGCCTCCCAGCACATGCGTGGGAGGGCAGCCAACAGAAATGGAGCTTCTCGCTGACCTTGTCCCCAGGGCTTGCAGAAACGGAGTGGCCGTGTCCATGTCGGGGTGCTTGGTGGCTGTTGCTGTGTCTGACCCTCCAGGAGCAGGACGTGATGAACATTCCTCCCTTGCTCCTTCAGTTTGTGCTGCTGCTGGCTCACCTCGGCAGCCAGTGCTGCCTCCAAGGGTATCTTCTGGCTGTGCTGCAGTGTGAGAAAGCCCTTCAGATACCAAAGCCCTATATGTAAGAAGCTGATTTTTCTGGAGAGTCACCCTTTGGATATCACCAACCCTTATTTGTGCCATTTGTGGATGTTGCCAGCCCTTTTGCTGTCTCCTGAAGCCAGCAGATGTTATTGCCTAGTTGGTGGGTTGGTTTTGAACTGAGACAGCTTGGATGACTAAGGCAAAAAACACATTAGCAGCAGAGTCCAGGGTTTCCTTACTGTGGGGGAAGTGAAAATGTCCCCCTGTTGACAGCCCTGGCTTCTCTGGATGGTGCCTTCTAAAAGTTAATAGTTTGAATCCCAGATTTAGCCTAAATGCAAAAGCATATCCTCACCAGCTACTGCAGTGACTGTTGACGCGAGGCGCTCCAGGAACAAGGAGGAGTTAGCTTCCTGACTTGTGGTGGATGGGAGCAACAGAGGGTGTTGGAATAAACAGGATTAAAGGATTTCATCCATAAATACGGGATTAAAGGTATCCAGTGCGCTGCAGGAGTCATTCAAACCAAGGAGAAACAAAGTAAGTTGTCCAGAAAGGCGCAGCTCTCCATTTCAAGCCAGCCTGTGCTCATACAGCCCTGCACCGCCTTATCCCTGTGTGCTGATGAGGGGGGTTACATCCCACCCCCCCACCTGCACCCGCATCTGTCCCTGCCACGGCGGTGCCCACCGGCCCCGTGGTCCCAGGGGCTGGATCTGAAATGAGCACCCCCATTGCTCCTCACCCCCAGGCCCCCCTCCTTTTGCCCCCATTGCCCCCAGCCTTCACGCTGCCCCCCCACCTTCTCCGGGGCTCCTGATGGCGCAGCTGGGGCTGACCCAGCGGTGCCCCGGACCCCCCCCTCCCCTCCCCTCCCGCCACGGCTGGGGGCACCCATGGGTGCAGCAGTTGGGCAATGAACATCTGGGCAGCGCACATCTGGGCGGCGGCGCGCAGGCGCGGGGGCCTCCTCGCCTGTTCCCCCCCACCGATCCCCAGACGGCGGCACCCCCCGGCCGGGGCTTTGCGCGCCCGCGGAGCCCTGCGCGGGGGGAGGGGAGGGGCTCGGTCCCTCCTTCCCCGCGGCCCCGGCGAGTGGCGGCGTCTCCGTCGTATTTATGGGGGTGGGCGGCGGCGGCCGGGCCGGGCCGGCTCCATCCTCCCCTCCCTCCATCCCTCCATCCCCGCCCGCCTCCCGGTGCCGGTGACTGGAGCGGGCGGAGCCGCGGCGGCCCATTGGCTCCGGGCATCACATGCGGCGGGGCCGGGCCGGAGCCGGAGCCGGGCTGGACTGGGCTGGGCACGGCGGAGTCTCCCGCGGCGGGCACGGCAGCAGCGCAGCTCCTTCCCAGCCCAGCGCCCCGCCGGTCACCGCCGAAGGGACCGCGCCCGCCGGCCCCCCACTACCCTGCAGCCCCGGCCATGAGGTCGGACCGGAGAGACGGCACCTGTGCGGGGAGGTGAGCGGAGCCCCGGAGCCCTCCTCCTACCCCCGGGCAGCCACAGCGGCGGGGAAGAGGAGGAGGTGGAAGACGGGAAAGACGCTTTTTTTTTTTTTTTTTTTTTTTTTTTTTTAAATATATCTCTATATTTTGCTGCGATCAATCCCGATCCCGCAATTGAAGCCCCCGGAGGGAGAAGTGCTGCGCGCTGTGATGCGTCTTCCTCTCGCCTCGGCTGCCAGTTTGGATTGTAGCGCCCGGCTCCGTGCACTGAGAGAATGGCTCGGTTTGGGGATGATCTGCCAACCCGCTATGGAGGTGGAGGGCCGGCCGGGGCTGGAAGAGGGAGCAGCCGGCAAGGTGGCCCCCAAGCCGGCCAAAGGATGTATAAGCAGTCGATGGCTCAGAGGGCCAGGACTATGGCTCTCTACAACCCCATCCCTGTCAAACAGAACTGCTTCACAGTCAACAGATCCCTCTTCATCTTCAGTGAAGATAATGTTATACGGAAATATGCCAAGAGAATAACAGAATGGCCATATCCTTTCAGGGAGGGTGTGTGGGCACGGTGGGGAGGGGGAGAGGGAGACTGGGGGAAAGAGACACCCCATGTCAGCTAAGGATGAGTGGCTGGTGCTAACGTAGAAGTGCGTTTGTGATCCAGTGTGTGCAATGGGTGTGTGTGACATGGAGCTGTGTGTCCGACATAATGTACGGCCATGTAGCTGGGTATCATAGGAAATTGCTTCTGTGGGAACAGCAGAGTGTGCTTTTGACTATGCCGGGGTGCATGTAAGACATACGTGCATTTCAGTGTGTGTTTAAGTGTGACAGATACATTTACATAGATTTACATTTCCTACAATTTCAGATAAATGCAAAGCGTTCTGTGAGATTCATGCTAATGAATCCTGATTCTTATTTCCTCCTTAGAGCCTTTCAACTCTTCTTTCTTACTCTGAATAGAAGAAGGAACGTGGGATAAAAATGGTGACACCTTAGCATTAAAGCTGCAGTGATAGTAGAGATATTGATAGCCAGGGGATGTTGTGAATCCCATTAATACAATTATTGCAGCTAGGTTTTTTAGTACATCACCTCCTAAATACATTGGAATCAATATGAATCTCTTCACTTTAATTAGGTGCATAGCCTAAGCTTAGTCCGTACTAAAAAAAAAATTAAAAATAAAAAAGAAAAGCTTTGTGGCAGAGTGAGGCAGTAAGTCAGGAGAAGATCATCTGCTGTGCTGTGAAAGGGGCAGATGCTTTCTGTCTCAGCACCAGCTCCCAGGCCAAGTGAGCTGCAGAGATCTTCCTCAGAAGGGGGCTTTGCTTGTAATGATGCATACAGTGGGGTTGTAAGCCATGAGAAAAGGGAAGCAGACTATTTGAGGTTACCAGGGAGTAGATACAATGTGTGCATGCGTGCGCATGTTTGTGTGCAGGAGTGCATTACACTGGTGATCTCAAGGGAGCTGGTTGTTTTCTTTTCATTTGATATCACACACCTATTAATCCTCAGCTAACAGCAGCAAGGCCTCCTTCCATCCTCCTAGCAACACTTTCCATTGCCATAGAGGCCAGCTCCCATTCAGGCTTCTTCAGTTTTCACTTCCTGAGGGGGGCTAACAGGAAAAAAAAAAATACACCAGCAGAGTGCATGTACTTCCCTTCCCCCCCGTGAATGCACATGCATATTCATCTTCCTGTCCATGATATAAAATCACAGGGATTGCTGTACTTCCTCATCCATTTCTCCTGCATTCAAGTCAGAGTAAACAAGTTCCGAAGCTGGGCTGGCAGGCAGAGCATCGTGTTCCCTGCCAGGCCAGACGCAGTCTAGCTCTCGCCTGTCTCTGGGGCGACTCGTCTGCGTCGTTTCTCGGGAAGTGTGGGGCGGGGACCCACAGCGCAGCGGGTTCCGCGGAGCCGCCGGCCGCTCCCCACGGCGGGGCAGCACGCTGTCCCTGGTGCTGAACGGGAGCTGCCCGCGGTGCTGAACGGGAGCTGCCCGCGGTGCTGAGAGGAGCCGTCCGCGGTGCTGAGCGGAGCTCCCCGCGGTGCTGAGCGGAGCGCGGCTCCGCTCTGGGCTCGGCAGGGTTCAGGGCTGAAGACGAGGGCAAAAGGCAAGGGGGCACCTAGAATCGGGTTTGCCTCCTTTCCCGAAAGATTGCTTCCCTCCTACATCCCGACAGGGCACTGACGGTTTGATTCTCACCAGGAGTGGGCATTGTGATCTAGCAGTAATTCATGTTTTGGACCTGCGTAGACACTCTAAATCGAACTTTTCTAGCCCATCGCTTATTTACACTATGCGCTCAAGTTAAATGACAGGGAATTTCTGAAGAAGAATTCAGCAGATGACATTCAGCTATTTTGGGGAAGTTTAGCTTATCAATCTCATTTAAAAATAATAATTATTAATAGCTTTTTATTTCCTTTGGACCTTTTGCTTTCTTGTTCCCAAATTCCTTGAGCAGCTCAGATTCCGTGTAAGTCACCAACTCTCTCAAAGAAGAGAGCAAATTTCCTACTTTTCTTCCAAAGACACCCCAGAAAGAACTGAGGAAGTCAAGGAGAACAAATGCCTTCAGAAAAGATGAGAGATCATAGAATGCTCAACTAATGTAACTGTTTAGGTAGAAATGGAATTTGGATGAGGTTCTCCTTGTGTTGTCTGTGTCTTCTTTAACTTCTGGTCCCCACTCCATTTGAATATATGATTTTAGCTACAATCATAGCCAATTGTATTGTGCTGGCTCTGGAACAACATTTGCCGGATGGAGACAAGACACCAATGTCAGAGAGATTGGTGAGTTGTATTCATTTATTTACATTTTTTTGCTTCTGGTCTAATACAAAAATCAGTCAGCCCCCCAGTCTTGTGAGTGCTTGTATATATTTTAAAGATCCACATGTAAACAAACAGGCACTGAGCTGACAATCAGAAAAAATAACTCAGTGACAACAAGTATAACTCTAACCTCCCGATCCCATCTTCACAAGAATGCTTCATCACTCTAGCCAGCCCTGCCCAATTGCAGACCTTACAGTACGATCACACGAGCAGCAAACTTAGGTTGTCTATAAACCAAGACATGAAGGGACTGCCAAATGCTCAGAATTATCTGCAGAATCAAATTAACTTCTGTGATATTTTCCCAGGAAGTGATAGAACAGAGTAACCTTTTAGGTTCGTATGTCTTTCAGCTCTCTTCCTGCTACGGCATATATCAGGGGCCCTACAAAGCAAACTTTGGGTTTAGATGATTACACTTTCCTTCCAAAAAAAGAAACAAACTGGCAGAGGAAAATAATTTACCTGCAGGCTTTATGGTAATGAGCACAATTACCTTATTTCAAAAGAAAATAAAAGAATAGCTCCAAAATCTTTCTTCCATTTATCATCACTAGAGGAAAAATGGGTAATATTTGTTTTGATTTTTCTCCTGCTGTTAATGATCTGGAACACCTTTCATGCCTAAATGCATTAATCCCGATGCATGTTCAAAGGATGAATAAATATAGATCCATATGTTTTACCTGTAGATATTAAATTATGCAGACAAAAATAATATTAGGCTTGCTGCCAGAAGCTAGAGCCTATGAACGCTGGTTGCAAGTTGCAAGGTTGGTCTATACCAGTGGGCAACTCCCTCAATCTCATTTATCAGAAACAGGGAAAAGTGTATAAAGTGATAGATCTAGAGAGAGCCTCAGGGTCAGCTAGTTGATACTGTCTGTTTGGAAATGTATCCACTGATGCTGGCTGCCCACCTACATTGTGTTTGCTTAGTCTCTTTCTGTTTGAATTGTTTCTGCTTAAGAAGAGATGAGGAAAAAATTAAGAACCTGCATGTATGTTGATGTTTCTGCCATGAAACACATCCTTGTATGTTTTGGGATGAGCTAGCAAGGGAAACCTGAGTTTGTGAGCAAAGTACAGATTTGGAGCCAGCATAATGATTGAGCTGGGGAAATGTCCTCCATAGTTATGAACATATGGACAAGTGTTGGGGAAAAGTAGTTTTGTGGATGTTCTGGCTCGGTAACCCTTTGGTGATAGGTTATTTTAAGCAGCAGTAGGTATGGTTAGTATGTTGTTTCTATGTTCCTCTATAACTAGATTTGTAAGGGGATCCTAGAGGCTTTTTATTGGTCATTTCCTCCATTGTATTAATTCCATTTTACAGCACCCAGTACCGCACACACACCTTCAGTTCCTGCCCAAGTCATTCCAAAGGAGGGCACTGGCTTTAACCCCGAATAGTGTAAGATATTGGAATGAGTTAAATGCACAGTCTCCACCTTGTTGGCTCTGCTTTGGTGATGAAGGAAGAATTAACCCCTGATATTTGTCCCAAACACCACTGTGCAGCATTGTCTTTGTTCCAGGTATTCTGAAGCCATTTTAACCACAGCACATTTGTAACTCTGAAGTATAAAGGGGTTTATCATAGAATAACACTGAGAATCTTAACATGTCATGAAATCTTTTCTATTTTCAACATATGCTGGAAAGATAAAGCATTGTGAATAACAAAAATTGTCTTCTGATTTTCGAAGTGAAACCTCTTTAAAACGCTCCTGCCTCTCCCACAAACTGTAAGTTGTTTCATTGAAAATGTTACAAATCCATGCTCAACCAGAGTGGGCGAACACATTTACAGGTTTGCTGAGCCAAATTATAAGTCCATGCAGAACAGCAGGTCCTTTATTGCTGTCTTTGGCACGAATGGAATTGGCCTTTTTTGGTTAATGATTTATGGATACACCTTTCCTTCTTCTGCGTTTGTTAAAATCTACAAATTGGAGCGTGAGGGCTCATCGCTGAAGAGTTAGTCAGATCTTAAGGATATGAGATGCACATCACAAGCCTTTTGTGACTGGGAGATGTAGGCAGAGTTGCTGAAGGAAAAGCAAAGCTGCCCAGATACTTTGTGCCACAGACACAGAGACAAAAATCTTAAGATTGCCTGTTTGTTAAAGCTGAGAAAAGGAGGAGTCCATACAAACATTTTCGTGATTTTTCTCTTCTAATCAAAATTTTCTTCTATGTATTTCCCCAGAGAGCCAAGATAGGAACCTGCAATGCGATCTCACTTGGCTCTTTTCTGTGCTCATGTTAACTCATTGAGCTGGGTTAATTAAGCACATGGGAAGAGCAAGTGATGTCTCAGTATATGCAATATTTGAAGAATTGGAATGGCTGAGTTATGAGTAATCTTTCTCTGTCGATTTTCTGTATGCAGTTTGTAGCACAGAAAAGCATTACTTGGCTCTAGGATGGAAATTCTGGTCAAAACCAGGGCTCTGAAAAAACACCAGTCTGGTGGTCAAAGCATTTAGTGGTGAACTGGAGCATTGGCTTCAAGTCCTTGCTCTTCAGACAACAGAAATAAGCTCATTCTTCCACTAGCAGCATAATGCCTCACCCCCTAGGATCTTGCCTGCTCTGCACTGGGAGTTTTGTATGCTTTGGATGCTGGAAGTGTTTATTTCACATCAGTAATTACCCATTGGAACAGAGATGCTACAAACTTGCTATTGTCCATCTCAGCTGAGTGCCCTAGCCAATAGGTTGTAGAGTCAGTCTCTCTCCATCCCAATAAATATTGCACTGTTTGTACACACTGGAGTGATACCAACTGAAAAGATGCTGAGGGAGTTGTACTGAGTGGCCCAGAGCCCGGTGGTGAGAGCTCCAAATGTGGGAATGTGAGCTTCACATCTGAGCCCCGAATGGCCTTGCAGGTGGATGCCTTGCTTATGATGCTGTTGGTTGTTCAGGCTGAGGCACGCTCATTCTTTCCCAGTCTCCTTCCTAATTTCTCAGTTTTTCATGAGAAGCTTCAGCAGACCATAGATTTGTCCCAGCCTGACAGAGATCAGAGCTTGCAGGACAGGAAACCTATTTTCTGCCCCTCCCTGGGGCATGCCCTGTTTGAAGACACCAGTGGGTTTATAGGATGTTCAGCTGCATGCCACTGCAGGGCTCTGAGTGTTTGGTTCCCCTGGGTGTTTTTGACGTGAGGACAGAATATAACTTTTCTCAGATATTCAGCATGACAGCTCTTGCACTTTACTAATGGATTTGATTCTTTATACTATCCACAGGCACTTTGTGCAGTCATATGTGAGCTGTTCATATTAACCTTTGCGTGAACAGAGCCTTACACACCCAAACCTATCAAGGCTGTCACAACCAGAGGCCAAGGAAAGACACTAGGACATGGACTAGGAATAGTAATGAGTTTCCAGACTCAGAAGTTGTTTCTGATCTGAAACATATTGATCAAATGCGTGTTTGGCCTAGTCTCAAGCTTTGCTGTGTCCACAGCAAACAACCTGCTGGCACAGCTCTGGCTGCTGCCCAAATTCTCCGCCCTCCTTCCAAGCACGCACACCGATACTCATTAGCCCCTGCTTTCCGGCTCTTGAACCCAAGCAGCAACACAGTCTCCTGTCTGAAGGGGGCTGCAGGATGTCCTGGCAGCAGGACTTCTGAGCCGACAGCGGTGCCATTTCAGTGCTGCGCAGGGCGTGTCACCCATGTCCTTGCCTCCAGCTCCTTCCATCACACACAGTCACGGGAATCCTTTTTTTCAGCAGCAGGCACCACTACCTAACGGGGCATAAATTTTATTTTTCATCCTGTTGTTACTGCCCTGATTCTTAGGCTAAATTAGTGTAAATTTAGTCAGGCTTTAGGAAAGACCCTCTTTCTATCCCCTCTTATTTCCCCAGCTACTCATGGCCAATCCTACAGACGACAGTTTTTCTTTGTAATAAATACCTAAGCCCATCTGTGAGCCTTCCTGCTTCCCTAGAAGCTGACAAGAACTTCTTTGACCCACTTCCTAAGAGCTCCATGTAGTCCTAGCTTTGGGAAGAGCGTATTGTCAAACCCTTGAGTACCTGAAGCCTGGCTCTTTAAAGCTGGGAGCTGTAATCGCAAGGCACCTGACCTAGATTGAGCAAATGACTGGTAACAGAGTAGATATAAGGCTTCCAGGAAGTGAGGGAGCAATGAGGGGGAGTGTATGTGGGTAAAGGTATTTTTTTTTCATTTTTTTTTTAATTTTTTTTTTTTTTGGTGTGTTAGAAGAGCTATTTTTAAAGGTATGCTAGTAGTTGCAGGATGGAAGTATAGGACAGGCTAGGAGGCCTTTTGTTGCAAAGATTTTGTATACTTGTTGGACCAGAAGGTGTTGTGGGTTGAAGAGCAGGCAGACAAGGCTGTTGGAGTGCTCCTGTGTGTATAAGGGAAAGCAGAGCAGCAGTAACACAACTTCTCCTGAAATCACATGTGATATTTTCTGACCCTTTCTTCCTTCTTTCCTGTTTTTTGTACTGGGTTGGATGTACCGTACTGGGATGCCTTTAGCTCTTGCTGTGGAGAAACTGCTAGAAGACTATTATTGTAGGATTCTGTTGAAGGTCATAAAAGGTCTGATGGCCTGGCCTTGTTCCTGTTACTCTGTGGGTAAATAGCACTGCGATGAGTAGCTGGAGTTTCTCCGTCTGTCAGCAACAGCCTCTGTCCTCTGAGCAGCGTCAGTGAGGTCCTGTGGAGGGGCAGAGGGCTTGGAGGTGCTGCTGTTTGTGCAAACAGATCCTTGGCTGGAGAAGAAGCCAGTTTGGGGTTGTTGTGTTTTGGTTTGTTTCCCCCTCTCCTTTCATTTCAGCCAAAGGCCTACACTGGCACCTCAGCAGTCCCCCGCTCCGTTTGGCTGTCTGGCCAGTCAGTGTGTGTGTGATCTGCAGGTGATGGGTTGTCTGGCCTGGCCATATGGGAATGGGAGGTGGAGTTGCTGGGGCTGTGAGGTTAGGAAAGGCGGAGGGGAGCAGAGCTGACACAGGGTGAAAGATGAAGTACGTGGAGGAGCTGGCGTCACTGAGGCCTGCTTTGTCGGTAACAAAACTTTAATTCAGGCACTGGTGGAAAAGGCTGTCCAGAAGCAGTAATTTCCGACAGCTTGGAGGCATCTTCAGTGATTAGTGCTTTGTGGTTGACTTGCTGAGTTGGGTATGCATTCTAAGCCTCTTTGGGAGGCTTATGCTATTATATTGGCCTTCTAGGTGTGACAAACCTGGCTTTCTGTAACAAGCAATATGCCTAAAGCATGGGCCTGTGTGACAGCGCTGGGTCAGAGTCAAGCAAGAGTTATCGAGCTTGTAAAATAAATTCTTGTATCAAAACTGCTTCTTTCTTGGTTCCGTGGCCACAAGACTTGACATTCATGTTCTTTCTGTAGAAGAGAACTAAAATCACCTTTTGTCATTAGTATAATTGCAAAATGTAAACAACTGTGCATCAAACAGCAGCTCAGCTCTTTGGCTCGTTATAGTCAGAAATGCCAAAGCTGCTGGAACAAAGATTTCTAATCTCTTAATTTGGGACTTTGCTTCCTTTTGGGTAGGGCTGATTTGCTTCCATTGACTTCAGCTGAAATCAGGGATCTAAGGCACATTTGGAAATTGGTTACGGGTGCCAAAGCTAATTAACATGTTCTTGAAACTGATGCCCGTTGCTTTCACCTCTTGCTTTGTTCCCATTTCTTGCCTGCATCTTCCTTCCAAACGTGACTGCTTCCATTTGGCATTGAATTTGTGTTGAAACTCTTATTGATAAGGTGTAATACTGAGGGATCTGGTGCTGTAGATGGAAAAAATGGTTTAGTGAAATTGTGGAGACTAAGCTTGATTATTCTCTCTAGTGAGCTAGGACACGAAGCTGTGATCCCATGGTAAGCTTTAGTCTGTACCAGGGGCCTGAGACAAACCTTACTGGTTCTGCTGTTAACGGAAGGGAATGGGGATTTCTCCCTGAATCAGACACTCAGTGAAAGGAAAACAAATGAGACTGCAGCTGTGGAAATTGAGAAAATGGAGGAGAAAGAGTGAAGGAAGAACTGATGGAATAAATGATAAATAAATAATTTCCTGCCAGTGTTCGCAAGCTCACTGTGCTGACTGTTACTCCCTAAGATATCCTCTTGTTTCAGTTTCCTGGATGAACTGTAAAGCACGTGGGTTTTTTCAGTGTTAATAACTACAGAACTGTGTGACCTCAGGTTTAAATACACCCTTAGAGCACGATTTCAGTAAGAAAATTCCTTCCGGAATATTGAGTAAAGGTGGAAAGTGTGGGGTGAAACGATCGGAATGAAGTCAAATCGAATTTCCAATGTGAAAAAACAAATTTACCTTTAGAGAAATAACAATGAAATTCTTCTCTGTGCTTAGTTCCAGTAAACTTAAACTTTTTGGCTTCAACTCGGGTCAGAGAGCAGAAGAGGGCATGACGTTGGTGCATGTAGGTGTTTATATGACTCTTGCTATCAGTGCAGAAGCATAGGTATCGCCTTGACACCTTTGATTTCTGTTCTTTTCCAGGATGACACTGAGCCGTACTTTATTGGAATATTTTGTTTTGAAGCTGGTATAAAAATCATCGCTCTGGGGTTTGTTTTTCATAAAGGCTCTTACCTCCGAAACGGTTGGAACGTGATGGATTTTGTCGTGGTCCTCACAGGGTAAGTGACCTCCTCTTGCCCTGGGTTTAATGGGGACTCTTACCTTGATTTGTGTTGGTTTTTTAACTGTCGGTTGGGGTGGGAGTGATTTTAGTGAAATAGTATTAAAAACCTCTATTTCTGACCTTACTGTCTTTAAATAATGGTTATTGTGCTGAATGAGTCGCTTCCAAAGCATTGTTTGAACCAACTAAGAGGAGGTTTGGAGGATATTTATTTGTATATATGCTGGCACGCATCTTATCCAGACGCTTACTGACACTTCTCAGACTTTGCAGGTTCTAATTGCCACTAGGTACTTGAACCTGATTTAAATCAATCTGTCTTCTGACGTTCCAGGATGACTTTAAAAGTCAACATGGAGTGTGCTGACAAATCAAACGCATCCCATTTTCAAGCTACTACAACTCTGAGATCAGTGAAGTCTCTGCAGGAATGAATTTGGTCTGCTAGAAAAGATCTTTTCCAAAAATAATTCAAAGAGGGTGCCTGGCTTCTAAAGGATGGCGCTGAAAATGTTACCTGTGTATTTTGTACCCTGGTTTGAAATGATATCACTAATTTCTTTCTTGGAAATGCTTACAATATTTTTGTTATACATTGCAACAGTTACTATATCTATTTATATAAACTTAGTGTAATGCTAGAGGATAATGAAAACACAAACATTAAGTAACACTTATGGTCTACAAATTGTGCTTTAAAGCTCCAAAGGAAACGTTCCAAAGGTCTGTGTGAGGTCCTGATCTTGCAGCCTTCATCTTGGAAGGATTTCAGTTACGTTTTCCCCCGGAAGATTGCAGTCTGGCTCTTGTTATTAATATGCACTCATTTCACACACCTTCTCTGCGACTGTGGGTGATGAACATGTATATTCTTTGATCTGGTTAGTGGTGTAAAGCTGTTAGGAAAATGCTTGCATACATATACAAATGTATTCATTAGATACATTATCACTGTAATTCTATTTGCATTCAGCGTACCATGTGATATAGCAATCCAGAGGCCAAAGGGAATTCTTTATGTATTGAGAGGAAGAAAATAAATATGCAGGGCTTGATTCTCCTGCTGCTGGGGCTGGGTATTTAATCAATAGAAACTTCAGTGGAGCCACAAGGAGAATCAGATTTACGTACCTGGAAGCATAGGGGGTACCAGGATGAAAAGAGAATTAGCACAGATGCTACAATTATTCGCACCAATGGTATGTTCTGATTCCTAGTTGGCACTATGCCCTTTTGTGTGTTTAAAAAAAAAAAAAAATTTAAAATAAAATCAAGGCCCTGATTCTGGAAAGGACTTTGGCATGTGGCTTAATTCATCCTTCAGCAAAGCATTCAAGTACACGTTTGAATTCAGCTGACTCCTCTGGTTCTGTACTTAAGGCTATGCATAAAAGCTTTCCTGAATTACAGCCATATTGTTATTTGTTTAGGCATGTTTTAGACTTGTTTTTTTTTTTTTTCCCCATAAACACAGGCCAAGAAGCAAAATAGATTTTTTTTTTTTAAACTGCCTAGCTGTGACTGAGACATGCAAAGTTTTGCAACAGTAGCTGAAGCATCGCGTGTGCGTGCCGTGCTTGTGGAATCGCAGCCGACTGTGCCATGCTATAGGCGTGACACCGGCATCTTACTGGTGCCGGTTTTATTGTGAGTGCTGTTCGCAGCGCTGTTTGATCTCGGAGCATAATTGCGGAATATTGGCTTGATTAGACAGCTGTAATAAGGAACCCTGTTGCCATCTGCAAACACGCGTATTCTTTTGAAGTACAATCCTGTTAACGTCAAAGCTGCTGGTTTCCAATGGTGATACTAGCTGGGCTGTATTGAAATTGTCTTGTACGTGGACTTCCCACCAGGCAGGCAATGCAGGGAAGGCAAAGTGTAAACTGCTCGACATTAAGTCCAAGAGTCATCTCCACTGAGGCAATCCGCAGACCTCTAATCCTGTCATTCCAGGGCTGGATTTAGCAAGGTGCTTGAGCTCGTGCCAAATTTTTGGTGTCTGTGGGGCGGGGGGGGAGGGAGCTACTGAAAATAAAAGGGTTACTGGTGTGCTTGGTTAGATAAATGCTTTCCTGAATCCGGGCCTGTATTTCCAAACCCAGTAATGAGGTGGAGGGACCTGCAGTAGAGAAATAACGTTGAAAGATCTGCAGCTTCACACAGGGGACTGAATTAGTGTTTTCTCTGTAGCCTGTTGTGTTTTGCTCTGAATTTCCTACATCCTTATTATGTTCTTAGCTCACTCCTGTGTTGCCATGGGTCTGTGCTAGAAAGCAGGAGCTCCTCTTCCTTGGGCTTCCTTCACTGGCCAAAACCCCTTTCATCTGGCCATTGCCTGCCCGAGCTGGGCTAAAAGGGGGATTCTGAGCAAGGCTGTTCATGGGAGACAAACAACATCTTGGCATTTCTGCACTAAGACTTTAAAGGCAGGTTGCTGAGGAAGAACATTTACTACTGACAAAGCCGGTTGTTTCTCCAGGAAGGGGCTGTGAGGTGGTGACACAAGTGGGACCTTAATTTTCTTTTCTGTGGAAGGTACTCTCAGATCTGCGTGTTTCAAAAAACGATCAAGGAGGCTCTGTAATTTATTAGAGAATAATAAAAAAGGACAGTGCTGGACTTGTACTTAATGTGTTCTTATAAATATAGATAGGTAGGACACCAGTTTTCGAAATATCATTTTACTACTCTATCAGAAGCTTGCCTTTGCCATCTGTACAAGATTTCTACTTGAAAATGTTACTTCGTGTTTCCCAGGCAGTGATCAGCGTTCAGTTCCTGAGCTCAGTTTCACATTGATCTTCAATATTATAGAGGGATTTTGATTTATCTTCCCCCCCCACCCCGTAAGCATGAAAGATCATGAAAACGCATTTCATGATACCCCATGCAGAGCTGTACACCTGCTAATCCTGTTGAGTGCACAGTTTTATTAAGGTAAATGGTGAATGTCAGAAAATCTGATCTCATTTTCAGCTTTTAGCTAAAACCCATAACAGCAAAGAGCAGCTTTGCTCTCGTTACTGTTTCCATAGGAAGAAGGCCAGCCAGTGTCTGGGTGTGTTTTGGAGGAGGCTGTGGGGGAAGGCTCTGCATTTATTGAACTTACCCTTACGTAAATATTACAATGATCATGCACTAACCCTTTCCACCTGTTTTTTCCAACCTCCTTTTTTGCTACTCAGTGCCTGAACACTGGCGTTATTGATAAATATGTATATTTTTTTTTTATTTACCTGCAGCGTTGGACATTTTGTTTGTCAAAGTAGAACTTGCTAATCAGAAAATAAATTAGGGCTGTGTTATATGCAGGCAGGATCAATATCCTATTGAGCTAAACCGGAGTCTAACAGATAGTGGCCCAAAAGGGCTTGGTTTGTTTTTCCAGAAAACGCTCCCTCGGTTTCTTTCCACAGCAACGCTGTGGTGCCTTTTTCTCATTTACTTGCAAGGAAGCATGCTGATCTGCTGTTAATAAAGGCCTGGGAAAATAATAGATTGCTGCTCCTTGAAAGATTTTTGTTTCCTCTGTAATTTTTTTTTTTTTTTAGTTATTTCTTGTAAACTCCTCCAGCTGTAGGTGAGTATCGAGGAAAGCTGCCCTGCTGTGATACGCCTGTTGCTATTGTGGAGAGACACGTATATTTTATAGCCCCTGCTCATTTTATTTTCACATTTTTATGGGATTGCATTCGCTCCAGTGATGACATCGCCCATTAGCAGCTCTAAATCACACAAAAATGTAATTTCTCAGCTGGCCTGGGACTATATGATCTTAATGCACTTTTCCCAAGGTAGGAGCAAAGGGCTTTTTTATTCTATTGCCTCCACCTGTCTTGGAGTGGAAACTTCAGAAATCCACAGTTGTCTTGGGAACAAAGTCCTTCCTGCATCCAAACCCCTCAGATGGCTGTGGATGGAGCTATGAGCCTGAATTCAGGGCCTTGAGGCTTCAGACCTGTTCCTGTTGGAGTTCATGGGAAGATTTCTCCTGGTGTCCTGGGCTTTGGATACAATAGCATCCAAACTCTAAACTACAAGCACCCTCTCTAGCTGGAGCTGGTGCAATGGGGTGGCTGCTAAGGGGAAGAATGCAGGACAAGGCATCGATAAAATGAACCTTATTTTCTTGATTCCCTAAATCCATGTTTTTTCTCAAAAATCCCTAGACATCTGAGTCTGATGGGTTTTAAACTGTGTCATTCAAGGGGACTGTACTCCTTGGTTGTGTTTTTGAGCCTGTTTATACTGTTGGCTTCATTATATTCTGGGTAATGGGTCTCATGCTTTAATTACTACAAGAAGAAGTGCTGCTTATCCCTTTTTTTCATCACTAGCTACCTGAGATTTCCACTGATGCCTTCTAGATTTTATATGGTAAGATTTGGAGAATAATAATACCTTTTTCTGCATGTTTATGGTTTTATGAGCCTCCAGCATTTCCCTGGTCTCCCTTGACCTGAGGGCTTGTCTGTGCACCACTGAGCTGTGCTGTCGTGCTGGTCCTTTCTTAGTTCTACCATATCCCCTTGGAGGCAGCGACCACAACTGCGTGCAGTGTTTGTCCAACACCCAGAGCTGCTGGAGACTGGTATAAATAAATGGAGCACTTGAAAGGATCATGCTCTGTCTTTTATGAGCAGAGTTAATTTTTTTTTTTTTTTTTTTTGCTTTCAATCAGCCTGGGTTGAACACTCTCGAAGAGGCCTGGTAGCTTCTTGAGCCAGTTGGATCAGCTGCCTGGATCTCTGGGTGGGACTGGCAGAGACAGCGTGTGCCAGGCCTGGAGCTGCCAAATGATGTGCACAAAGTCTCTGTGCTGTTACTGATGTCTCAGGCTGTCGGGAACAAATTACAAAAGCTTAGAATTATTTTGATTGTCTGGATGACTGAGAAATGTGCTCCTAGCTCCTGGTGGTGCTAATAATTTTGAAGGTAACTCATTTAGTAGCATAATAAAGACCTGTTCATCCTTGATGTTAGCTTTGCTAGTTACCAGGATCGTCTTAGTATGTGGGCAGTCTGAGATGCTATTCCTGGTGCAGTGTATGAGGAGCAGCGGCAGCCTTGGTTGCAGCGATGACTGTCAAAGGGGGAGGCATGAGAACCATCGAGCCTGGTCTGCGCAGCAGGCTATGGACCTCTGATCCATACTCAAGGTGGACATACCTCCTAGAGACCGTGGAGTGTAACGTGACCATGAAATATTTGAGAATTGAATGTCTACTTGAGGGCTGGGATCCTTAAAGCTGTCATATATACACAGATGCCTGTAGTCTCTAGCATTTTTTTCTCCGTATGCAGGTTCCTGGGCATTCAAAAGCCCTTAGACTGGATGTCTGAATTACGGGGTCTGATGTGGCTGGCTCTTGTGTACTCCCCAAAACACCTCAATCTTCCCACCCACAAATAACTATAGAATATCATAATTTGAAAACCAAAATTAAAATTAAATAGAACTCCTTAGATGCTTCCAGCATCATTGCTGGAATGCTCAGTGCTTTGTTTATAAGCTTTAGATCCAGATACCTAGGGAATAAAGGGGCTAGGAGCAGGGAAATGTGGATTTATCTCTGCTTTTCCAACATGGAACTTTTGGCAAAGCTGAGCAGTGACAGGAGTTGGGAAAATGGATACTTTAAGAGGGACAAGCTTCATCTTGATGAGTTATCACTAGGAAAGCAAGTAAGCCTCTTTGCTTGGTTATACAGTATGGGTGGTGACGGACTAAGCCTGATTGCTATTAGTATTGTGCATGAGTCATGCTAAGAGCAAAGCCTCTATAGATTTTAATGGAGCTGATCCTTGTTTTCAATTTCTTTTATGCTCCAATGATGGATGGATACTTGCTGGCTCAGAAAAGCTAAGGGTACCTTCTGAAATCAGATAAAAAAAAAAAAAAAGACAAGGCAAAAGGAATGTACATGTTTTCCTGAATGCAAGGTGTTAACGAGAGATCTGGCTGGAGTGTGGGGGACGTAATGGAGGAAGGCGAGTAACCAAATTTGTTTTTTTGAGGCAGAGAAAATGAGTGGTTAGTAATTGGAAGGGAAGAGAGTGTGTGAGGTCTCAGTTTGAACAGTCTAAAATAGTTTGAAATTCTTCTGTTTGCTGTCCCTTGGCCATCTGGGTTCTTGGGGAGCTGAAGAAACAGTTTCCTTCAAAGGAGAAGGTGCTGGACAGGGAGGAAGGATTTCTGGGCTCTAAACCCACCGTGGAAAACGTTCCTATTTCCTTTTATGTACAATTACAGCCAGTTTTGCCCAGCGGGGCAGCAGGTTCCTTGGGACTGGAGCATGCTTTCCCTCTGGGCTTGTTTCACCTAGCAAAGGGGGTCCAGGCCATGCTGAGCCTGGTGGAGTGTTAATTAGGGCTTGTGTCTTTTTTTGTTACTTATAGTGGCTTTTGTGCATTGATTTTTGGTGGGGGTGGGTAGAGGCAGGTTGAGTTAAGCAGGTGGGTGTGTAATTGTGTGGCTGGCTGCTAAATTAGAAGGAGACCTTCCCGAGCAGAGGAGGACTCAGGGCTGTGCTTAGAGGAAGGCTGCAGATGGTGACAGGTCCTCAAGACCTGCAGGTGGGGACGGCCCTTCCCTGGCAGAAGTTATCCTTGAAGCATGACTCTGCTCTGGTTGTGGCAAACCAAATGTTTCGGGTCAGAGTGCTTCTCAAGGGCAAATAGACAATAAGATTGACGTTCTTCTCTCATACTTTATTAAAAGTGACTGCAAGGTATTGAACACCTGGTATGTGAACTGATAAATGATGGTAACGCACAACAAGAAGCCGGAAAGTTGAGGCACGGACAGATAGCTTTTCTCCAGAGAGAGAGGAAACAAAAGCATTTCTTCAGATTTCCATCTGCTGCTGCTTTCCATGTTTCGTGCCTGTTTGTGCTTCTTTGAAGCTTTTTGCTCACAAAGAGGGGAGTGTCAGACACGGTCTGAGGGCGCTGACACCTCCCTGGTGCACAGGGCCTGAAGGTGGGCAGCTGTAAAGTAAAAGTGGCCATCCCAAGTGAATGCTTTCTCATCACAGCCAGGGCTTTATCAACACCAGGCAGGCTCAGGAGTGCAGAGTCCAGACTTTTTTAGCTTTTTATGGCTCTTGAAGGGAGACTGGTGGTAGGGAAATTCTATCTCTTGTGAGGGGGCCAGCTGTGCCATGCAAAGGCAATCGGGGAGACTGTGGGTGGGAAGAGGACTCTGGACCTTGTGATCTGCTCCTAATGTCTGATCCTGCCCTAGCAATCACGTATGGGGGGCATCTGCTTGACTGCTTGCTCCTTTCTACAGGTGGGAAGCATTGCATACCTAGCTGCTATTATAGCTGGGTATGAATACTAGGAATTCAAAACCAAAACAGCAAACAAAAATGCAGCTATGAAGTGTCCTAATGTTCATTTACTTAATGCTTCCCAGTTTAAAAACAACAAACAAAAAACCCCCCCAGAACCCCCAAGTCCTCTGTGCGGTGTTGAGTGCTGTCGCATGATTAGATGAGGAGGAGTGTACAGGATTTCTCGGGTTCCTGTTTCTCAAAATGTTGCTTTTGCTCCTGTGTCCCAGTTCCCGAGTGGCTGCCTTTTGATGGCAAAGTGCCTTCTCATCTGAGATGTTAAGAACCTGGCTGTGATTATTGAAAAGAATGAGGATTTAGAAAATCAGCCTAGCTTTAATTGTAATCTAATCTTGAGCACCAGGAGCAGCAGTGTCACGCTTGCACATGCATCCTTGGATCCAAAATTCACCCCCAAGGCTTTGGGTGCTCGGGAACCACTGCCTTCCTCGGGGCTCTCTGAAAACACCCGGGAAACTTAGTGGAGGTGGAAAATCTGTTTTCCGTGTTGTTCTTGCTGAATGACAAGGTGTGTGGGACTTTCTGGCCAGGGCAAGGCTTCAGTGCTGGAAGCTGGAACCAGGAGTATGAGTGGTTCCGGGTCTCTGTATAGGTAACCCAAGCTCTAGGTCTCTTTGACACCAAGGCTAGGCTCTTTGCTAAACTTCAGCTATCTTGGATCTTCTCTGTGCCGAAGGAACTGACTGAATCGGGATGGAGGGAAGGGATCCTCTGAGAATGAGTTCACTAATACCAGTGGCTGCAGGATGAATGGGGCAGAGTGTCCTCTGCATGAATTCCTGGTGGCGTGGGAAGGCTGCTTTTGTGCTATGGGGAAGTCTGGCAGCTTAGGTTGAGAAAGAAGTCCCGCTTCCTACATGCGGCACGTGTCAAACATGTAGTGTGCGCTAGAGGGTTTGGAAAGTTGCCTGATCCTCACAAAGGAGCATGGCCACCTAAACAGTGCTCTTCAAATATGTGTGAGAATTCTTTCCTCCCTGGCATGGTCAGATTTGCTAAATCAATGGCTGACACTAAATATAAGGCTTTGTGTCTCCTCCCTCCTCCATTTTCCTGTATGCTGGTGGAGAGGAAAATCACCTTTCATTGTTTTTTGATTAAGACATGAACTTATTTGTTCAGTGATCTCGGGGTGGAATATTGAGGAAATGGGTCATTTTTTTTTTTTTCTGATGGATATTCTTATCCTGTCAGTGCTGGAGAGGATGTCTTGGTTTCAAGAGCTGGCTACAGGGGAGTGTGTGTGTAGGCGGTTCTCGTGATCAGCCGTAGACTTTTAAAAGCATCCCTCTGGAGCAAGAAGTTCAGGCCACTCCTGAGTTAAACCCCATGTTTTAGCCAATAATGGGTTTAGCTGTTGCCTCAGTTCAAGGCAGTTCATGTTGGGCTGTGTAAGATTTAAGCAAGGAAAACATGAGAAGTAGAGATTGGAGTGGTGCTGTGCTTCACTGGGAATAGAAATTGTACCTGGGGCTCTCAAATGAGAATAGGGCTGCTCCCAGCATGTCACACCTATGCCATACACCTGTTTGCAGATGCTGTGCAGGTTGTTCCTTATGGATGTTTCTGGAGAGAGGCTAAAGTTGACTCTCTCCCTTCGCCTCGTCAAGTTTGTAAAAGTTCCCTGGAAGGGTCTGCAAAACAGGAAGCACCCAGTGCAGGACTAAGGGTTTAGGAGCGTGTTGATGGTCCGTGGGGTGATGCCGCGGTAAAGGAATGAAGGACAGAAATGGGCTCCCTGGAGGAGGCTAAGACTTTCAGCTACAGAATGTCCCTGTGCTGAAGAGCTCTCAAACTAAACTGATAATCAGAAATACTTAGTTGGATGTAGCTTGGTTCTGGTTCAAAGAGGACTTTAAAGAACTTAAATTGGAGTGCTCACATTATTTTCCATTTAAAAAAAAAAAAGGAAGACTGAAAGATTGAACTGTCTTTTGGCTTAGTTCCCCATCTCAAACATCCTGAACCGAAATCCTTGAATAAAGTTTGGGCATGGGAGTTTAGGAAGAAGGCTGTGAAAATGATTAAAGGGTTGAAGAAATGTCCATTTACAGATAAATGAAAAGGCTGAGAGAGTTAAAATTAAGAGGAAAGTCTCATAAGGGTGAGATAGGGAAACATGATTTCCTCTCTCTTTTTCTTTCTATCTATTTTGGTAGGATTCAAAAAGCATCAGTGAAGAAATTGAAGTTTTAGAACTTCTTTAGTAATGGAAATGTAATTAACTCATGGAACTCATCACAAGAACTTGCTACAGCTGAAATGGTCTGGTTTGGGTCTTGAGACCAAAGGAGCCTAGAGATCATCTACAGATTCACCAGAGAGGAAATGGATTTTTGAAGGAGGATGATTAGGCCCTTTTCCTGGTGCTCCCTGAAATAAGTTAGGTGGAAATGTGAACAGGCTGTTTCATAATTGTCCTTTTCTTTATCTTGTAATTTCTTCTGAATCATGCTGGAGACATGACTCCAGAGCAGCAATCCAGTCTGTTACATCATGACCTGTGAAATACAGCAGTGTATGTCAAGGCTAAACTTTGTCTTTTTATACATGAAACAATATCAATAGGAGTAGTGGTATTCCATCACTTAGTGTCTGATTTAAAGATCAAACGTCTTCTTGCAAGCTGTGCTACAGCTTAGAGAGAAACTTCAATGCTCCAGTACTGTGCTAAGTGTGCCCTCAAAACCTGAGAGCCGAAGCTTCAGGGAAAGATCTGGGTTTGAAAATTGTCACTCATTTAAAGGGAATCCAAGGTGGTTTCTAATAATGTAGATGCCACTTGGATAAAGGTGTTCTGCTTTTGTAGAGGAGTGAGGTCTGGCACCATGAGGCCAGGTGCTGCAGAAGTGCTGCTGCTGTCTTTCCATGGTGGAACATTGCCTTGACCTTGCGTTGGGAGGAGAGGGCTCTCCTCGGCTGCGGTCTCCAACCTTTGCAGGGTTTGGAACATGGAAGAAGATTCTGGCAGGTGACATTTTCTTGTCAGAGAGTGGCCCTGTTGTGAATGAGGCTTCGGTCAGACCTGAAAACATGTCCAGCTGCCCAGTAGTCAGGCATCGAATCTCTCCCGCTGAGTAGGGGTATTAACAAACTTCCCTCCCAGTGCCAAAGACCAATCTCTGCTGCTTTTCTGGCCTCCAGTGTTGGGTGAAGGGTGGTAGTCAAAAGCTGTGTAAAGCAGCAGTGAGCTATTTCTGCACTGTGAAGAAATATGCAGTGTTGGCTGGTGCATTTGATGGTAGATGGGTGGCACCTCTCTTGATGGTCATCAGAAGTACGTCTGGGGAAAACACGCAATGAAAGTCCCACGTCTTGACTTGATAATGACATGTACCATTGTATCCTGGCTATTGTGGCCATAGGACAAAGACTGAAGTCCAGCAAACTCCTTCAATGTCTCTTTAATCCCATTCTTTTCAAAAACTCATAACCATGTTCTCCAAGGAAGTGATGATGTATCACTGATACATTTATCTGATAACACCTATATCCTCATCACTGATCTATGCAGGTTATATCTATCCCAAGAAACATGTGCTGAAGCAAAAAAATTTACCTTCCTTGTCTTCTGATGCCAAATCCCAGCCTTGTTTACCCGCTTCCTGGGCAGAAACACTACAAATTCCTGAAGTTCTGTGATCAGACTTATCTCCAAGCCTGGACTGAGTGGGTGAATTCTGAGCTTGTCGCACAGTTTAAGTTTCTTTTTCTACAGTAATGAATAAAATATTTAAGTTATGTACAATGTAAGAGGATTTGGAAATACTAAATGTGGCTACCAGTTGTGGAAAAGATAAGACGACTTCATGATTCATTAAGTCTATTATTAAAAGAACACTGATTTTTTTTTTTTTCCCCCTCCCAGGTTACAACATAAAAGCTAATTATAACAGGTATAAAATTATGGTAACCCCTGACTTTCACAAGAGGTGAAAAGGGCAAAGGAAGCTCAGCATGATCCAATTTCCTTGCTTTAATTGGGAGGCATGGAAGAACGTGAGACTATAGCAGCAGATGATGCTGTGACTGAGACAGATGCAGGATAATACAGTTTCAGTTCCCTTGCCTGGGAGACTGAGCAGTGGAGTGGGATTTGGGGTGTCCTGTTTTTCTCTTCTGCCCATGTTATTGGCTAATAAAGGATTTTAGGCCATTGCTTTTCTCTTTTTCCACATTTCTACCTCTCTAGAAATCAAGATAATACCCGAATTCGTAATGTACTAGTGAAAAGAATGGTTGACAGTATTGAAAAGAAGCGAGTTTAAAATGTCTCAAAAGAAGTAAAAATAAGTCTTTAAAAATGTTGAAATCAAGTGAGGAGAATTTGAATCAGAAGTAAAATAGATGGTAACAGCATAATCTTCTAGAAATGCAGATGCTCACTCACAGTGAGTGGGAGAATCTTGCATGGAGCTCAGTGTTCGTGTACCACGGGGAATGTGTTAAAACGATGGCGTGCCACACAGGGGAAATTGCAAATGTGGGTGTCTGTCAGATTTTAACCTGAGGAAAGATTGGACCTTTGGGGGAGGTGACATGCTTTGAGTCAAAATGTCCAGAAGTATTGTCACTGATTTGCTAGAGAATAAAAAAAAAAGAGTGGCTCCTCTTCTGCCAGAGCAGAAGTGACTGAATAGAGAAAGAGGAATGTCATCCATGGCAAAGTCAGTCTTCAGGGTGACATCTTGGCTTTAAATTGCTTGGACCATGGATAGATTTTGAAAAGATATGGCTCGTGGTGCATAAAGGAAACGAATAAATGTGAGAAGTTGGAAGTTCTTGCCTGGTCCCCTTTCCACAGGAGAAGGACAGAGACTATAATGGTTTCCTGCAGCACGAGCCCTCATGGGAAAGCAGCATGGCTGAAGCCATCGACTATAACCACTTGCCAGGCTCAGCTGTTTAGGTTTCAAAGGCCTGATCTGAGAAATCAGCCAATGGCTGCTTGGCATGAAGGAGCCCAGACACCAAAATCAAGCAGGACGTGTGTTTTATTCTTCTTCTTTTCAAAACCTGGAAGACCTCCAGTTCATCACATCAGATTTCTGCTTCTGATCCCTCTGGGGCTGGCCTCTGGTCTTGCTTGTGTGGGACGGATGAGAAAACCTTCCCTTGTATT
Organism: Fratercula arctica; assembly: GCA_947846985.1. Lineage (NCBI taxonomy): Eukaryota > Metazoa > Chordata > Aves > Charadriiformes > Alcidae > Fratercula > Fratercula arctica. Next base: position 9,687,217 of record CANTUZ010000016.1, read on the forward strand.
TACAAACTCTGGTCTCTAACAGTGGTGGGATCAATGCTATGAGGGATACAATACAGGGAATTAGTGTCCCTTTTCCCCAGGTCACTGGATACTTCCTTGCCCATTAGCAGGAATGGAGTAGCCCCCTGCATCTTTGGAAACCTTTGTTCCTAGGGAGGAAAGGTTGGGTGAGGCTCAATTTCAGTCTAATAGCCTGTTAAAATCTTCACATCGTTTCTCTGAGAATGCCATTAAAAACCAATTACGTTAATGGGGCTCAGTTGGAGATGTTCTGAAATATGGATAGGATCAAGAAAAGTGACTTTGCAAAACAGGGCCCTTGGTGCTGCAGATATTTGCTCTGCTGGATCTTCCTGGTCATATGCATGGACCAAACCTGATATTTTATTTTTCAGCTCTGCAGAAGCCAACCTAGCTGTTCAGGAACAAGTGGTAAATGTCACATACCGTGGTGTAAACCCATTGCCAGCGGGGTTAGGAGAAGGTAATTCTCTTGCCTTATTATAGATGATGCCCCAACAATATAGTTGAGGTGCTTGCCTAAAATTATCCCAGCATCACTGTCAGCTCTAGGACCTCCTTTATGTCTTGATCATCCAACTCCAACCGTACAGCAGCTGTCTGGTACTGCTCGCTGCTCATGTTGCAATGCGTCCAGGAGCTTACCATGTCATCTTGTGGCAAATGGTCCATGTTCTCACTCCGGTCCCAAATAGAAGGCCTGTTTGTTGTCTGGGCACTAGCTTGGGTGAATAGAGATCAACTTTACTGCATGATGGCCAGCACTGGCTGGGTCTCTTGGCCCCATCTGGGAAATAATAGCACTGCCCAAGTGCATAAAGGTGTTGAGAGGATGAACGTGTTGGAACACCTTTAATAATCATATCCTCTAGTAATGGAGGCTGCCAGATAAGTAATGCCGTCCCCATCCTTCCTGCATTGAACAACCGCCTTTGCCTCTAATTCCCAGTTTACAATTCACCATCCTCTCAAATCTCATTTTATGCACAACTGTGAGCTACTATTTTTTACATGGGAAACATGTGAAACATAGGTTACATGCCTATTCCTCCTTTTAAAAAACCTGTTATTTTTTACTGGCGAGGGGGTCTTTTTGTTTAAAAACTGAAAACAACTTCTGAGAGGTTTGTGAACAAGCTCCTTCCGACATCAGGGGATGGTATCTCCTCAGCCTCCTGCTCCAGAGGTAGGAGATGATTGAGAGAAACAACCTTCTGTCCATGGCTAGGTTATTAAAATCACTGTAACGCAGTTTGTGAAAGAGGATCCCTATCCATGAAAAGACTGTGATAGAGCGAGGCTTGATGTCCTTGCAGGAGTGGTGCAGGCAGCACGTATGCCGTGGCAAGGTGAACCACGTGGGCACCTTGTTGTGAGGCTGATCAGGACCTTGTATAACAGAGAGACAGAGAGGACAACCTCAACTGCCACTTCCATGGGGTGTGAGTTAGTGGGTGCCCACCCTGTGCTCAGGGATGTGCTGGTGGGGTCAGAGAGCCATTTGTTTCGCCATGCAGCTTGTTTCTGGCAATGGTGGCATTGCTTTGGCCCTGCTGCTCGTGTAGGAAGCACAGTTGAAGCTGGGATTGCAGTGAATGTTGTGAGGAAAGCTCTTTACCTGGAGCGTCATGGCACTAGGATGGATGGGTTGAGGCAGGGCTGGCAAGGAGTCTGCAGCAGCCGCGGTGACTTGGGGTGAAGAAAGCACGGGAGATGGACAGAGCATCTTCACCAGAACAGAGACAAGGCCTTTGTGTACATCCTTGCTGGGCATTTTCCATCATCTTTTGAGACTCCTGGCTCTTTTTGCAGGCATGTTTGTAGGAAGGGAGGAGATCAGTGAAATCCAGCTGCCTCATGCCAGCGTTTCCAAATGGTGTGTGGGCAGCTCAGCTGCAGGCAAGTGGTCTGATAGTCCCATGGTGTTTGCAGCCAAGTGTTGGGCAGTGTGTGGGTGTCTGTGTGAGGTGCTGGGAAAGCCTACAAGTCTTGAGTACTGCTTCTTGTCCATAAGAAACTTGTAGCTGCTGCTGAGTTCTTATCTTTACCAGGAACCGTGGATCGTACTTACATCTGCTTTCCTCCCTAGGAATGAGGGACTTGAGCAAAACCAAAACAACAAAAGAAATCTTTAAAACACTGGCAGAAATGGGGCGAGGACACACACCGTTGTGCCTTGATCGAAGGACTTACAAGGTGTAGCTAAAAAGAGCCGTCTGTTGCCTTAGCTAAAGCACTGATGTAGGGTGACAGGTAGAAAAGTGCTGATCTGGTACCCTTCAACAGAGCTGCATCCCGTGCAAGGGCTTCAGTCGGTGTGTTATCACCCTTAATATCTCAGGGATGAAATCTAAAACTGCAGGGGAGCTCCTGAAGCTCCGTCCCCTCCCTCGGCACTGCTGCCTGCCACCTCCAGCAGCCTGCGGATCAGCCGGGGCTCGGCGTACTTAAGACGCTGCAGACCCTGGGAAGGTGACTTGGTGGAAACGAGTAGCAAAATACTCGGGCTTTGCTTTGCAGCTTGAGGCTGGATAACTGTGGTGTGCCTTTTGAGAGGCATGAAGGAGTGTCGTTGAAGCTGGGGCGTTAGGTAGCTGGCTCCTGCAGCGCGTGGAGCTGAGCTGCAGTCTGTGCCGGATGCAGATCCTCTTCTGTTATGCTTTGACTAAAGCAAATTCAGCAGTGCAAAACCCACCTCTTGCCACTTCCCACCTCATCCGGCCCCAAGGCTGGTTTGGGTGCGTGTGCGAGGAGGATCGCTAAATCCATGAGCTTAATATGAGTATAACCTTGTAGCAGGGAGATGGAAAGGGCGTTGCTGGGGACTAGCCCCAGCCAGACTAACAGTGCAGCGTTCTTGGAAATGAGCTGCGTTTCAGGCAAATATCTGGGAGCCGGCAACTTTTTTTAGCCTGTCTCTTGCTGTTCATTTTCTCCCTGGCACTGGTGCTGCGATTCCAGGAACCCTGGATATACTTGAGAGAGCCTCTCAAACATGGATAAAAGTAATTAAACCTCTCAGCTTTCTCCTTTTCACACTCGTCATAGTTCTTCAAACGTAGATTTAAGATGGGGACAAAGCGTACAAGCAGAGATCTGACATCCTGTTCCAGCATCAAGCCGGGGAATGAAAGGATGAAGAGACTATTCAGAGGGTTCCAGCGCCGCTCCTGAAGCAAGGAGAGACGGTTGTTTGCTGCCAGGTGCAGCCTTTCTTACTGTTCCCCTCTTTCCCCCCTCCGTAATTAAGCAGTTAAATTTAGCTGTCTGATAGGTATGGAAATGTATGTGGCACGACCACTTTGGTTGTGCAAACTGTTATTTTGGCTTGCTTGGAGCACTGAAAAATCAAGGAAATTGTTTCATGCTACGCACAAGCACTGAAAGAACCGAGTTTCAGATGAAAAGCAGATTAAAAAGGCAAAACAATTGGGTAAAATGAGGAGTAACATTTTTGTCTAATCTGGATTAAGAAAATTTTTTGAGCTCTTAATGCTCTCAATAACTTCAGTTTTATTTGTGAAATTAAAATGCAACATCCTTCCAAGTAGAAAAGACCAAACTCTAAAGGTTTCAATTTAACAATGTTGACATACAAAATGTTCTCCATGTTCCCTTCCTTTAAGGAAAGGTTTTGGCAAACTTAGCCTGAGTTTCTAAAGTGTTGTGGTTGACCTAAATCTATGGGGTGGGGGGAGGAATTTCTCTTATGCCACTGCAATACTCAGTTCCTGGGCAGATGGGTCCAGCAGACAGAGCATCCTTAAAGATGCAGCCTTTTGCTGAAATGTCTTCTCTGTTAATGAGTCTTCCTGATTGCTCTGTGCTTGCTGGCACGGAGTGATGGCCCAGCCCGCAGAAGGTGAACTTCAACCTGCTCGGGCTAATTTTAGGGTTGCACACTAGTGTTGTGGTCCTTGGAATTGTTTTGATCTCCTGTGAGTCTCCATCTCCCAAGAAGCTGGACTGCCCCAAGCCACCCTCCTGAGCCCATCTCTGATGGAAAGCCGTTGCTTGGGCTCATCAGCGGAGGGGCGTGAGGTGCCCACAATGGAGCGCATGCATTGGGTGAGCATCAGCCTGGGCTCCCGGTGAGATGGTACACGCCAGGCTGCTGGGGCACAGATGGTGTCCTCACTCTGGCGAATATTAACTTGCATCTCTATGGCACACCTGCCCCTGGAGCCTTTTACAACCGGTGCGTGCAGCACGCACATGATGAGTGGCGTCGCAGCTCTGTTTGCTCTCGGTACTTTGCTCCTGTGGGGTATAGGACGGTGGGGAGGAGGGCTTCTGGTCTGCATTGTCCCATCTGCATCCGTGTCATGGCAGGAGAGGAGATGGCCTTCCTGGGAGCACAGAAATGCTTGGTGGGGATGCTCCTAGGAGCAAGGACATCCCACCAGGCATCTGGTCTACCTCCAGACTGACTTGTCCTGTCGCAAAGCAGACTCAATGCCCCAAAATAATTTTCTGCTCAGTGAAAATTAGTCAGAAATGGGGAAATGTTGGAATGAACCCTGGCTGGCAGCGTGTCTGTACCAAGCTTGTCTTTGATCACCCCTGTGCTTCTCCGCTGGGCTCCAGCTTTGTTTGAGGCTGCGGAAGGGACTGTGCTAATCTCATTTACCATCTTTATTGTTCGGTGCACAGCCCTGGGTCTTATTTACAGCTCACCATTCAAACCGTGGGCTGAAGATGGGAATCTTCTTTTCCTTCTAGGCCTTTTTTTATGAACCTCATTGCTATAGTATGAGTGTTTCACACAAACATTAATTCACTTTCACAACACCCCAGTGAGATAGACTTTGATGTTTCTTATTTTACAGTGGAAAGGGAGGTATAGGAATATGAAAGCCAAAAGTAACCATTAATTTTCACTTAATACTTTCAAAGCATGTTTTTGGGAACCGTGGTAGGCTCGTTTCTCCTGTATGTGCTTGTTCCCTGTTGAGTTTCAGGGCACCGATCCAAAATAAAAGATTTCTAGGGCTTCTCATAACATCACTGGAGTTTTCTTACAGTCCTCCTTGATTTAGGAAAGGGCTCTGCCACTTCACCAGTTCCGAAGAACGCTCAGAAACCTAGAAAACTCCACCTTAAAAGTAGAAAACTAGAAACAATAAAGAGAGGTGGGAGTGTTTGGCTTTAAGTCTGTTGGTAACTCCATGTACTTCTCGTCTCATGATGCGTAGACGCACACAGGAAGAAAAAAAAAAATCACGTAGGTGACGGTGGTAAAGAACGTCTTAGTGGACATTTTAGCTTAAAGATGACAGTTTATGCAACTTGTACTGAATGCTCATCTGAAACCTTCTACCACTCATCCCATCAGTTAGCCCTCTTTGCCATCTGTTAGTGAAAAGTGATTTTTTTAAAGTTGTTGGTGATATAGCTGTAGTGTAGAGGAAAAAAACTTAGTGGTATTATTTCTTTACTTGGTATATATGTACTTTAGGAGAAAAATGTCCAAGAATAATTGAGATGAATCAGTTTTCTATATGTGGATTGTTTGAATATTTAACATCTGAGATCTTGTGAAGCAAAAGGGGCAAGGAGTGAACACTGTTTATTTTTAGGACTGGAAAGGGGATGAAGCTGCTGGCCTAGATCGTGTACTCCTTCCAGGAGGAGCAAGGGAGAAAACAATCAGAAGCAGAGTGTGTCTTTGTGTGGTGGGGAGCATTTCTCATATCTATTTTAGCTGACAAAGCCAGTTTGTATTCATGTTAAGTTGTTTCAGTTGGGGGAGGGGGGGGAAGTAAGAAAGGATTCATGTGGAAATTTTGAATAAAGTCTCTTCCCTCTTTTTGAAACTGGTTTCATTTCAGTTGTCCGGATTGAAAGTTGTGTGAACTACCTGTATTTAAAAAAAACTCCAACAAACAAATGAAGTACGGGAAGATCTTATCTCTCACCACCTCTTCCCCCATCCAAGCCCTTGTCAGGAGTTGTGAGCTGCCTGTTGGAAAAGTCCCCCCCGGAGCCCCATTTGGGCCAGAGCAGTTGTAGATGGGATCATGCCCTGGGACTCGAAGGCCACTTTGGGCCTTTTTGTTTCAAGGCACCAAACATGGGTACGTTGCATGGCATAACGCAGGGGAGTTGGTTGGTACCCACTGGGGAGACGGCATGGGGCGGACTGGCATTGCCACATCCCTGCTGATGTTCTCTGCTGTCTGCAAACCTGCGCCGAGAGATGCTGATCTTTGTCGGTGTTATTGCAGTGTTTTGGGGCCCACAGCCCCGTTGGTGCCATGTGTTATACAGACCAGATGGTCTGATGAGGCAACAGCTCCGCAAGGTCGATTGTAACCCTCAACTGGTTAAGCACATTAGTGGTTATAGTTGCTGCCTTAAAAGTACCCTTTTGACCAACTGGCAACAAGGAGATTCATCTGTGAATCGAGTGGCTTGGAAAATGAACCCATCCTGCCATTGCCCTCTGCTCCACGTTCATTTGGGGAAACAAGGCTAAACTGTTCAAAGATTAAACATATCATACCCGTTTCCCTTGGTAGTAACTGCTTCCTTGCTTTCCCAGCTGCCAAATGTAAATAGCTTGGGAGTTTTATGGGCACTTTCCCTTCTCCTCCTCTCCCCTGTGCCATTCCTGGCACTTTGCGCTTGGTTACAGTGAAAGATGCAATTTCGCTACTGACCTGCTCACAGAAAGTCAACTGTTTGTCAGATGGGTTATAAGTAGTCTCCAAATTAAGCCATGGTTACAGGTCAGGAAGAAGTCTGTGCTTTCTCTGCAGTTCTTACTGGGAGATATTGCTGTTACTTTAAAATTAAAAATAAGAGCAAGATATACTGAAGAGATGGAAATAAGTGGGGAGAAGAATTGCCTTTCAGCTGAGACTGGAAAATTTCTACCCAAAAGAAGAATATTTCTGGAAATGACAACTCAATGGAGATGTAGCTCTCTAGTGCATTCACTGTTAAGTGAACATTATTTATATTGGAGGAAAGAAACACAATGTGGCATAAGTTATTTGGCTGCATGCTTTAAAAAAAAAAAAAAAAAAGAAGATCCGTGAGCAGACATTCATAGTTTGCAAGTGGGGAGACTGGGATACAGATGAGATAAAGGATAAAGACTCCAGACTATTGCTCTTGTAATTTGCATTTTGTTGGTATGTATAACATTAAATTACGATTATATTTGTTTCAAGCAGAAGCGCTTAGCAGGCATAGGAAAAACTGTTGGAAACGTTAAACATATATTCAAATTAGTTTTCTTGGAATGAAATCATTAGGAGTAAATAGCTGCTCTTTTCTTGCTGAGGTGGGATCGTGTTCTTCATGTTGTTTCAATAGCAAGCCTAATGCTGTTTTGGAGACCTTTTTTGGAGAGGCAACACATTCTTAGCCATGTGATCCTGCAAACTGCGGTTGTTTTGTGTTAATGCTTGGATGCTTCTTGGTCCAAAGCGGAGATGAAACCCCAGCTGACTTGGGCTGGTTTGTGTGATTGACAGGTGGATTCAATTCTGGTGCAAATCCAAGCAGAAGTTTTATTTTTCCTTCCCTTTGCTAGCCCTTCTAAAGGCATTACAACGGTTTGTGTCCTACAGTTGTGTGGTGGTGGTGTTCCTGTAGTGTGGGTTCTGCATATGCCTTGCTGGGACCTACAGGTCCAAGGTTTTTGGTGTGTCGGGTTCTGCATGAAGATGAGAGAGTGATGGGAAGGTGAGGGAGCTCTTTCCCAGCTCAAAAATGTTCTTGTGTACATAAGAGGCTTTTCAACATGTTTAAACTAGATGTTAAACTAGAGCAGGGCAGGTTTAGATGAGACATGAGGAAGAAGTTCTTTACACTGAGGGTGGTGAGACACTGGCCCAGGTTGCCCAGAGAGGGGGTGGAGGCCCCATCCCTGGAGACATTCAAGGCCAGGCTGGATGAGGCTCTGAGCAACCTGATCTAGTTGAAGATGTCCCTGTTGACTGCAGGGGGTTGGACTAGATGGCCTTTAGAGGTCCCTTCCAAGCCAACATGTTCTGTGATTCTATGTTCATCCTCACTGCAGTCTCTTGTGATGGTACACTGGATGAGACCTCTTCCAACCTGCTGCATAGCTGCTTTTTTTTTTTTCAGGTGAGTTGCACACATCTTTGAAAAGGGCTTTTCCTTTTGTCAGTGGGAAAGGCAGAGGCTTTGTGTTTAGGATTTAGCGGTTTGCTGTAGGTGGTTGGTCTTTAACACTCTTATTGCCAGCTTCAGTGGGTTTCGATCAGTCACAAAATCTTTTGACCATGTTGCAGTATGGAATTCCCAGCCTGGGACTGGCTTGGTTGGTGCAGTTGCTGGCAGAGGTCCTACTGGTTACTCATGGGTCTGCAGACGGTTCAAGGGAGTGACGATAGAAGGCTGTCACATTTGTACAGTGCAAAAAGGTGGGTCCTCCCGTCCCAGGGCTGGTTGTGCTCACCTTGTCCTTCCCCGTTGTCGCAGATTGATGCGCAGAGATGGGGGCACGGCTGTGCTGTTTGTACACCCTGGGGGCAGGAGGTGGGGAGACACAACACTGCTGGTGGGGACCTGCCCGCTGCTGCCTGCAGGGCAGCCAGCAAGGATGGTTGGGTCTGCAGGGCTCCCGTTATCCTGCCAAATTATTCCCTCAGCAATAGAGTCAGATTGACAGCTAAAATTTTTTTTTTTTTTCTCTTTGTAATGGCTTTTTTTACTCAAAATTTATGGATCTCTTTATGCTCATAAAACATAGAAAGTATATTCTCTGTCCTAGCCCAGCATCACTTGCGTAAATTTGAATCCATCACTTTGAAATGATATGATTGCAAATGGGGTGTGGGATGAACAATGAAATATCTCGAACCCTACGATCTTCAAATTAATGTCCTTTACTGCAGAGCAATTACTGTCCCATAAACTAATCCTTTGTACCTCTGAATAAAGCTTTCCAGGCCCTCATGCCACAAAGTCCTTCAAACTGTCCCTTTCAAGCTGGTCTGAACCAAAAATATACATAGACTTCAGGCCGTGATAATTTTTCAGCCCTTTTAATTGGTTTTGTAGAGCTGTTTGAGGCTGGGAGTGTGGCTGGAGCACTTCTCTGGACGCCAGCGTGATTTGTAATCGCCCTGTTGCTTTTTCGGTCTTCCAGACAGCATGCCAATTTTCCAGCTCGTTCTTGACCCTTTTGGAGCAAATAACAAATTGTTGCAGTCATCTTTTGTTGCAGATATGTTCTACCCTGCTCTGATGGCTGTGAATAGATGCTTCTAGGAAAATCTCATGATGCAATTTTTGCTGATGAAAGGAGAGGACAAACTCCAACTCCAGGTATAGACTAACATATCTCATGTCCTTCTACGTGTCAGGTTTGCTTCTGTTTCTCATTGCCCGCAGCATAATGAAGGAGAATCTGGCCCCAGTTATTACATGTGCAGCTCAAAGAAACAACTGGTGTCACTGAGCGCCTGGAAATTTCAATCTGCTCTCTTCCAGGAAAGTCTTTTCTCCCACTTCACCAGTGCTTTATGATTGATCTTACTGAATTCTTAAAATTGCTCTCTTGGTTATAGATGAGGGACTGACTCTGGTGTCTGAAAGGAGCCTTAGCAACATGAATACATCTCCACAATTCTTAGGATGATTACTCTGTCTTACAGGCTAACAATCAGATTTTCCCCTGTTTCTTCTTTTGTGGTTTGCGCTGTCAGGTTTTCAATTTGTCAATTTTTATGTTATTGTTCTATCTATTCTGTATAAATCTGAACCCTGTGATTGCTCTTTTTGCACCTTCTTATCATTTGAAACAAAGATCATGAGGACAAAGCCATGCAGACGAGTTCTCTCTGTCCCACCCCAGAGCCTCTAAGGATGTGAAAGGCCGGGCAACGGAGAGCCCTGAACCTGTTTGTGGCCTAATGAATCTGTTCCACCATTACCTCATTTTGTAACAACTAGTTGGTGCCAGAAGCTTCAGGAAAAATCAACCCCAACCTGAATGACCATCAATCTGTGTCATTAAACAGAGACTGACCCAACCAACCAGAGCTATTTAAAAATTTAAATATAATCTCTTGGGTGTCTGTCTCTGAGTGAATCTCTAGAGGCTGCAGATCTGTCTTGAGTCTTCTAAGAGAAGTTTTCAAAAAAGATTTAACTTCTCTCTCTCATAGTTAGGATCACAAGCCAGATGGCCCTGATGATCTAAGTAAATGAATGTGCTGCTGTTGGGCCATTTCATCTTCATAAGGGCCATTTAGCACTCTTGTATTTTTTTCCGCTGGTGCAAAGGAACTCTTCAAAGTAAGGGTCAAGGAACTTGATGCAGACAATTGATGCCATCCTCCGAGCTGTCCTTGCCAGCCGCCCAGCTTTAAATATCTCAGATGACACTGTGAAAGACTCCCCGCAGGGCTGTGAGAATCCAGAATAAATGAGTATCTTTGGATTAAATGATGATTAAGTGGCTGACGAAATGGGATGAATGAGGTGCTGCAAGGCAAGAACTCCTCCATTATAACAGCTGACCTTGGGCCAAATTTCCTCTATTTCCCCCCATCTGTAAAAAAGGAATTCTATTGCTTCATGAGCTAAGGTTGAAGTTAGCGCCTTATAAACCAGCTTGCTCTGGAGGGCAGAAATCACCTTTTTGTTCATAGCACCTACACCAATATTTCCGCACTACTAATGAACTTTATTAGAAACTTTCATATAACGGGCTAAGAACCAAGGTGGGTTTTTCCCTAGACTGAAATCCTTTGTGTGAACCATGTACCAGCTCAAAATGGCTCCACACAGACGTCCCCTGAGCAGGTTTTCATGAGATCTGATGGAGACGGTCATGCTTTCAGCTTCTGTGCATCTTTCATCGAAGAGCTTGTAGCAGCTGGCAAGCAGACAATTATCGAATATCTCATGAAACATAACTATTACCCATCTTCTAGGAAAGGAAATGAAGGAGGGAGGTAGTAGAATAGTAATAAAGCAACAGAGAACAAAAATGCAGTCGTCTTGATGTTTGATTTAGGCAGCTGCCTGCTTTTTTAAGACCAGAAAGGGAGAGCTGGTACAGAGCATGCTAAATTCCTCCTCCTCTAGAGCTCGGTGTGAAGTTCATTGCAGATCTTCCTAGAGCAGATATAAAAGTGAGGCCCCAACCCAGCAAGGTCACTTAGCCCACATGGTGCTTCTAGCTGAACTGGTTTTTTTTTAGTCCTAGCATCCCGGCAATGACACATCTTAGCATCTGCCTCCATGCGCCTTCCTTGCACCTTTAATTATATGCTTTCTTCTTAGCTTCCTGGCCAGATCTTCAGAGCACCATTGTACATTGGGAAATAGCTCCCTGCTCTCCATCCCAGTGGTTACATCCGTGTGCTATGTGAAGTGAGTGTTACAGGTTGTAAAACACCCTGGGTTCATCAGCAAGCACAAATACAGGCTATGCAGAGAATGGATTGAGAGCAGCCCTGAGGAGAAGGACTTGGGGGTGTTGGTGGATAAGAAGCTCAACATGAGCTGGCAACATGCACTTGTGGCCCAGAAAGCCAACCGCAGCCTGGGCTGCATCCCCAGCAACGTGGTCAGCAGGGCGAGGGGGGGGATTCTGCCCCGCTCTAGGGAGACCCCCCTGCAGTGCTGCCTCCAGCTCTGGGGCCACAAACATACATGGGACCCCATGGGGACACCAACAGGTCCATATCCAAAAGGACATGGGCCTGTTGGAGAAGGTCCAGAGGAGGCCCACAAAGATGATTAGAAGGCTGGAGCCCCTCTGCTGTGAGGACAGGCTGAGAGAGCTGGGGAGGTTCAGCCTGGAGAAGAGAAGGCTCCAGGGAGACCTTCCAGCCCCTGCCAGTCCCTAAAGGGGCTCCAGGAAAGCTGGGGAGGGACTCTGGATCAGGGAAGGGAGCCATGGGACGAGGGGGAATGGTTTTAAACTGGAAGAGGGGAGATTTAGATGAGATATTAGGAAGAAATTCTTCATTGTGAGGGTTGTGAGACACTGGAACAGGTTGCCCAGAGAAATTGTTGAGGACACATCCCTGGAGGTGTTCAAGGCCAGGTTGGAGGGGACTTTGAGCAACCTGGGCTGGTGGGAGTTGTCCCTGCCCAGGGCAGGGGGTGGCACTGGGTGGGCTTTATTGGTCCCTTCCAACCCGAACCATTCTGTGATTCTATGAGTTTGCTAAGAGAGGTGCTGCACATGTTTAGGATCATGATTGTAAAGTCTGTGATGTCTTCCCTGCACAGTTTGGTTTTACATAAAACCAATTACTATCTGAATGATGAGAAAAGTGGCCCATTGCAGGCCGGATGAGGAATCCCTGGCTCTTATAAAAGCTCAGTGCTGTCACTGGGAGCTACTTGTTATGTAAATCTGGAAATCTGACAGATGAAGTAAAGAAGTGGAGATGTGTTTTCTGAGAGGAAAACTACTTTAATTCTTTACAGTCCTTGTGTATGTGAACAATAGTGTTATCTGGGGGATAGGAAGCATCTCTGCTATTTCCTGAATAAGCTTGCTGGCCCCCTTCCAACTTTTAAAAAGGGGGGGGGAGGGGTGGGGGAGGGCGGTGGGGGAAGGCAAAAAAAAGGCATGCTTAGCATGGGTGTATGACATTGGCAAATACCAATGGTGTTCTATTGTATCAGTGTTGGAGATTTTATGTTTGCCTTCCTGGAAGTGACTGTTTCTTCCACAATCAGTTGATTCACTTATTCCTCCTGGATGATGCTATTTCCTTGAGCCTTGAATGCACTCCTCGTCAGGCGGAAATACCAGATGTGACTCTGGTCTTGTTCCCTGGGGTAAGTCATTGCCATCGACAGAATCTTGTCACCCACCTGGATGAGTATAGAGTCACTGAGAGCCTTCTTTTCCTGTAGTCCAATTTATTTTGGTTAGTTTGGACCAAATATTTAATGATCCTGATCTCTGACTTCCTCTGACTTCCAGAGGAAGTCAGAGATCTCCCTGAGATTGCTCTAAATGAGCTGTACAAGGTTCTTCACCCAGATTTCAGTCTGTGAGCAGTTTTCCTCACAGCCTAGGTGGTACTTTCTGCCTCTTTGCACAGACAAGATGTCTGACAAACCCTCAGAAAAATCTTAGTGAGTCGAAGGGGAAAATGTTGAACTGAAGTAACACAAGGGCATGGCAACTTGGTGTGTGGGCCAGGGAAAGGCATGTGGAGATGCTCGGGGCTTGCTCTGAAGGGCTCAAGATGGTTGGGACCAACATGTTTTCCTCAATGCCATGGAGGCTGGTGGAAAACTCTGCAGTGTGGTTCATCCGGACAGGCTGGAAGGGATGGAAACTGGATATCAGAATGGCTTTTGATGTCAGATAGGTTATTCAGATAGTCCTGGTGGCTGGAGATGGCACAACTGAAAAATAACAGGACTTCTTATGGGCAGTGTTACTGTCCTTTCACGTGTTCATAGTGCTGGATAAAAGTGGGTGGGAAAGGCTGTCTGCTGAGCTTTCTCAGCTAAATATCTTGTAAAAACAGGGACTGACAGGAGAAAGACGATACTGTCTTTGCCATCTTCAGGAAAATGTGGTAGGAAAAGGGCTGGTTTTGCAAGCAATGGTGTTTTGTAGGATTGGATGCTTGGTGAGTTTGACAAGACGTTGTTATAAGGCTGTTGGCCACCTGGACCCTTACCTAGGAAAGGCAGCATGAAGTCTCTTAGCTGTGGTTTAGCCATGCTTCAGGGCCTGGGGCACACAAGGTCTCCTTCATCCTTATTTTCTAAATTGTGTTTTTTGATGTGTTTGTAAGAGCTGGTTCAAATTTATTCCAGCACAAGCAACGTTCACCCATTGTGCTGAACAAAGGGCTCCCCAGAAGGCCAAAGAGATGGTTAAGAGCATGCATAGGGAACGAAGCTATACCATAAGGGAGGAAGACATGAGATTTCTTTTTTAATCTGTTAATACATTTGTTGAAAGATGGAAGTTCCAACCCAAAAATGGGGAAGGAAGAAAATTTAAATTCCTTTATTTTGGAATGGCCCCTAAATATGTTGCTTTTATGTATTTGAAATTATACTCTTTGACTTTATGATTTGAAATAGCACTGATCTAAACTGTAAGTAAAAATTAATTAAATGACTCAGACATCATAAATCCGTTACTTTCTGGTCAAACTAAATATTTGGTTGACCTAACATAGTTTCTCTCGGATACTTTTCCCTAGGAAAGCACATTGTCTTGCATACCTTCTTCTCAAGTTTTCATTTGGATCATCAAACTGAAAAGTTCCCTTATCTAATTCCAGGTAGCGATAATTATTTTTTTTCTGTTGTTTCTACACTGAGAAATCTATTTTTTCCCCCCAGGGAAGTGTCTGCAATCAAGATTTTCCATTGCTAGTCTCTTGTGAAATGCATTCTTCTTGAATTAGAAGGGACCTGCCTGTTGGCATGGGAAGTACTTAAACCTGCCAGGGAAACAGAATAAAGTAAATACAGGAGAATCAGAAAACTAAGATACTGTTTCTGATAGCACCCTTGCACTGAGCCCTGAAAGAGTATTCTATAGAAAGAAGGGGTCTAGCATGCTGTGCCAAAGAAGATGCTTTTATTCTGTTTATCTGGACTCTTTTGATACCTCTGTTGAGGAAGCATGTTGATAGGAAGAATATTCTGTTACACAAAGCAGCATCCTGTCTCTGGTCTTCTGTAGTCTGTGATGTCAGAAGAAATACGTGGAAGAAAATCGATTCCTCAGTGTAGCGTTTAGGCATTGCTGGTGGCGGGTCTTGGCTGTTAAATTCAGTTTAAAGCATCTGAAGGGTCTACTGAAACAGTTCAGACCTTAGAAAGAAACAAAAAAGAAATGCTGAAAGGTTAAGAATCTCCTACCGGCATTTTCCTGGAAAACATGGAGTGTTACAGGTGCTGTTGTACAGCAAAGAGAAGGTTGAACAGTCTTCAAACACTGGCAATCACAAAAGACTGCAGTCAAGTAGAAGATGGACCCTATCCAGGCAAGAGTCAGGAAGATGCATCTCTAAGCAAAGTTCCCTGGAGATGAAAGCAGAGGTGGCTCTTGCCCCAGAGGCATCAAAGCCTTTTATTTTCTCTGTTTTCCTTGGGAAAATGTTTTAAAAACCCCTGCGCTGATTATTTCATGCCTGAGAGGTTTAGAAGAAGGGCAGTTTGTATCGTTAGACCTCCCTGGTCCTCCTAGGATAGATGAATTGCTGAAGAGGCGTTTGAAGATTTCATTCCATTTTGGTTTTCCCTCATTGTCTTCAGCCTCTTGCATTGATGGGGAGGGCACGGAGGAGCCCTCAGCTTTCCCTGGATTTCAATGAAGTCATAAGAAAGCAGCCTGCTCTTCATTTTATTTTTCACAAAATGCTTTGAAGGTTTAATGCTTTTTGTGACAAGCTGCGTGCTCATGAAAAGGGGCTCTGGTGAGCAAGGAGAGGAACGAGCTTTGAGGCAAAAACCACTCAATAACCACCCCCTCTCGAACCAAGGGTTCACGTGTCCCCTCTGCCTCTCCCCGAGAGGGAAAGGGAGCTGAAGCTGAGTGAAAAATGATCACAGAGTTTTCAAAACAAATTCCTGGATCGAGTGTGCCGTCTGCCAATCACCGCCCCGAACACGCCGTACGCTTGTCTCCTTTTGTCTGGTCTTTTTTCGGATGCGAGCTGTGTGCGGTGACGGGATTGTCTTACAGCCTGTTTGTACACTCGTCTATAATACAATTTGCCCGAGATGGCCCTGGTCCAGTTGTAGGCCAGTCCTGGAAGCCCTCAGGCAGGAGAGGAGGAGCTGGGCTGTTCATCCTTCTCCAAACACCTCTACCTGGGGTTTCTTCTGACCTCAAGTTTGTGGTCATATATATATATATGTATATATATATTTACATATATTTTTCTTTTGTTTTGAGCTGGGAGGTTTGATACATTCATACCCTTATTTCTCAGGATCTCTTATCCCCTGATGCTTGTCCCACCGGTTTCACCTCTCAGCTCAGGGAAGACCAGGGCAGGTTTTATCTGACTTAGGAGGAGGAACCTAAAACCTTGTTGAGAATTTTTTTTCAGTGTGGTTTTTTTTTTTTTTTTTCCCAGGGTTTAGTCAGTCGTATACCCCATTCAGGACCAAGCGCTTCTCTCATTTCACATTAGATCTTCCAAAGAGGAGCCATTTCTAGAGCTGTGTTAAGGTGGCAAAGTATGTTTTTATATATATATGTATCTGTATGTGTACATACAATACCACTCCCCCTGCACATACAGATATCTTTGACCTGAAGTGCTTTCCTCCAGCGTTCCTAAATTCAAAGCATCTGAAAAGAAGTGCTTTTAATTTAAGTGAATTTCTTATTACAGCTTTCCAACAGAAGCGGGGCTCAATCATGGATAATCTTAGCTTGCAATCATCCTGTCCAAAATATTTTAATTCAAAAAATTATTACATACCATTTCATTTTATTAACCTACTTATCTACATTTGTAAAGAGCCCACAGATGATCCGGGACTGCATTATACTAGGCCCTATACAAATATGAATTGGATCTGAAACCAATTAGAGGCTCAATTTCAACATGTAGGTCAGTCATTAATCTCTGGTTTGCCAGACAATATAGCTACTTTCTCCAGCACAATAGCTACACAGCTATATTTTGGGAATGGGATTCAGAAGAAATTAAGCTTGCATGTAAGACTGTAATTGTTGCATCTCCGCTAGCAGGAAACGCTATCAGCATCTGGTTTAGCACTGATGTATAATGTATTTGTTAATGGTCCAGAAAAGTGGGTTGTGAAGATGCAAGGGTCAAAGTCTCATGTAATTAGGGAGATTAGCCAAGACTGAAGGATTTCAGGAGGCGGGGACCAAGCTAGCAGGATGGGCAGGATGATAGCGGGTGGAAGTCAGTGCTGACAGCACCGAAAGACAGTTTACGCCGTGGAAGGCATAATTTGAGCTTCTGGTATGATAACTGCACCCTAAGCGAATGGTAGCTGTGGGGAAGAGGGGGTGAGGCAGATCTGGCATGGCAATAGTGAAAATAGTGATAAACATATGAGGATTACAGCAGGATAAAAAAACCCCACGTGTCATAATATCAACGAAAGACCCTTTCCTGAGCTGCTCTCTGATCCTTGCATCTAATAGAGTGTATGGAGTAGAAATAGAAGTTGTCAAGATGACAAACAGTAGAACTAAAGCGATATTAATGAAAAGTCTAGGGTCATTTAATGTAAAGAGATGACTAAATGGGGACATGAGAGATGTAAAATATAAGAAATGATAGGCCAGTGAATCAGCGGCTCCTTTTCTTATGAAGCACAAGTAGCAATTGCATGTAACTATTGAAAATAGTAATAATAAAAAAACACATGCAAGGAACCATGACGTTTGTACTTTTTACAGAGGACACAAGCTGGGGAGCTTGGTCTCTAGATATTATCAAGGCTGAGGACCTGTGTACGTGACATCTCAAGACAGTTCATCATTGCTGGTGCTGTGTCAAAGACATGGTGGTGTGGTTGTGCAAGCCTGGAAGGGAGGGAAGGAGGCGAGTGAGAAACACTCTGGGGTTCCCTGTCTTTTCTCCAAAGCATTTGGTTCCAGGCTGCAGTCGAAGATGGATTCTCTGTGGTACCTCTTCTCTCCAGAAAAGGCCTTGTTGTGTACTACATTTCTCCAGGCTGGGGATGGATTTAAATTTGTGCTGTAGGTAGAAGGTTCAGGGCTCTGTGATCTCCCAGATCATTCCCTTCCTCCTATTGAAACGTGCAGAGGAAAAGGGCTCCATCCCTGCTCTGCAGCCGTGGTGGGTGCGTGCGTGGCGGAGGTGTGCGGGACCAGGCAGCGCGGCACAACGGCAGCATCTCGGGGGACGTTGTGTCGCAGAGGGGTGGTGGGCGGCTGGGGAGGAAGCCTGCCTGAGGCTAAATATAAAGCCTGGGGGGCGGGTGGGGGATCTCCCCACAGGCACACATCTGCTCTGGGGCTGGCGCTGCTCCAGGCATCCTTCTCACCTACCCCACTGCGGTCCAAAGTGGTTGGTCTCTCTGGTTGCTGTCACATTGAAATTAGCTGGAGAGAGACACCTCACCCATTTCCTCGCCTAGTTTCTATGGTGATATTCCACTCAACTCTCTTCAGCAGGTCTGAGTTTATTTCCCTGCAGATAAGGCAGCCTATGCTAATATACCGCAGCCTGGGCTCTATATCTTGGCAACAAGCCGAGGGTTCGTACCGCTGAAATTAAATGGCTCTAGGTAGAACGTATTTCACGCTGGCTTTGGCAAGGGCTGGCATTGTCTCATAAAATAATATTTTGATTGTTTATTGCTGCTGTTTGACACCCTAAGCTGGAAGGCTGGGAAGCACATGGAAATGTGCATTCTCATGTTCTTCTTCTGTGCTCCCTGGTGCAGAATGCTTAGGGACCTCCAGCTCCGGCTTGGTGAAGGCTGAAATACAGTGCAGGATGTAGGAGGAAAGATGTGTGAGAGAAGGGTGTTGGAAGCAGTGGGAAAAGGGCTGTTCTAGGGATGTTCAGGCTGGTTAGATCTGCATAGACTCCAGGTGAGTAATTCACACCCTTTCCCTCCGTGAAGGAGCTGCTGCAGTTCTCATCCCCACTCCATCTAGAAGGTCTTTGTGTTTTTCCTCCACCTGCATTTTTCTCCAACATGTCCCGAATGCTTTGGCAAGGGAAGGTGATGAATGTCTCTCCATGCCCAAGGGGGATGATGGGGATCACTCTCTTGGGGCTGGTGTGGTCCCATCCAGGCTATTTGCTGAACACCTTCCCTTATGTTGGCTGACGGGGCTACAGCTCATCCATCCTTGCAGAAACTAGAAACTGTCAGTCATTGAGGTCCCCAAGGACCCTGTCCTTCACTTGCACCCCAGAGAAGAAGGCTCGGTCCCACTGCTTGCTGCACCAAGTATTGCAGAGGGTTGTGCAGCAGTTTAGCTTTGACTGTGGTGCTATTTGGGAATGGAGATGTCTTCTTTAGCCTTCTCCAAAGAAAATATGGTTCCAAACCTGCCTTTGCACCAGCACTGTTGCTGTGACAGGACTAGACTCTCCCTTTCGATGTGTGAAGTGGTTTGTTCCTGCCAGACAACACGACATGTTTACTGAGGTTCACCTACCTGGGTCGCTCCGGCACGTTTGCTGCAGAAGGCAGGCAAATAGACTTGGGGAGAAAATGGAACCCCCCAACCCAGCAAGCCAGACTGTGGCCTTTGAAAGGACCTGAGAAGTACAGACAATTATTTTAATGATTTAATATAATTTCCTGCAGGTGGGTAACCCGGGGGGAAGAGGAAGGCTGGGAATATTGTAGCGGAGCTCATGGCGGAGTGATGCTGGTGATCATGGTTTTGCTCTGAGCAGGAATACTCCTGCCCAGCAGGAAAAAGAGGACAGGCTGTCCCAAATGTTGTGGCTGTGCCCTGGGGCCCGGGGACATTGCAGTGCCTCGTGGAGCTGGCAGCGCAGCTGAGACCTTGTAAAGTGATAACACATTGAGGGCCACCTCGTTTTGCACAGGTGATCATTGGACTGTCAGCTCACGTCTTTCTCATTACTACTTTTTCACCTCCGTGGCCCCAGGCTAAAGCCTGCCTCGAAGGGCTGCCATCTTGAGAAGTGTCTCGGAGTCTCAGTAATGCTGACTCTTCCCTACGGTTGCTGTGTGAGCAGGCAAGAAAGCAGGTCTGTTGTGGGCTCAGACGGCATCTGTGCCTTCGCAGGGAATGTGGTGGCACCATCAAGTCTCCTGCGATGTGACGCAGGTAGTTGGCTGCTTCCCTGATACACTTCACACCTCTCAGAAGTATGACTGATCTCACCAGTGGCATTTTAACATACCCACCACTGAAGCTCGGGGCTGGCATTTCCAGCAAATTCTCTTCCTTTTCAAGGGGCCGCGGTTTAGAGGAGACCTGTGAAAATAAATGAAGATTTCACTTAGGAAGTTGCAAATTTAAGCTCATCCCAGGCTCCCCCTGGAGATGCTGCCCACCTCACACAGTTGAGGGGACTGAGAGTGGAGCATCATCAAAGCATGGGCTCAGCTCCCACCACCTGTGATCAACCCTCAACTCCTTGGCCAGCCTTGGCAGCCAGGGACCTTGTCTGGGGAAGGGAGGTGTTAATCCCGCCCGGGGTTGGAGAAGGGATTTGGGGAAAATTACTGCTGTTTCTGATGGGCTCAGAGCCCACTTGCAATGAGTGTTATAGAAAAACCACAGCACAAGAAGCACTCGGTCCCAGGCTGGCTCCCTGAATGTCCTGACTCCATAGGCAGTACAGGCATGGTCTCCTTCCTCTATGTTTTTAAGAACAAAATGTTTTCTTGGACCCAAATAGAGGATATTGATGTAGTGGGTAGGATTGGAGAGTTCAGGAAACCTTCTAAATTTACTCCAAGGCTCCAGGACACTTATGGATCCAGAGAACTGTCCAACTCCATGTTTTATACGGAAAGTTTAGTACGTTTGTAGTTATAGCCACTAGGCAACTACAGGCAACTGACCTGTGTTGCAGCTAATTGTGCTGCTTTGGTTTATTTTTGTCCATCTCAGACTAACAGCTTGTATGTCTGACAGAAGCTTGCTTTTTCTTTTCCCCTTCCAGTGAAGGATTATTAATAGATGAGGCATCAACAAAGAAAAGACCATTTGAGAAATAAGATGGGACACTTGCTCTACGGTGGAAAAAAACAACAGCACACACCCACATGAAACATTCTTTTCTTTAAAAAGAACATTGACAAGAAAGCCCTCTTTCCTTCGGGAGGCATTCATATTCCCCAGAGTTCATGATTCAGCCAGCATTTCTGCCCTCTTCAAATAGATTAAAATCCAAAGGACTTTTTTTTCCCCTACCGTGCTTGAATGATTTTAACTTAGGTCAGATGCTGACTTGCAAAAGGCTGGGCTTAAGCATCATCTCCTTTTATCGCTCCTATCTGAGACTTCATGGTCTCTCTTCAGGCTTTAAATAAAATGGGACTAAACATAATAAAATCGCGTGCTTCAGGGCAAAATGTTATTACCTGAAGGGAGCAGGAAGAAATTGTTTTCCTCTTGTGAAGATCACTGATTAATGCAGTGTGGGTTGATGGTGCTTCTTTCTGATGCGCCGTTATGGGCTACCACTGGAAATGGACTCCATGGGCCAAAGCTCTTTGCTTGTGATATGCGGATGGCTTGTTTCATAGGGCTTGGAAAGTAGGTTCTGAGAAGCAAAGAAACTTTATCTTCAGGCTCCAGGAGATTTTGGATTCAGAGATGAAGTAGGACTTCACAGCAGAGTAATACAGAGGAGCTTAAAGTGTTTGCGGAGAAGGAATGTGTTGCCTCTGTTCAGGCACTGAGCCATTCCCAGGGTGCCACCACCCATGGGATGCTGCTGCCCTGGCCACGCTTTCTGTTTGGCCTCCCGTGAAAGCCAAGTGACATATTTGTCCTGAAAACTTGGCCCCTGTGGTGCCATAATGCATTTTCTCTCAGCTGGACAAGCAGACTCCAAATGCAGAAATGGTTTCAGAGAAGAATTTAGTTTGTCAATGCAGAACCTGCCCCATTTCCCCAGGGATTCTGGTGAAAGATCTCCTTCATTAGGTAAATGGAAGAGTATTGGGAGCACTGATGGAAAAATTGAAATGTCACTGAGTTTAGCAGGAGAGGTTTTATTTGAAAGCCTTGAGCCACCTTCAGCGTGGCTACCAGGTGGGTAATAGCCTGGAGCTGATCTTTGCCAGGTGGCTCAAGCCCTAATTGTAGTCCTGGGACCAGGTGAGTGAGGGCAAAGTTTAAAAAGGCAGAGGATGAGCAGCCTCTCCACCGGTGCCAAAGGGAGAGGTTGCTGCTGGCTGAGGCTTGTGTGCAGAGGGCAGCTGAGCCGAGAGCTGGGTGCTGGCATCACCTGTGGGGCTGAAGACATACTTGCTCCTGAATTCCTCCCATCTGTGAAGAAAAAGGGTAACAGAACATGTCTGGTCTAGGTCTTTGTCTGTTGTGTCTCTTGAGAATGCAGGTTTCTTGGGGCTCAGCATGTGTCTTACATGTGTAAAACTCAATGTTTGTATGAGGTATGGTGGGGTGTTGACCAGGATGAGTTTGCTAAGGCTGTTGTGGTGTTGCATGATGTGTGGTTGGAAGGTGGCTGGTTTCTGAACCTCAGGCTGCTGTTCCCATGCTGTAGCATCGCTTTGGTTGAACCTGCCTGTTATTTTCCCATAGTGACACAGATATGGCTGTTCTTTTGACAGATAAACCTTCAGAAGCCCCTTTGGAAAGAGAACAAAGGCTCTGCCATTATCTTTAATGGTGAGCCATGAAAGCTGCATGTTACGTGATGTAGGGAAGACAGCAGAAGTGCCAGGCCTGCCTGCCAAAGGTGGCTGACTTTGAGACATCACTATTAAAGACGTTGTCTCCTGGGTTAAACTATTTCCTCATAGAGCCAGGGTTTCACTTGAACCAGGCCTCAAGTCCTCCCTGATTTGGGAGTGCGTGTTGGAGAAGGGTGAGCAGGCTCAGATCCATGTCTGGGACTTCTTGATTTACACAATAGCTGCATGTGTAATTACAACTTAGTCATCTAGGGTCATCCGGTCCTAGTTTTGCCAGTTGTCCTGTTTGCTGCACATGAAAAGGAAGTAGCCGTACGAGCAGCACATTGATCTATCCCAGGACCTTCTGGTGTGATGGGCTGTATTTCTTCTCTGTCCTGTTGGCTGCAGATAATCCGTGGCTCAGGTACCATTAAAATTTTAAAAATCCTCTAAGAAAGGGATGTAAAAAGCCTGTGTTATAGTTACGGAACTGATATCTGAGTTTCACAGAAAACAAGAAACATAATGTCTCCAAGTTATATATCTGAAATGCAGATATCTGCTGAGACTCCAACCGCTTTCCCAGAAGTACAGGCACTGAAACTACTAACCTGCTGGCTATAGGAGGACCTGTACAAACAAGAAGGGCACGTAACAGTGGCTGTGGGATTCATAACTTTGCAAACTGTGTTTTTTCTTGAAGTTAAATCCTTAATCTTATTAACAGTTCTATTTATAAAGTACCTTCTTGGAGAAGCTTAAGGTGTTGCACAAGCTATGAAAATGCACTAATAAAGAAAATAGCCTCATAAAAAAAGTATAGAAATGAAAAGAAGTACTAAAAAGGCACTATTGCGAAGATAGCAGCTGTTGCGACTCATGTATTGATGTCAAAATTGTCCCTTCTTATGCTATGTAAAGATTAATACTTTGTCACTGGGAGCTCAGATGACACAATGACAGGACCAGGGAAAGGTTTTGAGTGGAGCAGGAGAGATGGAAAGAGTGAAGTCAAAGCAAAGGATGCCTTGGCGACTTTG
The DNA here is from genome assembly GCA_947846985.1 of Fratercula arctica. Lineage (NCBI taxonomy): Eukaryota > Metazoa > Chordata > Aves > Charadriiformes > Alcidae > Fratercula > Fratercula arctica. The sequence goes on from CANTUZ010000016.1 coordinate 9,710,589, forward strand.
TAAAGTGAGGGATGTCACCTGCTGCGTCAGCCTGGACCAGAACAGTGTCCTGTGCCCCTGAAGTGAATCGGTTCCCACCGGGGCTCGGTGCAGCTCTTCGTTACGTACCTGCCGTCCTCCCCTGGGCTGTCTGGGGCCAATGAAGTGAGCACAATAACTGGTCTTTAACCTGAAGCATTAATGAACAGAGCACAGTGCTGCAACCCCCGGGCTTATGTGTGCACGCAAAAGCTCTGCCCAGACAATGCAAAGGTGTCCTCTTGGTATTTGTCTTGAACCAGGGATCTTGTGGCTTCGCGCTTACTTAGAGGTAGGAAATCTGTGCCGTCCCCTCACCTGTTCCTAACCATCCCCATCCTGCAAAGTTTCTGGTCCAAGGATTTCCAGACCCGTGGTTCCTGAGCACCGGTGCTCTCCCAGGTTGTGATAAAGGCTGTGTTGTCCTTGGTGTGCATTCAGTAACGCGCGATGGCAGGGATGTGTGGGGTCTGCAAGCTGTGCTGGGGGTGTAAAAGGTTAGAGACAGGGGAGATGTGCAAAAAAGTGGCTTATCCGGTTCCCTCTGCTGAGCCCAGAGACAGCCTCGACTATTGCACAACACTGGTGGCACAGCAAATTGTGCCTTTTGTAAAAAAAAGTGGGTTTTTTAATCAGTGGCAATTGCTATGTGATTTCGCAGAAAGAGGAGCAAAACATACCCCCGCTTCCATCCCCACCTCCGTTTTCAGCCCCCAGTTTATTCTGCCTAGTCTATTTTTGACTTCCCAGAGTTACTGGGAGAACAGGATTAGCAACTGATCATTTATGCTGATTTTCTAAGTGCTGAAATGTCTTTCATTAGAACTGTCATTCAAGAAAAAATGTTAAATTGTGCGTTCAGTTTCATCGCGTGCTGCAACTACGGATGCAGCTTATATCCATGTCTCCGCGATGGAGAAATGTGGGTGCTGCTGGTTGGGATATTGCCTTGTCTTGAAAGGAAGAGAGGGGCCAGTAGAAGCAGCTGGAGGGGGTAGTTGGTCCGAGCTGTGCCGGATTACATCCCTCTGTGGTCCCTGAAAGCTGTTGCCTGCTAGAATTAGTCGCATGGAGCGGGAGCTGTGTGTCGGAGCGGTGCTGTGCATGATCCCTGCTTTTGTGCAGCCACAGGTGAAGATGCTCTCAGGGCCTGAATAAAGCAAGGGCTTGTTTATTAGCAGTGCTGACATGAAGAGTCTACTTTTACCTTGGTGGAGGCTGTGGAAAATGCTTCCCAGTGTCTGATTTAGAGACCTTTACGGTCTGAAGATGGGGGTGTGCCTCTCTTCAGGATGGAGGTGATGTGGAAACGTGCCAGCCCAGTAAAAGCTTTCAGCAGGGCTCCCCGGAGGCGATGCAGCAATGGTCTCCCCGTGCTGGGGATGGGAGGCTGAGAAGGGATCTGGCCTCCAGCTCATCCTGCTTGTTAACCCCTCCGTGCCAGGCCAGGCATCCCGCTCCTTCTCCCTGGCACTTGGGGGTTTTTCTGGAGGTGTTTCCCACTGCTCAGCTCCAGAGCTGCCCACAGCTTTGCCGATATCCCACCAGGCGCTCAGCAGGCTCTCCCTGCCCTTCCAGGCTTCAGCAAGGGCGCTGGGGTTGTACATGGCAAATAATTGGGCCTGGCCTGTGATCACCTACTTCATTGCCTTTGTAACCGCAGGCAGCATCTGCAGCGTTGAAAGGCTGCTGCAATTACCCACCTTGCCACCCATTGCTCCTCTCCGCAAGCTCCGTTTTGATCCACGCTACTCCTGGCAACTTGTAGCATTACCTACCCGTGTTTTGATGTTCTGAGACTGAAGTATGTTGGAGGCACCATAAAAATTGCATGTAATTATCCTTGGTCTGGGTCTGTGGGAGCAAGAAAACATCAATATTGATGTGTGACAGCATTTATGTTTTATGTGCGAGCATATATCTCCTCTCCTCCATATTCAGCAGGAGTTTTTGATCGCTGCCTGTGTGCTGCACCATTAGAGCTGCTCTCGTGCTGTTTCCTTTCCCCCTGGGGCTGGGGGCTGGATGCTGCGGTGGCCTCTGGAGCTCATTCCGGCGGATGGAGCCCAGCCCTGGGGTCTGGCAGCGGCTGCGCAGCCAGGAGAGGGGCGACAGCTTCCCAAAGTGTCTCTGCACCGGGTTTCATGTCTGTCTGTACTTCTGTACCACCGCTGACATCGATGAATAATTCAGGCTGAAAGATGGAAGAGGGAGGATGAGCGCTCTTGTGGCTGGGAGAAGGGAGGTGGTGGGGAGAGAGGAGCCATCACAATCCTGCAACGTCCACGGCCCAGGGAAGGGAGGGGGTCAGGCAGCAGTGTGGGTGTTGGTGGGGACATATCCATCGGTGCAGAGACAAAAGAGAGGGCAGTGCTGTCTGTGGAGGGAACTCAATCCCCTCTCCTCAGCCTGAGGATGCAGGGGGTGTGCTACAGGGGAAGGGACGGGTGGTGCAGAGAGGGGCTGGTTGTGCTCTGCAGTGTTTGGGGACACTCCACCCCACATGGGAGAAAATCCTCAGCGACTCTGGTTCTCCCTGGCTTGCCCTTAAATCACAGCCAGGGCCAGGCATTTCCCACCTCACTTTCCCTTCTGCACCCAACCAGCAGCTCCTGCTCTGACCTTTCTTTCCAGTGTTGGTTGTGTTTGGACCATGTTGCTTAACAGGCAGCTGGACTTCAGTGGGAATTTGTGCCCTGACGATCTTCAAATGTCTGTCCCCTAAGAGGAGCGTGCTGGGCAAACCCTCCCAGGGCAGGGGGGGATGGGGGACCACAGGGTAGTTTGTGCAGAAGAGGCAGCAGTGGGGCTAGCGGGCAAAATGCTGCAGCCCCGATGGACCACATGTGCTGGGACGGACCAGGGGAAGCACCCCAGCCTGGGCTGTGCAGGGTGGGTTTCCAAAGGGACCTTCCTATGTCCAGTTGTGACTCGCTCTGAGGCAGAGTGAACAACAGGGAACTCCATCTGAACATAAGGAAAAACTTCTTTGAGGGTGGCAGAGCCCTGGCACAGGCTGCCCAGAGAGGTGGGGGAGTCTCCGTCTCTGGAGACATTCCAACCCCGCCTGGACGCGTTCCTGTGCCACCTGCTCTGGGTGACCCTGCTCTGGCCGGGGGTTGGACGGGATGATCTCCAGAGGTCCCTGCCAACCCCCGCCATTCTGTGATTCTGGGAGCCTGGAATGAGTCTGGATGAGCCATTTGAGAGGGTTAAATAACAGAGCCACACAACAGAGAGAATCTGTGGGGCAGCGGCATGTTCCCCTTTGGGAGAGTGTATGTGTGTGTAGGGTAGGAAGCATCAGGGATGGTGGGATCTGCCTGTCTTCTCACAGCAGCATTCTTGTAGCACCACAGCCTCAGTAGTACCAAAGTAGGTGCACCTTTAAGGCTTCCAAACCTTTTGCAGCTTTAATGAACGTGGATCTTGGCTTGAGAGCAGCCCTGAGGAGAAGGACTTGGGAGTGCTGGTGGACGAGAAGCTCAACATGAGCCGGCAATGCGCACTTGCAGCCCAGAAGGCCAACCGCAGCCTGGGCTGCATCAAAAGAAGCGTGGCCAGCAAGGCGAGGGAGGTGATTCTGCCCCTCTGCTCCGCTCTGGTGGGAACCCACCTGGAGTGCTGTGTCCAGCTCTGGAGTCCTCAGCACAAGAAGGACATGGAGCTGTTGGAACAGGTCCAGCAGAGGGCCAAGAAGATGATCCGAGGGCTGGAGCACCTCTGCTGTGAGGACAGGCTGAGAGAGCTGGGGTTGTTCAGCCTGGAGAAGAGAAGGTTTTGAGAAGACCTTAGAGCCCTTCCAGTATGTTAAAGGGGGCTACAGGAAGGACGGGGAGGGGCTTTTTATCAAGGAGTGTAATGATAGGACACAGGGTAACGGCCTCAAACTGAAAGAGGGGAGATTTAGATGAGATCTGAGGAAGAAATTCTTCACTCTGAGGGTGGTGAGCCCCTGGCCCAGGTTGCCCAGAGAAGCTGTGGCTGCCCCATCCCTGGAGGGGTTCAAGGCCAGGTTGGACGGGGCTTGGAGCAACCTGGTCTGGTGGGAGGTGTCCCTGCCCAGGGCAGGGGGTTGGAACGAGGTGGTCTTTAAGGTCCCTTCTAACCCGAACCATTCTGTGATTCTGTGATCTTGAATCTTGTGCACTGGGGTCTTGCTGACACCCCTCCTGCGCAGGGAAAACAATCTGGTGTTTCTGAATGGGGCAAGGCTGGTAGGAGAGAGTGGCAAATTGATGGTGCCACAGGACATGAGACGTGGACAGACAGAGGCTCTGATGGCTGTGGAGTGGTCCTCTGGTGCGTGAGGCTCTGGACTGGCGTTTTGTGATGCTTTGGGACAAAGAAAATATTTAAGCCATGCTGTGCACGGGTGCATACCCGTGCGGAGGTCACGCTTACACCACGCTTCTGGCCCCCTGGGTGTCTATCCTGGTGATTAAGGATTTGCTGTAGTCCTCAGGGAGCTGTGCCCGTTCCGCACGGCCATACCCGGGAAGAGCGTCTGGCCCGCTGAGCACGCTCCACGCACAGGATTTCACCGGCTTCTTCCTACTGCAGCTCATTATTCCTATTCTCAGCTCTCAGAGGGGTGATTTGATGAGAAATGCCACCGCTCTGGTATTTGTAACTGTGAATGGTGTCTCCCAGGGGAAGCTGCCATTTTGCTAATACCGCATCAAAATGGATTTCCTTCCCAGATATGAAGTAAACCACAGAAATGGGGGGGGGGGGGGAAAAACCAAACCAGAAAAAGACTCCCTCCTAGTCACTATGAAATTTATACTTCTCCATACATTCAGGAGGGAAATGACATTTCCTGTGCTTTTTTTTTTTTCTCCTGTGGTCACTTTTAAAACGTCCTTTGCTTGAGATGGCTGCATGACTTTGGCCCTTTCAGTAAATACAGCGCAGTATCTATTTAGCTAAAGCAGATGTGGTCACGGTACGTCATCAGGTTGTCGGTGTTGGCTCCTTTTTATTTTTAAAGCTTTCCTAATTACAGTCGAGACACCCAGAAACATTTTTTCTGCAGCTTGCTCCCCTTTGTTGAAATTAGTTGCTTTGATGAGGACGAGCTATTATGCTTCAAAGTGAGGTTGGGTTCTTGTAAGTGATGCTGTAAATTGGGTACCACGGGCTGCTCGCGTCGAGTGAGAGCTGAGGATAGAGATTCTACCCTTAAATTAAACACTAGTTCAGCTTCCCTGGACAATGCTGACAGCTTTCCTGGAGTATGTTTGTTCACTATGACATTTCCAAGAAAAATCAAGTAATTCACAGTTATTTTGAAAATGTAAAATTTTTGATGTTGGACTTTGCGGGTTGAGCGTCCCCCATTATCTCGTAGGAGGAGGATGGAGATTTAGGTGGTCGATCTCAAGAGCTTTGCTTTGCTGTCCCTGGTTTGGTGGGTTCATTCCTCTACTCATAAATCTAATCTGATTGCAAACAGACTGACACCGAATAAGTATTGTTTTTTTTTTTTTAAAAAAAGCCTTGCTTCCCTAAAGTGCATAGTTTTAAAGAAGATTACGCTTGATATTTGTCTGGGTTGTTTAAACCTCTAAAGAAATAACTTTTTGCTTTCAAAAAAAGAGACAGCTACCAACAGCTTTTATTTCCAACATATTGTAACCGACTTCTCCGCGCAGTTAAAAGCAGTCTCTGTTGCAGGGCTCTCATTGAAACCATGACCTAGGGCCGAGATTAAACAACCATTTTGCAGGTTTGTCCCTGTGTTGGCATATTTGATATATTGTTGATCCAATTAAGTTTTCACACGGTGGTTGTATTATTACTGCAGGACTTCTTTGTTTATTAACCTTTTCAGTGAGAAATTCCTTCCATAACCCTCAACAGATTGGACATGTGTTAATCTCGCATGATAGAGAAGGAAGAGGGTCAGAAGGAGGTGAAGGAGCTGCGGTTCTGCTGGAGGAGGGAACCACGGCTCTACCAGGGCTCAGTTTTAGGGGATTCACCAGTTTGCAGGCTCACAGCGGCTGTTACAAAATTAAATATTCCGGATGGTAATATAAATATGTTTTATCCATCTCTCCTTCCGTTGAAGCTTTCCACAATAGGGGGTCTGCAGCCTTGAAACATCCGTGGTTTTGTGGCAATATATTTTGCTCTCCATCTTGTCACTGTTGGCATTTCAGCCCAATTATGTTTGTTCTCTATTACTGCGGACTAATAAGTCACTTATTAGTGACTGTGATGTTGTTTCTGCTCCTTGACTGGCATGTGTCTGATATGTTGGAGAAACTGCGATGGGAGGGCACCTTGTCTCCCAGGGACAAGCCGGTAGGTGTTGCCTGTGCGTGCACCACACCACAGTTGAAGCAACAGGGGCTTGTGTTCCCCTGGGCGAAATTGGCAGGGTTGTAAGACAAGGGCCGGAGGTGGGTGGTGTGTTTCTCATTGCAGGAACTGTCTGCTGGCTTACAGAGCCAGGAAATTGATTTTGACTTGCTGGTCTCTGTTTCGTGTCATTCATCAGGTATGTGTGCTTAATAACACATCTGATTTACTTCCCCCCGGAGCCTGTACCTCGAACCTCTGGCTGTTGATGCACAGACGCCCGTGACTCAGGCTGCAGAGCCAGCAGCGATTCCGTGGAGGGGAAAATCTCCCAAGTCTCTGCGCCTTTTTCAGCCCCGCGGGGGAAGAAATTTCCCCACGGCATCTGTGTGCACTCTCCATCCCTTGCTGTATTACCAGGACTTTGGCTACGAGAGTTTGCAGAATCACTGTGTTTGTGTGTTCTTTTAATATCCAGAATGGGTTTAGTTTCCTGCCACTGTTTTTCCCATGCAAATTCTGGCAGGGCAAGAAGTAAACCTGTTGTAAGGCACTAGTGAAGCAAGCCTTCCTCTGCAGGTGCCACAGAAACAACAACAGGAAGGGACTTTGGGTAACCCAAGCTCCTCTTTATCGTAATTCACTGTGCACCAAGCAAGGTCTCTGTACCAAGTCCGAAGCACATGCTTGACTCCATCCCCAATCAGTGAAACACAAGTAACATACTTAAAACAGTGGGATTTATTCCTGTGGATAAATGCACACTTACAGGCTTCATTGGATCGGGGCCTGTACAAATAGTAACAGGAAAAATGAAAGTTGTGGATGTAGATGGCTTTCCATAACTTTAAACAAAACCCAGACTTATTTCCTCTCAGTTTTATCTGGTAGCCAAAGTTTTCTGGCCCTTTTTCTTTGTTCTAGTGCATCTACCCTGTAGCAACGTGCAACAGCCCAGACCCTCTGCAGCTGATTTCCCAGCTTAGATATTTACTGCCCTGCAACAACCCCTATAGGAATCCTTTAAGCAGCAGCCTGACTCTTAGCAAACTCTGAAGAGGGGGTGAAGGATATTTGACTCGCCAGGTGCTCTCTCTGACAAGGAACAAAAGTAAATAGCTTCTTTAGGCTTTACTCTAGTGTTTGTTCTGCTTTGACTGCTTTCTTTTTGAAATGGCACCTGTAGTGTCTATGGTATCCTTTGAGAGCAGACTGAGCTTGCTGAAAGAAGAAAAATGTTGGAAGGGACTGGAAAAGAAAGAGTCTGGCTCCCAAACTCAACACGCAGTTCTGCTAGATCATTTAAAGAGAGTTATCTTTCCTCTAGTGAACCCTAAAAATACGGATTATTAGTTCCAACATACCAACTACATTGTTCATCAGTTTGGGGAAGCTGAGCGAGAGGGAAAATGCTTCAAACACCTTGGGCATTCTTGGCAATTCAACAGTCTTGACGGCAGACGCGTAGCGGATCCCATTTCCTTCCCTTTGGCTGTTCATCACCAGTAGCTTTCCTCTACCATCCCGATCCTATGGGCTGTGCAACAACATGGGCAGCTACCGGCGAACAGTGAACCCCACGAAGGCTTGGGGGGAGTTTTGTGCCTCTTAAGGACCTACAGTTCTCCCAGTGCTGCCCTATTTTTTTTTTTTTTTTAATGCCTTAGATATTTTTAGATCTTGAGCGACAAATATAGTTAATGCATTCAGCACTGACGTCAAACCCAGAGCCAGTGGGTAGCTGGAATAGCTAACATTTTATTTAATCATCTTGGTAAGCAATTTTTCCCCCCCCTTCCTTTCTTTTTCAGTGAGAGAAAGAGGATCTAGAAAGGCAGTTTGAGCTGGGCCAGACTGTGAGTACAGGGAAGGTTTGTTTGTTTTGGTCTCCAAGAGGAGCCTCATTTTCTACTTTGTTGGCCTTCAGGCAATAATTTGAGTTGGAAAAGTGAGATTGAGATGCTGTCCCTTGGATCTGGCATCATCAAGACGTTGGTCTTGATAACTGGTTAGATACGTTTGTCCCTTTATGTGCCCAGGATGTGAATTACGGAGTAATTACAGAGCTCTTGTGTTTTGCTGTGAAAGTCTCTAGTTTAGACCCAGGTGTGTTGGTTGTTGGCATTTTAGCCATACATCCCTGCCCGATGCAGCCAGTACTGGATTAGGCCATAAGCTTTCCATAGGGCTGATGGAGCTGTGACCTTTCCCATGACATGAAGCACATGGAGAGCTGGTGTGGGAATTAGTCCAAGGTACATCTGAGCAAGAATTAGACAACATCCACAGGCACCAAAAGTAGCTGAGGTTGGTCCCAACCGTGGTTATGCCATGGATCTCCTGATGTTGTGGTCCTCAGCATCCACCATGCTAAATGATTGAATGGTAAGAAAGTGTTTAAAAGGGCTTTTATTGCTTAGATTTCGGTATGAGATAAACACGTTTGAAATGTTGATCAGAGGAAAGGGTAGGATGGGGACGGGCAGGGCCGTGGGGCTGAGAGCCCAGAGCAGAGCGAGGCTTCACGGCGGCTGCATGTGTGGGGCTGCGCGCCCCAAGGAGATGGGTAACCTCTGGGGTGGCTGCTCCCCACTGCCCCAGGGCAATAACCACAGACCCACCTCCTATGTCCTCAATGAAGATAAGACCCATGGAGGTCTGTAAGGGAAATTCCTGTCTCCGCAACCACTCCAGCAGGGCTGGGGATGGGACAGGCCATCCCTTTGCAGGGAGAGGGTTCAGGTCCTGGCACTCCCCAGAGGTGGTAACAGCAAAGAGGAGGGTTTTGGGGAGGGCAGGTCCTGCCTGCTGTCACCCCCAGGGCACAGGCAGTGCTGCCCGTTGGGGGGCCTTTGCTCTTGCCTCGCATTTCTGTGCATCGGTGTGTCCAGCCCTGACAAAAAGCACTAGGAGGGGAAACGTTGTGGGTGCTGTCTCTCTGGGGGATAATGATGAATTTAATGGTGCTCAGACCCTGGGTCAGAGTCTGGTTATTATTACTATCCTGTTTTTTTTACAGCTAATAGTGCCATGTTTGAGTCCAATGTCTGCATGACATAGAGCAGTGGTGAGAGAAAATCAAAACTCTTAGCTGCTAGACAGCTCCAGCTCTGGTTTATTTTTCATATGTAAAGTATTTGATTTTCTTGAGAGTTGGCCTTGGAGCTGGGCTCTGTGGGCTGACACTGAGGACTTGGCTGTTCCTGTATTAACCACCCAGGCTCTGTGGTTGACCTCTGCTTCCTTCTGGAATGTATGTTCTCCTAAAGAGATGTGGAAAAAATATTTTAGGGTGTTATTATTTTATCTGTATGCAAAAGTTCTGGCTGAAGTAGCATTGCTGATAAAAGAGGTTGAGTGACAAGAATTAAAGACCTCCAGTCATACAATTCCAGTGATAGTACAAGCACTGGCCTGCTTAATGATGGGAAATTTTGTGTACATCTCTTCTTAATAAGTTTTGCCATGTTCAACTCTCTCGTGGAAGGATGCTTTTGGAGGAGCAGCATATTTGGTTCAACTCTTCCGCGGGCTGGATGGAAGCAGCAACAACCTGTGCTTTGGCACTTGGCACCGCTGTTACCGTGGTCGAGTGCTTGCTTTCTCTTTTCAAACACATCCACCCAGAAAAGGGGAACATGAGCCTTCCTTTGTAGGCAGTTGGAGGACTGAGCAGCTGTGATTGCAAGGTGTGCTCAGAAAGGACTAAATCACAAGTTACATCCCATTAGCGCTCAATGGTAAGCTAAAGTACATGAGCATCTTAATACTGTGAGTTAAAACTTGGAGATAATGCAGAAGAGATATGTTTCTACAGGTAGCTTTAGAGCTGTTTAATTGTTTCCCCTTAAAGCAGCCTGGGGACTTGCTAAAGCTGTGGCTGTGCTGAGCGTATGAGCCCATAAGTAAGGTTCTTATAAGTCACGTAATACTATGACATAACCGTGTTTGCAGAGCACTGAGGTGATATCCACGGGACCCCTTTGCTTTTACTATCCAGCCAGATGGTGAGAAAACACTCTCAGGTGGCTCCAGGCATTGGTTTGGGCTTGGCTGGTCCTGATCCCCTGTGGTCCCCTGCTTCCCGGGTCAGCCTTTGCTGTGGCCGTGGCACAGTCGCTCGCTGTGGGCCAGCTCGTTACTCTGCTTGGTGACTTGTGGTTGTTTTACCGTATGTGGCAGAGAAGCAGAGCTCTTCCGTAGTTCTGGGGCACCCCCAGGCTAAATGCGAGGCTGAGGAGCATCCAGGCGTCCTCCTGGGAGATGGGCCGTGTTTCCCTGCTCCCTCTGCTTTACTGCTGCAGGGCAAAGCTGTGACTTGCTGCGCACAGCCACCGCCACGGTGGAGTCCACAAGGCTCTGTTTATTATTTAAGGATGTTGGCAAAAGTGACTCCAGGGCCCCTTGGAAGCAGGTTCGGCCTGTCCCTGAGACTGTTTTCCCTTCTGTGAGCCATCCAGCGCGCCTTTCCCTCTGCCAGCAGCTCCTGTTATTTCAGCTCTTCCTCTGGGCTCATTCTCCAGGTAACAATGTTCTTTCTCTGCAACAGTAAAACCAAACGTTTTTCTTAACAGACAGGCCTCTGTGCTATTATGTGATTTTTTTTGGCTTTGTAAATGAACATTGCTGCAATCTGTATTACAGAAGGTTTTTTGGGGGACTTTTGAGAATTAAAGGATTGGGGTCTGAGCACTGTTATACAGGGTATGTTGATCCAGAGATGAGCCAGTCTTGTGATTTATGTGCAGCTCAGACTAGATTTGGACCCTGACTGGCATTGATTCAGCCACAGAGCAATGACTTTCTACCCTAAATTGATTCCTATGAAGGGTTCTGTTGGGATTCCTCTTTTGCCTTTGCCTTCTGAGCACACCAGGTAGGTGATCTCAGCTGAAGCCTGCCAAATATTTTAATTTTGCCCTACTCTAGCTGTTGCAAAGCTCAGCACGTTCCATACTGAAGCGAAGGTCAGCATCTACCTGCACCAACTTTCTTTGGCTCACCTTAGATCTCAAATGCTTGAGGAAGGATTTGGGGTGTTGTGTTTTTGTCCGGGATCTTACAAGCCGAGTTTATAGTGCTGCAAAGTCTCTCCAGGGTTGGGATGCCTGTAGGTGCCACTGTAGTATAAATGCAACTGTTTCCCTCTTCTCTAGGAAAAGGAATTGGGTTTGTTCTTAGTTTTTCTGCTCTGCTGTGGGGCTGCGTGGCCATAGCAGAACAGCCAGACGGATTCTGGTAGCTCAGACCTACTCAGCACAGCTTAATGTCTTCAGCAAAGTGCTCTACGTGGTAATTAAGTTGCATATGCGGCTCTGTAAGTAAGCCATGAAGTCAATACCTCCAGTTCCTCTGCAGACACCCCCTGCCATGGTATTTATAGCATACCTGCTAGTGGGCGGTGTGATTCTTTCTTGTATTTCTATTTTTTTTTCTTTTTTTTTTAAATTTTCATTCATGAAGGATGAGGCTGCACCGCCCACTCGGGAGCGCTGCTGTCATCCTGCGCTGCTGCAGGCATCAAAGCTCAGATCCCTGCCCAGAGGTGCCCACTCTCTGCTGGGAGCTGGTCAAGCTGATGAGACTTTCTGTGGGGCACGGACAGAATCCCACCGCCCCACATCGCCTAGGGCCTCGTGGGACTGTGGCTCTCGTACAGGTGCAGAGCTGCTTTTGGCTTCGTTAGCCAGCCCTGGCTGGCTCTCCTCTGTGCTTGATGCTCTCTCCTCTCTCCCTCTGAAGCCTTCCTTCTCCCCTGGTGTTGTCAGACAAATCCCAGCCCCCTCAGTACACCCTGGCCTGGGCAGACTGGGATTTTTGTACCTTGAGTTGATGGTTCAAAGGCTTTTCCTCCCCTTTCTCTTCTGAAAATAAAGTCTGCTTTACCAAGTCCCAAGTATTACACCCAGAATCTCTTCTTAAGTTTTTTTGACATTACTCCACCCCTTCAGCAGCTTCCCCAGCAGCTCCAGCACCCACCCCTGCTCGCCTGCGGTCTCCCTTGCTGGCGTGTTCATCGCCCCCTTCTCCTTGACAGCTTCTCTCCCATTCCTGATGGACCCTGATGCCTGCCTTGGTGCTTCAGGCCTACGCCACCTTCTTGCTTTTTCTTCCATGCTGTGGCCTTCCTTGGGAAAAAAAAAAAAACACTTGCCTTTGCTTAAGAAAAATAGTCTGCATAAGACCTAACTCCTTGCTTTGCTTGAGAGCCCTCCACCATCTCTTTGAACCACGCGTGGGAAGGGAGATGGGATAGCTGCGGCTTTGGGGCTCTTTGCCGTGCAGCTCGGGTGCCTTTTGGGTCCGGTGAGCATGGAAAAGGGACGCAACGGAGAAACTGTATCACCCAAAGGGAATGCAGAGCTGCGGCTTTCTCAGCGCAAGGTGCCAGACTTGGAGCCCAGCGTCTGCCCACGGGGCAGGTGCCCGCACGCCTCCCTACCAGCAGACCTCAGAGGACCCCATCCCGCTCGTGCCTGGCGTCCGCCCAGCTTTCTCCTGGCAGGTGGTGGGTCTGAGACACATGGATACCTGCCCGCCGGGACCTGGATCAAACCCACTCGCTTCACGCAAGCCACCAACCAGCCATCAGATGGTGGTTCTGCATCCCTGCTGCTCTGGACTGGACTCGGACCAGCAGCTTGCGGGCTGGGCAAATGCCTGCCCCTGAGCCACTGGGGACGTGCAGGTGGACACGTGCTGGGACTGCTGCATGCGGACCCGCACAGCACGGAAGCATCAAGGTGGTATTTTTGGCCTTGCCCTTTCTTTAGGGATAGGGAATGTCAATACAATAAAACTCACTCAAATGCCTAATGTGAGACTAAACATCCTTGGAGGACGGAGTTATTCTGTAGGCTTTTTAGAGAGTTGCCGAGTGCACTGGAGGCCTCCAAGTGCAGTTCAGAGGAATAGATGGAATTTTTTTGAAGCATATGACCCCAATGAGCAGACAGCTTTGAAGGAGTAAACTTCTGGATGCGTGTAGCAATAAGCCTTTAAATAAGCAAACCCAGGGATCAGTCTCTTTACTTTTGCTTGTGTGACTGCACATACCATTTCCCCCCCTGCCCGGAATCTAATAAAAGAAAACATTTTGAAGAAATTAAGTCAATTTAAACAGTGTGTTGGAGAGAGAGGTCTTCCTACAGTTCCCCAGTCCGTCTCCATCTCTGCCAGGAGAAAGCTGAATGAAAATTATAGTGAGATGAAGTGAGAACAAGGCTGGTGTCCTGCTCAAGGGCTTCTAGGGCTGCTCCCCAAGTCGGGGTGCAGGTGGTACCTGTTTCTGAGCACTGTGACAGGGGATGGGGATTGCTCCGACTTGGTGACAAGCTGTCCTCCTCCTGGGCACCTTCTGTGGTCCTGCTCCCATTTCAGGACAAGCATTTTCTTTTGCGTGGATGAATTTCTTTACCTGCATCCTCTGAGCATAAGGAATGAGAGTGGTAAATGGACACAAGGGACCAAGGTAGAGCTGCAGCAAGAGGGTTGAAGGGAAACGGTGAATGAGCAATTCCAAAGCCAAGGTCCTTCTGGAAGATGTTTGGGTTTGGGCAAAGGATTTCAGGAATTGAGGACAAATTGCCCCAACCACGAAGGAGAGCTTCAGCCAGAGCAAGTGGTTTTTTGTGGACTCATGGCACTCACCAGGTCAAGGCAGCTGCTTTCAACCTCTTTTAGTTCCTGGTCCCCAGACAGGAGACGCAGGCTCCTGATTTTCTAATATAATAGACCTCCTTTTTCATCTCTTGTAGCCCCCTTTAGAAATGAGATACCTTTTCCCTGGGAGGTGTATGGACTGCGTGCTGCAGGCCGGGGACAGTGCGTGGGAAGGGTGGGACACTGCTGGCGGTGCTGTGCTGTGCTGGAAACACAAAGACCTTCAGACTTTAGTGACGTTCCCAACCTCCCTGTCTCTGGGACATCTGGAGGGAAAGGTCCGTGTGTCACGAAAGCAGATTGAGCAAGATTTGGCTCCTCCAGCGCTCTGCTGAGCCAGATGAGTGAGTCTGGTGATATATGGACAACGTGGGCTTTTTCTTTCCTTGTCCACATGTTTCTGCATCTCATCAACCAAACTCGAAGTGCTGCCAGCAGCTTTCTGCAAGAGAACGTGGGTTTTCTGTCTGATTAGTGGCATCTTTCTGGGTCCCACTGACTGCAGCCAAAGAGGATTTGTTCTCTTAAAATATTTTCAGGTTATGCCCAGCAATTTAAGCTCATAGTTTGTGCCTGCTCCTGTCACTTGAGGAGTCATTTACTGTAGTTCAAAGGAAAGGAAAATGTTACAGCATCAGATGGGTAGCGCGTTGCACCGGGGCAGTGACGAATTGAGCTAGCCATGGGCTGTGTTTGCTCTGGCACTCGTCGCCACATGATCCTGGCTGGTTTTCAGCCTAGCACGGATTTGGTTTGCCATATTGTGCTGCAGTAAGTGACAGCTCGGAGCAAGACATGGACTGGTTCCCAGTCCAGACCCTGCCCGAGCTGCGAAGTTCAGCTGGCTGGGTGCTGCAGCTCGGACTGGTTACAAGGGGAAGGTAGGGATGGAAAAGTAAACCTGTGCCAGCCCCGTTCCCCTTCTCCAGAGCTGAAGAGGGGTAATCATCATTACGGGTCGCTCCTATGGCACTGCTGAGAGAATAAGTGATTTTCCCTGGTCCAGAGGCGCAGAGGAGGAGGGAGGAGATGGGCAGGCCCAGGAGAGGTCCTGAGACAGGAGAGCCCTGAGCTGGCACCGCGGGCAGGGGGTGAAGCTGCTGCGCCCTGTGCTTGGAGGTCTGAATTGGATAATAGGACCCCAAATCTCTGCAGCGTGGGCATTGATACTCAGCACCTCTCTGCTCACTGGTTGCAGCATCGCCGGCTTTTATAACTGCGCTCAAACTTTCTGTAATTTTCCCTTCCCGTTGTTTGGTTTGGACATAAGCTGTTTCTTTGGTTTTCTCTCCTTTTGTATAAATGTCTCGTCTCTCTCAGCGCTCTTGGCTGCAGAGTGGAGTTTAAAGCAGGACTGTACTGGCTTAAAATGTAGAAAAAGAATAATTTTGGAACTCTTTTGGAAAACTCTCTGGCTTCCTCAGCCTGCCTCCAGCCTTGTGAGTGGGGCTGAGTGCTGAGACGTGAGCACATGGCAATGTCAGCGGGGTTACGAGCACAGACCCCGGCCGCGGAATTTCATTTCTAGTTTGATCTCTTAAATGTAAGCTGTGAATGTCTGCCTGGAAGTGTCAGGCTGTCCTCCTGTATCAATATCATTCCGATCTGGTATTGCAAATCCCATGCTATAAAAACATGATTAGGAGAAAGACAATAAACAGAGCAGCCATCATTGATGCCACATAATGCATTGTGTCCTTACAATACGCATTTTTCCATTTCCTTTTCTAATTTCTAGTAATTGAGCTCAATGAGCCTGCTTGGAGCTGATTTCTCGACGCAGTTTTCTTTACATCTATTTCTGATTTCTGGCCTCACTCCAGCTGCTTGCTTGATGGGGCATTTTATTTTAGCTTCTTAGTTTGCTGTTAGAGTTGTCAACACCATGGGGCCCCCTTGCTGCTTTGCTTTGCTTAAGTAGAGTGGATATATTTCTTAGCTTAGTTAACCGCTTGGTCGCTGCTAATATAATAAACCTTGCAGGTGTTATTAGAAGACACCTGCTGTGTTGGTGGCAGGTGGGTTTGAGCAGGCAAAGTGGGATGTGCCAGGTACACTCAGGTAAGGAACAAGCCACGGACGTGGAGATGAATTTACCAGACTCATCCTCACATACCCTTCGGTTCGAGTGACGTCCTCGTACAACTCGCAGCTGCCCAGCAACAGTCTCAAAGGACCAGCTGCAGATGCGGCCGTTGTCTCTTTCCCCATCCACATGCAGGTAATTGCATTTGAAAGGAATATTATGGGCTCGCCAGCTACTTGCTTTAAGCATGGATCGCTCCCATCGCGCATCCGAGGGGGTCAAAAATCTCACCCTTTGCAAGTCCGCGCAGTTTTGTTCAGCGCTGCAGAACAAGTTTGACCTACAGCTGCCTCGGCGCTGGCTCGCTGCCGTTATCTTTCATGCTGGTTTTTGTTGATGCAACAGAAAGCATTTCCATCTCCTCTTTATCCAAGTAACAGACGTGATCAAATCAGGGTTGTGATGAGGCAAACTGAAAACATGAGGCATAAAACAGAAGCACAAATGCTTTTCCTTCGTGATTTCCTTCTTCCCCTCGGTGGCTCAGGGTTTTATGGCTTTATAGGAGAACTTTCCCCAGCATGTTTTCCTTGCGTTAGCCATTTACATTTTGCAGGGCTTGGTTATGCAGGCAAAAAGTAGCTGTTTTGCAGGTGTCCTGATACATTTTCACTTTTCCAGAAGATCTTTTTGACACAGCATGTTCTCCGAAGCGCTGCCATGCTATTGCTGGTTGAAATGTCCCAGCTGGTCTGTGTTTACTGCTGCCTGGATGTAAAAAACTGGTCCTAGAATGTGTGATCCCCTATGGGGCTGATATTTTTGATTTTATTTTTTTTTAAGCTTTCATACCGGTCCTTTGTTTGTGACACTGGGAGCACGCTGGTGCCTGCTGGCTGTATAAGACGTCTTGTTCCATTGCTCACTGGGGAATCATCATTGAGAAAATAAAGCGCATGTTTGTAGCCTGTTACTCAAATGCTGGTCTGCTTCTTTGGCTGAATCATCACCCCTATGCACATAATCACTGTTTATTGTTTACCCTGCTTCTGAATTAATCAGCACGTTGCTTTAGAGAGGAGAAAGGAAGAAGCAGTTGTTTAACCTTGCTTATGGCAAAATCTCTTTGGATTCCTCATTACTGCAGAATCACTTCTGCATCTTGGGCAAAATAACGTCCTTTACGTTTCATACATGGGGCTCGTAGTCTAGCACACAGTTGTGACTATTGCTGCACTGGAGAATGGCTAATTATGCTTATTTTTTGTGTTGTGTAGTGAGTAGGAATTAGAAAAAAAGAAGTGTGATCTCATCGCGTAGTGTGATATACTAAGGAATGGGAAAGAATAACAATCCCTGCCATGGTTGTCTAGGTGTTGGCTGGACAAAACAGATGACCAAGGGAGATGTGGTTACGCCGTGGGCAGAGTTTCGCAGGAGAATATAAAGCTAATGATACAAGTTGCTGATACAAATTAGGCACTCTCTGCCGATGCCATCAATAACACGGTTCCTTTTGCATCAAAGAAAAAACCTGCAATTACTTTCTGTTTATTAGCCAAAAGAGGATTTTGTTGCTGTTGTATTTTTCCTTTGCACACAGACATCTGCAGAAGATATACATCAGCCCACTTGTAGCTTGAATAGACGAGGATTTTGAGCTTGATGGTGATGGAAAAAACCCAACAATGGTTAATAGTTTCTAGCTTTAACTCTCTGCTGGGTGCTTGTATTGGCAAAGGCTGTCCACCCTTGGAGGCAAGTGGGTGGTGATTTGCATGGAAAGGAAGAGAGAAGATGAAGTTGGGATGCAAAGTAGAAAAAGAAATTGCCGTTAATTGGAGAAAAGCCTGGATTTGTCACAGCTAACTTTAAGTCCTTGAATGAGGTACCTGCATTAGAAGATTAGGCATCAGAAAGAAATGTCTCCAATTCCACTATGTGCAACTGCCCCAGGGACATCCCTGTGTATTGGGGAGAGAGAAATAGGAGCGTGCATGGGCAGCCGCCTGCTGCTGCGTCATCCTGCTCTGATTTGTCTTTGTGCAAACACTTCCCCCCAGTCCTTCAAGTGGGGCAGAGAAACTGGACGTGACAGTAGAGGGAGACACCTGGGTGAGATGGAGATCGTGATACTAAATTGACGAATGGTTGAAAATAGCCTTGGCGCGTTGAGGTGGATTTTGCCACTTGCAATCCAGCCCGTGAGTCTCCAGCCATATGCAGGGAGTTGTGGACTTGGAGGGTTGGGGCTTCAACTACCATCCTTCTGCTTCTCCAGCCTGGTTTCCGAAATCTGAGGAGATTGCAGTGTGAAGCTCTGTGGCAGCGTGCCAGCGAGCACGTGAGATGAGTGCATAGTCACATTTTTTATGCAGAGCACATAAAGCAGTTTTTACAGCCTGAGGTAAAACTTTAATAGTTGTTTGATGGTAAATTTCCATGTCAGCTGCTCAGGAATTTGGTTTCAGGGCCGAGCCAGGAGAAGCATATTGCAGCGGGGGGATTCCTGGTTATGTGAGAGCCACAAATGTGACCCGGGAAGGCAGAGATCCAAGACAAGAATGCTAAGTTTGAATGATAACAGTTGCCTCATTCCAAGATGCAAATGAAACACCAAATGTTCAAGTTCAAGCTGGGGTGGCAGCTTCCCCCCCCCTGCCCCTTAAAGGATCTGGCCACCCCCAGACTGGGTCTGATGTAGTTTCTTTCTTGAACATATTGAAGGCAGAATTCATCATCTTGGTAACTTTTTCCATATGGCTGTTATTCCTCCTGGAAATAGTTCTGTGTTTGGCTTCCTGTTCCCTGGTCCTCCTTTCCCATGTCTGATATTTCTTTTTTTTTTTTTTTTTTTTTTCCCTTCTTGAGTGTGGTTGTGGGTCCTTTGCAATTCATAACTTGAAAATGAGCCTGTGTGGAATTTGGGATGGAAGATTCTGCTGGAGCAGTTAGGTACGCACGGTGCTGCTGTCGTAGCACGCACGTCTCTAGCCCACTTGTTCGCTCAGACGTACTCGCTCATCCACATGGTTACCAGCACCGGGCTCCGTCATCCCAGCTTGCATGCACACACTCCTTATGTCCTTTGCCAAGTCCTCAGCTCCACCTCGGTGTCAAAAAGCAGGATCATTAAATCCCAATAATTTTCCTGCCTCTCTACAGTCTTTATATTAGCGCACCTTCGTATGGATGCACATTGTCACCGGTCAGCTACTGAAAGGGAAAGAGGTTAGTGGGACTCTGCTTCTCCAAGAGCTAATAAAATCAAATCAGCAGCCTGCTTTGTGCTCCTTTAACAGAGCAGTGCTTCTGGCTTTGGTTGCTGGGTCTGGGCAGGGAGTTTTGATTCAGAGTCCTGATTCTTTGCAGTGAATCCTGATTGGGGTCTTACAGGTGTAACTCAAGCAGCCAAAGGAGGGGAGGATGTGTTGACAGTGGTGCTTTCACAGCCATCTCCATTCTGCGCTATTCTCGGTGGCTAGCACCTGATGCTGAAGTAGACTTGATCTTTGCTGGACCATCCTTGAGGTGCTCTATTGATGGTGAAAATTCTGCATGAGAGCCAAGGACTGACTCTCCCAGAGAACTGCTCAGGGCCAAAAGCTTTGGGCTCTGTTCAGTCTGCAGGATTGCAAAATGACGTTCAGCAGCGTAAGCTGGTTGCCTGTGGAAAGAGCTGATGCTAACTCTGGAGAGAAAGGAACAGAATATAGGCTGCCTTCCCACGGCCTGCTCTGCCCGACACCTGTATCTTAAATTACGTTCATCTCGAAGGGAAGAGGATGAGGGCTTGCTAAGCAGACTGAGAATATCCATCTGAAAGCTCTGACACTCATTTGATTTGTGCTGTCGTGCTCATCAGCATCCACTTCTCCAGTAGTGCCAGGCAGTGGTAGAACCCTGTTGGTGCCAAATACTGACTTCACTGGGACGTCTGGCATATCACAGGTCAAGCTCTGAATGTCCAGATGGCAGCAAATTGTCCATTAGGTAAATAATTGGGTTTTCTGGAAGGGAACAGGACCTGTGGCTGGCTTGTGTTCCCAAGAGACACTGCTTAGTAACCTTAGATGTTGGTCCTGGAGTTGATGGCCTTTGGGGAACACAGAGTCCTCCTGGATGTTGGATAAACATGGTACCCTCTGTGCATATGCAACCCGTTGCAGAAAAGGCACTAAAGTATGCTTTTTTCTCTACTGGACAACATTAGATGGGGCATGGAGACCAAGTAAAGCTTTGCTTTTGGAGTTGAAGCTCTTCTGAGCTCCTGGCTGGTGGAGCCCTGAGGTTCATAGGGTTTGTCGTGGGTAGCAGGAGCACGAGAGAATATTGTGTACGATGCTGAGCTCATTAGCACCACCTAGCAAACGATAGTGATTAAAGTCCCTGAGAGCAGGCTGGAAGCAATTTAAGGTAGCTTAAAGCCCCTGAAATGAGAAGGGAAGAACCACAAAGTGAGTTGTCTCGGCCAGAAGCTGGTTTATATGGTTGATCCCAGACAGGGAAGACTGAGAAACAGCCAAATTATTGGCACAGGCTTACTGGGAAATGCTCTCCTCCAAAGTGCCCAGGCAGCTGCTGCCAGCGGACACGCTAGGACAGAGCCGGTGTGCAGAAACCACTTGACTGCCCTGGAAAAACTGGGTTTGGTGGGTCTCTGATGGATCCTCTCTTTTATCATCTAAAAGGAATAAATGCATTTAGAGCTTTGGGGAAACTGTCATGTCCTCACCCAAAGACCTCTAAAAGAACAAAGAATAAGTGGTTTATTTGGTGGTGGTTGTTTTTTTTTTTTTTTTTGCTTGCATTCTTGGCAGTCTGTTCCCCCTGTAACCATGAGATAACTAGACTCTCTCCCCGTGGCTTTGACCATAGTGCAACCCATGTTTGTGTGTGGGCATTTACTGCCTTCCCTGCTGAGACGGGAAACACTTGGGAAGTCTGGAGAAGGGTAAGGGGAGGGAGGGAGGGAGGGAGGGATGGATGGATGGATGGATGGATGGATGGATGGATGGATGGAGGAAGACTTTCCTGGGCTGTGCCAGCTGACCTGTGCCCAGCTTTCCTGGATGGAAGGGGCAGGTACCTTGCCCGCTACCCAAGGTGTGTTTAATCCACGGGAGGATGACACTGGCGCAGTAGCAATCTGGATATTTCCTGTCAGAGCAACTCAGGGCGCTGCTGAGAAGGCAGCTGCATTGCCAGTATCTTATAGACAATGTACTTGGCATTATCCTTGATATTCAGCATTGTTCTATTAATTTTTCACATTAAAAGCTATTGCCCTTGTGTAGGAAGGAGGAGTAAGGACAGACACTGATACTGCTGCTTTGCCATGTCCCACCTCCCAACAGAGGGTCATTTCTCTCCAGACATGGAGGAGGACAGCTTTGTTTCCTACAGAATAGCTGCTCTTAGTACACTGTAGCTACATGGCAAACATATTCAAGTGCTAAGTGAACAATGCTACACGCTTTTAAATTTTCCTTTACTGGAATATCTTGCAGCCTTGCAAGAATCTCCCTGGAGGCTGGAGGAGCACCAGTGCTGATCCCTGTTTGTACAGACGGGGAAATGGAGGCACGCGCTGGCTAAATGCCTCCAAGAGCCTGTGTGTGGAGCCCCTTGCTGTAAATCACTGACCTGCTATCGGATTTCCTTCATTCCTCCTCTCTGCCCTGAAGTCAATAGTGGATTTTGCAATCTGGGAGATGGTAAATAATGGCTGGCTGTCACTTGGTGTCATCCCCACGCGAGGACTGATGCCTTATTGTGTTGCTGTGATGCAGGCTGATACAAAAAGAAGCAATGAACTGTCAAATATTAAAAATTGACCTGTGACTCTTATCTTGGTGTACAGATGTGTTTGCAGACTAGGGTCCTCATTTTCTTTTCAGTCTTTACCTGGTACATTAGAGCTTTCCCTGACTCTACTAGTACTCTCATTAGGAGCTTTTGTTTTGGAACACGTGCAGCTCTCACCCAGTTCTTGTTAGCCAGACAAAGGTAATATTTCAGGAACCTGCTAAGATCCCACGTTCCTCCCTGAAGTGTCAGTCTCAGCCATCTGTACCCCTTCCCACACCCGGAGCCGATGCTTGTGCTCTTGTTTTCTTTGCATCTCCCACCCCAAGGCCAGAGCAAAGGCAGCTGGGCTCCAGCAGGTCTCCTGCAGTGGACCCATGCTTTTGTGCATGGACGGTTCCCAGGTGTCTCCTACAACGCCTACGTCAACCGTTTCTTGGCCTTCAGCAAGGACTAAAAGCTAGTTTCACTGTCTCTAGTAACCATTGAAAGATTAGTTTAATGAAGAATAATGAAGAGTACGTGTCAATTGCTGGTTCCGTTGCAGCCGGGGTCAGTCCCTCGGTGCCTTGGGTTATTTGTGTTTGATCCGGCTGTTCCCTTGGCTGCAGCATCTTTCTCTGCTGCTGCATCAGACCGGCTGACGGCAGGGGCTCTCCCATGGAGCCGTCTGATGTTTCTCTCCTCTCTTCGTGTGCCCGTAGTGAGCAGCAGCATCGCACGTTTCCCCCTTTAATTAGGCTAACTACCTGTAGGAGGCATTGGGGCTGTTTGTTCAGGTGGAGGGTCTGGAAGCAGAGCCCAAGGGACCAGAGAAGGGATGTTTTGATGTTGTGGGATGTGATGCTGTGCCAGAGGGACCCACACCGGCATGGCATGAGCCCTGTGTGACTACACCAGTGTGACACCCTCCAGGGACAATGGTCTGGGCATCACCAGCGGGGGACCATCCTGCCCTGGCTGAGATGCCCCTGCTCCCAGCAAAGTGTCGGCATTTTTGGTTCAGGCAAAGGGTTGTGCTCATGTGCTGATGGTGGTTTTGGGTCTAGAGCTACGCTGGATATTGTGGCATTGTGTGGGGAAGTGTTGTTCAGCCCCAGCAAGCATGGCTGGCCTCTTGCTTCTTGGCATCCCACGCCACAGGATGCACCATGGTGATGTTGGAGAAATTTAGCTGGAGCCACGTCTAGCAGGTAAATGTTAAGGTGTCTCTGCAGGTGTTATGAGCTGTGCTGGAGAAGGCTGACTCCTTGCAGATCCATCCAGTAGCTGCTTGATGCAACTGCGAACCTTACTCTGCTTGTGCTGAAGGTCAAGGTTAACAACAAGCTCCTGAGTGATGTGCCTTGATTGTCCCCTCTGGCCCAAAGAATATGATTATTGCAGGATGAACTCATGTGATATTTGGATTTGGAGTACTAACCAGTTTCTCAAAGGTTAATATTAAGCGAGGTTGATAAATAAGTAACGAGGCACGCTGGTGGGGTGATGAGAGATGTCCGTGAAATGCCAGGGTCCTGGTTGAATTATCCTTAGGAAGCATTATACTGTGTTGTGCTTAGCAAGCCCAGCCCTAACAACTGCTCGGTGCGTTAAGTGCCCCTGTCTCTGTGGGAGTTGACTCTCGCTGGTGATTTATCCCATTGAGATTTATATGTTTTTCTCCGGCGGCTTTATTTCCTTGTGCTGGGCAAGGTGGCAGATGCTGTGGAAAGACATTCTTGTTTCTCTGCTCAGCACCAACTCGCTCTCACGGCCTTTCAGTTCGATCCCATCCCCATTTGCTCCCCTGGCAAGCTCCCGAGGGCAGGGCTGATGGATGCAAGGAAGGGCTTGGTGTTTATTGATGTATGCTCTACATAGTTTTGGGATTTGCTTATAAAAACACAGATTTTTTTTTTTCAGTCTTGAAGGCTTCCACTAGCATGGGATTTATAAGAGTTTGTTGTTAAATGTGTCCTCCTTGTACCGATTGACTGTGAATGGGGAGCAGGCTGGGTTCCTGAGGCTTATCCCTACAGCTACCTGTGACCCTGTCCTAAAAGACCAGGATTCAATTCCCACTGATGGCTCCCTTAGTTACCCTTATTGTTAATAGCTGAGATAGGAGACATGCAAAGAGTCTTTAGAAGGCTAAATTTACTCTGGAAAGATAAGGAGAAGAAAGCTGAGGATTAGGTAACTTGGCTGCATCATGGTGATTACTTGATGCCCGCCTCATGTGCAATGTCGTGTCTTGTGCCCAAAGTGGCTGTTTTGGTCCCAAACGGACACACACCATCTTGAAGGCCAAAGTCCTGCTTGCAGCAGCCCCTGCTCTGCTCGCTGGACGTCAGCCGGGAGGTGGTCCCATCCCGTCCCCGAGCAGCCCCACAGTGAACCAGCCAGTGGGATTTAGGCCAGAGACCAGAATCTGTTGCCATTCCCTTCAATACAGAAGGTTTCAAATAATCCCATTTTCTGCCTTCTTTTGCTTGCAGTTCCCCGTGCTTCCCAGCTGAGGGGTTTAGGGAAAGCTGGGGCTCCCAGTTCCCTGCACTGCGTTGCTTTTCCGAGCCCGGTTTGTGCCAGCAGAGAAGAGGGATGCTTTGTATTGTGCTTCAGTCTTTCTCGCCGTTGTCCCCACAGTGCAGCGTGGTGCCTGCAGTGAGGGACCGGCTCGGCCACCCCACGCTGGATGGGGGCTCCTGCCCTGCATGGGACATCTCCTTGTGCTGCTGGTGACCACCCACACGTGGCGCTGGGCCAGGGGACCAGCCTGGCTCTGGAGCACTTGCATAACGTGCCGAGCATCTCAGTGGGCTCTGCTGAGCCGCAGTAGGGCTAAAGTGCCGCCTCTCGTCTATAAATAGAGTGAGTAGGCCAGTTTGCCTTGAGACAAGAATCTTCCCTCCCCCGAGAGCATCCTAAACTTTTATGCCTGACGGAGCTGGAAGTGCTAAAGAAACTAATTCCTCCCTATTAATTGTCCCCCGGTCTCTCCTCTCCCTTTGTTTGGGGTTTTTAACCCCACCTGTAGTTTGAGTGCTCCTGTCCCAGCCAGTGCTGTCCAGGTGAGGATGAGGATGCTCCGCGGAGGGATGCCTTGGTGGTGGATATTGGAGGATCTTCCACAGATGGTTTCCTAGGATAGGGGAAAATTTGAGGCTTCACTTGAAGAACGCTTTCGCAGAGGTAGCTGTGGGCAATTTCCTTCTGATAAAGGCAGACAACGTGAAGGGCAAGGGGTTGAAGGGCTCAAACTGGTTTGGAGAACTGCTAGAAGCAATTCCAAAATGAATTCGAGCTGTACGTGCTGCCAGGTGCAAATCCCACAGGACCAGCACGATGCTGCAAGGGAAAGCTGTGCTCTGCTCATCTGTCTGTGGTGTCCCTCGCCGTCCTCATCTCTTTGCGTATGAGGTTTGGTACATCTGGCCCCATCGAGCAGGGCTGAGTGATGGCACGGTCTCTGTCACAGCCTCTGCTCACCACTGCCCGTCCCTCCTTGTCCCCAGCCCCGCTCAGCTGCCGTCCGCCCCTGCTCTTGGCCACCCTTCCAGGCTGCCACCTTCTGGGTTATTTGTCATCTGAGGGTCACGCCAGCAGCAATAACCTCTCTGCATTGCCCATTGTTGAAACCAAAACTGAGATGAACCTTAAAAAAAGTTCCCAGAAATTCTCTTGATTTTGTGTTCCAAGTTCAATCCGTTTTATTTTTTTATTTTTTTTTTAATTTTTTTTTTTTTACTGCCCTCTTAATCCGGCCCCTGAGAACTTGGCAGAAATTTGGAGCTATGCCCCCCCTTACCAGCTTGAAAATATTTCTCTGTTAAAGGCTCCAAGTTGCTGGTTAAATACAGATTCATTTTCATTCATTCCTGCTGCAAGGGATAAACGAAGTATGCTGAGGAGCTAATTATTTTGGGATGTTTTAGAGCGTTTCTGCAGCCAGGTGTTCTGGTTCTTATTTCTTACTTGGCCCCAACTCTGCCTCCTGCCAGCTTCTCCCATCAGTGCTCTGCTCTCATGGACGAGGGTAAATGGTTTGGATTATGAAAGCGATGCTGGCACGGTTTCCTGGGTAATGTGGAGTCGGTGGCTCAGGGAACGTTTACTTAGTCCTTGCGTCCTCCACCTGGAGCAGCGCGTCTGCCCTGGCCCTTCACTGCCTTTCTGATAATCGTGGCTCTCTGGCTGTGTCCTCAAATTTCCTTCGTCTTTAGCAAATGCATCTTTTTAGGAATTTCTAAATGGATTTTCAGGAGGAGGAGGAGGCCTGTGCAGAGGCAGCGCTGTCTGTAGCTCGGTCTATCCGGCAGATCAGGTCTTGCTGATCTTGTACTGAAGAGAGAAATGACTCAGAATAAAGAATAAACCCCCTGTTTTCTCCAGGTGCCAAATGGCAAGGGGCTGATATAAAAAATGATGTGTGTGTGTAAGAGTTATATATATACACACACACGAACATGTGAAATCTGAGAAACTGTGAATATGCCTCTTGGACGTAGAAACAATTTTGGAGTCCTGTTCCTCTCTTGTCTCTTTGTCACTGGCCTGTGGCCCTGCGAAGGTGAGGTTGGAGGCAGAGGTTTGTCTCTCCCATGGCTGCGGGAGGACAGGGGTGAGTGTGCTCCTCGTCACAGCTGCAGGAGGACATTCTCTGCAGAGTCGGCTGCTGGACAAAAGGGAGGCAGGTCCAGGCAAAGGTGGTGGCAACCACTGCCCGTTCCTTCACGCGTGGACATAGGATGCTTCATGCCTTCACCATTCCTGCCTTGGAGGCGGACTTTGAGGAAGGCCCCTTTGGTGCCGTGTCTAAACCAGAAAAGCCTGTGTGGTCCCTTTTGGGGCACGAAACCTTGCTAGGTGTGGGTGGGTTGTTGAAGGCTTGGACATGGTGGTGGGGCTGAACAGCCCCGGTGGGGACGGGGCAGGCCAGCTGTGGCTGTGCATGTCCAGCCCAGTCCCTCCTCCCAGTGCCTTATGAACGCTCCCAGTAGCACCATGAGTGAAGGTCGAGCTGAAAAGCCCATGGGCTCCTTTCAGAGAGACTGGTGCTGTGCAGGCAGCTGGGGCCGGGCCGGGCTCCTTCTAGGCGTGCTCAGGAGGCAGCGGGGTGTGATGGCTGCCATCTCCGACCCCACCCGGGGGGGGCTTGGGGAACAGCCTCCTTCGTTTGGGTCAGTTGTAATTGTAAATAAAGCTCCAGTCAAGGAAAATGGTTGTTCCTATTTTTTTTTCCTTATAAAATGGGACGACATGTGGTTTTGTATTTGTTTAACTCGTCATGCTTCTTTCTTGCTTTCATCCTCATTTCTTGTCTGTTTGCTAACAGGGCCTGGGTGTCCTTTAGGAGCTATTGCTTTTATTTTGCAGCACGGTGCTTGGTGTCTTCCAGACAAAGTATCTTAGGGATTAGAGGGTACATGTATTTATTTCGTGCTTCTTTTTCTCTGGTTTACTGACTTTAACACCTTTGAATCCCACTGAAACATGTTTCTTGCCCTGAGATTTGAAATTGATTCTGTTTCCTCCTCTTTTGGTGGCTTTCTTTACCAACTCATAAATTTTGCCAATAAATCCACGGGTGGCAGCTTTGTCATTGTCAGCTGAAAACAGGTTTAAAAAAAAAATCTCTGCGTAAGGAGCCAGATCGTCTTTAGCTTTGATTCTGATATCCCAAGCCTGAAATTATGTCTTTCTGGTGTGGGGAGGAAAAAAACCGAAGTGACAAGACTGGTTTGCTGCTAGTTTTGCTCTGTCATCCCAAGGTGGATCTGCAGCAGTTACCAGAAAAATCCTCCGGAGATTGAGATGAATCATTTACCAGTTCAGGCAGGCGCTGGTAGAAGCCTGCGTAGTCGGGGGATGCCGCGCAGCAGGGGCGTGCTGTCTTGAGTCTCCTCGATAATAAGAACCTGTGGCTTCCTTTTGTGCCACTCCACAGCCAGAGCCGCAGTTGCACGGCACTCAGCGGACAAACGATCCGAATAAACAGCTACTTGTATTTAGGCTGCACTAGCTGCATTCTTTCATTTCCCCTAAAAAACAGATAGAAATTTATGAGCCTGGTCCAAGCGCATGGTGGGACAACGAGCGTCATTTGGGTTGAGTTTGTATGGAATCCACTCTACAGAGCCTGGAAAACCATAGGAATTCAGGATATTCTGATGTAACTCTTCTTTGCTGATGTAACTTCTTTGCTGAAGACTGCAGTGGACCTTGGGGGGTTATTGTTGTTCCTGCTATTAGTCGGGCCGGGCTCTGCTGCTCTTCTGGCGTGTGTGGTGTCTTTCGCCATGGCCAGGAGAAAGCCAGGAGGTGCCTTGCTTTGACTGCTCATCACCTGAGGTCCCCGCAGCAGCGTGGGTCACCCTCCTCTGCTGGGTCTCTGGACCAGGGCCAGCCTGGTCACTGCAAGTCACTGAGATGGGTTTGAGACCACGAACCTGCAGGAGAAGACCTAGAGTTCATGCTAACCATGAGAGATGCCCTGGGCATTTGCTGCAGGGTTTTGCCGTGGCAATATTGCTGTAAGAGTAAGAGAAGAATTAGGCAGTGCCTTGGGGGGAGCAGAGAGACCAAGAAACCCCAAATGGGACAGTTATCTGCGGCTCAGACACTACTTTAATGTGGTTGCTTTCCCTACTTTTCAGCAGAACATCTGACCCCTTTGCAGCAGGGCGATTTCCTCCTCTGCTCTTATTTCATCCCAAACGTTTCTGCTTTCTCTCATTTCATCACCTTCATCCCAGATAAAGCCTCCAAACGTACTTGCTGTTCCCTGCTCCTGATGCAGCCGTCACCGATCTCGCTGACAGACCCACCTGGGTGGGGGCAGCTTTGGGTGACAGTAGGACATATTTTCTGCTGAGGTCTTGCTGCGGATGGAGAAGTGACAAGAGGAATGAGGGACTGTAACACACACTTGGGAACAGCAGAGGGAGCTTGGAGATGGGTGCAGGATCCAGGCTGGGGGATTTTGATCTTTGTCTGGTTTGAAAGCTCCAGCTGGAGCCGGTGAGATCCCCCATGCCTGGACACCTTCACCCAGGCGCTCCAGTGGTTATATGCTGCGTTAGCCTTTATCTCCTTATTATTCTGGGAAGCCTTTGCACTTGAACTCCTTCAGTACCTCTCTGGTAAGCCCTTGAGCACAAATTCAACTCCGAGCATGTGCTTAAGCGCTCAGCGGAGCAGGGCTCCTCTCCCAAGTCCCTCCTGGGGAGGAGAGCGAGCCCCGGGGGACACAAGTGGATGTGGCTGGGAGTGAATGAGGCACTCCGAGTGGGGACAAATACAGGGAAAGGAACCAGATATCCCTGGGCTCCTGCTCCCAGGTGTCCAGTGGCTTTGTTACATGCCCCTGGGCAAGGGAATTAATGTCTCCCTGGATTGTCTGCCCCGTTGGGAGAGAGGAACTGACACCAATCTGCTGGCAGTGATGCCAAGTGCTGGTGAAACCCCAACCCTGTCCTCAGATTGGCACCTGGGGAACATGGAGGTATGACCCCGAGCCCTGGCAGCGCCCGCTTGCTCCTCTCCATCCAGCCCACGCTAACAGTAGATTATCCTGATTTATTTTTCATGATAAAAGTTTGTTGATTGTTGTTGGAAACAGACCCTACACCAGAGTGTTTTGTGTGTCAGACAAGGGAAATGATGTATCAGAGGAATGGCTCGGTGCCATGCTGAGGCTGATAAAAAGCTTTCTTTTCAAAGAGCTACCCTATATTGTTCCTGGCTCCTGTGTTTTGGGAGTTCGTTTGTTGTTTTTCCCTTTGTCAAGCACTACTGATGGTTCTCAGTCTAATGATTTTTGGTTGGGTGCTTTTTCACTTTAGGATAAAGGCTCAAAAATACCCCAAACCCTAATCAGCCTGTAAAGTTGCTGGGATAAGCGAGGTCCAAAGGGCGGCGGCGCTTACGTGTGTTAGTGCGTGCACAAGGGAAACACCAGCGCTGAGCAATCTGAATGGCAAAGCCCTCAAAAGCTGGCTGGGGTTATTGTATGGATAACATAGGTACCGTCTGCTTCCCTGCAGCCGTGCTAAGTCGGGTCTTACTCACGCCGCCGCCTGCATTACCGTGGAATTCGCACTCAGCACTGGTGAACAAAGCTGGGAGCGGGTTTAGCGGGGTGGTGCTTACGTTGCCCAGATTATAAACTGCTTATGGTGCTCGGCATGCGAGTCCCCGCGGTGGCGAGCCTCTGAGGAGTGGAGAGATCCATTCCCAGCTCTGCCTGGGGCACGGCTCCGTGGGATTTACTGGCTGCAGAGCCTGGCTCTACGGCATAAGCTTATTGGGACGGTGGCAGATATGTTTATTCTGTAAGAAAGGGCGAGCTGCTGAGGCTGCATGCGTGCGGCGTGTTGCTTTGTGCGGTGTTGCAGACGTGCTTTTGCTGATTGGGGCAGGTTGGCATGAGAAATTACTGCCCTCAGCTGCAGGTTCCCATTCCCCTTTAGGAAGTAACATTAGGAAAAATCATAGGAAAATGCACCACGTCTTTAAGGAGGAATAGAGGGAGGTGAAATAAGGTCACCTCAACCCAGATCCAGAGCTTGCTCCCGGCTGGCTGCAGGCAAAGCAGGGCAGGATGGCTCCGTTCTGTCTCAACAGCAGTTTGAGCTGAGCTACATTAAAAGCCGCATCCCTGAGGTGGGATGATTGTCCCTAACCAGAACAAGAGTTTCCTACCTTGTCCCAGTGGGATCCACAAGAATGTGTCTCTTCCGGGGTGAGGAGGTGGTGGCTCTGCGGCACCTGGTCGAGATATGGGTGCTCCTTGTCTCCTCTGCTCTGGAAGCCCCTGGCTCCATCCTTCTTATTGATCATTCCATGGCCACTTTTAAAATATAGCGCTAGAAAAAATTCAGTGCAGATTTCACCACTCCCGTCTATCTCCGCAACCCAGAGAGCAGGAGGGATGAAGAGCGAGCAGCGGGGTTTGGACCTGGTGGCGTGTCCCCTGCATCCAGCTTTTGAACCTGGAGTGTGGTTAATGAACAGGGTTATTGGAAAGGCAGCTTGGATCCCTCCTCTGTCTTAACACTACATGAAGAACAGGCGCACAACAAGATCAGGCCGGTGTTTTTTGAGTGCAGCTGAGACTGATTTCATGTGCTGAAGGCACTAGAATTCAAAACAAATGCTTTTAATGTCTGAAAAATGGAAATGAAACGAGTGCCTTCAGCGTACCAAGGGAACAAGGCAAAGGCAATGGTGAATGAAATAAACTGCATGATGACAGGAGTGAGGGGGAAAAATGAAAAACAGGGAAAAGAACAGAGAAGACAGAGCAAGTGTGAGAAATAATCCCCAGCCTGATTCCACGACGGATTTGGTTCCTGGCTTGCCTTGAAACCAGTAGGAGTGAGATACATAAATAATGTTGTGACTCTGGTCCTCGCTGCCACCAGTCCATGGGGACAGGTCACACTCTGCATCCCCAGCTGGGTCTGCTGGAGATGGAAGGATTTTGCCAGTGGATTTCCAATTTTCTTGGAACAGGATCTACCCATCATTTGTAGCCCATAACTTCAAAAAAACCCAGCAACTAACCAACCAAAAACCCCACCAAATGCCAGAACTCCCAAATGAGAAAGCGTCTCTGTAAAAGACAATATCCTCAGCATCCCCCGTTCCCACTGAGAGGTTTGACTGCAGTTATATTTTAAGAATTAAAACAAATATTACAAATATTGTATAGCAACAGTTCATCCTATTTAACTCTCTTAGGCAAAAGGTACTTGTATCAGTTCCAAGTCAGGGCAGGACCTGGAGTTTCTGCCATGCAAAAGTATTTGAAATGTGAATTCTCCAGTACAATTAAAATAGTTTGTTTAGGAGTAAATCAAAATATTTTTATTTTGGTTTTAGAATTTATTTTTGGTGTGGCTCTTAATAAAAAGAAAGTAGATGTGGTTTCAAAATAAGAACAAACAAGTTCAACCCAGTGATAAGACAGATTGTGACTGTTTTCCTAAATGAAGTTTTTATGGGTTTGACCCATTCTAGCAGGAAATTTTGATATGATCAAATTGTCATTTTCTGTCAGAAAACTGTTCTTCCTGAAAATTTACAGCCAGTCCTAATCAATATTTTCCTATCTTGTACCCTGGGCACCCTTGGAAATGGATGTCCTGGTGCAGCTCATTGTAATGTTTTTCCTACTCTTTGGGACATAATTTAACCGAATTGCACCTGGAGACAGAGGGAGCTTTATAACCCCCTTCCTGCCTCCCAGCCGCCTCCTCCGCAGCCTCCCAGCTCAGCGGAATTCTCCTCTCTTGCATGAAGCTGCGGGAGGAGCGGAGCTGCTGCTCTCCAGCCTTCCTCTGCTCCCTGCTGCTGCTCCCAGCCTGGGCTCGAACCTTTTAACGGATCCCTCTTGGTACCCTGCAGAGCCTCTGGAGCAGCCTGGGGCCATGGTGCTGCGTGTGGTCGGTGGGTTTGCGGGCTGGCTGCTGCCGGTCCTGGTGATGGCAGCGCCTGGCAATGGCAGGAAAGGGGAGCCAAAGGTTTGCAGGGGAGCCGGCAAGGCTTTCGCCAGCATCTCTCTGCAAGGGGAAGCACTGAAGAGCTGGAGCTTTGCTAAAGAGGAGAGGATTCACGTGGGAGCTGGGCTTGGGTCTTTGCATGTGGAAGTAGTTGCAGGAGTCAGTGGGAACTTTTGTGCTCGCTAAATTCCCTTCCTGTCTTTGATCCTTAATTCCAGTGAGGGTTTTTTGATGCTTGTCTGGCAGCGTGAACACTCTGGCCCAGATACAGGCATCTGGAGTCCAGCTCTGCCTCTGCCCCGTGATGCTGGGAACCCAGCTGGGACATCCCAGGAGGTGACACACGGGGAGAGGGGTTACACCGGCTGCCTGCCTGCCTCCATCCCCGGCTGGCGGTGCTGGGAGAGGGACTGCTGCAAGCCCCAGGGCACGCAGGCAGGGACAGGCAGGCTGTGCATCTCTGCTAGCAGCAGACCTTAAAGCCATTTTAGTCCCCAGCTCCTTCTGCCAGGAGTAAACTCGCCTGCGCGTGTCGGGATGTCAAGTGATACAGGAGGTCCCAGAGGGATGGTGTGCAATAAGCCCCAGATGATGGCTGGCACCGCGCGGTGCGGTGCGGTGCGGCTGCTGGAGCTGGGGGGGAGCATCTCTGTGGGGTGGTGATGGGGTGCAGAGTGACCTGGAAAGGGGATGAGGTTTGAGTAACTCTTATGGAACATCTATTGTTCTGCCTGAAATACGAAGCCTGAGCCTGGCGACCTCCCAAGCTAAAAGCAGGAATTTCCAGGGCTGGAGCTGAGCTGTGGGGGCTGTTTGAGCAGTGGAGGGCGGGGGGGGGATGCAGGTGTTTTAGAGGTGTAGTCTCCTGTTAGACCAAATGATAGACCTGCAAAAAAACATGATTTTTTTTTTCTTTTTAAATTTTCTTATTTTGGCAATTATCTAACGGCGAATGAATTCCCAGAAGCTGCTCTGCTCTCGCTGAGGGCCTAACAGGAACCATTACCTCTCCCACTGGCCCTACTGCTCCTACCTGTCGTCTGTCAGGAATTCAAGAGTTCTTCTATAACATGCAAAATACCAGAATTTGCCATTTTAATTGCGGCCTTAACAGACTGCTGGCCCCTGGCCCAGGCACCGGGGGGAATTATCAGACACACCCCAGGGAGTTAGGGATGTACGGCAGTGTCCTTCCCCAGGGCAGCACCGCCTGTGCAGCAGGACATGCCGCCGGTTGTGTGACGGCACGGTTGTCACCTCGCATGGGCAGAGCCTCCAACAGGCGTGAAATCTCTGGGCTGTGGCTTTCACAGGGCACATCAGTCCAAAGGCAGCGCTCCCAATCTGCACGTGCCCACCCACCAGCAGCTGCGGTGGAAAGACGCATCAGTGCTGTGCCGATGCTCATCTCATTTCCCTTTGATAAGTGATCCCAGTGCAGCTGGGCACCAGTGTGCAACTGGGCAGCTATCGGAGTGATACACTTGTATGTCGCAGTGTGCTTCTGCAGGACGCACCTTCCAACTGCCTCCAGGGTTGATGCTGGTGGGAGGAATGATGGAGCAGAATGACCTTTCCCCAGACTGGGACCAGCTGTGAGATTAGGAGTAGTTTCTGGTTTGGGCAACCAGCATGGACAGCTGAAGGTTTTGTGTCTTGGAGCAACAAAATAAGAACACCGTGTCCTGTTTTAAGACTCTTCTTGACCTGATCTGGCTTGGTGTTTAATTAAATGGTATGTCTGGTAAACAGGAATGTAAGTGTCCTGCTGTAGGGGCAAAAGTGTAACCGCTCGCTTTGATCGTCTCCCTGATGGTTTGAGGGTATTTATGTCAAGAGGAAGAGTTCCAGGTGAAGAGGCACAACTTCTGCCTGAGAGGTCCTTGCAGCGTTGTGCTCGGAGCTTTTGGATGCAGGAGAGCAAACTTAATATCTAAGCTCTGCTCGATTTAAGGACGGGAATCGAAAGCAGTGTTGCATTTTTAATGAGTACTCTGATCATCAGGCTGCCGGCATTTTGAATCCCTTCTGGTGGCGCAGCTCTTCTGCTCCACAGAAACGACATAAGCAGCTGTTGAGGCAGGGAGTGGGGAGATCCCTCAGTGGGTGCTGAGGGCACCCACACTGACGTTGGCCATCTGTCATCTTCTTCCTGCCCAGCACGAGTTCATCTGCATGAAGCAGCTTCAGGGGGAGGCATTGAGAACCACCCATCCCTGCTCTCCTGTCCAAAGACCCAGTTTTGGCAGAAATGAGCCCAGATCTGCTCGGGGCAGGGGGAGACAGGGGATGGGACACATGGCTTCCCGTGCCCTGAGCAAGCATGCCAGCCCTGAGATCTTGGGGGAAGGGGTGACATTAGTTCTTCATCCTTCTCTGGTGATGCTCTGAATTTTGCCCCCCTTTTCCCAATGCCACCTTTTCCCCAGTGCCAAAATATCTCACCTGAGAGTCAGCAAACACAACCTGAACCTAATCGGGAGGTAATTAAGGAAGTATTCCTCTGTGCAAAGGTGCTCCAAAAACCATCCCCCAAATCCGCTGAAGACTTGTTTTATACATGTTTTCCCTATTTAAACATTAGCTCCTGTTGAATTGCAGCCACACAACAGGTGAGAGGAATCAGGTCCATGGAGAACAACTGAAAAAGCCGGGATGAGGTGTGGCCAGTAACTCCTAAAACATCTCTGAGCCTTTGCAGCTCTGCTCAGAAGAAGACCAGGCCCACCAGGACAGACCTACTGCCTGTGTGGGGAAAGCCCTGGCTTTTGGGAGAGACGGAGAGGCATGTTGGCAGCTCTGGCTAAGGAGCACCTGGTGGAGCAGGGAGCAATTTTTGCAGACTTGTCCCATCACTTTGGCCATGAGGAAACTCTACCACCTTAGGTAAGACCAGCTGCTAACCCAGATGGCAGCGAGGACACCTTCCTTGGGGTGGCTGTCACCTTGGAGCCCCTGCCACCGCAGTACAGCTCACCTGGCTGTGAAGGTTCGGGCACGGGCTGGCATAAGGTGGACTGAGTGGTCTGGGGGCTTCCAGGCATCCCTCTGAGCCTAATTTCTAGAGCTTGGTCTATTATTTTCCATTTCTGTTGGACAATTTGAGAAAAATAAGCTCCAGCACGTTGGGTGAGCCCTAGGTACCTTTCTCATTGTTTTTTTCCACAAGATGTGAAAATACGATGTGTTGCTCCATTTTGCTCTTTATGCGTGTGTGTATATATATATATTTTAAAGCTCGTTTATGCTGACATATGGAGCACTGCTGAAGTTAAAACACCATTTTGAACCACCTAATTTAGCAAACACCGAGAGGAAATGTTTGATTACTCCTTCAGCGCTTCAGTTTTTCCTGGCTGAGGCTATTTACTGTATTGCGCCCAAATTAGCCAGCACTTTTGGTTTCACTCCACATGCATTTTCCTTTGATAAAGTATTTTCCAGAAGGAGTTTGCTCAGCTCTCTTCCATTCTGAGTGCTGAAAATGAGAATGAAAATAATATTTCTCATCCTCGGAGGGTGTTGAATGGGAAACTCATGTTATTTAGGATGCGCACCAGGGCTTTTGTAAGGGAAACCGCGGGTGTGGATCGAAGCGGCTGTAACGTATTGTGTACAGATTTTTATTTTCCTCTAGTGATAGTTTGCAGACAAGCTAGGAATTTGCACGTGTGTGCATGTGTGCTGGTAAACATATTTTTATGTGTGCCCCAAATGGCTGTTTGTCTGAAGGAGACCTGTCTGGGGGTCTGGATATCAGTAGCTGACTCTTAATTTTCCCTTGGGCAGCTGTAGAAGATGAGTTTCTCCTGTTGTTAATATTGAGGCTAAACCGTACCAAGTTAGCTTATGTGTATTTAAATTTTTATTAGGGTAATTACTGTAAGATAATTGAGAGTCTTGCTCTGGTTTGACCTGTATCAATTAATTTGTTTTCCCCCTCAGCGTAAGAGGATGGTGCTCTCCACCATCTGAGGTACAGCGTTTAAAAATACATTTTCCGCTCCTTCCGATGTGCTGCTGTGATTTAGACGGAAGGAGGAGGCCCTCTCTCTTTATGGACGGCTTTAATTGAAATCCACTTACCACACAAATGCTACAAATCTCCAAAGATGATAGCAGTTGCTAGCCTCTGTGTCGATTTTATATATGGGGGGGTTTTTTTGGTGGTTTTTTTTTGTTTTTTTTTGTTTTTTTTTGGTGCAAGGTAGAAAACTGTGTGTTAAGCCGTTACCTGTCTCTGGGACAGGTGGGTTTTGCCCTTGGCAGGGATCTCTCTGCATTTCAGGCAGCCAGACCTGCTCTCCCGTCTGAACATTCAGCAGAAATATTCTTGTGTCGCCTTGATTAGCCCCGCGAAAAGAATTAATTTGCGCTTGTGGGTGTTCGCACACGGC
Source organism: Fratercula arctica (assembly GCA_947846985.1). Classification (NCBI taxonomy): domain Eukaryota; kingdom Metazoa; phylum Chordata; class Aves; order Charadriiformes; family Alcidae; genus Fratercula; species Fratercula arctica. The sequence continues at coordinate 9,747,296 of CANTUZ010000016.1, forward strand.
TGAGGCAGGTGCAGACAAGTTTGGCATCTTCCTCGTTCCTCTCAGTGCCACCTCACCCATTGCAGTGGGTACCGACATGGGTCCCCGTGGCATCGTCCGGCGTCTCTGGGGCGGTTTCTGGCAGCAGGGAGGGTGCTGGGGAGGGTGGTTGTGCTTCTGCCTCCCCAAGGGTGTCCAGGATGCGTCCACCAGCTGTGCTGGGGGGTGTGCAGCAGCCCCTTCCCCTTGGGCTCCCTAATTCCCTTCCTCAGTCCCTGGGGTTTTTTGCGGGTCAGGCCCCAGCCCCGGATGCTGCATGTGAATCCGGCTGCTCCTGGAACATATTGGCTTGCTCAGGGGTAACGAATTACAGAGCGATTGCAGTAACGTTGTGCTGGCTCGCAAGCCCAGGAGCTGGAGTTCTTATTAGCCCTGTTATGTACGTGTGTGCTATGCGCGTGTATCTGCCGTTTGTTCTCCTCTACGCCTTTTGAAGATGAAAAAGCTCTCTTCGGTCGCCGCAGCTGTGTGCCAACCTGCTGTTTGGGGAAGTGAGGGGGAATGTGTGATGTGCGGGGTTTGAGGGCATGTCTTGCAAGCCTTTATCCCACTGGGTTACGTGTTGCTTTTGCAAGAGGATTTGGAGGGGCTGAGGGTGGGGATGGGATCCCTGGGATGCTGGGCTGTGTCTGGGGATGGTGCAGTGGTAAGGACAGCATGCCCTGGAGATTAGAAGGGAGAGAGACGAGTTGTATGTTCAAGGGTTTCTCCCAGACAAAGCAGGGAAATGGCATCTGTGGGGCAATCTTCTTAGAAACGCTTGTGGTCTCCTAGAAGAGATGGTAATACCAGCCCACCTCACCTCAGATTTCTTTATGCATCTTCCCAGCCTCCGGTGTCTGATGAATGGGCCTTGGGCATCACCTTTCCATGCTTAGACGCCTCCTCGGTGATGGCCAGGAGGGAGCCGCTGCTGGGGGGGAGGCAGGGAGGGAGCAGCCCGGCTTCTGGTGGTGAGCAGGTCCCTGCCAAGCCCAGAACCCTTTTGCTCTGTATCGCTTGGAAGTGAAATATGAACAGGCACCAGCTGCTTCTCATTAGATGTCATTAGTATCTAGAGCTGGAAGCTTTGGAGCAAAGGAAAACTGCTCAAACCTGGGTAATATAATTCATAAGGGACGTTGGTACTTAAAGTCTGGAGAGAGGAGATCAGCACATGGCTCCTCATGGAAATGCCTGGCATAGGCCACAGAGGTAACCTCATTCGGTGGAAGACCCTCTGCGTTGCTCCTCTTTGCTGGGTAAAACAGCTAGCACTGCGCTTCTGCTGTGTAAATTATTGCTATTTCTTACTACTATAGATGCATTTCAGACTTTGCAAATCCATTGCCTGAGTCCAGGCGAGGTGGCCAGCTTGGCTTGCCGAGGAAGAGGAGCTGTTTTCCACAATGCTTCAACCCCCCCATCCTGGGCGCTCCTCATCTCGATGAGCAGCCATCAGGGGATGTCTGTAGAGGGAGCCTAAAGAATTAGCTTGGATTTTGTGGGTTTTGAGGATCTTTTAAGGCTGGATGAAATGAATCCTGCGTACAGGGAGTGACAGTCCCTGCCTGGAGGAGCCCCGGTGAGGAGGGATGTGTCTGAGCTCGGGTTGGTTCTCGCGCCGGGGATGTGTTGCGTTGGCTGCACAGCACCATCAGTCCGCTCTGCACCATCACCTTGCCCCAGGGGCTCCTTCAGGACTGAAAGGAGGGAGCTTTGCAGCTCAGTAGCCCACATTCACCAGTTCACCAGCTCCCGCGATGGTTTGTGGTGTCCCTCTGCCCCACTGCCACTGTTTCATGGAGCAAAATCCCATCTGGCACCACAGGCTACAGGCAGGGACCTTTTCATGCTCTCACAGCCTTTGTATGTCTGGGGCTTTTAACATCTCTGGTAGCACAAATATTGTCATCTTTCCAGATCCATCCTAGAGGGCAATGGAGATCCCTTGGGGCCACGGTGGGTCGTTGCAGAGCTGATCTCTCTGGTTCACCAGACTTGCTGGGGAGGGGGTGGCCTGGCCCTGGGACACAGGAGCTAGGACAGTCTGCAGGTGCTGGCCTGGCCTGGCAGGCGGCAATAGATGTTGCCCAGGGATGGCACAGCTCTCCTACACAGCTGTCTTGTACTGCCTTCAGGATGTTTGGAGGTTTATGCTCTATTTAGTTATTAATATTTTATTGTCACCAACTAGACTGTGGTTATAAGGGGCCAATCTCACTGATAAATGGATGTTAGGCTCAGCTTATTTATCCCAGCCTGAGAGTGTGTGATGTCAGACTACTGTAGAAATTGCAGTTTATGATTTCAGAATTAAAAGACAGGTTGGAGATACCTGATGTGGAGCAAGCTGGAAATAGCTGGGTGCGTGGAAAGGAAGGCTTATAGTTCCACGGGCAGCGCTTGTAGATGCGGAGTGTAGGCAGGCTGCTGATAACAGAATCACAGAATGGTGGGGGTTGGCAGGGACCTCTGGAGATCACCCAGTCCCACCCCCTGCCAGAGCAGGGTCACCCAGAGCAGGGGGCACAGGAACGCGTCCAGGCGGGGTTGGAATGTCTCCAGAGACGGAGACTCCACCACCTCTCTGGGCAGCCTGTGCCAGGGCTCTGCCACCCTCACAGCAAAGAAGTTCCTCCTCATGTTGAGGTGGAACTTCCCATGGTCAAGTTTGTGCCCGTTACCCCTTGTCCTGAACATCTCACACCCCTGCTGATGCGGCTGAGTGAGTTTTTGTATGACTTTTAAAAGGGTTTGGGAGGAAATGTGGTACATAGTGTTGGGCTGGAGATGTGCAACGCGTGTGTGTGTGCACAGTCTGAAGGCAGCGGGGAAGGTGTGGAAAAATTGAGTGCTGGCACGCGGGAAGGGTGGGCTTATAAGTTGAGGGAAGGAGGCAGCAGGCTGTCCCATGTTGGAGGGGTAAAAGGCTTCAGGTCAGCCAAAAGAGAAATCCCTTGGGACAGGTCTCTTGGTCCGTGTGCTTCCCGCAGCCTTTGCTCCCTGTGCTCGCGGTTCTCCTGCCCGATGGGAGTGTGAAACAAGCAGTTTGGAGCCCCAGAGCTCTTCCATCCTCCGACGCTCCCTGGGAGCAGCACAACCTTGCAGATGTGGCTGCTCTTCACTGACTTTTGGTTTTGTTTTCTTTTTTTTTTGGTTTGGTTTTTTTTTTTTTTTTTTTTGGTAGGGGGAGAAGAGAAGGACAGGGTAAAGCTCTAATTATAAAGCTGCCTTGCCAGATACTTCATGCTCCTAATTGCTGACACAGGCTAGTTTGGGATGTTTTTCTCCTTCCTTTCCTGTTTAAATAAATAAGTAAAAGCAGGTTAAAGGATGCTCATGTTTCAGAGCAAGCTGTGTGGCAGATGAGAGGGGAGACTTCCACAAGTGCCTGGGCCTGAGCTTTTCACGGCTGCCCTGAAAACCACGGCGTGAGGGTGGTAGGGATTTATTGACTGGCAAGAGTGGGCACCAGGCAGCTTGGATTTTGAAGGTGCAATTTGACTTCATATTCCCAGCCCAAGGAGGGGATGAAAGCTTACGGATGAGTCAATTATCTGGGCTGCAGGCGAACGCGGGCTGAGCCGCGGAGGAGGATTTGCTGACCTTGCACCCTACTGAGAGGCTGGATATTGCGACGGAAGACGATCCGTCATTGAGGTGGGGAGCATGGAAAAGTGCTGCCGTGGCTCAACCTGGCTGGAGGGGAGCATCTCCCGGGGCCAGCGATGGGAGAGGACCGCCTGTCCCAGGAGAGATGGTGCAGCGAGTGGCTGCCACTTGTTTGCTCTTCCAAATTTGCTTGTTGTGTGGTTGGGGTGGAGATGCTGACACTGGCCGTGCTGCAGGGAGGCACTGCCTCCCCTGTGGCTTTTGCCTGGGTATCGAGCTTGGGGGATAAGGATTCTCAGAGAAGTAATTTAATATATGCATTTTTAACTTGATGAATTCTCATCAGCTCCATAGCCCTGGGCCTTTCAAGTGCTTGGCTCTGGTGTCAGTGCAGCGCTCGATGAGATTCTGCCTGCAAAACGGCAGTGCCAGGGTCAGGCAGCTGCAGGCGAGCCCAGGGGCTCTGCAGTGCCCAGATGAGAAGCAGATAAATTTGGCTGTTCTGTGATTCCTGTGTAACTGCCAATGCCCCCCTGCAAATGATGAGTGGGACAGATCTCTCAGATAAGTGAAGGATTAGAGAGGTATTTCTGTAAGCGCGTGGGGCTCTAAACCGTTACACTTGAAGGCAGAGGGGAGCAGTGAGGGCAGGTGGAAGGAACATCACAGAATGGCGGGGGTTGGAAGGGACCTCTGGAGATCATCTCCTCCAACCCCCTGCCAGAGCAGGGTCACCCAGAGCAGGTGGCACAGGAACGTGTCCAGGCGGGGTTGGAATGTCTCCAGAGATGGAGACTCCCCCACCTCTCTGGGCAGCCTGTGCCAGGGCTCTGCCACCCTCACAGCAAAGAAGTTCCTCCTCATGTTGAGGTGGAACTTCCCATGGTCAAGTTTGTGCCCGTTACCTCTTGTCCTGTCCCTGGGCACCACTGAGAAGAGCCTGGCCCCATCCTCCTGACACCCCCCCTTTCAGTATTTATAAGCGTTGATAAGATCCCCCCTCAGTCGTCTTTTTTCCAGACTAGAGAGACCCAAATCCCTCAGCCTTTCTTCACAAGAGAGGTGTTCCAGTCCCCTCAGCATCTTGGTAGCCCTTTGCTGTCCCCTCTCCAGCAGCTCCCTGTCCTTCTTGAACTGTCTTGAACTCCTGCATCGCGTTGGATTGCACAGCTGATTTTATCTGCCTTTCCTTCTTCCTCTCTGCTTCATCCAGACTCATCCAGCTGCACCCAGCAGCTACCTGGGGAGAGTTATTTACAGACTGAAAGTTTTAAACCTAATGAAGCACTATCTCCAGCCAAATCCCCTCTCCCAGCGGCCCCATCTCTGCGCGTAGCTGGTGGCAGGCTCCTTCCCAGGCAGATTCTAGAAGGAGCTGGCTGGCTTTTGGGAAGCGCATCCTGCAAAGCTGTGAAAGGCCATTGCTGGAGCCCTGCGCTGTCAGGAGATGCTGCTGGAAGGGCAGTTGTGGGACGCGGCAGGCGCTGGCTTCCCGCTGCGTCCTCCCACTCCGCAATCATCCTCCGTCCCTCTGTCCTGCCCCGGGGATGCGGCTCCAAACCTGCCGCTTTCACACAATCGTTCATCAGGGAGCAGAAACTCCCCCAGATGTCCCCTCGCTGCCTCAGGTGTCCTCTGGAGCATCATCAGTGCACAGGGGGAGGATGTTATACGCCGTTTGGGATGGATGCGGTGTCCTCTGGAGCATCATCGGTGCACAGGGGGAGGATGTTATACGCCGTTTGGGATGGATGCTGTGTCCTTGAAGGAGTCGGGCGCAGGGGGGGTGTCGGTGCCAAGCACAGAAAAGCTCTGATGCTGTGTGAGGACTCTGCATGTGGCTGTGAAGATGCTCGGACACAGCAGTTGAGATGCTGGGATGTGTAATGGCACAAGGGAAAAATTAAATCCCGTGTTACTGGATGGGTCATGAACGCTACTGAGTGGGAAGAGACAGGGAAAGGTCATCTGCTGCTGCCCAGCAGAGCACTGGTGGAGGTTTAGACAATGTTCGTGCTGGTCCTTCTGTGGTATCTAGAGATGTTGGGTGCTGGATTGTTTTTTTTCTGAGGGCCGGGACCATAGTCGTGGGGTAGTTTAGTTCCATCTTAAAATGGAAAGCACTGGAAGTGGGGAGCAGTGGCCCACAGACACCAAACTGTCAGTCCTAGCGAAATTAGTGCGAATTTTGATGTTGAGGAAACTCAGCTGAAATGTGTTTTCGCTTTTGGCTTTTTAGGATACCTTTCCAAATCATGAGAGCATTGCTTACCATTAAGGGACAAAACATCCTCTTCTGCAATGGCATGAGACAAACAGCGCGAGCTGCTGGGCTGGGTGGGAACTGATCCTTCTGGCAGCTTTTTCAAAGTGCTGTCCTACCTCTTAATTTGGGAAGATAGAAGAAACTCTATACTATAGAGGACATCATCATATGGTCAGTTTTGCATTGGTAAAAGATAGTAATTTTTCAAAATGTTCCCAAAAAGATTATAATTAGTACAATTAAGCGTCTCGATAATTTTATTCCGCTCAGTAATAGTACAGAGCACAAAAAAACCCCCACTCTATGAAACAATGCACCCAACACATGTAAGCTAACATCTCTGTGTTGTGATCTGTACATTATGTGCTTGTTTAACATTATATTTAGCTCATTCAATTCTGGATAATTTCTTGTCTCCTGGAGAAGAGCCCTCATGTCGCTTCCACGCTTAGAAACATGAGTGAGGATGGCTCATGGGCCAAAAGCAGCTTTGGTCCAACTTCACACCGAGAGACCGTTGGGGTGGAGTTGAATGTGAGTGAGGGCTGGGGGTAGCCGTGGTCTTGCACTGAAGTCCTTCTCCCACTCTGTGCCTCAGTTTCCCTTTCCATTTGTAACCCGCCTTCTACAGCCAGCAACATGGTGAGCTGGTTTGGTGATGGTGGGATGGCAGTCTCCTCACTGCGTTCATCAGTGGGCTCAAAAAGTGAGAATGTCTTGTCATTTTAATATCCCTTTAGCCCTCCTGAGGGTTCAGAAACAGTCTGAAAGAGCAAGATCCATAGAATCACACAACAGTTAGAGTTGGAAGGGACCTTAAAGATCACCTCATTCCACCCGCCCCTGCCCTGGGCAGGGACACCTCCCACCAGCCCAGGTTGCTCCAAGCCCCGTCCAACCTGGCCTTGAACCCCTCCAGGGATGGGGCAGCCACAGCTTCTCTGGGCAACCTGGGCCAGGGGCTCACCACCCCCACAGCAAACAATTTCTTCCCAATATCTCATCTAAATCTCCCCTCTTTGAGTTTAAAGCTGTTCCCCCTCATCCTATTGCTCCACTCCCTGATCAAGAGTCAAGAAGTCCCCTTCCACAGGGCAGGTGCCTTGAGGCAAATGTGCACTTGAGACCACGGTGCTGTGCTTTGGGGTGCTCCTGTCTACAGCTGAGAGCCTGAGGGTGTCCCTGGGACCAACTCTGCGGTGGGGGACAGGCACTGTCAGCACCCAGGAGCTGCGATGTGCTCCCGGCTCGGGGTTCCCCCGCTCCTTTCTCCTCCTGCCCAGCCTTATCCGCTGTCTCTCACGCGCTGAACAGACAATTAGCTTTTACATTTTTGTGGTGGCTGGCCCCGTCGCTGCAAACATTAGCTGGAAACTTCATTACAGAAAGAAAGCACAAAGTCGGATGGAAGAGGAGATAATTACCTTTCTAATATAATTATGGCTGGGCTGGTGAGCCTTTTATCTCAATCCGTGTACTTCTGGTGGTAATACGATAATGGGCAAGGATTAAAATTCACTAGGTTATCACTCGCCTATGGCAGCCAGAGATGTTTTCTCCCCAAGGTGGGAGGAATTTGTTAGAGGAGATTTCAGGTTAAAGGTTTTGGGAAGGGGATGATTTTGAAAAAGGAAGGAGCTGGGGGGTGGGGGAGAAACCCTCTGAGCTGTTTAAGGAGCTTGGAAGGAGATGCACCATCCTGTGTGTCAGCTTGAGTTTGGAGATAGTCCTGTCCACGGCCGCGGTGCCATGGTCTGATGTGAATCAGGCTCTGGATCTGGAGCACAGAGACGGTCTGGTCTGACCGATGTGTGCCGTAAGCAATTCCCCCGTCGAGGCTGTTGTGTGTCGGAGCTGCACGTTGAGCCATCCCTTCTGCGACCGCCGGAGCTGTGGGGAGGGGAATGGCAGGTCCCCGCTGGGCTGGGGAGAGGAGCCCGGGCAGGAGGCGAGACCCGCGTTAGAGCAGCAAAGCAGAATGATAGGATGTGTTGGGTTGGAAGGGACCTCCAAAGGCCATCTAGTCCAACCCCCCTGCAGTCAGCAGGGACATCTTCAACTAGATCAGAAGGCAGGGCTCCCTGTCCCCCTCCCCAGCCAGGTGACAGCACCCACTTTAGTGTGTAGGAAATAGCCTGGGGTTACGGGCTTGGGTCTCAGACGGCCTTCGTGGTGCTGTGCCAGGCTCAGGCTTCACTGCGTCTTTATTTCCCAGATGGTGGGACCAAGGGAATCTGTTTTCTGAGCCCTCTGATGGAAGTGCTTTTCCATCACCGTCTTCCTCAAGCTTTTGAAAGACAAACCTGTCTCCCTGGGTCACTGTGCTCTCCTCCCCACCCTGCTGCCATCCGCTGTGGGACGCATGGCAGGGACTGGTGTCAGCCTCCTGCTTCCCACCCCCGGCTGATCCCATAGAAAGGGCTGATCTGTAGAAGACGGCTCCTCGGTCCTCTCCTGCCAGGAAAGCCCCGTCGCTGCTTTACTCTGAGCAGCAGTGGCGCTCTCACCGGCCATGCCTCCACCCTGCGCTCCCCGGTGGAGCACGGGAAAGGGAAGAGCGGGTCTGGAGAGCTGATGAAATTATAAAACACTGAAAAGGTCAGAGTGGTACAGTTTGCTGTTATCTTTCACAGAACATAAGAGGCATTAAAATTCTGCTGTCTCATTCGTGTAACAAGGGAGAAAATTGTAACAGGAGAGGGAAATGAAAAGGGGGGGGGGGGGAATCTTCCCTCCTTCAACTGTGTCAGGGAAATGGAAACGGTGTAAGTTTAACTCCTGCACTTAGCTGTGACTTCCAGGGGCTGGATGTGCCTGCGTGTGCAGGACCAGCCTCTTGTTTCTGTGTAGAGGAGTTAAAATCTTGCTTCAGGGACGGTCACTAGTGTAATGAATTTGGCGGTCTCGGCTTTCTCATTTTGAGCTCACCACCTTGGCCTTTGGCAGAGCTTGTGCTCAGAATCGGGGAGGTGTTGGGGACGGGGAGGTGAGTTTGACATGATTGAAGCTGGAATAACACGAGGTGATGATGAGCTGCTGGCTCAGGCAGAGGTGCTGAGGACTGGGACAGCAGTGGCCAGGGTACACATGCATCAGTGCTGCTTCCAAGAGGGGCCATGGGGCTGCGTGAAGCATGGTGGGACAGCATTGACGTTCATTACCTGGGTGACCTGCTGCCATGAAACAATTGCAATGGAAGGGGTGACCAAACCATGTTTGACGTGGTCTTTGCAAGAGCTGCAGAAGATGTGATCAAACTTGAATGTCTTTACATCCACATTCAAATGACAGTGAAAAAGTTATCACCGGTAGCGAGAAGATCTACCCAAGCAGAGCCCTGCTCTCCTTTCTAAAGCAAGATGCATAAATGGAAGATGCCGTGTTCCTCAGGGTTGCCTGCTGATTTCATCCAAGCAGCTCCATTGCTGATTTTGGGAACTTCCAGGCTAAAATGCTCCTTTCTTTTATAGAATCAGAATTGTCAGGGTTGGAAGGGACCTTAAAGATCATCTCGTTCCAACCCCCCTGCCCTGGGCAGGGACACCTCCCACCAGCCCAGGTTGCTCCAAGCCCCGTCCAACCTGGCCTTGAACCCCTCCAGGGATGGGGCAGCCACAGCTTCTCTGGGCAACCTGGGCCAGGGGCTCACCATCCTCATGGTGAAGAACTTCTTCCTAACGTCCAGTCTCAATCGTCCCATCTCTCGTTTTAATCCATTCCCTCTAGTCCTACCATTACCCGACATCCTAAAAAGTCCCTCACCAGCTTTCTTGTAGGCCCCCTGAGGAAGAGTGGGGTCTGAGACAAATGCCAAATCCTGACTCTACTCCAGCCTGTAAATTTTGTCATCTGTAAAACCCAGGTGCAAACTTTATCACTCCAGCTCCATCCTGTGCTCTTGGCAAAGCCGTGCAATTGATGTTGCTTGGCATCCTCCAGCCTCCCTCTCTGCTTTTCTCCCCCTCCTGCAACCTGACTTGTCCTCATTTGCTGGAAGCTTTGCTGGAGATCTGTGTCCTGCATGGCCCCAGGACCTGTCCTCCAGAAGGAGGATGCATCTTACCAAGTTTGTTCCTGCTGAAGTGGTTCTTGCTTCCCCTCAGCGTTGCATTCACTACCCACCTTCTCCTTGATCCGATGGCGCAAAACCCACTTTGAAACTCTTTCTTAGCAACCTGTACTTGTGTTTGATTGAGTTTTCTTGCCATCATGTCCATGCCATGTCAGGCTGCTGGGGAATATGATAACAAAAGAAAAGGGATGACATAAATCCATTGCTTCTCCATGAATCGCAAGGAAACGAAGGAGTTTCCTTTTGCCTCCTAAGAATGTGGTCTACTGAAGATTGCCGTGACATGCAGCGTGCTCGTGTAAACATCAATGTGCAATCGGTCATCTCGGACATCAGCAGCTGAAGAGGTGAGTGGGTTTCCCTGAGAAATGGATCTGGGAATGATGGCTGTGCACGAGCACTGGTGGCTTGTGGGGGGGGACCTGGTACCCCCAGCTGCCCACGTGGCTCTGAAGGCAAAACAAACATGTGGGAGATGCAACCAAACAACCGCCTCCATCTCAAATGCTCAGGTCCCACACCACGTCCTGACGGGCAGGAGGCATCCACTGCGTCGGGTGAGAGCAGTCTCCCTCCAGGTTTGAAGGATGGCTGCCCAGAAATCCAGATTTTTTTTTTTTTTTTTTTCCCCAATGAGAAACAGTGGAGGAAAAAATCCTCATTCCAAAAGTTTGTGTTTCAGAAGGTAGGGTTTCCCCTGGGAGGTTTCAACCTGATTTTAAGTGAAAGCGCCTGCTTTCAGCCAGCTTTACAATATCATTGCAGTTTAAACCAACCAAATAAAATCTGAAGTCATATTTGAAGTAGAAACAAAACTAAAATGTTTTGTTATTTCCCGCTGGAAAACTGTAATTTGATGTTTCCCTGAAAACAAACATTTTGGGTGGAAAAAGGCAGTCTTCAGCACAAAAGCCTTCTTTGCTGAGTGCTTTTTCTAAGAACTAGCAGTACCTCCTGATTTGCTTGAGTTATTGCCATTAAGATGCCACCTATTTGCATTTTGCTGGGGCCGCTTTTATTGCAGGAGTTACACAATGCAGTGTTTTGCGCTTTCTTCTGCTGTTGCTCTTAATTGAAGTAGCGCTTAGAGCCCTGAGACGCGCTGGTCATGCCCTTGTGCCGGGGGCCGGAGTGCCGCAGAGCAGTGGGCAGCGTCTGGCCTGAGCTATGGACCAGCCCAGCGAAGCTGGAAAAAGCAGAAAGGGAGCAGGAAGAAAGCAGAGCAACTTGAAGACCCCAAAACAAATCGGGGCACTAATGGAAGAAGGACTTAAGTTTTATTTTTTTTTTTAGGTGGTTCTCGCTGCTGGTGCCTCCCCAGGCCCCAGTGCCATGAGTGCCCATCCCCAGCCCGATGTCAGCATCCCGCTACCCCGCCTTGAGGTTTGATGCAGGATTTATCACAAGAAGTCGTTCCCTCTGTGCTGTGGGAAGATGGGTTGGGTGATGGTGAGGATGGTGGGGAGGGGGACAAAGTGGGAGCCCCGGACCCCCCCCCAGTGCCGCCCAGCAGCAGCCCATGCCTGGAGCTGCCACATACACATCTGGAGCTGCCTCCTCCCGCTGTTTCCAGGGCTACCGGAGGAAGGAATTGCTCAGGATACCAAACCGGAGGGAAGGCGATGACTAAGCAAATGTCAGAAACGCTTACTCTGGAAACCACGCTGCACTTTCCCTGCTCAGAGCTTAACGCTGTCTAGACGATGGTCTGCTCTGTGCAAACTCTCAATTAATGTAATGCCCATAGACTGGAAAAGTGCTCAGAGGCCCTTCCCTGCCGCGGCGCCGGTGGGTGCAGCCCCACAGCTGCTGTTGTGGGGTTTTTTTTCTGCTTAGAGAGCAGCGAGTTGGGTGGTTTGATGGGATGGGGTGTCATGGCCAGGAGAGGAACTGAAGGGGCAGAGATTAGAGCTGGGTACCACGAGCCCCCTGAGATTTAAACCCAGTCAAATGTTGAAGCATCTCCTTCCTAGAAATCACAGCTCAAGCAAGAAAGATGTATTATAAAGAGAAAACAGCAGCATGGAGTGAAACAGTCACTTATCTTGCTCACTCAATGATTAAACTCAAGTCATATCTTAAAGCCACTCTTGCTGCTCCTTGGTGAACCTGACTCATGCGTTTTGGACACCAGAAACTGCCAGCGTTTTTTTTTTTAATTATTATTATTTTTTATTTTTTTCTCTGCTTGTGCTTTTCTCTGTTGGCTGTAGAGGTAAGCCTGAGGTGATTTAGCTCCTAACGAAACACTTAACTCTCATGCCGAAAAGCTAGGAGGGATTTCTGGACCATTTCACAACAATAGACTGCATCAACAAAAAGCATCTGATGCTGTTGGCCTACATCCCAAAGTCTTCGGTGTTATATTCTCTTGTGCTGCCTTGTCAGAAGGCTGCTGTGGACCACAGGATGCTTCTCACCTCTCCTGCAGCTGTCTAAGAAATTCCCCGTGGATCTCTCTCTCCTGCCCCATTATTCCGGATGGTCTTCATATCACGGGGAAAACTTGCTGCTGCAAATCACGGGGCCAACGAACATCCAGTCGTCTCTGCTGGATGCTGCTGTCTGCTTGTATTTTGGATGGCTGCAGCGTGAGAACAAACTCGCCCGCTTGGTCAACGGAGTGAAATGAAGCTCCGAAACCCACGACTGATGCAAGCGCAGCCTCCCCTGGAAAACTGCAACGTCCATCTCCCCTCCGCCGGCTTGTAACTGCTTGATGGGCCCAAAGGGACTGCTCTGGAAATTTGGAAAACACAAACGTTTGTTGCTGTGCTGGGACCTGGTATGTCAGGTTTCAGCCCAGAGCATATATTTTTTTAATGGCTGGATTATACAGCCCAGAAATGTTGAGCTTATGATGAAAATGCTGCCAGACTTTTATCTGCAGCAATTCCAGCGTTCTTAACAGCCCAGTGGAGAGCGAAAGCCTCCGTTATCTGAACTGCCAATTAATTTAAGCACATTCCCCTGTCCTGTTATAAAGATGTCACTTCTCTGCACCGGCGGCGTTGCTCTGAGGTCTCTGCTCGGTGGGACCTGACTGCTCTGCCTGCTGGCTTTGCTGCCTCGTAGGCATTTGTGTGCTCGTGTTGGTTTTGGGCAGGGGATTATCAGGCTGCGGTGGGTGAAAAGGCAACGTGGGCAACGAGTGGGCAACTGCAGCGTGGGGTGGAGCAGGAGGAAAGCAGGACGGGCAAACCAGGGCTCAGAGAGAGCACCATCATGGGCTTGTTTTGTATCAGCATTGATGGTGATCCATGCCGTCATTAAATATTGCCTCCTGCACACGCAGAAGCTTTGCTGTGTTCTCTGAACATCTTAATTCCAGGCTGGTGTGTACCTGGCTGCAGCTAGTTAATTAGATTTCTTAGGCAACAAGTTGTTGTTTCTCCAGTTCTTTTTATCTGCGGACCTTGGTGGTTTTTGACTGTGTGGGGTAGCTGAGCACAGCTGCTCTCTTGCAGACCCTTTCGGTCATGTCCTGTGGAGAGTAAATTCAAACATCCTCCCCTGGCTGCACATCTGCCAGCCTACTGCTGCGTGGTCCTGTACGCTGCAGCCCGATCCCTATTTCCCCAGCTTTGCCAGCGAGGAGCTGGCTCCATTTGGCTCAAACAGGGCAAGACCGAGGTTTAAAACGCAAAACAAAAACTTGTTTGAACTGTTGGATTGGTATGGGTTCCGTTTGAGCGGGGATGATCAGGTGGGTAACTCCCCGGCAAATTTGGGTGATATCACCTCGCGTGCCGTGGTTCTAGCAGCTGAGGGCAGCCAGAAGAGACTTTCTAATTAAGCCTTAAAGTTTTTGGGAAGCATCCTCTGGCATGGTCATCCTCAGCAGGGTTCGGGCATGGGCAAAGCACTGGCGTGGTGTGGTTGTTGTGGAAACACATTGTGCCGCGGTTGCACCGCGCTGGGCAGAAACGGGCCTTGGGGGCTGCTGCGCTGCAAAGAGCCTTCACCTGGGGCTGCTCGGAACCTTGTCGCTTCACAGCCTGAGCTTTATCTATACAAGATACAGAAAAGAGAGGTTTTATCTGTCACGTTCATGAAATACTGTTCCCCAAGCACAAAGCATAGGAACCGATGCGGCTAAATTATCCTTAAAAAACAGAAGGGGGGAAGTTACGATTTCTGTTTTCAGTATGGAAGGAATAAATTCTGACTTTCTCGTGTCCGCAGCCCAGCTTGCAACAGGTTTAAAGCACGGTACAGATGGCTATGCAATTATTGCCAACATCTACTCATTATATTAGATAAGGCCCTGGGTTTATTTAGCAGAAGCAGATGGAGGGAATACACAATATTTTAGATGTCTTGGCAAACTGTGTTTTCCTTAGAACAACATTGTATGTTTGCTGTGATAGTTCTGGCCAAAAAAAACCCCATAATTCGAAGAAAGAGGGAGAATGATATCTTTTGGGAGTGACAATGAGGTATGCATTAAAGAAGAGATATTATATTGCAAGTCTCATGATATCTGATGCCTTATATTAATCCCTGTGACAAGGGGAGAGTTTCAGCGTTTATTTGAAGTGTGTATTTTTTGTAGCACATAGACTAAAGCTTGAAAACACGACCCCAGCTACCTACGAAAGCTGAGGAATCACGAGGCAAATAGAGAGCCCTAATATTATTATTCTTTTTTAAATGGTCTCGCGACTTTTAACCCAACCTTGTTGATTTTGGGGCTGCCTATTTATTTGCAGAGTGTGAGCGCTGGCAATACTGCATCTCTGAGCAAGGGGCACCTGCTGGAGCGTGGAAAACGCTTGGGGCTTGGGCCCTTTGAGGCAGTAGATTTGGACGGGAGGTGGATGAGGAACTTATGCATCTCTCTGCTTGCTCAGAGGATTCACAGGCAAGACCTCTCTCAGAGACCAGTGACCTTGGTGACAAAGGGTCCCATGACTATCCGTGACATGGGTGGGGACCAGTTCCCTGGCCAGCCTCCAAAGAGAAGAAACCCAGTTCTGTGCCCGCTTGTAGAGGTATGTGAGAGCTTTCCAGCCTTTGTCCTTCTCCAGACTCTGGGCTATCAGAGAATTTCTTGTGGGGACATTTGCCAGAGACAGACAGGGTGCAATTTTCCCGTCTTGTTGAACTTAACTCCAATGGCGTCCAGCTTGATTCAAGCTGCTGTCTGGGAAGACGCAGGACGGCAGATGTAGGTAAGGGAGTCGGCACTGCCTCTAAGTGTGTAACGTGATGGTGTAGCGTGGTAGTTACTTGGAGCCCATGGCCCTGAGAAGCAGTCAGAGCCATTCAACGTGCACCTGGGGAACAACAACAAATCCAGTTTCTGCCTCCGTCTCTCTGGTGTTCAAGATTGGCTCCCATCCATGGTTTAGGTGTGGGAGTTCTCAGCTGAGAACTGAATGCTCATCATCTGTTTGTGATGGTCTTAAGCTGGAAGCCATGAGCACAGACCCAAACCAGGTCATTAAATGAGCTGGCCCTAGGCATGCAGATTGGAGGAGGCTGCGTTTCCCGGGCAGAAGACCTTCCCAGCTGATAGAGCAGGTGGAGGATTGAAGGTCTTCCCCTGCACAGAGGGACTGTGACTGTTCCCTCTGCTCATGGTAAGGTAGCACCAAAGGAGGTTTGGGTGCTTGTGCACACACTAACCACATCTGATGCTTCTTTGGTTATACCACCTGGATGGTCTCCCTCCACAGTATGCCAGTGGCAGCATGACCTGAGTGTCAGGCCTTGGACGTAGCATGACTCCCCACGTGCTTCTGTTGGGAGGATGAGCACAGTGAGAGTGCAGGCAGGAGGAGGGGTGTAATGACATGGTGACGGCGTCAGAGACCTGTTGTTGGTCAATATTTTGCTATAGTCTGGGGGAAAAAAAAGACCAGGAACGCTTGAAATTCTGGTAAAGCTCTTTAGCTAAGATGGCTCGGTTCAGTTCGTGTGATGTTTTTGGGTCTCTAATTGGTCTAGTGCACAAGTACATCCAGGTGTGGAGGATGCTGATGATCCTTTCTTGCCAGTTCTCATCCATCTGGCCATGCCAGTGAGGCTTAGCTGTCCGAGTGCTGGGGAGCGGACACAGAAAGTGCGCAAATGTGGCAGCTGGAATTAACTAACTCTCCTCCACCTTCCCATTTATTACATGAATGTTCTTGGCTCTCTTTTTGCATGATGTGTGTATCTTTGCTCATCGTCTGCCTCATCTCTGGATTGTTCCAGCATTCAGTGAAGGTGGAGTGGATGGACCCAGAGGAAAGCCATCCCTCCAAGCACGCTCTCTAGAAGCCAGTGCGTGGTTCAGCTGGTGGCTCAGTGGAAAAGAAAAGCCCGCAGTGCAGAAAGACCCAGGAGACAGTAACCTAACAAGAGGTCTCCTTCCCATGTGCCCAGCAGTGACAGATATTTTTCCTTCTCTTTCACACCAGCCTCATCCGCAGCTGCTCCCCGTCCCTCTCCTCCAGCTCCAGCAGCACCAGTTCAGCACCCCGGGAGGGAAGGCTGCACTCTGCTTCGAACCGCTTTGTTTTGCTTTTTAAATGATAGCGTAATTTGATAGCGATGACATTTCCTGCTCGACTCGTGAACAACTACTTCTGGGGACGGGCCAAATGCAGAGGGCAATGTGGTTCTGGTTCCAAATAACACAGATTTCGTCACCGCTCCCAGAGCAGTCTGGCAAGGAGATTCTCGTTTGGTGGGTGCTATAAGGAAGAAGGGTTGAGATGTGCTTTTAGTGACTCGGACCTCTTGCCTCCTGCAGTGCCCGTGCTGTCCCGCTAGCCCACCTGGCAGAGAACTACAGCCCCCATCCACCTACCAGCTGTCCTCAGCCCTTTGCCCGGTTTCCAACTGCCAGCTCGTGGAGAGCGGAGTCACGCTCCTCCCGGCTTTCCGGCAGAGCCAGCAAAAGTAGCGTCTAGTTCGGGTGACATCTTTTCATGCAGGCAGGATTTGGGGGTTTGTATTTTTCAGGAAAATGGCAGCTTTAAATCAAGTAACAGAATATTTGCAGGCTTGACGTGAATTGCTTTTGCGAAAAAGGAAAGCACATTAAAAGTCAGAATGCTTCATTTTAGCATTTGACAAATGAAGCAAACAATCCCGAATGAGATTTCGTTGCTCTCTCCTTTTCCCCCCTCCCTCGTGAGGTGAAAATACTTGGAACGTTTTGTTGACCCTGACATTCCCCTCTCCTCTTCAGGAATCTTGTTTGCTACTGGGCTAAACCCCTCCATAGCTTGCCCGTACACCAGAGACCGTGGGGTGGGATGTGTGACACCAGATGTCTCCAGGAAAGTGCTCTGGGCTCCCAGCTCCTGCTCCCCATATCCTCTGATGCCAGCAACAAAATTCTGGGATGCCACAAAATTCGTTTCCAAGGGCAGAAAGCAGCCGTCTCTCCTTTGTAATGTTAATGTAGCGAGACTCAAGGTATGACCTACTTTCCAGCCACAGTGAAGTTCAGGATGGTTTTAACTCCTCCGCGCTTGGTTTTCCCAGCGTGAGCTCACTAAAATGTTTTGGATGCGTGCGTTTTCCTGCCAGCTGTCACGGCTTATTGCGAACGAACCTCCTTTTCTCCTCTGCAGCAGGGTATGTTCACATCTCTCCTGCTTAGGAGCAACAATGACCTATTTGAGCTTCACAACCAAAATATCTTCCTTCACCCTGGGCAGAAGCCGAGCCAAGGGGCACCCTGTGAAACCTCATTTGTTCTGTGTGAGCGTCGCACGCCGCTCGGTTGCTGTGTGTCTCGCTGGGGTGGAGGAGTCTCTGTCTACAGATGCTCCTCTCCTCGTCTTCTCCATGGAGCCTGGCTCGGGAATTACAGTCAGAAAAGTAGGTTGCAGGTGGTTTGGGGGGAGGATTCTACTCTCATTTTGCTTTGTCTCCTCCCAGGACTCCAGAGCGTTTCTGCCATGCAAAGAGGAGGAGAGAGTTTGGTTCTTGTCCGGGCAGCTCTCTGCATGCTGAAGGCTGGTGGAAAATTTAGTGCTGGCTACAAAAGGCTCAGAAATGCACCCGTTTGGCGTGAGGCCAAGCAACGAATTTTCTCTCTGTGCCTCTGAAACACAGCAACCTCCTACTGTTGAATATTCTCGTGTCCTCGCTGTATTTTGCGCTCTACTCCCTTCATGTTATAGCTAAAGAGAGATTTATCCTTCACCACAGCGAGCTTGTTTTGATGGGTCCAGTCAGTTTTGGGACCAGTGTGTTTATATGAGGAAGGGGGTCACCCTGAGTTGCTCTGAACAGGCTGGTGTTAAGGAAAGGATTGTGACCTGGTATATTGGGTTGTAGATGTGCTTTGAAGGGAAAAAGTAGGCTTAGACGCAATATGAAGTTTTCTACTTGGATGTTTCAACTTGGTGTTGGTGATCCAAAGGAGAGGCAGAGGCCTGGCAAGCTGGGCCCTTTGATGTGGGCTGGACTGGACAGCTGGTGGGGAAGTCACCAGCATGGAGCGATGGAGCCAGCAGATGAACCCAGTAATGCCATAAATTAAACGGTGCAATTAGCATGCCAGATCTACTTATCGGCTCAGCCCTGGTGTCGACTGCGTGTCTTTGGTAGTCAAGATAAAGCTCACACACCATGAAATCAAACTGAGTGAAACGGGGCATCTTTCCAAGTGCTCCCTTGCATGGAAATTTGTGCCATGGCTGGGAGGAGGGGGGAGCAGCGGGACTGACGGCCGTGTCGCTGCCATCCAAGTGACAGCCAGGCTCGCTGCTCCGGACAAACTGGCTGCCCACATCTGAGGGGCTGGCTCATGGGCACCCCTTGGCTGGTCACCTCCGCGGACCTGCCCTCAAGTCCCAGGCAAGAGAATCAGCCAGACCATGTCATCACCCTATGACTGAGCAACATCTTCAGTGTGTGCTCTGGTGTTAAGAAGGTGGAAAATACCCATTTTGATTTGCACTGCAGCTGAGGTGCCTTCTCACCCACTACTAGCATCACCATATCCTTTTACGGCTTTTTTTAATGTGTACAACTGGTGTGATTTCTTGTTTTGAGTCTTGTCCATTGGCTTCATCTGCTGCCAGGGCTTTGTACCTGTTTCTGGTTGGTGCATACGAGGAAAAGGAGGCAAGTGATGCCCTGTTGCCACAAGCTACCAGAGACCACGGCACCTCCTTCTCCATAGTGCTGTCTGTTTGCTGTTGATGCTCTGGTAGTCCTTGGAGGTCAGTGCCATGGGGACCTGATGTTCCTTGTTGCAACGCTTCCAATAATACTCCATTTCTTGTTCCCCTTCTCTAATCCATCATAACTTGCCTTCCTCCACCTGCTGCCTGAGGGACTCCACCAGAGCTCACCTTGGACCTTGTACCCTCCTGCACCCAGGAGTGTGGGGCACAGCCCTCCTGGGCAGCAGCTTCCCTGGTAGGGACCTCTGTCTGGGTGGCCACCTCCACTCATCCCAGGCTCTCCTGGCTAGGTCCATGGTTCCTGGCTGCTGCGTGGGGCAGATGCTGGAGAAGCTGATGTTTCCAAATAAAGACCATTAATTCAAAGGCTGGGAGGTGTGTGGCGAGGCCGGTGGCTGTCCTGCACTGGTCGGTGCGCTGCTGGTATTCCTGATCCTGGAAAGTCTCGCCAGCTCCAGCCAGAAGCGTGCTGTGTGCTGGTCTGGGGTTAAAATGCTTCAGTCGTTCAGGAAAGCAGCAGGCAGAGCAGCCTCCCGTGGCAAATTGTTTCAGAGGAAAACAAAAAAGGAAAAATATATATTTTGGTAATTTTTTAATGCCCTGCATACGCTTTTGAAGGGAAAACACCGGTTAAAAAGCCCAACTACTTAAGATTAATTTTATGGGCCTTTTTTGAGGGAAATGGATCTTTTCTGTAGAACCTCTCAAATAATTTTATGGGCCTTTTTTTGCGGGAAATGAATCTTTTCCGTAGAACCTCTTATTTCAAAAGAATTATTTCTTTCCACTTAATTTTTACTGTAAAATTCCCAAGTGTTCCCACAGTGGCGTGGGACCGGGAGGACCTTGCAAGTTCTCCCCTTGGGTCCCCAGCTACCGCGAGCATGGTGACAGCGATCCTCATGGTGGTGACAACTTCTGTGGGGTTCAGGGACCTTCTGCACCCCCCCGGGGCAGCGGAGGAGGAGTCGGGCAGGAGTGGGTGGGCCAGGGACACAGGTAGTGCAGAGGACAGTCAGCCCATGGACCGCCTGTAGATGGGGGAAGCATCTTTAAACTAGTTAGCCAAAACTTATGAAGATATTTATTTATTTTTCCCATTGGTTTTCATTTCCTGAGGGTCACCGGGGCTTGTTAAACACCGGTAGCCTGTACTCAAAGTCAGGCTCTAGGAACGGGGGTGATTTACTGGAGTTTTTTGTGCTCCTCCTGCTCTCAGAGATTTGGGGGTCAGTGCTGCCAAGGTGCCTGCGTTAGGCAGGGTTGAATTTGCGTGTAAGTGGTGGTGGTTTCTGTTTCTTTTCATCAAACAGCTGCTGTACTGCTGGCTAGTTTTATCATTTTTTGGAGGGAAGCTCTGTGGTGGATATTTAGTTTCTCCTAATCCCATTGGAGCGATTGATTCGGTTCTTGGGAATGGGTGCTTGGGATAAAGTCTCTGAAAAAATAGCTGCCTCCGCTTACTTTCTAGGACTGGAGTTTGTAATAAATAGAAAGGTTGCATTAAAAGCGCCTGCAATTTGTGTGATTCCTCCTCTAGCAGCACCTGCCCTGGCACCAGCGTTGTCCTGTAGCGAGATCACCTTGGGAAGTGTTAATTGTCCTCAGTAATTAACCTTGCTGCTTTTGCTGTAGCTGTATGTTATCTGCACACAAGAAGGACATGGAGCTGTTGGAGTGGGGCCAGAGGAGGCCACGAAGATGCTGGGAGGGCTGGAGCCCCTCTGCTGTGGGGACAGGCTGAGAGAGCTGGGGGGGTTCAGCCTGGAGAAGAGAAGGCTCCGGGGAGACCTTCCAGCCCCTTCCAGTCCCTGAAGGGGCTCCAGAAAAGCTGGGGAGGGACTCTGGAGCAGGGAGTGTAATGACAGGATGAGGAGTGATGGCCTCAAACTGAAAGAGGGAAGATTTAGATGAGATAAGAGGAAGAAATTCTTTGCTGTGAGAGTGGTTGGCCCCTGGCCCAGGTTGCCCAGAGAAGCTGTGGCTGCCCCATCCCTGGAGGGGTTCAAGGCCAGGTTGGACGGGGCTTGGAGCAGCCTGGTCTGGTGGGAGGTGTCCCTGCCCAGGGCAGGGGGATGGTCTTTAAGGTCCCCTCTAACCCGAACCATTCTGTGTTTCTGTGTGTGATTCCATGAAGCTGCCGGACTGTCAGCCGCTTCCAGTTCTCCCCTGCGTGTCCAGTGCCGCCTCTGGTGTGATGTACAGGGAGGGACGGCAGGAGGCTGGGAAGAAAACACTCTCCATCCCCTGCAGATGTGTGTGCTGAAGAAGGAGCCTGGCCGGCTGCTCTCTGCTGGGGCTGGACCCGTGCTGTGGTTGCTCCCATAAGCAGAGATGTGTACAGAACCCTCCGTACCTGTGATCGTCCTTTTGCTTGGGATGTCTCCTGCCTTTCTGTTCCTCCTCCTCTTCCTGCTTTAGGGCAGATGCAAAGCAACTCTGTCGCCTGCTCCCTGAGAGATCTTCATTGGGAAAAGCTGAAATAAATCCACTAAAAGGCCATTAAAAGAGAGGACAAGGTGGGGACGATGCTGAGGAGCAGGGTTAGCTTTTTCCCTGCTCCAATCCACTGGAATTAGAGCTCTGAGGTGAAGCTTGGGGGAGTTTTGAGGCATTTTCTTTGGTCAGGGCTTCAGCGAGGAGATTTGTTGTCAGGTGGCTCTGAAAAGTGCAGCATTGTAGGACAGCCTGTGCCTTGATGAACCAGCACACAGAAATCCCGAGCTCTGAGGTACTTTGAGAAATAGATTGGTAATTATTTATGTTAGCATAACATCCAGGAAAGGAGCTTTCCCTTCATTCTTTGCTTTCTGTTATACTGAACGGAATAAGCCGCTTTTATATTTTACCCCAGGCTTTGCCTAGAACAAATGTTCTCAAGCGTTTATCACAAATTTGGCCTCTGCCTCTGGGAGCGGGTGTCCGTCAGAGGTTTTATGTTTGGGGGTGGTGACACAGAGAGCGGCGTTTACCTGAGGTGTGGGGAAAGCGAGGAAGTCGTGCCGCGGTGCCGAGCACTGCCGGGCTCAGGATGGGTGCCAGACCCACGGCGGCAGAGGAGCAGGGAAGGTTTGGTGGTTCCACGCGAGGAACTCCTCACGGAGGAACTGATTTTCTTCCACTTCAACACCTGAAGCGCTATCAGAGACAACGTTCTAAACCTGTCAAATCCCAGCGGTTCTGTACAATCCGTTAAGATGCAAAAAGGGCTGCAGATCATAGAATCATAGAACCATAGGGTTGGAAGGGACCTCAGGAGATCATCTAGTCCAACCCCCCTGCCAGAGCAGGGTCACCTAGAGCAGGTTACACAGGAACACGTCCAGGCGGGTTTTGAATGTCTCCAGAGATGGAGACTCCACCACCTCTCTGGGCAGCCTGTTCCAGTGCTCTGCCACCCTCAGGGTAAAGAAGTTCCTCCTCATGTTTAGGTGGAACTTCTTGTGCTCCAGTTTGTGCCCATTGCCTCTTGTCCTGTCCCCGGGCACTACTGAAAAGAGCCTGGTCCCATCCTCCTGACACCCACCCTTTAAGTATTTATAAGTGTTGATAAGATTCCCCCCTCAGCCGTCTTTTTTCCAGACTGAAGAGACCCAGATGAAGCCGTTTATTCTTCTTTGTGAGGTTAGCTCCTAAAATCTTTTCTTTTGCTGTTTTTTAACCTCTCGCAGATGATTTCCTCTTCCGGCACCGGCTCGCCCATCACCTCCGCTCTGTTCCCCGCTGTTCGCTTGCAGCCAGGGACACTTCGGCAGGATTGTCGGGATGGGCTTGTCAGCCGGCTCCTTTCACCTCTCTGTTTCTCTTATTTTTAATGATAATTTCCGACTTGTTCTGGCCTAACTCACAGTGGCTTCTGTGAGCTTTCAGCTGGAGTGGGGGTAAAGAAGTAAACCAGGAAGGTGGCACTTAGGAAAATGCCACAATGAGTAATTATTGCCCCTTGCTGGGGCGTTTTTCCCTGCATATCTGTGAGCAGTTTAGGGGCGTGAGCTGCTGAGCAGCTGTAAATTTGCTTTGGTTTCGTAGGGAGAAAATGCACCATCCCTGCCCTGGCACAGCTCTTTGCTGGGCTCCAGCTTTCTCTTCCCTTTCTCTGGGCACCAGCTTTCTGCCAGCGGGTCCTTCGGAGCAGTGGGACCCCCACATCCCAGGCCTCCTAGGATGGACACTGACCCCATAATGCTTCTAAAAGCCCCGGGACCCTCTTTCCCCCGGCGCCGCAGTTTGGACAGCCTGCCTGGGGCGGCAGGTTGTGAGCGCACGGCGCGCGAAGGCCGCAGCAGCCCGTGCTCCCTGCTTTGGGAAGGAAACACGTTGGATGCCCACCTGGGTTTTCTCACCAACTGCCTCATTTACCTGCAAGGCTCAAATGTGGATTTTTTTTTTTTAGAACTAGAGCTACCACCTCAACCTCATCGGTCTTCTGTTTCTTCCACCAAAAGTGGCTTTGCTTAGGATGCAGCTGTATTTTCTTTTTTTTTTTTTTTTTTTTTCCCCCCTCTCTGTGTAAAACCTGGCCGAGGCTGTAGGGGTTTTCAAGAGCGGCTGATTCGCGGGTAGGTGTAGCAGTGACAGCTCAGCCGTACGGGCATGGGGCATGGATGGTTCGCATGGATGGACTGGTATTTGATACGATCCACTCCGGCCGTGGGAGGTGGCGGGCTGTAGGGTGCCCCGTGCAGGTTAGCTAGGGGATCACAGCACTAGGGAGGTGGGAATTAATGAAGGATTTAGGGGTTTTGATGGGGAGAGGACTGCCATAGTTTGAGCAGACTGTTTTTAGCATCATGCCTATTCAGAAGACAGGACTGGAATAAAGACCTCCAGCCACTGGAACATTTACTGGCACCATGGGACTAATTGATGGTGTCCCCCATTCACTCCTGTTTTCTCTTTGAATTTAGAAACAAAATGATGAGCGTATGGAGCGTGGCTCCTCTCAGCTTGTACCACAAACCAGGGCTCTGCCTGATGACAGCACAAATCCATCTTAGCTCGCTGGAGACTGTGTCGTTAGTAGCAACATCCAAGGTGGATGTTTAAGATTATCTTTTGACTTGAAGCGTGTGCTCTCCCCAGACTGCAGGGTTTTATAAGTGAGCAATTAAGTTGGGAGGGTGGAGGGAAGGGAGAAGAGGAATGAAATCATTGGCATGGGCGCAAAAGATTAAATTAGAAGTCTCTGCGTGTGATAGTTCTTGGTTTAAATTGTCTCCTGTTGCTTATGCATCGATAGAGCTGATGTAATGCGAATTTTCTGCTCATGAAAATGCGGGAACAGGTGTCCTATAGAATAGATACTCTGCTCCTCGGGTCCTGGCTTGCTGCTGCCTCTCTTGCCATCCAACATCTCAGCATGCTTTTTTCCCGATCTCCAGCACCTCCTGCTGATGGAGTCTGGCCCTTTCTGCACAGCAATGTTGATCCTGCTCTTCCCTGGCCCATCCGTGCTTGGCAGCTCCCTAAGTCAGTCAGTAAGTCAAGGACAAGGTTTTTACCCGAGCGTGGCTGTGCTGTCAGTGCTCCCTACACAGCCATGTCCTCCGCTGCTGAGTTTGCCAGACATCCCGCGTAATACGTATTACATAGTAGAACTATATGTCTGGTTTTGAAAAATTCTGCTTTTTCTTGGGATTTTTTTTTTTTTTTTTTTTTTGTATTATGGTAGCTGGCCACTTTGCTGAATGCTCAGCGGCCTGTTAGCAGGCACGGAGAAAAAGGTCCCAGGTGAATCACGGATGCGCACTGTGGATACTCTGCACCTCCTGGAGCATCTCTGTGCTCGGGCATGGGGCACTTGCAGTGTCTGGGTGCTTAATCCCCCGGGCACTGCCTGGCGTTCACTGCCCAAGTCTGGCAGCTTCCTCCCAGCTCGGGCACCTCTGGAATTCCGCTTTTCAGGCAGGTTTGCAGGTCCCTCTTGGGGGGAAGAGTTGGTGAAGTGCCAGGTTATGGTCACGGTTGGGTCCCTGTGGGCAGCGCTTTCAGCGGTTGTGGTTAATAAAGTGGTGGCACCTTGTACAAGTGGTACCAGGTGGCTGTGGACTTGCAGACCCCACTGGTGGGCCGGTTGCTCAGCCGCTGCCACCTTGGTAGAACAGCCTGGGGACGAACCTGGCAAAAACTAATGGCAATTGCTTATCATCACTTTAAATGGTGCAGTGGACGGGGAGCTGATGAGAGGGTTTTTGCTCGGAACTAACTGTGTGGTTGGCTTGTGGTAGGGGAGCCCTGTCTCAAATCAAGAATGTTTTTGTTGAGGCAGCATAGGAAGTGCTGCAGTAATTAATGGAGGCCGTTTTGCCATGCTCTCTGTGGGGTAGCGTGCCTTGCAGGGCCTTCGCTTCAGGAGACTGCATCCTTGTGGCTGCTGGACGCTGTGAAAATATTTCTTCCCTTGCTGTGCCCTAAAACAGTGAAGCCATTTCATTTTCTGTGCAGAGCACTTAAATTTTTAAGAATCATTGCGGTTTGGGGGCTGTGTTTCCTATCAGAGTTACTGCAGCGTATCAGAAGAAATACTTGCACCCCGCTCTCTGGAATAAGATGTTCTGGACAAAAATTAATTTTGCGCACGCAGAGTGAACTGTATAACTAGAAACTGCTTCAGATATTAGGGAACACCAGACACCAGGAGTTGAGGGATTTCTGAATTTATTGGAGAGAAAAGCTCTGGCAGGTAATTTCTAGCGTAACTTGCCTCCTTCTAAAAAATAGTGTCTGCTTTCGTATACGCACGGGGTGCTGCTCTTTGCCGGCCAGAGCCGGTCCTCGTCGCTTTATGTAAACGCCCTCATAAGCAGCCAGATATTGCACATTTTCTTCCAGTCCAAGCAAGGCTCGGCAGCTCTGGAGGACTGTGTGAACTGATGCTTTTCAGTGGACACCATTTGCAATGTGATCACAGGCACGAAATTCAAAGCAGCTGGAATGTTTGCTGGTTTTACACAACACTTACCCATGCTTTGGAAAAAGGAATTTGCATTTAATCTCATTTTTTCTCCCCTCCCCGCCTCTTTTCCAATTAGGATTCTGGCAACCGCTGGGACTGATTTTGACCTGCGGACCCTGCGAGCCGTCCGGGTGTTACGACCCCTGAAGCTTGTGTCGGGAATCCCAAGTGAGTGTCGTGATAATGTCACCTTCACAGCCGAAGGTGCTCTGTTGCTTTTGGGGAGTTACGTGCTGTCCTGAGCAATATTTTTTTTCCCTCTACTTCTTTGCAGTCTGTGGCTCTTGCCTTTACTAGGTTCTATTTTTTGTCATCCCGTTTTGTGTCCAGTGCTCTGATTTCAGCACTGCGCTCCCAAATTTGCAGGCGAGTGGCAGGGAATCGTCCTAGGATTCCTTTGCTTTTGGGGTTGAATTAATTCTCTGGAGTGTGAAGACACGAAACTCTAATTTTGCAGCTCCTGGGCCTCCAGCCCTGAGCCTGGATCTTCTGACAGGTTTTACCAGCTGAGCATCTTGCACTGGGGATTTTACCCCTTTAATAATGGGGGGGGGGACGGGACAAGAAAGGGAACCAGCAGGTACAACTTGGTCTTACCTACTCAATGGGCGACTAGATATATTTTACATGCTAATGTGAAGGGTCTGAATGCTCCGGTGAGGAGCTGCATCATGCCTTGCTGGTGCCCTGGAAGCACCAAAGTCCCCACACCGTTGCTTACTGCCTTTTTATTTGTCGCAGTTCGCCAGCTCCTCTGCCCGCTAGTGGGGGATCGCTCTCAGGAGTGTATTTCATTTCCGAGTGTGGAACAGAGAGATTTTTTTTCCCTCCAGCAAAAGCCTGGCGTAAGGGAACCGCTGCTCTGGGGGATGCTCTGCTCCTCTCTGCACGCGCCCCCCCGGAACCAGGCAGATCCCGCTCCTCCGGGGCGGCGGGTTGGGACATCAGCTCTGCCACCTCCCCGGCTGCTTCCGGACCGAAACGTCGGTGCTGCAGAAATCCAACAAGGGTTTCTGCTTTGTAACAACATCAAAATTTCCTGCAATCATCATCCTTTCATGGGCAGGGCTTGAACCTGAATTCCCACGCAGGAGAGGCCCTTGGCTGGGCTTGGGAAAAATGTCGTTTATTAACAGGATCTCTGACAAGGAGATGCTGCTGCCTGTCTTTTCTTGGAATTCTTGCCTGTGCAAGGCAATGTGATGTGGTAGTGACAGTCTAAGGGTGTCAGAGAAGTAAGGTGGCCCCTCAGGGGTGTCCCCGTCCCGGTGCGGGTCGCAGGTTTCCGCCAGGAGGACGTGGCTTTTTTTTTTTTTGATGTGTCCTGAACCAGCACAATATTTTCCCACAGCGTGTTATTTGCCCTCGTGTTCTTAGCGATGCTGTGAAAGTTGTGTGCTGTGGGTTTTTATTTCCTGTAGTGAATGGACAGCCTTGAGGTGCATTCGTACACAGCATGGTATATGCTTTTCTTCTACACTCTCAGTATTTTTCCGGTCCGACAGATCTTCGTGCCTTTTTTTTTTCTGCATGCACCCACATTGACCTCAGCAGTGCTGTACAAGGCGACGAAAAAATGATGATCCTTCATTCTCCATACCTTAGGGCAGGCCACCAAGGTGGCTTTCAGCTGCTGCTTATCGCTGAAGTTTTTTTTTGTTATGTGCGTCTGTGTGACGTTATCTGACACCTCCATCTCTCCAGCCTCTCTCGCCTTATCTCCCCTGGTTTTAATTGAAAACGAGTTTTAGTGCCAATGAAAAAACTATGGATGGATAGCTCTGGAGACAGGGTTTTGTTTCTCCAGGAGCAGGTTGTGATAGGCACGGCAGCATCGCGGCTGTTCCGCGTGTCACAGAGGGAGAGGCAGCTCCGGTGCAGCTCCGGGCTCCCTGCCCTCCCTGGGATGGGCGGTACCATGGCAGTGCCCAGCTCCGCTGCTGCAAGGTCTGCCTTCGGGAAAAGTCCTTTTTTTGTATCTCTAAAGCTTAAGAGACCTTTGAATCTCTGATCTGAAGAAAAGGGGTTGGAAAAAGATTGCCTCTCTCGTGTCTCGAGTGCGTTATGGTTGTAGCATCTTTTTTATGGCACCCTGGGAAAAGGAGCATTGCTTGATGTTGCCAACCCTAAACTTTCCCTTAGGCAGCCCCTCTCTTCTACCTTGCCCCCACCCCCAAGCCCTTGTTTTCCTTCCCTCACTGATTACGTGTTTTTCCTTGTCCCCACAGGCTTGCAGGTTGTCCTCAAGTCCATCATGAAGGCGATGGTGCCCTTGCTGCAGATCGGGCTGCTCCTTTTCTTCGCCATCGTGATGTTTGCCATCATCGGGCTGGAGTTTTACATGGGGAAGTTTCATAAAACCTGCTTCTCTAACGAGACGGGTGAGCTTCCAGCTTCGCTTCCCTCCCAGCGTATCCTCACGATGCTTCTAGTCCCCTCCGTCTCATGGGGATGCTTTCTGTCCCGCTCTTCTGTCGCTTTCCTTTGCCTACATTTATTGCATTCTCTCCCCCTTTACCCACCTACATTAAGAGTTAACAAGACTTTTGTGCTCACCCTACACGCACAGGGACAGATTCTCCTCTCTGTTACACCACCACCGTGTCCCTGGTGCTCGGGGTCTACACAAGAGCGAGAGGAAGGTGCTTAGGGCCTTCTCTCATGGGGCAATTTTTTCATATTAGAAGTACGGAACCAAATTCCTGTTGTTCCAGCTTGTTGAAGGGTGGGTTGTTGTGATGTTTTTTTTTTTTTTTGTTATTTTCCTGATCTATTGGTCTCTGTTTACATTTTTATTGGGTTTAGCTCTATGAACAGCTGCTGAACGTTGACTTCCCTTGCAAGGTTTCTGGGGCAAGTTGTCTGCGGATGAGAAAACTTTGGTGTGAAATAGTAAGATTGGAAAGACTGGGAGTAACCAGAAAATTAAAAATAAATAAAAAATGGAAAATAGATGGAAGGCAAGGGGCCCTTTGCTGGAGAAAGGATAAAGAAGTCCTTCAAACAGAGGAGGGGAAGGGTCGTTGGGCACTGCAGGGTAGGTGATGTGTCTGCCTGTGAGCGAGCGATAAACCCCAGAAGATGGAGGTGGGGAGGAGGGATGCCCAGAGACCCTCGGCTGGGACCGGCTGCCACGTCAAAGCCGGCTGTTTGTCCACAGCTCAGAACCCATTCCAATTTAAAAAAAAAAAAAATCAAAAAACCAAAAAAAAGCAAGCCATTTTTTTCCCATGTAATTTTTTAATATTCCTTTATAGCAGTGCTAATATGTGTTGGTTATCTGGGCTACCCACAGATGCAAATGTGGTTCTCGTCTCCAAAAGACTGCAATTTAAGGTACGATTGGCCATCTCTGAAACACAGACTTGTATTTTCAATGATTATCGCTAATAGATCTTAATATTGCTTTATTGATACACATTCAAATGGTAATAAAACAACATCCCTGCCAAATCTCTGGGCATCCTTCACAGCGCTTTCGAACAACAACACGGAAACAGTTGAACATATTCAGTTTACCCAGAGCTTTGCAAAAGCGGGGTGAGATTATTTTCTTGCTTATGTTCCTACGTAACGTTAGAAAAAACATAACAGGAGTTGTAAAGGAGAGTCAGGTGGTGTGGCTTGTGAGCAAAGCACGACGATTCCTGGAAGAAATGGATTTTTGGACTGGATTTGTTAGAAGAGGGAAATGTTTTTTGGGGGTGGGGGTGTGGGTGTTCGTGCCGAGCAGAGCAGGTCCCGGCCCCTGCAGGGTCTCTGGGGCTGCCGCAGCAATTACAGAGGAATAATGACGACGGTGACAGTGTAGGAGTGTAGGAAGCAGAAGTGTTCTCGGTGAGACGGCAGGGAGAAAGCATTTATGAGCAGGTTTGCATTTTCTAGGAGGGTTTTCAGGTCTGTTAAATTACAACTAAGGCGGGTGATTTTTTGTGTCCTTCGTTTGCAGGTAGCGGCTGCGGCTGAGCTCTGAGGCTCCTTCGTTAGTGGTCCAACTTTAGCCAGTGGGATAAAAACAAGAGTGACTTTTTTTTTCCCCTCCTCCCAGAAACTAGTTAACATAAAAGGGAAAATTAAAACCCAAAGGTGTTTGTGTTCTCTGCAGACAGCTCTCTGACATCAGTGATGCCTGAGATCTCTCTCTGACAGGCTTGGGGACAGAGGACAGAGTTTTGTCATGTGTAATGTTGTGTCTAAGTGGCTCTTGCTTGCTGGGTGGCAATTCCCAGCTAGGAATTGGGAGTGCGGCCCAATAACTGTTGTGTGTGTCGCGTATCTCCGCATCCCAGCACCTGGCATCTCCGTGGGAGGACACAGAGCGGCCGCGCTCAGGTCCCCCCAAATCTGCTCGCCGGGTGGTGTGGGGAAGGCTCCGGTGTGGGGAGGCGCCAGGATTTACAGACACCGGCCCCTGGCTTTTCTCAAGGGCTGCCGAGCTGGTTGTGGGATGAATTATGGGGATCGATTCCACCTGCTGGGCGGGAAATGGCGTGGTGGTGTTTCTGGAAAGGCGGAGAGCGGTGAGGTTTCCTGGCGCTGCGGTCCCTTGTGAGCGGAGCTGCAGAGCATCCCGCAAAGCCATCAGCCCAGCCTTTTAAACCCTAAGTGCTCATCAGCTCCAAAGAGGTGCATTAACCAGCCCAGGCTGATACCGCGGGCTCCAAAGGCTGGTTCCCGTGTGGAAATGTGAACCTCGTTAAAGAGATGCCTCTGTCAGAGGGTAGCAAATTGAAGGAGGAGGAGTTGCTCGTGCTTGTTTCTGTTCCAAGTCCCCAAAGTGAGAAAACTCCTGGGATTTTTCCTGGAATCAGGAGCCACAGGAGAAGTACTGGCTGCAGCTTTAGTGCCTCATGGAGGGAACTGAGTAGAGGTGTCAATAGCAAATGTTGTTATAGCCCTGCTAATCCAATAGCCCTGGGTAGGTCAGTAACAAACTGGAATGAAGAGGGATGCTGGGGACCAAAATACAGTAGAAGGGTTGTTCAAGGCCTTTGCCACTCAGCCTGTTCTAAGCTAGTGGAAATGTTTCTCTATTTTAATGAAAAACAGGTAAAAATTAATGACAGCCCATGTTCCAGTGGATGCCTGACTTGTTTTCCTCTCCCTGCTTCCTCCGTGCTGTCCTGTTCTGCTGACACAGGACCATTTTTCAGCAGCTGCCCCAGCTCTAGTGCCCTGAAGATGCTCCAGGAGAGGAGAGCATCACATTTGTTTCCCATTTTTCCTTGAGAACTCCCCTTTCCTCTGTCTTTCCCCAGCCTTGGGAGTAGGGACCGGTTCTGGTCTCTTTTTTAAAAAGGAAAAAACCAACCCAACCCTTCGTAGTTGATGTGCATTGCGTTTTCAAGAGCATTACCTGGCAACAAAAGGTCGAACAGAGACAAAACTGGATGCTCTTTTAAGGCACGCTCACCAATGGTCTGCGAGAGCCCGATTTGGTATTTTCTTTTTTGCAGGCTTGTCTCACTAAGCCCTTGTGAAAGCCTGTGGTGACCCATATGGGAGCTGGAGAGAGGTGCCCTGCATTAAGATGTTGAGTCAACAGGAAAACACGTCACACACACACACACACGTATATATATGCTGGGGCCACAGTGACAGTCTTGTTTTCCTCCTGCAGGCTTTGCTCTGTGGAATGATTATTCCTAATTATTGTTAGTGCTGATCTTGTTTCCCCCTAGTGAATTTGATTTTGTGCAGTTTGCTGCTCCATTACCATAACGTGTCACTTTAATATTTCCCGAATTGCATCTCTGTGTAAATAGGAATATTACTTAGTATATTTATTTACTTTGAAAACCCAGCACTTTAGTTTTCCAGACTGCTCTGTGTTGATGCTCGCAACATCGCTGGGGGGCTGCGATGCCTCAGACTTCACAGCTGACCCTGGAAGATGCTGGCCACCCTTCTGGCCATCCCTTGTGGTCCTTAAAGATGACAGATTCATCCACCTTTGCCTTCTCTGGGTCTGAAATGAATCTCGGCTGAGAAAGCAGACAAGCTGACAGCTGGATGCTGTCCCTGCCACGTGTACCTGCGCTCCACAGCATTGTCCTGGGGGGCAGGAATACGAAGCTTACGGAGGGGCTGGAGCTCATGGTCCACCTCGCAGGCTGCTGTGGTGGTACCACCGTGAGACAAAGCCAGGGGCTCCTCATGCAGCTGTGGTCTAACATCTGTACCTGGACGATTTGGGGGCTACCCACAAGCAGCTCTTGCTTAAGCCACTTTTGCTTTAGTGTTATAGTGCCAATATTTATCAACTAGCTAAATGGTATGAGGGCGTATCGTTGGCTCACAGTGCTTGAAGTAGGCGCCATCCCCACTGCTTTTTGGTGGTATTTCTTGTGTATGACATGGCTGAACACTGGGGCAAACTATAAATTATGGGCACTTCAGGGACGGCTCTGCTCCACCCTGCCGCTAAGCTGTCTCTTATCACGTAGCAGTATATAAATGAGTGTGTGGTCATAATGTCTTTTCCATGCCCACAGTGGCACCAGGAAGCCTGCAGTGTAAATTACATTGATGCCGTGGCGCAAGGAGGCTGCAGCAGCATCAGCTGCTTGACTGGCTTCTGCTGGTAACTTTTCTCCCTGCTGTTCTTCTCCGCAGGTGATGAGGTGGGAGATTTTCCTTGCGGAGAGGAGCCTCCTGCCAGGCAGTGTGAGAGTGGGACCACCTGCAGGGAGTACTGGCAAGGGCCCAACTATGGCATCACCAACTTCGACAATATCCTCTTTGCTGTGCTCACCGTCTTCCAGTGCATCACCATGGAGGGATGGACCGACATCCTCTACAACGTGAGTCCGCTGGTGGGGCTGTAAGGACTCCTGGGGTGCCGTTATGCATCATGTTAGGTTGGAGAAGGTTGTTCTGGAAAAAAAAAGTAACTTTGTGCATTTTTCCCCTGTTGATTATCACCTCTACTCTGCTTTATAGGAGGTTCTTATTTTCTTGAGGGTTGTTCTGCGGGTCCTGTAAGAGTCTTTGAACCACTCTGGTGGCCTGTGGTGGTTTGAGGCTGCAGACTTGCTTGCCTGCGACACGCTGCCTTGTGTCAGTGGGGTGTTGCCATGTGTAAGAATTTGGTGTGTATCTCTCCAAGATGCTGGTGCGCTCTGCTGTAGCATGCATGGGTGAGTAGGAGCATGTTCTCACGATGTCTCATAGAAAATCAGTTACCGAATTGCACACTACAGGGTGGCAAAATCAATGACTTGTTAATATTTCGTACCTTGAGGTTTCAAACCTCTTTTGACTTGGTCTGACCTTCATGATCAGAATTGTAAGCTACATCAATGAACAGCATCCGCTGGATGTTCGCACTGAGATCCAGTACTAGCTTTGGCAACTCGAATACACTTTTATAAAGCCTTATAAAGTCACCTTCACACCTGGTGTGACTCTGGCTGTAGAGAAGATACGCTAAACCAGGCTGAATTTCCTTGCCCTAGGGTCTCCGCTGGCTGGGCCTCCTGCCAGCCGGGACCACGACTCTCACAGCCACTCAAGGTCAAAACCTCTTGGTCAGTTTTACTGTTTCCAATTTTACAAAGAGTTGGGCAACCTCACCCAATTAGCAACAACAGAACACTCTGCTGTCTTTCAGGCGGCGTAACGCTCTTGTTTGCATCTGTAATTTATACTGACCCTTTTGAGGTGTCGTGTCTTGAGAGGCAACCACCTAACCCTTGCTCACAGGCTGGGAATAGAGCCCTTCAGCTGGTTTCCAGCATCTGTATCATATTTCCTCGCAAAACGTGACAGCTACTCTTCAGGAGCTGTGAGGGACCTGTGTATCCGCCGCAGACCTGTTGTCCCCAGCTTTGTGGTTTGCTAAGGTCTTCACGTGTTGCTGCAGTGGGTGTGAAGTGCTGTGCTTTGGGTCTGGAGGATGGTCCGGCTGTTTTGTACTTCTGTTTTCTATGGTAGTGAAGGACTTTATCAAGCACAGGGGCAGGAAGGAGAGAGCGCGTGGTGATGATACCAGTGTATGGCTACACTGGCTGCTTCTTTCTGTGGACTGTAGAAGGAAGGAGGACCTGACAGCCGTGCATAGGTGATCTGAAGTATCCCACGCTGTCCTAGCCAGAAGTGCCAGCGTGGAAAAATAACTAAGGCAAGCATTAATAATGCCTCCAGACCATTTCACTGGCCAGTAGGATTACAAAGTATTCAGTCTGCTTCATTACAGACTCTAGACCCACGCTGAGCTCTTTTGAGCAAAGGGCTGTGAGGGCTTCTGTAGCAACAGGAAAGTATTATTAATATCATCCACAGTAAATTGCAAGGTACAATTCTGCTGTGTTTGAAGCCAGTATATCTGATTTATTACCTTCTCCATTCACTGCTCAGTTCCTCCATTTCTTCCCAGTCTCTGCCACTTAGAGCGATCTCTAGAAGGGCCCATTTCCCCACTGCGTGCCCTCCCCTCGCCCTGAAACTTCAGCACACAACCCCTTTCTCCCATTCTCATTCAGCAATCCCGCTCCTTCCTTCTAGTGCCAACTGTTGTAAGAAAAGCCCATTAGCATCCTGGATGGAATTGATTAATCAATATGTGGTGTATTAGATCATCCTCTCCCAAACTGCCTTTTGTACCACATGCAAAAACCAGAGCTTACTATCGGGGTATTGATTTTGGGGGTTGCTTTGAAAAACTATTATAGTATCATTTTAGATAGCCATTAATCTAATTGGAAACAGATGCCTGGATGAGGTGCAGCTGAGTATTTGTTGTTTAATGTCAAGCCTTGTCCGAGAGCCCAGCTTAGGTTTTAATGCTTGGTGGGTTCATGTCTCTGACAGATGTGAGGTTCTGTGGACGATCTGCTTGTTGGGTGGAGGGCGAGTGGTGCATGTCATGCCATAGGACCACTCGGCAGATGGTGTTCATGTCACTAGTGCCAGTAGCCACCTCTCCCCGTCTCCCTTGGCCCTGCCCTGCATGCTGTGTCACCCACTCCTTGTGCGGCTCTGCTGGCTGAGGAGCTGACTGTGCTTTTGCAGGTTAGTAGCTGAGAAAAGATGTGGGCGGAGAAGATCCACTCGGTGCAGCCCTTAACTTTTTTCACAGCTTCAGTCATCTGCTGTTTGCTGGCCGCTTGGCGTTCCTCTTGGTTTCTTCTGTGCCTACTCTAAGTTCATCAATTTTTTTAAAGCAAAACAAAAGCCCAAACCACGCGGCAGCAGTGACTGAAAAGCCAGCATGGTGGGGGTTTGTGGATGCAGTTGTCAGACTGCGCAGGGATAACAACGCAACCAGTCTGTCCATCCAGCACCAGTCAGTTCAGCAACTGCACGTTAATGCTGCCTGAATCAGCTGCCATCCCTACTGGACCCATACCGGGTTGATGTGGGAAGAAGCTGGAAGACATTACGTCTTGCATCAGAACTTGAACAGTGGGGTGAGCAAACGTGTGTCAGGGTCCTTCTCCTTGGTTTGTGGAGGATGGGAAGTAAGCCAGCATGTTTAGGCTCAGAGAACGGGTGAGTGTCAGAGGTTATTACTTGTTCAGGGAGCTTTGATTCACCATTTGGGTTCTCCACTGAAGAGGAGAGTGGTTTTGGCCAGGAAAATTTTGCTGCAATGGTGGAGCTACTTTCCCTGCCAGCCCCAGCCACAGGTCTCCTCAAGGAAACCAGCATTCCCCTGGTGCAGGATACTCCTCAGTGCCGAGCTGAGAACCTACTTTCAATGTTTTGCTTAATTAAGATTTGCAGAAGGCTATGGGACTACCAGGGGTGAGACGCTGTCTATGTAAGCTGTGATTATGCATTAGTAAGAAAACAGGCTGGTACTTCTTCTCCCATGAACTAACTAGAAAGCGGGGAAGGCCACTGTTCCTCAGGCTTGGCAGAGCCTTTCCTTCCTTGGCAGAGGATGGGGCCAGGCTCTTCTCAGTGGTGCCCAGGGACAGGTAACGGGCACAAACTTGACCATAGGAAGTTCCACCTCAACATGAGGAGGAACTTCTTTGCTGTGAGGGTGGCAGAGCCCTGGCCCAGGCTGCCCAGAGAGGTGGGGGAGTCTCCGTCTCTGGAGACATTCCAACCCCGCCTGGACGCGTTCCTGTGCCACCTGCTCTGGGTGCCCCTGCTCTGGCAGGGGGTGGGACTGGGTAATCTCCAGAGGTCCCTGCCGACCCTACGGTTCTGTGGTTCACTCCTCCCTTTGTGTGCCACGGCCAGATGTTGGGTTTGGTGGGGCAGGTTTGTTGCCTCGCTCTGCAAACCCTCTCCCTTCCTGCTGTTAGAGCAGGCACCCCACATGTGGTCCGTTCTTAGGGCTGAAATCCCTTTGATGCCAGACAGTCTAGGACCGAGACCCATTACGGGGAAGTTGGGGTTAGGGACTGCTTCCTTAATGGGCCATTCATTTCTTTCTGGAAAATGGTGACTGATTGATTGCCCTGCATCAACAGGGCTTTGTTAGCGCTCCTTCCTGCTACTACATTTGTTGCAGGGTGTTCAGAAGAGCTAGGTTTTTAAGTTTGCCGTGGTGATGGCTGGGGTCAGTCGCAGAGTGAGACCTGCTTTACTGTGAATTTAACCAAGGGAGAGAGTTTACCCTGTCCTGAAAGCAGCTTCGAGCCTGAAAAGCTGGTCTGTGGTGGCACCAGGCAAGGTGAAGAGTTTGGTGTAAAGTGATGCTCGGGAAAGAGGGAGCTTAGGTTTGAGTTGCATGGTTTGGCTCAGGTCTTTCCAAAGCGAGGGGTTTGTTGTGAAGGTTTATTCAGTCATTTCCAAAGGCTTGAGGTGACTTTATATGTGGTCCAGATGCAGCCATCCTACAGATTTAGAGAAAAATAGCATCGAAGGCTAGGCTTTGCAGCAAGTAATCTACCTTGCAGACATTCACTCCTCCTCCTGTGATAAATTGAGGAATTAGGAGGGCAGGGAGAATGCAAGTTCACAAATCTCAGCCCAATTTTTCCTTGCTGATCCACTGTTTATACTTTCCCAGAGTTTCATTTTAATTAGGGCCAATGAAAGCTTTCTAGCAAGACTTTATCTGGAAGATGATTTATGCTGGAAGCAAAAAAGGACTGAATCATCAATCGGATGAAATGCTTTAAGAATAAGCTGGGGGAAAAACCTCCTTCCTGAATCAGCAGCACAATAGCGTTAGAGCGATTGCTCCAAACAAGCACTTCTGTGAGCTGCAGATCTCTCAGCTGTGGCCTGTTTCTACTCAAAAAGGTCCGAGGAGCAACAGGTGACTTAGGCAAGTTGCTCTGTCCTGAGGGCAGGGAAGAAACTTTTCTCCAGCAAATGGAGTGCGCTTGCCTCCCGCTAATTCAAGGCTTCAACGTGATCTGGGAATGCATTAAAATAGAGTGACTAAACTGTTTTCCTCAGTGTGGGAGGACTCAGTGTCAGCGTCTGGTGTTGTGAAGAGTTTTTCAGTCTAATAGAGTGCAGGCAGATCAGAGGTCCCTGAAGTATGGGCAGAGCATCTTCTAGACGTTGAAATTAGGGAAAAACCTACCTAGAGCATCAGCTCACTCTGGGCCGCTCAAGCACAACGTCCCCTAGAGTAACAAACCTGACTTCTTTTTCTGCAACTGGGACTGGTTTAGTCCCAGGCTGGTCCAGTGGCAGTTGTGCCTCTCAGCAACGTAAACCAGCCCCTGCATGGGGCTGATGCATCCATCCTGTGCCCGGTTTGGTGGCGCTGACCTGGGCTCTGCTCTGGGTGCTCTTGCTCAGGGCAGGCACCTTCTGCAGTAAGTTGTGGTCCCCTGGAGCATCACGCTGGGGTTGGGGGTCATGCGAGGCAGCGAGGGTTGCTGCCTCCACTTTGCTTGCACCCAAGGGAGCCGTTACTGAGGTAAGTGATAACTAGTGATCAGTGTATCTCTTGGGACCATTGTGGAAATTTATTCATTAGCTCCCATAAAATATTTTAATATGCTAAGTATTACCACGCTGCAATTGTTATAAGCATAGCTGTCTGACAACAACCTGTGGCTGCTGGAGCTTGAGGACGTTAGCATTGCTGAGGGAGGAGAACATTCCCAGTGGTGGCCTCCAAGTTCTTGGCAAACTAAGGTGCAGAGTCTGGGTAAAGAAAACTGAGGCTGAGTGTTGTTGGGGACAAAAACATAGAGGTGGGAGGAAATAATGCAGATACTCAGCAAGGGAAACTGTGGTGCCCTGGGATCTGAGTCCCCGTCTTCCTCCAGATCTAGTTTTCAAGTTAAACAATGGTATTTGAGATCATCTTGTTTACATGCTTACTGTTTGTGAATGACAGTGATTCATCTATTGCATATTGCTAATATAGGCTGTTTGGAGGTGTAGAACTTTTTAAAGAGATAGTAGTAAAACCCCTGTTTTCCTTTTCCGTAGTAGTAATTCTGAGTTTTTCCCATGCAAGAACGTTACTGTCCATCGTGAAATACTCTCCTGCCTTTGTTTCTGATTCCCATGGGAAGCTCACCATGCTTTCCAAAGTGAGAAAAGCCTAAAAGTCTTGTGCCTGCCCATGAATTGCACAATTAAACCAATTCTTTTACTATGCTGAGTAGAAGGATTCATTACGGAGGCTGTAACCAGAGAAGAGACACACTGGCAACCTTCAATGAGATAGCTTGGGTAGACCTAGCACGTTAGCTGTGGTTATCTTGGAGCACGATGCTTTCCATTGTATACCAAGTAGATTAGGAAGGGTTTTGAGCTCCTTGCTGCAGTCGTTACACAGCCAGCACCGGTCGAGCCGGTTGGTCTGTACCCACCTGTGAGGTGTAGTCATGCCTTTGCAGGGGAGGTACATGATGAGCTTCCAAGGAGTTGAGGAGAGTGGTTTGTGGTTCCAGTTCTACAAAAATCATGGGTCAAACCCGATTCATCTGAAGTTGGCAGAAGTCTTGATGTTGACTTTCAAAGAGCTGGATTTTCACCTTTTATCTTTTCTCTACAGGAGTTCAAAGCTACATGGTGGAATTTGCTTTGCAAAACAGGGACTCCTTGCAGGAAAGGAGAAATGTCAAAGTGTACACTCCCTCTCTTTTGATCTTAACGGCAAGAGATTTTTCATGTTCCTTCTATTTTCTACTGACAAATATTAGTGTCCGGTGGGTATTTCAAGACTGTGGACTGGGCCTAACCTAATATGCTTGTAAGTAGGAATGAACAGTTCAAATAAAATGTAAGTCTACCCTAAATTGAATCCCAGCTAGAACTTTACCCTCACTGAATTTAGAATAGCTTATGATTCACTTGGTATTTTTCATTCCCCTTTGTGTCTTTGAATTTCATGATTCCTATAAAGACACAGAAATCGAAGGTTGGGAGGTAATTGTTGTTCCATTTCCAGCCCAACCCAGAGGTGGTTTTGTTGGTGGGATGGTGGATGTGTTAGGGCTTGTAGGGGTTGAAGAGAATCTGTTTGATCTAGTTGTTTGGAGACCTCACATTTGCCTTTCTGGGAGCATTTATCTACAAAGATCGAATCATTGACACTCGCTCTTCATCAGTCACAACTGTGAGTTGAGGAATTAAAGGTGACGTTCCTCAGGAGGAGTTTGGATGGGACTAGCACTGGCTGCCAGGACCATGAGATGGTTTCCTGTGCAAAACCCTCCAGGAAGGTGGAGGAAAGGTGCAGGTGAATGTGCAACAGAAAGTAGATGGGAAATAAATAACATAAAGCAGCATCCCCTCATCTCGGAGACTTGGATTAAGGTTCTTCTTGGCTCTGTGCCGGCTTGTGAAATTCCTCCTGGGCTCAAGAGCCCCCACGCTTTCAAACATATCTTAAACCTGCAAGTTAAGGCTTAAAGGTGACTTAAGTGGCATTTTGCTGGCCCCTTGCTCGTGACTGTGGTTTCCTGTGAGGTTACGCCCTTGGCTTTCCTGATGTGTGACTGTCACGCCTACTTTGGTGCAGCACTAAATGCAAGAGCAAAGCCTGTGGGACTCTGTGAGGGTGGCTTTGAAATTGCTCTTCTCTCCTAATATACCTAATGCGCTGTTGCCTGCTGTCTCTTAGAAGTGACCCGAAGCCAGTCCGCTAAAGTGCAAATCCGTAACTGCTGGATACTGAGATGGAGGAGAATAAATGAGGTTTTGTTTGCAGTGATATTTGTGTGTCCTGGGGTTGGCAGCCTGCGGTGTTAGTGGTTGAGGGGGTTTCTGATGGGTTCAGTCTCCCCTGATTACTCTTTGTGCGTGTATCAGCTCTCCTTGCTCTGAATTAACATATTGAGGAACAAAACTGTTTAGTCAGCAAAAGCCTGAGCAGACAGGAAAAGGGGGAAAAAAATTGGCTGAAGCGCTTTCCTTATGTTATGTTATCAGGAAGAATTAGCGCAAGGAAAGGTTTTGTTTTGCCACTCTTGAGTCACGCAGCACATTTCTGATCTGGTTTCTTTCTATTTACACTGCGTTCTCTGTCGCGTCCGAGGGGCAAGCTGTGCCCCAGGTGAATGCGGGGTGTCTCCCGGGGCTGGGAGAGAGCAGTCCCAGCGAAACAGAGCAGGGGACTGATGCCACGCTTGGCATTAACAGCACGAAAACAAGGGTGCTCTGCTTTCACTTAGCCCTTCTGATGTTGTGTTGCATCAGCTGAAATGCGCTCTGGGAACACAGCGAGTGGCCAGGGCCTCAAGATCTACCTGGGCCTTCAAAGAGGTGGACGTAGCCCTGTTGGAGATCTAATAATGCAGCGCACTGTGGGAAGGGAGGAGCAAACAGAGGAAAAAAACCCCAACAAACTAACAATGATAAAGC
The DNA here is from genome assembly GCA_947846985.1 of Fratercula arctica. Classification (NCBI taxonomy): domain Eukaryota; kingdom Metazoa; phylum Chordata; class Aves; order Charadriiformes; family Alcidae; genus Fratercula; species Fratercula arctica. The sequence goes on from CANTUZ010000016.1 coordinate 9,788,098, forward strand.
AAGCAATGCTTAGAGGTGTGTGAAGAAATGTGCCACCACAACCTTGTCCATAGCAAAGAGCCTGTTCTGACTTCTCAGCGTTTTAGAGCATCTCGGAGCCAAGAGCACGCAGCATCTGCCTAACAGCCGGGTTACACATATAGTGTAAAATTTCCCGTTACCCCGTCTTGGGGAGAGACTACCCTCGGGACCAGCTGTTGGCCAGTGCTGGATTTTCACTGTCACTGTGCGTTTGCTCTTGGAAATGCCCTGAGTGCGGAGGGAGGTGCCTGGACCAGGCTCTCGTTACGGAGCCAGCACTGTGTGTGTAACGCGATGGAGACAGGAGCCGAGCTCCTGTGCTGCCCTAAGGTGCTGCATGGATTTAATTGTGCTCTCATTCTCCCTGCAGTCTCATAAAGCAGAGAAAACACCCTAATGTTGTTAGTGTTAAATTGCACTCACTGTTGAGTTGGGATGACTTTAATCTGCTAATAAGAATCAGCCATTTTATACGTGCACACCAAGGTGAGAGATAACTCCCAGCTTCTCGCTGCTGCCGTGGGGCGAGCGTTGATTTGTTGTGTTTTGGTATCACCAGTCACCTCCAGGGAAGTTGGGCGGCGACAGCAGGAGTGGGAGCAGGGAGCCAAGAGCTTGGCCATAGCCTTGAGTCGCAGGATCATTGAACGGTTTGGGCCGGAAGGGACCATCCATCTGGAAAGACTGACCGTCTGACCCTGTGCCCGCATGGACGTTCTCTCTAAGGCTAAAAGGATTGGGGCGTTTCAGTCCTCATTCAGCAAATTACCCAGTTCAGAAAAGCACTTGAGCAAATGTGTAAAGCTGAGCAAGAGTTTAAGCGTCTCGCTGAATCTTCTGCATTTTATTTAATGTCTCAGTGAAGGAATATTCAAAATGACTGTGGGGCTGCCACCTCCACGTATAATAGGAGACATTTAAGATATGCAGCAGGAGTGACATACATGGTACAAACTTAAAGAGCCGGTTCAACAGAGCAATCGCTCTCTGAAAAGAAATGAAAAGCTCTCCAAACAACAGCTTAATCATCAGTGCTTGCCAAGAAGGGAAAACTCCAGCTGAAGAAATTCACTTGCAGCTTGACAACATTACAGCACCGAGGGCACAAGCAGCTCTCTTTCGTGCCCAACAATTGCTTTGCTACACAGGATGAAAAAGGCAGCTGCCTGCTTTCAGAAGTGTGCCAGTCGGCTTATGCCACGACTGCTACAGCTGCGGTTGGAGCGGAGGAGAATAAGAGAACGCTTCAAAGAAAACCAAAAGCAAAGGCTTTATTTGCTCTTGTAGCTCCTATGGCAACCCAAAGTACCTGCGGTAGGTTCTCCTACAGAAGAGGCGGCCTGCGCGTGGGCTCTGGGAGAAAGTCTGCGCTCTTTAATCTACAGACCGTGTGCCCTGGGGTACAGGAGAGGAGCAAAGGCAGGCAGCTGTAGCGGGTATAATATTGGTGGATTAGAGTGGTGCTGTCTCCAGGTGACGCGGCAGTGGGAAGAGCAGGATGCTCGTTGTGCGGGCGCCAGGCGGCTCAGGGGCGCTGGGCTTGGGGAACTCCGCAGCTGGGTGGTATAAAGGCTGATTTCTGTGTTGTGTTGGGGGTAGAGAGGCAGAGAACAGTCTGCTGGGACAGAGGTCCTCTATGGTCAGTCTGTTGGTGTGTGGTACATGAGGGTGCTACAACAAGGTGGTGTTGAAGCTGCTCTTTGGCAGAGGGTGCCATCATTCTCCTTCATCTGCCTTCAGGGTCAGCACTTGTGACATTCAAGTCTTCCTCCTTTTTATAGAATTATAGAATGGTTTGGGTTGGAAGGAACCTTAAAAGACCATCTACTCTAACACCCCTGCCATGGGCAGGGACATCTTCAGCAGGATAAAGTTGCTCAGAGCCCCACCAACCTGACCTTGAATGTTTCCAGGGATGGGGCAACTACAGTGTCTCCGGGCAACTTGTTGTTTTTTCTTCAACAGATAAAGTTCCCAGCACTATAGAAACTGTCAAATAGGAAATTTGTAATCCAGATGGTTTTTTACCATCAACATTTTCATATTCTTGTGTTCCTTGTGCCAAAATCCAGCAACTCCTTTGTGAATCCCTTGCAGGAGGAAAACTGCCCAGTAACTGCGGAAAGCAAGGTAACTGTAGATCAAAACCACGTTGCCTCGTGTCCAGACTGAAAAGTCATGCAAGAGTGAGAGAGTTCATCTGCATGGGTTTGTAGCCATGTAAGAGCGGAGGATATACAGCCCAAGCAGCGGGAGAACTTGTGTTGGCTGTTACGGTGGAAGCACCAGTTGTCATCAAAAAATCCAGTTGTGGATTAAAAATATTTACTTATTTGTTTCCGAGCAGAAAAGCAGGTAAATTCGGAGCAGTTATCCTGTGCAGAGCTTGGAGTGCCGTAGCTCTGTGGGTACCAGCCCTGGGCTCACCGGCCGGAGGATCAGCTCCTCGCAGGGCCAGGGAGGAATTATGGACAGCGAGTGCAGCCTGGGGAAACCTTCCAGTAGTGGAGAGCAGCGGTTCCACAGCCCCTCCGTACGCCATCGAAGGGAACCGAGGGGAAAAAGTGGGTAGTTCCCGTCTTTTTGACCAGATTTTCTTAAACAGGGCAGGTGTAATTTGAAGCCGGTGAAACTGTGATTTAGTAGCAGTTACCTCACCTACTCATTAACACAACAAAAAATATGTATCTGCTTATTTTACAGTTAGTTTGTTTGTTAGCATGGTCCATGGCATAGCCTTTTGGTTTTGTGTCCCTCCTGGTGAAGACTCTTGGAATGCAAAGAGCAGCTCTGGGCCAGTCTCGTAATTGTCTGCAGATGTAATTTACACTATAAGTAAATATTTTCACACTTAAATTTGGAATTTCACAGATAGTTTTAATTCAAATTTGGAACAATTTGGCAAGGCTTGTGCTTAAGAAAAATCTTTTTTTTTTTTTTCTTTTTCCTGTAGCAGAAAGTCCTTTTCTAATTAAAACTTCGTAATAAAACCTTATGAAACACCTTTAGATGGAGCTGAGAAGATCTTGACCAACAGTTTTTTGTTTTGTTTTGTCTGAAACAAGGAAATGATAGTGGTAAAAGGACCTTTGGACTCCTGTCCTGAGACGTAGGCTTTGCATTGACAAACGACTGCTGGACTTGGGGGTTTTGCCGTGCTCGGAAGTTTGTGTGACCGAGTTCTCAGCTCCAACTAGTTCTGTGAGCGGTAGGATATTTTCTGCTTATAATTGTCTAGGGGAGAAGCTGTACTGCGGGAGGTGGTCTCATTAGAAGACAGAATGAGAAGGTGGCTTAACCTAAATAGATCGATACTCAATCCCAGTCCTCTGCGGAAGAACGCATGCGTGTAATAGCCTATTGTTATAATTTTATGCAGTGGAATCAAGACGCTAATTCATTTAATCAGTTTTCTGCTATTGAAAATTTCATGGAAAGCTTTTGCCTGCAGTGTTTAGAGGGGAAAATCAGTGTTTGAGGTTTACGTGTTTTATTCTTTCAGGAAGAATCTAAATCTGGATTTAAGATGATGAGGAAGCCTGCGCATTATTCTTAGAACTGTCGTTATCTACAGTGATTTTGGGCATTGATCCACAATTTGCTGTGTTCAAAGTCAGAAAATGATTGAGTATTGGATTGTTTTGATGTTCTGGGAATCGGTGCACGTGACTGGCTCTGTCTTGCTGAGTTGGGGGCTGCAGGCCACAGGGGCTGCTGAGTTGGGAGGAAAAGTTTATTCTGCGTCTACTCACTAGACCAACAAAACCTCTATTTTGATCTGAATGCATCCTCGTCCTTATGTAAACATTGTAAATAACTGTGAGCAACCAAATTGAACATGTGGATCTACATAAGTGTGTGTATTCCTCCCTCCTTACAACTTTAGGAGTCCATCTGGGGACAGCTTTTGCTCTTCAGTGAAAGACAGCAGATAGCTGAAGCCTTGCTGGTTGGCTTTGCAGTATAAGAAAAAACATCAAGAGAGCACTGAATTTATTCTAAGCGGAGCTTGACTTACACACGAGTCTTCTCAAGCAATGAATGATATGTAAAGCACTCTTGCTTTCCAAGAATTTCAAACTTGAAAGCAGTGCCTGTTTTTCAACGAGCAACATTCCTCAAACAACCCAACTCCAAGAGCCGCTGGTAACCCTGTGTGGGCACTTGGCAGCGTTCTCTCCGCCTCCTCAGAAAGCGGGTTGTGCGCTCGGAGAAAGAAACTTGAAGATAACTACGTGAGGCACCTGTGCTGCTGGTTTGAATTGTAGAACATCTTGGAGTTTTGCTGGATGAATTGCCTGCCCCCTTAGCGTCTTAGTTTGAGTCACCTTCAGGTGAAGCTGTTGGAATGACGTGGTGCTACTGGCTGTTTGGCTTTTAGATTTATGACGCCTATTGAATGCAGGTAGGGAAGGTTTGTTATTTTTTAGACATTGCTTTTGAGTGTTGAGATAAACGGGCCTGGCTTGGTGCGGATGTTCCCGAGGCACTGCTGGGTGGTCTGTGGGCTGAGGGCGGTGGTCATCAGCAAGGCAATGCCTGGGTTCCCTGTCACAGCTGAAGACTACTAGCCAAACTAAAGGTCTTTGGGTTGCAAGTAGCCCATGAGCTGCTTCTGGGTGCCTCTGGTTACAGCTTTGGTTTTTCTGGGCTCTGTTCATCATTGTGCCATTAACTTGCTGTGTGACCTTGCAGGAGGTGCTGGCATATGTAAAATGCATCTTCCAGACAGCATCAGTGCCGCAGCTGCCCAGTGGGGTTCCCAGGGCGGCCAGTTGCGTGTTTGCTGAGGTGATGCTTTCTCCTGAGCACCTTCACCGTAGCTCTCACCTTCCTTATCATGAATGTGTGTTACTTCTTTCCAATGGGAATTGCCTAGACTGAGTTTACGTTCATAATTAAAGTCCACAGCTCTTTAAAAATAAAAGATTACAAAAAAAAAAGATTTAAAAAAAAATAGGTAGAGTCCCTTGGCCAGCCTGTAATTTGTGACAGCGGAAGAGCTGTCGCAGTGCCAGGCAGGCACGCTCATGAATAAAGCAGCTGAGTGAGTCCACGCTAGTAGGGGAAAGAATGAATTTTTTATCAAGAAAACCTGTTAGCATATTTACGTATTGATTTACTGGTGCCATAAGCCTTCGGATCAAGGCATAAAACATCAGCGGTTTTGCTTTTTCAATCTCCCCAGCTCTGTAAAGCTGGAGAAGAGGAGAAACAAAGGGAGGGATTTAGCTTCTATTTAAACTCGTCTGAATTAACATTATTACTGCATGCGACAGCTATAGTTAAAACATGTTCATACACAGCTAGCAGTATTGTAACAAAATTAAAATGCTGCCAGCTTGTAGGATTTTACTGAGAGTCTTCTGGTATTTGGGTTGATTTTATGCATTTGTATGGTATTCTCCGAAAGCCCAGCTCCTGGATTTACGTGCTTGAGGGAATTATAGCTCCCTTCCTCACTTTTTTGGTACTTTCTAACTCTTGTTATTGGAAAGAAAAGCTAAATACTAAAATACCAAAAAACAAAGGGCTAATTATCTATGTGTATGTATTTATTTTCCCTTTTTTAACCATCGATCTCCTCTGCTTGAGGCTTCCCCCTGGTTTTCTTCCCCCTTAGAAACTGATGGGAGCTTTTCCCTCTCATTTGGTGACGTGGATACATGTCTTAAGCTGCCTTTCCCTCTCTGTTTTCACTGCCTGCTGAGAGAAAGGGATTTCTCATCCTGGAACAGCGGATGAACATCTTTCTGGTTTGCGATGGGGGTAGATGTGCTTCACCTTATGCTTAGGGTACCTGTATGTCCGCTGGGGCAGCATAAGGCACATGTATCACGTTTATTGCCTGAGTATGGTGTGTTTGATTTTCAGACATGCAGTGGTGGTTGTTCTGGGACCTCTGGGTGCCAGGGCAGCCCCGCAGGGTGCAGAGACCAGGAGATGGAGAGGGGTGACTCTGGGGATGGACCCACCATGGCCACGTCAGAGCAGAGGACAACCAGCCCTACGGAGACGCAGCAAGATCCGAGTTATCGTCTCTGCAGAGCACTGGCTTTGTCTGGAAAGCAGTGGTTTCTCTGGCAGAACACTGGGCAGGGCTCGCTGCGAGCTGTGCTGCTGCACGGCATGGATGGGCACCGCTGCCTGGTGTGAAGGCAGGGGCAGGCAGGGCTGCTATCGCGTTCCCTGCTTCAGGGACCTTTAGAGGGGAGGGAAAAAAGGACTTTTCCCAATTATTCTTGCTGGCATGATGATAATGCCAGCGACAGTAAGACAATGGCTTCTGAGAATATAAAGTGATACATGCATGCAGATTAACCTAGGTTTTCAGCATGGTTTTCTGAAATCAAAGCATCCCCTCTTGCCTTCTGCTCGGGTAGGGGTTGCTGCCCCATTGAACTGCACTGTGGCTGCTGCCTTCTGCAGTCTCCTGCCCTGGGCAGGCTCTTGTGCAGCTTCCAACAACAGCACCTAAAGGATGCTTTAATTTTAGCACCCCAAACTTGTTACCGATTTGGCTGGGGTCTTGGTTTGAGGGGTTAAGAGCTGATGCCAGGCCTGGTGTCTCACCCCTTATCCATACCTGCTGCTGCCAAGGCTTTTAAAGTCTGCAGGAGAGGCTGGTTGTGTGCGGTCTCAGGCCAGGAGCATTTTGCTTTCTGTGAAATACTCCGGAGTTTGATCCCAGCAGTGAACAGCTCTGTGTTCCGCTCCTCCAAACAGCAAGCGGCTGTGGGGCTGGGTGCAAGCAACTTCCCTTTTGGAGGCAGAAGGATTATCTTTGTTTCAAAACAGTGTCAATTTTAGTGTCATAAGACTCAAAGGATTTTCATCTATTTTTCATCTGATGCCCGCTTGGGAACCAGATGTTATGGATGGATCTGAGGACTAGCCAGGGGATTTTAACAAGATGGATTGTTATTACAGTAGTGGACTAACCTCTATCCTGAAGGTAAAAAGGAAGAGTGGAATAACTCAAAGACCTTCTGTGAAGAGAGAGGATCTTCTCAGAAACACTGATTTGAGTGTAAATGTGCTAGGAGTTTAGAGCATCTCCTCCCAGAGAGGCCAGTTTGAGCAGGAATTGTGGTCAGGACTTGATTGCCTTTGGCCAAGGTTTCATGTAAAAAGGAGTGCAGAGGCCATGGGCTCTCTGAATGCTTTTCTTACAGCTGCCGGTCCTTACAACAGGTACCCCATCCCAGAGGATCCCCAGAAAACACATCCTCTGCCATGAAATCCTTCCTAGTGTCCAAAACCTACTTGGCACCTAGCAAAAAGGCACAGGAGGCACAAACCTAATGTGCTTTAGGAGGAGATCCTTCAATCTCGGGTTGTTAGCTGGACTTCGGATGGACCTTAGGGCTTCCTGAGATCCTGTCCATCCCAGGCTCCACATGGAACCCTTCCGCTAAAGAGTTTGCCTCAAAGCACATGTGAGCAGACGAAACCACAAGATGCGGTGTTTAGCTTGACAGCAAATTTCCGTGCAGGTTGCTGGACTGGGGGCTCTTCCATATACAAGGGCACCTGCTCTGAATGACCTGAAAACCCCCTGATCCCAAACGGAAGGATGCCCAAGGGTCGGCATCTCAACCCCAATCCAACCCTGTCTCGCTGTACGCAGCACGTTGCAGGAGTGTGATTTGAGCCGACCACTAGTTTCATTAACCAGACGGCTTTAGTTTTACCCTTCACACAAACGAGCACGCCAGGCAGGCGCTCTGCCATCCCCCTCCCGTGGGTCGTACAGCCCCTGAGCATCAATCGGAAACGCACCTCTCTGCCAATTTAATTTAGCTCAGAAGGGTCAATGGGCAGCACTCCCCCACCCCCGGCTGTCGTGTCCCTGCAGAGCTCAACGCCAGCTGCTCTCTGCAAATGGACTGTAACATCTGAAAGTCAGTAGCCAAAGTTACTGGACTGACTTTGTGCCAAGGTTGTATTTAAACTGGAACTGGGGGTGAAAAAAAAAAACAACCCCACCAGGCTATTTTGCAGATTCTGGTACTTTGTATAAGCCTGCACACTGGGTGAGGACTTGGGAGATGGGATTTCTCTTGCTGGTCTGCTGGGAAACGTGGAAGCAGCTCTCCTTTCACCTGACTGTGACCCAATTCCGCCTTCTGTAAAGCTGGGGGTAGTGACAGGGACCTCCTCAGTGCAGGGCTTGGTGGTGTTCCTGGGTCAAAAGGGTATATAAGGCTTAAAAGATGAAAGCCGTTTAAAAAAAATTTTTTCTTCTTCTATTTTTGGATGATCCAAAGAGATGTGAGGGGGGAAAAAAAAAAAGCAGGACAAAAAGGAGAAAAATTATTATTTCCCAAAAGTAATAAACTATAATACCTTTTTGGTAACTGAATAAATGGAATAGAGAAAAAATATTTCACAGCTCTACTGAATGAGATGTTAAGGTATGACTTTCTCAGGGAGGTGAGGAAGGTTCTTCCCAGTATGTTATTGATGGGCGACCGAGGCCCCTTCATTACCTCCTACATCCCTGGACTTCTGAAGGCTGCAATACTTTTAAGAAGTTTATGCAAATCCCTCCAGTCCCCTTTTGTGGTCATCTAAACCTGAAATACAATAAAGCTCGTCAATGTCCTGCTAGATTTTAGGCTTCAGATTATCTTTTTAGGGGCGAAGCCAAGTGTCTCATGCTCTAATCTGACAAATACACTGGCCAAGGCTCCACCGGGCTGGATTTTGGGACCAGAGGTATTTTCTCCAAGGCTTTCAGCAGGATGGGGTTAGACTTCCCGGCAGGGATTTTGCTTACAAACAAGGGCAAATAATAATATTTCTTAATTAGAAAAGGCAGAGCTTATGCTTGACCACAGCAATGCATTCAGGGACTTCAGATATGAGTTAGATTTGGACTTGAACCTGTTAAATTCATAAGAAGCCAGTACATCCCATTCTCCACCTGTGAAAGCTCAGAAAACTTCTCACTTTCTAGAAGTGAAGATGGACCCGTTGGGATGTTATGGTGACCTGGACTACGTAGCATCCCGGAGACGTGGCTGGTTTAACTGTCATTTGTGTCTGTGACTGTTTTGTGAATAGAGTAGGTCATCACGGATTCCATGGACTGACCTCGGAACGGCTTTTCTCAGCAAATTTGGGTTTTCTGCCCTTACGCACCCCCTTGCCCAAGGTTGGCCTGTCTCTGATGGAGAGCTCAGCGGGAGTTACCTCGTGCCTAGAGAAAATGTGCTGGGTAAGACAGGGCTCCGTGTGCTTATTGGACATGCTTTTGTTTTTATTTTTTTTGGTTTTGTTCCTGGTAATTGTCGTGTTCACCTAAACCTAAGAATAGGAACAGATAGAAATAAATCAACCATAAATAGCGTCATTAATTAACAGAATTAGCGAGGAGAGAATTGTGAAAAATCAGTTGAAGGGTAAATAGAGTTCATCTCTTGAAGACAGCTGTGAGTTTTCCTCAATGCAAAAGCACTTATCCAAGGGAAGATTACGCTTTAATTGCCCCAAATAAGTCAGGCTCTGCCATTGATTAGATTAAAGTGAGTAAACCGTCGGTGTACTATACATTTTGATTAAAAACATAGTAAAGCACTAATGGTCTGTGGTGTTTCAGCTTTGGCTGTATCTGTTAAATTAGATCCTTTCTTTATTGAACCCCACTTTGGAAACATTTCCAAAGGATTATGTGTTAGCTCATTAATTGCTTGTTTTTCACATTAATGGACAATGTGCTGAGCAAAGGGATGGCAGAATTTCTTCCTTGGAGATCCGGGGCAATCGCCTCAGCGTTGCTACTTCTGTCAAAAGCGGCTGAAAGACGCAATTTGTGTAAGCAGCAGAATGGCTCTTTGTTCAGAGACAGAGACTTGTTTTGTTGTTTTGCTGGTAAAAAAGTGGAGTAACTCGGAGGCTAAATGGGTTTGTAACGGCTTGAGAGCCCCAAGCAGTGTCTTTGCACACCCAGGGAACCCTCGCTGGAGATCTGCCGGCAGGACCAGCCTAGATCTTGTCCTCTGATCCGGTGCCCAGGTCGGTGCTGGTACACGGTGGGGTGGTCTGTGACTTTACAATTCTGTAGATTCTGCCCTTGAGGTCTCATCTGAAGCTCCAAAGTCAACAGATGAACACCCATAAAGGTCTTTTGGCTGCCTTGAGGTGCTGGCAGAGGAGCTCTAGTGAAGGCTTAAATCTTGGAGAGGTTCCTGCCACCCATAGTGGTAGCAGAATGGAATTTATCCCTGAGCCATGGAGTTTGGAGTGTGTCTGTCTCCTCAGCTCCAGCTGTGAGCAGGAGTG